>CM064862.1:84334575-85534575 GCA_032719365.1 Prinsepia uniflora
GGAGCGCCGCCGTGGACGGCGGTGGTGGCCAACCCGCGAGGTAATCGGTTTTGCCCATTTTAATCCATTTTCGATTTCTAATTATTAGGGGCTTGTTTGGACGTTTGGGTTGAACTAATTAGGTTGCTAGGGGGTTTTTAGGAAGGTTTGGAGAAGGGTTGGACGTCGGGGAAGCTCTGTAGAGGGTTTTGGATTTTTGAACCGTGAGGACCAAATTGGACCGGTCGGATTTATGACGTTTTAGGAGTTATAATTAATTGGGTTAGATAGGAAATGAAGAAATAGGAATTTAGGAATTGAAATGGAGGCAAACGGGCCAAAATTGAGGGAGAAGGAGGCCTGGACCGGTTCCGCCGGTCCAGTTTGACAGGACCCGTCCCAACTGGACGTCAAAAACCGTGCTCGGTCCTGCTCCCGTCTGACAAGTCAACTAAAGGTCTGAAACTACCCTTCAGTGCTTGCCAGACAAGGGATGTTTGCGCGGATTTCTGCTGCTGCCACTGCCTCACGATCAGTCCCGAACGTCGTACCACGGCCTGGAGGGTCACAAAACAGAAAAGGTGTGAGTGGACAAAAATGACCTCTTATAAAAACATTTATCAAAATACATTCTTACCCTCCAGTTTTTACAAACTTGCATGCATATCGTAAAACATGAGTAATAGTATGAAATCATTCAAGTATGAACAGTGGACCGATAAAATCAAAACATATTTTCCCATGGTCCATAAAACTCATGTTTACCAAATCAGTTCATTTTATAAACATCAAATCCCGGCTCTCAGGCCAACACATGTGAAAACATAATCACTGCCACAAAGACCAAATACCCGTACTCAATACCAGTACGTCATCACAACAACATCAATCAGCACTAATCACCAGTGCACAAGAAATATATCAATCCAATCAATCCGCACTACTCACAAGTGCATAAAATATCACAAATCACATCTGCACTACTCACAAGTGCACAATCAATCAAACTGCACTACTCACAAGTGCTGCACTACGCGTAGGCCAATATCCAGTCACACTCTCGGGAACAGACACCTCTGGGCTCAACCCCCTCGGGCTCAGTCACCTCTGGACGAACACATCCCCAGGTTCAGACACCTCCGAGTGGTACATCCAGGCTCAGTCTCATCCGAGAAGCTGACTACCATAGGATCAACTCCGGATCCTACAATCACATCCCCCAAGCTCCGGTCGTCTGGGTAATCCCCCCAAGCACCGACCGTCTAGGAATATCACAATCACAATGAAAACCATCCCGGGAATTACATCCCAAAACATTTCAATCAAATCTTAACTTCATACAAAGTCAAGATCATTCCCGACTGGGTCTCAAAGCCCAAAATACCTTTTTCACATAAACCGTTAAAATCACATTTAAATCAATAGAATAATCCGGAAATCATCATTGACTCACCAACCAAGTCAAAATATCATTTTAGAAATCATTTAAACTCCGAGCCTAGCCCAAAACATCATTTGCACGTTCCTCGTAAAACGTGCCCGAAAGACCGATTAAAATAATCATAAATTCCCAATAATTCATTAATTTCACAATTTCACAAGTGACTCCAAATCCGAGTCAAAATCACTATTCACTTGGGTTCTCATGCCCAAAATAACATTATCACGCAAATCCATGCGTTGCAACCTATGTTGCCATTTTCACGTAAATTCACGAAATCCTTGACTCATTCCCGAGTCACAACATCATTTTCAATCCATGACTCATAATCCGAGTCCACACATTATTTTCAATCAATTTCAATCTCGGACTCATAAACCAAGTCCAAACATTATTTTTACCAAGTTTCGTAATTTCTCGAAAATCGCCCAATAATAATAATATAATAATCATAAAACCGAGAAATTACCGAATTGAAACATAAATCATGCCCAAGCATATAAAATCATATAATAAGGCATTTAAATCATATATGCATGCATCGCGGTTAGAAAACAAAGTCCACTCACACACACCGTCCAAAACGGTCCGTTTCCGAACTGCACGTTTTTCCGTAAATTCTGGAAATCTCAACTCATGTCCAACATCATTATAGAGGGTTACTAACATCTCAAAATACTTCATATAATTTTTCCCAATTTTTCCGGAATTTAAATACGTATTTTAAACGTAAAACAAAACTTCGGATACACGGAACATTATCGAACCAATATCCGATTTCCCCGAAACCAACGTCAAAATGTTCGTTACACTGAGAGGATCAAAAGTCATGTTGACCTCACCTTGAGACTAGGCCGGACGCGCCCTCACGCGCCGCCGTGAGTGGCTGCGCGTGAAACCCACGCGCCAGCAACAGTGCTGCTACAGTGCTCCTTCTTCACCCGTTTGTCTGGTAAACGGGTTGAAAAACCCGCGATAGAACCCGGTTGAATCTCACCCAATTCGACCTCAAATCGATCTGTTCTTTCCACTGATCCCTTCTAATCCAACTCTAATTAAGTTCTGCAAGTTCAGTTACTCGAATCATAGTCTAAATCCTCACGACTCTCGATCTATCCTTGACGGGTTTCCAATTCGGGTTCACTGATTCCGTCCCTGATTTTCAAATTAATTCATAGAGTAAGCATCGTGAGAGTGTATTGAATGTTTTTCCAAGATCAATTTGATGAATTCTTACCTCTAACCCGTTGAACCCAAGCTCGATTTTGAGCTGCCATGGAAGCTCAGTTCTTCCTCAATCCGACTCGGTTTCTCTTCGGTTTTGTTGCAGGAAGGTTCGTATGGATCCCAGAAGTCGAATTGCATCAACAATTTCGATCCTCACCGTTCATAATTACCATTTCGAATTTCCCTCTAATTTTTCTGATTTTCGAACTGAATTACCCCAGTGGCCTCTCTGCCTCACGAATTTCTCACTCAATTCGGCTCCCTCAGTCTCCCAATTGCACATTGAAACCGAAACAAAGGTTTATCAGCTGTTAATGGGCAATCATGAGGACAATCCCAAATTTAGGGGATTAATGTCCAAAGCAATATGATGGTGTTTCCCATGATTCCCATTTCTATGTTAGCTGGGGCATGGGAGATGACAAAGTGACAGATGTCACAATCTGTTAGCAAGAATCAAGGTCAAAAGACCATTTTGCCCTTCGTACGATAAATTACCATTTTGCCCCTAGACATCCGTGACCCGTAACTTGGTCACCCGAACTCTGTTTTCGACGTGCCGCCTGTCGTTGGATTCGTATCAACAAGACCTACGTAAGGGTCCTTGGCCCTCGTCCATTGGACCTCCCGGTCAAAATGTAACACCCCGGAAATTCGAGGATTTCCATATTGTAATTTTTTGTGTGAATTGACGATTTTACCCCTGTGAATGGTATGGTCAAATTGTTGACTTTTTGATTGAGGAACTAAATGGACTTTAACCTATGACCGTGACGTAGTTCGGGACGTCACGAGTTCATAGACAGGTGGCACGTCCGATTCGGACGATCAGGGTGAAAGTTATGGCTATCGGAAGTTCAGGGGCATTACCGTAATTTGGACTCTCGGGGGGAAAATGTTGACTTTTCTTTTGACAACTAATTTTCAGTTGACTCAAGGACCGTTGGGTAGGCCTCGACGTCCTGAGTCCGTAGACAGGCGGCACGCCGAAATCGGACTTCGTACGAGGAAGTTATGGTCAGAAACGTGAATTCGGGAAGTTCGTGTCTCGGTTTTCGTGTCGAATATTATATTCAGAAATTCTGATTGAAGGACACCTGGGGAGTGACAAGTGTCACTCACCCATTGGCTAGATTGGATCAGATCCACTATTGGATTAATTAACATTTGAACCAGCTTTAAATGTCAGCCTTTGGATTGAAAACCCCAGATCAGATCTCAGCCCTTGATCTAATCTGGAGATTCAATCTGAGCCATCCATTTCCTTCCCTCCATTTCTTTATATTTCCTACCCGATATGCACATTCTGCCATTTCGATCCAACCTTTCCAGCAAACCATCCACTCTCTGTGTCTGTGTATTGGGGACTCGCCGGCGAGGCTGAACGGTGGCAGTGAGCACGGCGGAGGACGGCGGCGTGGGGGGAAAACCGGAAAACCCGAAACGGTTTCTAAAACTCAGATTTTGGTAACTCGAATTCCCACGTTTAGTTTTGTTTCCTATTAATCCTAATCGACTCTAGGGACTTATAGGAACCTTCTGGGCTTGAGTTCACGACCGGAGGTGGCCTGAACGGAGTGCAAACGGCGACGGGAACCCGGGTCTGTTCATCGAGGTAAGTCTTTGTTTCAGCCCTTGTTTATTGATTTTAATTAGCTAGAACTATTCCTGGGTATAAGACGAACATCTAGGAACAAACCAGAGTGAAAATGGTTGGGTGTAGAAGAAATGGTGACCGGGTCGTGATCGCGGGTCTGTTCGACCCAAGTTGCAGAGAAACGGGTCAACCCGTCTGAGGACAGTGGTGCTGACGTGGCACCCTGTCAGACTGTCAGGTGACGTGGACCAACCGTGAGCCGACACGTGTCACATGTCAGTGCACAGTCAGCACTGACATGTCAGTGACGTGGACCAGTCAGGGACTGCCACGTGTCACTGACATGTCAGTGACGTGGACCAGTGCCGTGCTGACACGTGGCACATGTCAGATCTGACACGTGGTCTGACAGATCAGTGAGGTGGACCAATTGGATGTTGACACGTGGCACCTGTCAGAGTCTGACACGTCAGACCTGACAGCTGTCAGATGACGTCAGCATGACGTCATGCTGACGTCAGCAGTGACGTCAGCGATGACGTCAGCAGGAACTGTTCCTGCGTTGACCGCCACGTTGACCGGCGCGTGGGGGCGCGTGTGAACAGTGTTTCTGGTGGGACCACCACCATTCTTTAGGTTTCGACGATCCGGATCCAATGGCGGTGGTTTCGGGTCGATCGGAGATCATTAAGTTGGTCAAAATAAGGTTTATTGCCTTGGGAAGCGCGTTCGGGCGGCTTTCCCGGGTCGGTTTCGACCTAGGCTTTCATGGTTGAATGTTGGGGGTTTAATTTGACCTTTACGAATACTTGGATTTGACAGGGATTGTACATTTGTACCAGGACGAGGGTATACGTTCGGTTTCTAGCAGGATTGTACTGTGAGTGGGCCATTTTCTTAAACCCTTGTGTGCATAAATGTTTTCTGGTTTTATTATACTTATTCACATGCTAAAATAATGATGGTTTTGATGATATGGAAAATATGGTTATGGCACGTTTCACGGTATTTGGGCTTGAGACCCGTCCGATGAAACTGAATGATTGGTTCGGATTCTACCTATGTATATATATGTTTGCATGTGGATATCAATAAAATGTATTTGTTACTGCACTGTATAGATCCTTCCATATTATATTGTCTCCTCCGGATGAGGTACCCCGGAGAGGTCACGGACGTCTAGTACGTCCAGCGTCTATGACGCTAAGCATCGGGGATGCTGTACCCGAACGGGGTTCGGGGATTGAACTCGGAATTGAGACCCGAGTGGCACGCGTAGCCTTGTGATTGTGACCTATTGGACGTCAGGGACGTCAGACATCAGGGATGTCGGGATTGGAGTGTATAGTGCAGCAACTAAAATTATGGTTATGGTTTTGCTATATGCCTTATGGTTCATATTATATGGTTTATGATTTTGGAATTATGGTGCACGCATATTTGGAAAACGGAGGGGTAAATTATATGTTTTACTTATCAAACGATTTCATAAACTTGTGTTTCGGTCCACTCACCCTTACTGTTTGATAACCCCTCCAGGTCGGGAAACTGAGGTAGAGGAGGAACCAGAGGCTGAGGCATAGATCTACTTCTGCGTACCTGAACCCCTGCTGGGCGGTGTACCCGCAGGATTACTTTAGAGTCGTGCTCGCAAATTTGTAATTTTGGATTATATCCCTTGTCTGACATTCGTTTAATTCGGATTTTCTGTATGACCTTAATTTGGTTATTTATGCTTTTAAATGTTTTGAGGTTAAAATTGGTATGAATTATTGGGTGTCAGACGGGAGCAGGGCACGTCCCCTTGTGGTCCCTGTGGGATCGGGGCGGGTCCTGTCAGCTTGGTATCAGAGCACTAGGTTGTGGTCAGTACTAGGGTATTGGTCTGCATGCTAGACTAGCGATTAGTACTAGTTACTTTTCGACTTTTAAGAATATTGTTTTCTGATCTATGCCTCTTGACAGTTGGTTATGCCTCCTAGGAGAATTCCGCATACTCGAACGGACGAGGATCTAGAAAGAGAGATGGAATGCGCGAGCATCGAAAGGGCTCAACGTTTGGGAGCCACTCCTTTCTGCGGGGGATCAAACCCCGAGGATGCTCACGACTGGATCACCAAGTGGGAGAGGATCTTCTCGGTGATGCACTGCCCTCCGGGCGAACGAGTGACTCTGGCGGCCTTCTTACTGGAGGGAGGAGCCTACCAGTGGTGGCATGGACTCGAAATGTCCGGGTGGTCTGTCCATACCACTACCTGGGAAGCTTTTCGTTCCAGGTTTCTGGACCAGTACTACCCGCGATCTTTTCGCGCGGCGCGGGAGGCGGAATTCCTGCGGCTGGAGCAGGGTGACATGTCTGTTTCAGACTACGAGCAAACTTTCGGGAGACTTTCCCGGTTCGCTGCCTCATTCGTAAGCACGGAGGAGGACAAATGCCAGCGGTTTGAGCTTGGACTCCGAGGGGAGATCCGGGCCAGTGTGACTGCTACCACTCATGCTTCTCTGAGGGATATGGTCGACGCAGCGGTGCGTGTCGAGGCCAGTCTGGCGGCACACCAATCACGACAACCTTCGGGGGAGGGGCGACGTCAGGATCGCCCACACCATGGGCCATCAGGCCGGAAGAACAACAGGGGAGGGAGCTACAGAGGAGCACCCTCATCCTTCAAGGGTCGTGGCTGGTCGGGTCGACGTGGAGGCTCTCAGGGCAGAGGATCTGGACACAACTCTGGGCAGCACTCATCTTGGAGTGGTGCATCTGGTGGGCATTCGGGCAGGCCAAGGCCAGTAACTTGTTTTGCTTGCGGAGAGGAAGGCCACTATGCCTGCGATTGTCCGCAGTTGTCCAAAAACAACGACGCTGGGGGCTCGAGTGTGGTGCAGAGCACGGCGTCCCACACTAACGGAGGTCGCGGTCAGGGAGGTGACCGTGGTGCTGGACGTGGCGCGCGCGGGCGCAGACGGAACGGAGGGCCGAGGGCCCAAGTGTTTGCAATGACCCAGCAGCAGGCGAGGACTGCTCCAGGCGTGGTCACAGGTACCCTACATATCTTTAATTTTCTTGTACGTGTATTAATGGATGCGGGGGCTACACATTCTTTTATTTCGAGGAGTTGTGCTGGTTTGCTTGATTGTGTGGTATCAGCCTTAGATTGCGAAATGGGTGTTGGCACCCCGATGGGTACCGTGTACCTTGTGAATCAGGTGATTCAGAGGTGCCCGGTAAGAATTGAGGATGTGGATTTACCAGCAGACTTAATTATTCTGGATATCCACGACTTCGATATAATCCTAGGGATGGATTGGCTGTCGGAGCACGGATCGCTCATCGACTGCTGTAGCAAGCAAGTAATTTTGCGGAGCCCGGGTTTGCCGGAAGTTATCTTTCAGGGGGAACGTGATGGTTCGCCTCCTGAAGTGATTTCGTCACTTACTGCTACCAAACTTCTACGGAAGGGATGCCAGGGTTATCTGGCGCATGTCGTGTCGGAACGGGTCGATACTCCGGTTATCGACGAAATACCGGTGGTCTGTGAGTTTCCGGACGTATTCCCGGAAGACTTACCTGGATTGCCACCATCGCGGGAGATTGAGTTTACTATTGAACTACTCCCGGGTACCCGACCTATATCCCAGGCACCATACCGGATGGCGCCGGCCGAGTTACGGGAACTCAAGACTCAATTGCAGGAGTTGGTAGATTTGGGGTATGTCCGACCGAGCACTTCACCGTGGGGAGCACCGGTGTTGTTCGTGAAGAAGAAGGAAGGAAGTCTCCGTTTATGTATTGATTATCGACAACTCAACAAGGTGACATTGAGGAACCAGTATCCTCTACCCAGGATCGATGACCTTTTCGACCAGTTGCGGGGAGCTCAGTGCTTCTCGAAAATTGATTTGCGATCTGGGTATCACCAACTGAGGATTTCGGAGGAGGATATTCCGAAAACTGCTTTTCGAACCCGTTACGGGCACTACGAGTTCCTTGTTATGCCATTTGGTTTGACGAATGCTCCAGCAGCATTCATGGATCTGATGAACCGGGTCTTCCGACCCTACCTGGATAAGTTCGTGATTGTGTTCATCGATGATATTTTGGTATACTCGAGGAGTGCCCGTGCACATGAAGAACATCTACGGTTGGTCTTGGAGAAACTGAGACAAGAACAATTGTATGCCAAGCTGAGCAAGTGTCAGTTTTGGCTGAGCAGTATTGGTTTTCTGGGACACGTGATATCGACGGATGGGATTTGCGTGGATCCCCAGAAAACAGAAGCGGTGACCAACTGGGCTAAACCGACAACAGTGACCGAGGTGCGGAGTTTCGTCGGATTAGCAGGCTACTACCGGAGATTCGTGGAGGGTTTCTCCAAAATTGCTGCACCATTGACTCGTCTGACTCGGAAAGGAGTAAAGTTTATCTGGGACGAGCAGTGCGATCGGAGCTTTCAAGAGTTGAAGGATCGATTGACCACTGCACCTGTCCTTGCATTGCCGGACGACAGTGGAGAGTTTGTGGTCTTCAGTGATGCATCGCTGCAAGGTCTAGGCTGCGTGTTGATGCAAACTGGCAAGGTTATCGCCTATGCATCCCGGCAGCTGAAGACCCATGAGTTGAACTACCCTACCCATGATTTGGAGTTGGCAGCGGTGGTTCATGCTCTCAAGATCTGGAGACATTATCTGTTCGGCGCAACGTGTCGAATATACACCGACCACCAGAGTCTTAAATATTTATTCACTCAGAAGGAGCTCAACATGAGACAACGGAGATGGTTGGAGCTACTGAAGGACTATGACTGTACGATCGAGTACCATCCGGGTAAGGCCAATGTGGTGGCGGATGCACTCAGCAGGAAATCAGCAGGAACTATTGCACACCTTGGGGTGGTGTATCTTCCCTTGCTGGTGGAACTCCGGAAGGCGGGAGTTATTTTGGGTACTGACGAGCATGGAGCTTTGTTGGCCAGCTTCCATGTGCGACCGGTACTGATTGATCGGATCATTGAAGCACAACTGCAGGATCCGATACTCTGTATTTACAGAATTGAGGTCGATGCGGATGGGAGACAGGATTTTACCATCCGGGACGATGGAGCACTGGTGAAATTGGGCCGTTTGTGCGTACCTGCAGTGGCAGAGTTACGGGCCGAGATACTTGAGGAGGCCCACAGTTCGGCCTATGCTATGCATCCGGGAGGTACAAAGATGTACCGTACCCTCCGGAACCATTATTGGTGGCCAGGAATGAAGAAGGATATTGCTGAGTTCGTGAGCAAATGCTTAACCTGTCAGCAGATTAAGGCGGAACGGCAGAGACCGTATGGGGCTATGCAGCCACTTCCGATTCCTGAGTGGAAGTGGGATCACATCACCATGGACTTCGTCTTTAAGTTACCGAGGACTCAGAGTGGAGTGGACGGAGTATGGGTGATCGTGGATCGGTTAACCAAATCAGCCCATTTTCTGCCAGTTCAGGAAACCTATAAACCTAACGGACTGGCTCAGCTGTTTGTGAAGGAAATCATACGACTTCATGGTACGCCGGAATCAATCGTGTCCGATCGTGATCCGCGTTTCACTTCCAGGTTCTGGCGGAGTTTGCAAGCTACTTTGGGAACAAACCTACGTTTCAGTACTGCTTTCCATCCACAGACCGATGGACAGTCTGAGAGAACCATTCAAACCCTGGAGGACATGATGAGGTCATGTGTACTACAGTTTCAAGACTCTTGGGATACTCATTTGCCATTGATGGAATTCGCTTACAACAACAGCTATCAGGCAAGCATCGGGATGGCACCGTATGAGGCACTGTATGGCCGACAGTGCAGGACACCTATCTGCTGGACGGAGGTAGGGGAGCGAGCGGCTGCAGGGCCGGAGATAATGGACTTAACCATGGAAACTGTTCGCGTGATCAAGGAAAGATTGAAGGTGGCACAGGATCGCCAGAAGAGTTATGCCGACCGACGGATTCGAGACTTGGAGTTTGAAGTGGGAGATTTTGTCTTCCTGAAGTTGTCTCCGTGGAAAGGGATTATCCGTTTTGGCCGACGGGGGAAACTGAGTCCGCGTTTTATCGGACCTTATGAAATCGTGGAGAGAATTGGCAAGGTTGCATACAGATTGGCACTACCCCCAGAACTATCAAGAGTTCACGATGTTTTCCACGTATCGATGTTGCGGATGTACGTACGTGATGCTTCTCATGTACTTAGGGAACAACCTGTCGAACTACGGGAGGATTTGAGCTTTGAAGAACAACCAGTACAGATCTTGGATCGGAAGGACAAGGTACTACGTCGAAAGACGATCCCTCTCGTGAAAATTCTCTGGAGAAACCAGGATGTGGAAGAAGCCACATGGGAGCCCGAGGCTCAGATGCGAGAACAATTTCCTCATTTGTTTCTTTGAAATTTCGGGACGAAATTTCTTAAGGGGGGAAGGTTGTAACACCCCGGAAATTCGAGGATTTCCATATTGTAATTTTTTGTGTGAATTGACGATTTTACCCCTGTGAATGGTATGGTCAAATTGTTGACTTTTTGATTGAGGAACTAAATGGACTTTAACCTATGACCGTGACGTAGTTCGGGACGTCACGAGTTCATAGACAGGTGGCACGTCCGATTCGGACGATCAGGGTGAAAGTTATGGCTATCGGAAGTTCAGGGGCATTACCGTAATTTGGACTCTCGGGGGGAAAATGTTGACTTTTCTTTTGACAACTAATTTTCAGTTGACTCAAGGACCGTTGGGTAGGCCTCGACGTCCTGAGTCCGTAGACAGGCGGCACGCCGAAATCGGACTTCGTACGAGGAAGTTATGGTCAGAAACGTGAATTCGGGAAGTTCGTGTCTCGGTTTTCGTGTCGAATATTATATTCAGAAATTCTGATTGAAGGACACCTGGGGAGTGACAAGTGTCACTCACCCATTGGCTAGATTGGATCAGATCCACTATTGGATTAATTAACATTTGAACCAGCTTTAAATGTCAGCCTTTGGATTGAAAACCCCAGATCAGATCTCAGCCCTTGATCTAATCTGGAGATTCAATCTGAGCCATCCATTTCCTTCCCTCCATTTCTTTATATTTCCTACCCGATATGCACATTCTGCCATTTCGATCCAACCTTTCCAGCAAACCATCCACTCTCTGTGTCTGTGTATTGGGGACTCGCCGGCGAGGCTGAACGGTGGCAGTGAGCACGGCGGAGGACGGCGGCGTGGGGGGAAAACCGGAAAACCCGAAACGGTTTCTAAAACTCAGATTTTGGTAACTCGAATTCCCACGTTTAGTTTTGTTTCCTATTAATCCTAATCGACTCTAGGGACTTATAGGAACCTTCTGGGCTTGAGTTCACGACCGGAGGTGGCCTGAACGGAGTGCAAACGGCGACGGGAACCCGGGTCTGTTCATCGAGGTAAGTCTTTGTTTCAGCCCTTGTTTATTGATTTTAATTAGCTAGAACTATTCCTGGGTATAAGACGAACATCTAGGAACAAACCAGAGTGAAAATGGTTGGGTGTAGAAGAAATGGTGACCGGGTCGTGATCGCGGGTCTGTTCGACCCAAGTTGCAGAGAAACGGGTCAACCCGTCTGAGGACAGTGGTGCTGACGTGGCACCCTGTCAGACTGTCAGGTGACGTGGACCAACCGTGAGCCGACACGTGTCACATGTCAGTGCACAGTCAGCACTGACATGTCAGTGACGTGGACCAGTCAGGGACTGCCACGTGTCACTGACATGTCAGTGACGTGGACCAGTGCCGTGCTGACACGTGGCACATGTCAGATCTGACACGTGGTCTGACAGATCAGTGAGGTGGACCAATTGGATGTTGACACGTGGCACCTGTCAGAGTCTGACACGTCAGACCTGACAGCTGTCAGATGACGTCAGCATGACGTCATGCTGACGTCAGCAGTGACGTCAGCGATGACGTCAGCAGGAACTGTTCCTGCGTTGACCGCCACGTTGACCGGCGCGTGGGGGCGCGTGTGAACAGTGTTTCTGGTGGGACCACCACCATTCTTTAGGTTTCGACGATCCGGATCCAATGGCGGTGGTTTCGGGTCGATCGGAGATCATTAAGTTGGTCAAAATAAGGTTTATTGCCTTGGGAAGCGCGTTCGGGCGGCTTTCCCGGGTCGGTTTCGACCTAGGCTTTCATGGTTGAATGTTGGGGGTTTAATTTGACCTTTACGAATACTTGGATTTGACAGGGATTGTACATTTGTACCAGGACGAGGGTATACGTTCGGTTTCTAGCAGGATTGTACTGTGAGTGGGCCATTTTCTTAAACCCTTGTGTGCATAAATGTTTTCTGGTTTTATTATACTTATTCACATGCTAAAATAATGATGGTTTTGATGATATGGAAAATATGGTTATGGCACGTTTCACGGTATTTGGGCTTGAGACCCGTCCGATGAAACTGAATGATTGGTTCGGATTCTACCTATGTATATATATGTTTGCATGTGGATATCAATAAAATGTATTTGTTACTGCACTGTATAGATCCTTCCATATTATATTGTCTCCTCCGGATGAGGTACCCCGGAGAGGTCACGGACGTCTAGTACGTCCAGCGTCTATGACGCTAAGCATCGGGGATGCTGTACCCGAACGGGGTTCGGGGATTGAACTCGGAATTGAGACCCGAGTGGCACGCGTAGCCTTGTGATTGTGACCTATTGGACGTCAGGGACGTCAGACATCAGGGATGTCGGGATTGGAGTGTATAGTGCAGCAACTAAAATTATGGTTATGGTTTTGCTATATGCCTTATGGTTCATATTATATGGTTTATGATTTTGGAATTATGGTGCACGCATATTTGGAAAACGGAGGGGTAAATTATATGTTTTACTTATCAAACGATTTCATAAACTTGTGTTTCGGTCCACTCACCCTTACTGTTTGATAACCCCTCCAGGTCGGGAAACTGAGGTAGAGGAGGAACCAGAGGCTGAGGCATAGATCTACTTCTGCGTACCTGAACCCCTGCTGGGCGGTGTACCCGCAGGATTACTTTAGAGTCGTGCTCGTAAATTTGTAATTTTGGATTATATCCCTTGTCTGACATTCGTTTAATTCGGATTTTCTGTATGACCTTAATTTGGTTATTTATGCTTTTAAATGTTTTGAGGTTAAAATTGGTATGAATTATTGGGTGTCAGACGGGAGCAGGGCACGTCCCCTTGTGGTCCCTGTGGGATCGGGGCGGGTCCTGTCACAAAAAGTCAACATTTGACCCCTAATATGACCATATTACGAAAATGCCCTTGGGCTTCCGAACGTCATAACTTTCACCTCGAATGTCGGAATCGAACGTGCCACCTGTCTATGAACTCGTGACGTCCCGAACTATGTCACAGTCATCGGTTAAAGTCCGTTTGACTGCCCGAACTAAAAGTCAACATTTTGCCCACGCTAGGGGCAAAACGGTCATTTTGCTCGTTTCGTCCGATTTCACTCAACTAATCCCCGATTAGTCATTCTAATTCATAATTAATTAATATTCAATCCCGATATTGGGGACGGGTCATTACAACCTTCCCTTCTTAAAGAATTTCGTCCCCGAAATTCCAACTATCCGTATTCCACAACTACCTCGTGGAAAACAAACGGGCCTCACAACATGTGTACACCTGTACACCCACTAGCCAACGCAGAACTCGTCTGCACTGAGACGTCACATCACAGATGCACGTCGTACTACCTACACTCGACCACCTCGAGTGAAATTGATCACCAGAAATTGGCAATGCCACCATTAAGCTGACTCATTCAGCTTGACGGCCCCACGTACTCACAAATGTGTCCTAACCTTCGCTCTCATCGAGAGTCACCAAAACTCACCTGTCAGTCCATGCTGACACTACAAGCCAAACTGTCACTACCAAGCTTTACCACTCTAGTAAAGCGCCAATCAGTAACAAATCAGTGACAACACATCATACTACAACGTCCGTCAATGTAGCACAAGATCAACAACATGATCTCCCCTCGCAGGGCAAACTCAATCCTGCGACAAATACCAACAGCAGTAACCACAACTGTCACCCCCTCAGCGATCCCAGATGCTGGTAAGGTCACGACATGCTAACATCTCGCCGCAAAGCAACTTGCGGTCACACTAACCACCAATTCACTCAATTAGATGGTGTAACTGGAACACATTGAACACCAGCCTAGCAGTGATCACACAACTCAACACTAGAGTTATACTAGCCAACCATGGCTAAGAGCACCTGCTCAAACAATCACTGAAATCATCTGAATCACTCTGCCCAGTGCATCGTGTTCAATGTCTAGTTCATGTTCACAACCAAAATCAATGGTATTGGAACTAAGCCAAGCACCAACACGTTTATCGACAGATCACTGGTACATCCCATGTACCGTCACTAGGTATCAAGTACCCCAAACCATGTACAAAGTACATACATTTATCCGTTGACCAGACTACAACCACCTAGGTCATATCCAAACACGTTGCAATAATGGAGTCCATTTGCCAAAACCAGCAAGAGACAAATCGAAACTCCACCAATCCGCTAGTTCCAATTCCAAATCTGAATCCGCAATTTCGTAAGAAATCCCGAATCCAAACCCAGACATCACTCCGAAATCATTATTCCAGAAGCTAGCATTTGGAATAATCATTCTGCACCCAAATCCAATATTCCACTTTCAAGTTCTAAAATCGAATCCTGAATCGTCACCCAGAAATTCGATTCCAAAACCCAAAATCTCGTTCACGTCCACTCGGACACACCAAAATCGAACCTATCGGTTACCCGTTCATTATACTCGGTTGACTTCATAAGGAAGCCAATCCAACAACCACACGGTTTAGGTTGACAAAATCCGACCACTTCGGAAACCTACTCATTCGAGTAATATACCACAAGGGCTCCACTTCGAAAAGAAGTTCAGTCCCGTCATTTACGACTCACATACCGGAGTAAGAGTGACAAACTCTCAACCCAACTGGATCATCAGGATCACGGTCCAGATCCATCACTACGTCAGTCGAACATGAACATCACGATCCTAGATCGTCACAATGCCCAATGTCCACGACATCACAAACCCGATCCACCTAGGATCCACACGGTTAACTACTAGTAACCATAGGGTCTTACACCCTCATCTAATTTGCGTACTGTCACAACGTTTGACAACCAACGCCCACAATTAAAAGTTCAGTCAACGACGAGACACGCCGCGACTGTGGGTTCTCACTGATTACCTTGTATCAACCCTTGCCATCCCACCTAGGGAAAACCAAGGATGATCCAAAACAATAACACCAATATTCATCCCCGGGTCAAGTTTATTCTGGGCCCAACACGCCCATCTACAAACCAAACTGTTAACAAAAACAACCATCCGGACCCACACTAGTCCGACACATTCAAACACATGACACAATATTACAACACAAATGGACAATACAAACTATTTACAAGGTATCACGAAAACATGTATCAATACAATTATTTTGACCTACGGTCAAGTCGATCGGGGCAGTTCCTTCGCAAATGTCCAAGTTTCCTACAAAAGTGACAAGTGGCAGTGCTGAGGCGACTTGCCCTACCACGCCGCTTACTTGTCGACTGGGTTGAAGTTCCACCCGAATGAACATCCACCGAGGGTTGCGACACAAGAGTATGAAGGCTAACTCGCTTCGATGTTTCCTGACTTATCTGTTCAGTATCCTGACGCTCTCGGCGTCGTCCAGAGCCCAAAGATTGTTCTGGCACAGGTAAAATAGTAGCCTCCACTCGGATAGCAGCATCCGATAATTCCCTCAGGGTAGAATACGAGCCAACAGTTACAGCACCTCGTAACTCATTCCTCAATCCCTGCTCAAACCTTCGACACTTATCCTCCTCAGTAGCCACATACAGTGGAGCGAAACTAGATAAGTGCAAAAATTGCTGTTCATAATCGACCACTGACCGATTCCCTTGCTGCAATTGGAGAAACTCAACCTCCTTAGCGTTCCGAAATGAGCGAGGATAAAACTGATCCAAAAATCGCTCTCGGAATGCATCCCATGCCAAGGTACGGGCATCCCAGCCAGTCAACTGTAAACTATGCCACCACCTGTAAGCATAGCCATCCACAAGAAAAGTGGCTACGGGCACCATGTCCTCCAGGGGACATATCATGACCTCAAAAATCCTTTCCAATCGAGTAAGCCAATCTTCGGCACCATCCGGTCCCGAATCACCACGAAACACAGTGGCTCCTAACCGTCGAGCTCGCTCAATATCTGGGCCTTTACTAACACTACTCATGTCCCTCCCATCTTCAGACCGTGTACGGGACGCACGACTCGGAGGCATGACGTATCAACAGAAATCAAGAACCAAATGCTCTGATACCACTTTGACAGGACCCGTCCCAACTGGACGTCAAAAACCGTGTCCGGTCCTGCTCCCGTCTGACAAGTCAACTAAAGGTCCGAAACTACCCTTCAGTGCTTGCCAGACAAGGGATGTTTGCGCGGATTTCTGCTGCTGCCACTGCCTCACGATCAGTCCCGAACGTCGTACCACGGCCTGGAGGGTCACAAAACAGAAAAGGTGTGAGTGGACAAAAATGACCTCTTATAAAAACATTTATCAAAATACATTCTTACCCTCCAGTTTTTACAAACTTGCATGCATATCGTAAAACATGAGTAATAGTATGAAATCATTCAAGTATGAACAGTGGACCGATAAAATCAAAGCATATTTTCCCATGGTCCATAAAACTCATGTTTACCAAATCAGTTCATTTTATAAACATCAAATCCCGGCTCTCAGGCCAACACATGTGAAAACATAATCACTGGCCACAAAGACCAAAAACCCGTACTCAATACCAGTACGTCATCACAACAACATCAATCAGCACTAATCACCAGTGCACAAGAAATATATCAATCCAATCAATCCGCACTACTCACAAGTGCATAAAATGTCACAAATCACATCTGCACTACTCACAAGTGCACAATCAATCAAACTACACTACTCACAAGTGCTGCACTACGCGTAGGCCAATATCCAGTCACACTCTCGGGAACAGACACCTCTGGGCTCAACCCCCTCGGGCTCAGTCACCTCTGGGCAAACACATCCCCAGGTTCAGACACCTCCGAGCGGTACATCCAGGCTCAGTCTCATCCGAGAAGCTGACTACCATAGGATCAACTCCGGATCCTACAATCACATCCTCCAAGCTCCGGTCGTCTGGGTAATCCCCCCAAGCACCGACCGTCTAGGAATATCACAATCACAATGAAAACCATCCCGGGAATTACATCCCAAAACATTTCAATCAAATCTTAACTTCATACAAAGTCAAGATCATTCCCGACTGGGTCTCAAAGCCCAAAATACCTTTTTCACATAAACCGTTAAAATCACATTTAAATCAATAGAATAATCCGGAAATCATCATTGACTCACCAACCAAGTCAAAATATCATTTTAGAAATCATTTAAACTCCGGGCCTAGCCCAAAACATCATTTGCACGTTCCTCGTAAAACGTGCCCGAAAGACCGATTAAAATAATCATAAATTCCCAATAATTCATTAATTTCACAATTTCACAAGTGACTCCAAATCCGAGTCAAAATCACTATTCACTTGGGTTCTCATGCCCAAAATAACATTATCACGCAAATCCATGCGTTGCAACCTATGTTGCCATTTTCACGTAAATTCACGAAATCCTTGACTCATTCCCGAGTCACAACATCATTTTCAATCCATGACTCATAATCCGAGTCCACACACTATTTTCAAACAATTTCAATCCCGGACTCATAAACCAAGTCCAAACATTATTTTTACCAAGTTTCGTAATTTCTCGAAAATCGCCCAATAATAATAATATAATAATCATAAAACCGAGAAATTACCGGATTGAAACATAAATCATGCCCAAGCATATAAAATCATATAATAAGGCATTTAAATCATATATGCATGCATCGCGGTTAGAAAACAAAGTCCACTCACACACACCGTCCAAAACGGTCCGTTTCTGAGCTGCACGTTTTTCCGTAAATTCTGGAAATCACAACTCCTGTCCAACATCATTATAGAGGGTTACTAACATCTCAAAATACTTCATATAATTTTCCCCAATTTTTCCGGAATTTAAATACGTATTTTAAACGTAAAACAAAACTTCGGATACACGGAACATTATCGAACCAATATCCGATTTCCCCGAAACCAACGTCAAAATGTTCGTTACACTGAGAGGATCAAAAGTCATGTTGACCTCACCTTGAGACTAGGCCAGACGCGCCCTCACGCGCCGCCGTGAGTGGCTGCGCGTGAAACCCACGCGCCAGCTACAGTGCTGCTACAGTGCTCCTTCTTCACCCGTTTGTCTGGTAAACGGGTTGAAAAACCCGCGATAGAACCCGGTTGAATCTCACCCAATTCGACCTCAAATCGATCCGTTCTTTCCACTGATCCCTTCTAATCCAACTCTAATTAAGTTCTGCAAGTTCAGTTACTCGAATCATGGTCTAAATCCTCACGACTCTCGATCTATCCTTGACGGGTTTCCAATTCGGGTTCACTGATTCTGTCCCTGATTTTCAAATTAATTCATAGAGTAAGCATCGTGAGAGTGTATTGAATGTTTTTCCAAGATCAATTTGATGAATTCTTACCTCTAACCCGTTGAACCCAAGCTCAATTTTGAGCTGCCATGGAAGCTCAGTTCTTCCTCAATCCGACACGGTTTCTCTTCGGTTTTGTTGCAGGAAGGTTCGTATGGATCCCAGAAGTCGAATTGCATCAACAATTTCGATCCTCACCGTTCATAATTACCATTTCGAATTTCCCTCTAATTTTTCTGATTTTCGAACTGAATTCCCCCAGTGGCCTCTCTGCCTCACGAATTTCTCTCTCAATTCGGCTCCCTCAGTCTCCCAATTGCACATTGAAACCGAAACAAAGGTTTATCAGCTGTTAATGGGCAATCATGAGGACAATCCCAAATTTAGGGGATTAATGTCCAAAGCAATATGATGGTGTTTCCCATGATTCCCATTTCTATGTTAGCTGGGGCATGGGAGATGACAAAGTGACAGATGTCACATTCTGTTAGCAAGAATCAAGGTCAAAAGACCATTTTACCCTTCGTACGATAAATTACCATTTTGCCCCTAGACATCCGTGACCCGTAACTTGGTCACCCGAACTCTGTTTTCGACGTGCCGCCTGTCGTTGGATTCGTATCAACAAGACCTACGTAAGGGTCCTTGGCCCTCGTCCATTGGACCTCCCGGTCAAAAAGTCAACATTTGACCCCTAATATGACCATATTACGAAAATGCCCTTGGGCTTCCGAACGTCATAACTTTCACCTCGAATGTCGGAATCGAAAGTGTCACCTGTCTATGAACTCGTGACGTCCCGAACTACGTCACAGTCATCAGTCAAAGTCTGTTTGACCACCAGAACTTAAAGTCAACATTTTGCCCACGCTAGGGGCAAAACGGTCATTTTGCATGTTTCGTCCGATTTCACTCAACTAATCCCCGATTAGTCATTCTAATTCATAATTAATTAATATTCAATCCCGATATTCGGGACGGGTCATTACACAGTTGCAGGCGAACCGGCCGGTTCAGACCGGTTGCGCGAGGAAGAAGACGCACTGTGCAGTGGCGCGTGAGGCCCACGTGCAGTGCACTCCCATGGCGCGTGAGGGCGCGTGACAGGGAATCTGGGGAAGGTTCCAACATGTGAAATCATCTATTCGATGTAACGAACATTTTGGGACTGGTTTCGTGTCAATCGGACATCGTTTCGATAGGTTTCGGGCTGTCTGAAGGTTTAGGTTTGGTTTTAAAAATAGTTAAAAGTTCGGAAAAATTACGGGGCTTTGGTAGGAGGTTAATTAAGTAGTTAGTAACCTTCTATTAAAATTTGGATAGGTTTGGGAGTCCCGGTGATGGTGATCGGCTCGGGAGAGCTTATGGCACGCAAATCGAGGCGGCAGCTCGAACGGTCTTTGAGTGGACCTTGTTTTCTAAATTGGTGCATGCATAAGTGTTTATTATATGTTTTAAATATTTGTTTGTGATTCCATGAATGCATTTGGATGTGTGGTTACGTATAGGCACGTATTTCGAGGTTTCGGCCCTATACGGTGCCTATACGGGTCGGTATTTCTTTATTGGTTTTAATGAAATGGTTTTGGATTTCTAAAAGGATAAACTCGGGTATGAGACCCATTTGGTTTTGTCTCGGGCATATGATGCTATTTACGACCTTCGGGTCTAAATCGTGGTCGCGGCGGGTGCTATGTGCACGGCGATCGACGATACGACGCTCGCCTCCGGATTGAGATGTGTTCCTTCCGGAGAGGTCACGATGCACGATTCGTGGTCGGGCAGCCTAGGGAGGCTCGATTTCAGAGTGCTGATGGTTCAAGATATCGATCGGTGATGAGTGCACCATGATCTTGTGGTGGTCGTGTCAGTTGATACGTTCAGGGCGACATACCAGGATTGAGGGCGGTCCTGGATGGATGGTTGCACGCATCACTATGATCGGAGTCGTGACTGACCCTTCGATATCGGGCACGGTGCCCAGTTGATGTCATATGTTCGGGCACGAGACCCAGATATTTTACACTGATGATTTCGGGTCAGGGACCCTAGATGGATTTCCAAGTTCATGACGGTTTATGGGAACCGGCATGAACTCTGGAAAGGTCATTGTGGTTCATGACGGTTTATGGGAACCGGTATGAACCTTTGTCAGGTCATGAACCCTGGTTAATGGATGTTATGGATCATGACGGTTCAAGGGAACCAGGCATGAATGTTTATGTTATGTATATATATGTATTCATATACCTTCCGTTACTTCTATTATCTCCTCTGGGGAGGGTCGTTGGCCTGGGTGGACCCCGGAGTAGTCACGGAGCACCGACTGAGTGGAGTCACCCCCCAGTTGGGTTCCTTACTCTCAGGAAGGCTATGATTACTATTACCTCGGGTAGGGTCAGTGGTCTGCGGACATTGATCTTGACTTTGAGAAGACTCGGATTGAGACCTGGGTAGCACGCGCGTAGCTTTGGAAACCGTGATATGATTGGTTGTGTGAATTATATGTATATATGATGTATGATATATGATATGATATATGATGTGTGTTTACACAGGTTTTGGATAGTAGCCCGTATGGTTGGTTTCTTATGATTTGGGCCGAGTCCCTTATGGATTTGGGCAGTGGCCTGTATAGTCATTTTCATTATGGTTCTTTCAATCTTGGTTTTGGGCTTAGTTCCCACATATGGTTTATTTCGGATAAATGGTTTTCGAATGCATGCATGCTTTTTAGTGAAGGGTACAAAGGTCTTTTATGAAATGTTTTATAAACTCTTGTTTTGTCCACTCACAGCTTTTAATGTTTTGACTGCCCTTCAGGTTGACATCGGATATGGACTGTAGCAGAGACCGAGATATCACATACCTCCTCCGGATCCTGGCGTACTCTGATGGCCCGAGAGGGTAAAGGTCAGAAATATCCCTTGTCTGACACTTCGTGTCAGACGGGAGCAGGGTCATCCCGCACTAATCCCGGGGGGATTGGGATGGGTCCTGTCAGACAGGGTGCCACGTCATCACCCCTGTCCTCCTGACGGGTCGACCCGTATCTCTGCAACTGGGTCGATCAGACCCGCGATCTGACCCGGTCACCATTTCATCAATTCTAAACCATTTTCCTTCTAGTTTGTTCCTACATGCTCTTCTCAATCCCAGAAATGGTTCTATCTAATTAGAATCATTAAACAAGGACTGAATCGAAGACTTACCTCGATGAACAGACCCGGTTTCCCGTCGCCGTTTACACTCTGTTCAGACCACCACTAGTCACGAAATCGAGCCCTATAGGTTCCTATTAGTCCCTAGAATCGATTAGGGTTAATAGAAAACAAAAATACATGTTGGAAATTCAAGTTTCCATTCCTGAGTTTCAAAACAGTTTCGGGTTTAGGATTTTCCTACCTCGCCGCTGTCTGCCTCCGTTCACCGCCGTCCCTCTGCCTCACCAGCTCAGTCCAGCCACGCCCAAAGCAAAGGTCAGGTGCTACGCATGTGTGATGGTTGAAATGGGCAGAATGTGGGTGTCGAGTAGGAAAATATATAGAATGGAGGGAATCTGCTCACACAAAATGGATGGTCCAGATTTGATCTCAGGGATGAGATCAATGGTTGGGATGAAATCTGGGGGTTTCAGATCAATGACTGGGATTAAAAGGTAGATTAATTCTATTTAATCACATAGTGGAGTTTGATCCAATCTAGCCAATGGGTGAGTGACACTTGTCACTCATCCAGGTGTCCTCCAATCAGAATACCAGAATAAAATATTCGACACGAAAACCGAGACGCGAACCTCCCGATTTCACGTTTCTGACCATAACTTCCTCGTACGAAGTCCGATTTCGGCGTGCCGCCTGTCTACGGACTCAGGACATTGAGACCTACCTAACGGTCCTTGAGTCATGTGAAAATTAGTTGCCAAATGAAAAGTCAACATTTTCGCCCCTAAAGTCCAAATTACTATAATGCCCCTGAACTTCCGATAGTCATAACTTTTTCCCTGATCGTCCGAATTGGACGTGCCACCTGTATATGAACTCGTGACGTCCCGAACCACGTCACGGTCACTGGTCAAAGTCCTTTTGACCCACCAATTAAAAAGTCAACAATTTGGCCATACCATTCACAAGGGTAAAACGTCAATTCATACATTAAATTACAATATTCAAATCTTCAAATTTTCGGGGTGTTACATTAGAACCCAAGTTTCCACTGGATTACTTGCGTGTGGTTATATTCAAGTTCGTTATTACTCCTTATATTAATGCTTGGGTCATGTATATTCAATTTGTGTAACGACCCGAATTTTCATAAATACTATTTTATTGCAAAATGACCATTTTTCCCTTGAGGGGGAAAAAGTTAACTTTTGACCCGAAAAATATTTAGGACCTTGACCCATGACCGTGACGTAGATCGGGACGTCACGAGTCCGTAGACAGGCGGCACATCAAAAATAGACGTTTGAAGAAAAAATTATGGTCATGGGAGCGATTTTGGTGAAATTTACGAACTGAGAACGAAATTAAAATAATATTAAAATATTAAAATTTAACCTAACCCTTGATTTAATATAGACCCTTGGATGAGTGACAAGTGTCACTCATCCCAAGTTTGTCACTCATCCCAAGGTTACTTTGTCCCTAAAACATGGATCTTGCTCCATTGGTTGCTTTATTTAATATTTTATTCTCTCAAACACTCCCCAGCCATCCATCTTCTTTCCATCCATCAATCTGCACCTTTCATCATTCCTTCATCACATCCATCTTCTTCTTCCATTTGTGTTCTCGTGAGCTCAAGAACGAACTCATCCCCTCAGTTTGTACAAACCCAAAACCTTTCATCCACTTCATCTCCAGCAACCAGATCGACCTCATCCCCCTCACCATACGTCATCTTCATCATCGGCCATCACCACCATCATCTTCTTCTCTATCTGCAAAAACCGAGAACCACCCCAAACCCGCGAAGGAAAAACGGACCCGAAACCCAAACCGTTCAACCCACGCGTCTACACGTTGAACCAACACCAGGCTAGGACCATTAGGAGGCTTGGACGACTATGGAAAGGACGGGAGGACCCACGACGGCAACACGGCGGAGGTAGGCCCGAAAACCCGAGAACCCCTCTGTTTTTCCATTTTTCGAAACCCTTGGTTTGACGTGTAGGAACCGTTTCTTTGTGTTGAGTTGTGTTCAAGGGACTGTGACGAGTTAGAAAAAGCTAGTTTCGAAGCTAGAAGGGGACTGAGGTAATGGGGAAGACGACCGGAACTGGACTGCAGGTTTTCTTCGAGTTACAGGTATAGATCTCGATTGTTCTTTTGGTTTTGAGTTCACAGACTTGTAGAACGGACTTAGACGAACACCTAGGATCAAACCCCGTCGAAAATCGTGGCCGGAAATGGGAGTTCTGATCGGGTTAGGTTGCGGGTCATCAGCAACCCGGTTATAGGATTTCAGTAAGACCCGGTCGAATGTCAGGGATGATGACATCATCATGCTGATGTCATGATGACTTCATCATGTCAGACCAGTGACCAATCAGGGAGTGACACGTGTCACCTGACACCTGTCAGTGATGACATCATCATCACTGTAGCAGCGTTGACTAGAGGGTTGACTAGGCACGTGGGGCACATGTGAATAGTATTTTTGGTGGGACCAGTACCATTTTCAAGGTTTCGACGATACGAATCCAATGACGGTGATTTCGTATCGATCGGAGATCGTTATGTTGGTCAAATTAGGGTTTAATACCTCGGGAAGCATATTCAAACTGCTTTCCCGGGCCGGTTCTATTCTAGGGTTTTAGAGTTGAACTCGTGAGGTACATTAGTGACTTTTGGATGTATTTGTATAGGTTTAGGCGGTTGGTTGAGTAGCAAGGACCCTGCGTGAGTGAGTTTTTTGATTTCTAAAGGATTGCATGCATAACTGTTTTTATTATTTCACTTTATGATTGAGATGAGATTATTATGGGTATTATATTATGATGCTTATTACATATTATGGTGTTTTGGGCATGAGACCCGTCTGGATTATATACGGAATGTTGTCAGGGATTATCAGGGAATGCAGGGTAACTATACTACTATTGTACTGTAATATCCGACCTTATTGTTATTGTCTCCTCCAGGGAGGGTCATTGGCCTGGGTGGATCCTGGAGTAGTCACGGGGCACTAACTGAGAGGAGTCAACTCCTGTGGGGTTACTCATTCTCAGGAAGGCATTATGATTTTACCTCGGGTAGTGATCCGGGATACTGGACATTGGTGGACCTAGAGGATTACTAGGGATTTGAGACCCTGAGTGGCATGCGTAGCCTTAGGACCGTGACATTATTAGGCATTAGGGATGCCGGGGTTTGGTTTTACAGTGCACTATTACGATGGTTTTCCCTATTCAGTTATTTATATGATTCTATGATTTATGATACGGTTATGATTATTTATATTTTATTCAATGCATGCAAGTTTTGAAAATGGAGGGGTAAAACTTTATGATTATTATATTATTAAATTGGTTTTGGAAACTTGTTTATTTTCAGTCCACTCACTCTTTATTGTTTTAATTGACCCCTCCTGACCGTGCTACTGAGGTAGAAGAGGAGGATCCAGAGTACGAGACTTAGATTATTTCGTTGTGCACCTGTACAGCCAGTTGGGGGTAGGTTGAGCACTGTTTTTGTAACCTGACAATTGTACTCGTATTTTGTATTCGTAATATTTCTGGTCTGATAGCATTAAACTATGAACTTGCATGTTTAACGTTATTATTTAATTCGAAAGACTTTA
Organism: Prinsepia uniflora; assembly: GCA_032719365.1. Lineage (NCBI taxonomy): Eukaryota > Viridiplantae > Streptophyta > Magnoliopsida > Rosales > Rosaceae > Prinsepia > Prinsepia uniflora. The sequence goes on from CM064862.1 coordinate 84,360,285, forward strand.
GTTCGGCTAAGGGTATTTTTGGTATGTTTAGAATCGTTGTCAGACAGGAGCGGGACACATCTCCAGATAGTCCAAGTGGGATTAGGATGGGATTAATTAAGTCATCTAACCTAACCAGTGATGGTACGTATACGTTTGTTCCACATGTCAGCTTCTCAAACTACCAAGCTATGCTGCTACGGCCATACAGATGGATGAAATTCAAAAGTAAAAAACGTTTGAAGTTGCCGTAGTCAATATGAATCGGGCAGCCGTTGACAAAAATATATCTGACGAGATTGAGCCCATGACACTTACCTTGCCATTCAAGGCCATTATTATTAACAATGTTTTTTATTTTTATAAAAGAACTTAATAAATATGATTTATAAAAGAACTTAATAGAATTTTATTTATTGATTATATTGCTAACTTTAGTCGAGCGCGATCTTGAATATTTAAAGAAGCAATAATTGGTTTATCTTCAATGTAAGAAGCCAAATTAGTTACTCTTACTGATTGGGATTTGTCGACTACTTCTTTATATGTACACGTCGACACTATATATGTAAATGCAATTCAATATATCAGCTTTATTTGATGAAAGTTTGAAAGGATATGAGAAAAAACCCCCGAAAATCCACACACGCCAAAGAGACCTTTGATTTAGTCTAGAAAGGTGGGAAGTTCACCTCCTATAAACTTTCATTATAATTTATATATTCTTTAATAAAAGTAGTATTTATATATCTTCATTGTTGTCAACGTCATTAATCCTTCCATTCAGAAAATTCTTGGCCAGATTTTTCTTCCAACCAAACGACTGATCGAGAGAAGGGAAGTTGGATTCATTCAAAGGGAAATTCGATCGGAAGTTTTGCGCTTAAAGTTTCGTTATATTCTCTATCATTTATCATAAACAGTTGATGAAATAGTATTGAGAACTAATGACAGTAATGATGACAATGACTATCATCCTAGCTCGATCAAAATTCTAAGATTACAATATGTTGCCGGCCGGCTCTTCAAATTATCCATGCCCATATATATTCAAAGTATAACCGGCCAATCATATTAGGTTGACATTGGAAGTAAAGAAACATATTCTATTCAACAAATCCATTTAATTTATACATTAAATTTCGCTTTAAAGTTAAGTTTGCGGTCAAACCCGTTGCTCTTTGCAGATGACAATAGCAAGGATTATTCTTTGCTAATTGGTAACACGTACGTGTAACACAGGTGGTATTAGATGCATGTGCACTGGAAAAAGAATTAATATTTGTTCATGCAACAACGGTGTTCTAGAAGACTAGAACGGGGACTCGGGGAGGTTAATGATAGAAATTTGAGAATAGAAATTTTTTTTATTAGATGGGAGGAGGAAATTTTCCATATAATATCTTATCGGGTTCGAATTTGAGACAAATTGTCTACAAATCAACGTTAAAACTAACTGAATTGGACTCACTTGATGTGAACAAAAATTAACTGACTGTTTGATATAATTTCGTTTTTTTATTGAAGGAATGTTTTATTTGACATCGTAAAAGAGGTACATAGTAAGAGACTAATTCACTAGAATCAATGACAATACTTACAAATACAAAAAAAAAACATTACAACAAGGATGGGCAACGTAATGTTTTAGACAACAAGTTTAGTTGATTGGACTCCAGCTGACTATGTGGGAAAGTTCTTTGGGCTGCCTCGTTAAAAAATCTAGCCTGGAAAAACCCGGTGGGAAAAACCCCGCATAGGAAAAAGAGTGCAGCATATTGTAGACAGTTGTATTATTGAAGCCTTACTGTAATGGTTCAATTAGCAGTAGTGAGAGGTTTCTGAAATGTTTGATTGGAGAATTGGTGACAACCAAGGAGGACCTTCTTCTATCCTCACAGTAAAATCTAGGATGTGAAGAGCATTCCTGGCAAGATAGTGGGCTACATTCTTGCTTGAGCGAGGTGCAGATTTATATGTCACGAACTGAAAAAAACTCAGATAGGTATGTGCCTCTTCGACTAGAGCTACGTCAATATCCAAGCATGTTTCTTTGGAGTTGAGAAGTGAAATTGCTTCTTAGGCCCGTCATTTCTCTCTTTTTATTTAAACATCATTCTTTTTCTCTAATATTTTCTCTATTTTTTAACTACGTATTATTATTATTATGAAAACATCATTCCGCGTCATATAAAGCCAATAGGCCCGACCCGGCCCAATGAAGAAAACCCCAACCATGCCCAATAAATAGTAAGCTGGACTTTGACTCAGAAGCTAAAACTCGGAAGCTAAGACTTATTTATCTCAACAACAACCGGCCCAAACAGTCAGTATTAGCCCGGTCCGAAAGCCTCACTAGTGTCCAGGGCTATGGCATGAAACCGACAGCATATGATGACAACTATTAACAGTGAACCACCGAATAAGTATGGAAGTTTCGGCTAGCTGTATCTAGTAGACACTTTCTACCCAGATTTAAAGCCCAGCTATGCTGTCAGGCCCAGAATAGGAACAACGTCTATCATAATGAAATTCACAGCTTGGAAAGATAACATCAAGCCACGTGTCGTAACCAAGTCTATGAGCTGCAGGTTTCCCGCCAGTCCGAAAACGGTTCGCACGTGCCACACCATTACCCATTACTTTCTCATGCAGCGGCCGAGCCTCTGGAAACGGCGAGGGGGCAATAGTGTCATTATGCCCAAAAGTATTTGTCATGTTTGTTTTGCTATTGAATAAGAATTTCACGTCTCATTTTTTTTGGGGCCAAATTTCATGTTTCATTTCTGAAAAAACGTACTTGTTCAAAGAAATGAAAAATCATTTTGGAAGCATATTTTTTTCATTTAAAATTCTATGGAGGGTGCAGCGGTAATTTTAGGACAGGGCATGACATACTGGTTGTCATATAAACTTTCGGTAGCTGTCTTTTGTCGTGTCAACAGTCATCTATTCAGTCTTGCAGCTAAGTTCGGATACCGGAAGGTTGTCAAGTACGAGTAGGATAGCAAATGGAAGGGGCGAAGGAAGCCGCCAGCGTCGTCGAAATTGACGCCGGAGACGGTGGAGGGAGCGGCGAAGAGATGGAGCTTGAGGTAGAGGGAGGCGGTGGTAGAAAGTCTGGGAGAGACAGAGACAGAGTGAAGGGGCCGTGGTCTCCGGAAGAAGACGTGGTACTGAGTCGTCTAGTGAGTAAGTTCGGGGCGAGGAATTGGAGCTTGATCGCCCGAGGAATTGACGGAAGATCTGGCAAGTCTTGCCGCCTCCGGTGGTGTAATCAGCTCAACCCGTCCGTCAAACGAAAGCCCTTTACTGGTATCTCAATCCGATCAAATTCATCTAAACCCTCATTTCTGTTACCGAAGTTTGCTTTTTGGAATTTCAAGTTTCAATTTTCCATCTTATTTCGTTTCATGTGGCTCCTTTGTGAACGATTTGGTAGTGAAAAGTTTCAAACTTTAATTTGATTTGGAAGACTATTGCTTTTAAGTTACATTAACATCGATTTGGTAGTTCAAAGTTTCTAATTTAATGTAATTTTTAAAGGCTGTTTGAATTAGAGCTATATTAACCTCAGTTTGATAGTTCAACGTTTCAAACTTGATTCTGATTTTTGAGTATTTGAATTAGAGCTATATCAACAACAATTTGTTTGTTTTTTGTTTTTTTCTTTTGCCATATAGTAATCCAAGTTGTAGCACATTGCTAAGAAGCTAGTTCAATATTTTAGCATTTGACCATATTGACTCTCTAATTAGATTTATATACCCATGTTTTCAGTCGCTGAAATTTAGACAGTGTCTGGTGTTATCGATGCATATGTTTTGGAAATTTCATGTAATATGTTATTTGGTTGTTAATTTGATGCAATCATTACCGCAATTGGATCATGTGCTTAAGAAGAGGCAGAGAGAATAAAGGTAGGAAGCAAAAGGGTTTGGTTAAGTTTTGCTATAAGAAGGTGGAATTGAATCACAGATTTCTATTGCTTATCTCTTTCATACTAAATAAAGAAAGCCACATTTGACTATTTGGGTTGTTTTATGCATATATAGTTAGGGGATATGTGTAATGTACTGAAATTTCCTGGCAATTAAATTCTCATTGACATTACTTACTGCATTGCGTCCCTTTTTTTATGAATTTATGTTGACATGCAAAGTTTTGAATTGTTTCAGATCTGGAGGATCGGATGATAATTGCTGCCCATGCAGTCCATGGAAACAAATGGGCTGCAATTGCAAGGCTTCTACCAGGGAGGACAGATAATGCCATAAAAAATCATTGGAATTCCAAGCTAAGGCGCCGGTGCATGGACCCTGACAAAGTGAAGTCAGAATCTGGTAATATGGTTGAAGATGGTAGCTTAGACAGAACGAAAGTATCATCTGAAGAAACATTATCATATGGGGATGTCAATTCTTCGAAATCTATGGAAGGAAGAGAAGTCAATTCCTTAGAGCTTATGGATGATCAATATCAAGACAAGGGCTCAACGGAGGGTCAGTTTAGTCTTGAAGTCAAGGAACCGTCTACCCTTTTTAAACCAGTGGCACGCATTAGTGCTTTTAGTGTATATGATCATGGAGATAGCCAGGAGCCTGAATCCTCATTCCCAAGGCCGGTTCCTGTGCAAGTACCTCTCCTTCAAGCATCAAAACTAAATGTCAACATCAGCAAATTGCTCGAAGGTGTTTATGGTGAGCGGCCAGTGCCTGATCAGTGTGGCCATGGTTGTTGTTGTACACAAAATGGTAGGAATGCTCAAAGTCAAAAATCATTGTTGGGGCCAGAATTTGTGGAGTTCTCCGAACCTCCCTCATTTCCGAGTTTCGAATTGGCTGCTATTGCCACGGATATAAGCAACCTTGCTTGGCTTAAAAGTGGGTTGGAGAATAGTAGTGTGAGAGCAATGGGCAATGAAGCTGGTAGAACAGCACCTCATGAGCCTCAAGGGCAAATCAGGCTTTTTGAGGAGAGTAGAATGAACCATCTTTCGCATTTTGAAGTGAGAAAAGATAGGTTAATTGGCATGAAGGCCAATGTGATATCAATCTAAACTGGTAATGTTCTGCTACAATCCCAAGCTGTGGACTCAGGCTAGCTCAGGTCACTGCTTAAACCAAGTAGGGTCGATGCTTTGTGATGTAGATTCTTAAAGAGTCATTGATAAGGGGAAGATTCAATTTCTTTTTTGAGAAAGTTTTCAATAACTTTGATCTGGGTTCGTGAATGTCGTACTCCATACATAACTTGCCTTTCTGTGTTGTTTGCACGCTTCTGGTGATGTAAAACCATGAAGCAGAAATTTGCGTGTCAAGCTGTTGGAGTGGTGCGAAATTCACAGTTCCATGTGTTCGAGTGGGAGATGAAACCAGTAAATTTGTTTGGAATCTCTGATCGTTTTCCTTTCTTTCATACCATATGCTTGTAGTTACTTATTTAGCTCAACAGTACTTGAAGTAGACTCTTTTCAACTCAAGAAAGTTTCTTCCTTGAGCTGCTGCTCAAGTTCGGAAATTGGTTTCTCTACTTCTGTTTGATTTGTTACCATAAATCCCATCGATCTAATATGTTCAAAGTTCCTATATTACTCGTAATCCATATTTCGGTCTCTCTCTTCCTATGGGAGATTAGTGTCTTGTAATTCAAGTTTTTCAACATATGAAAAACTAGCTTTCATATACATTAACATCAAAGGAGTTTTCAGTCTCCATTAAGCTTCCAAGAAGATTCAGTTCTTCTTAAGTTCTCGGTGCTTGATTTCTAGTTGTGCGCTACACATTCTAAAGTTCTATTGTTTCATGATTGTTGCATTGTTTGACATTTCTCGTCAAACAGACGCTACCCTATATTAGTGCAGCATTAAGAAAGTAGGCCTCAGGAACGGCTCCTGAATTCAATTTTCAGATGGGTTAAACTTACATATTAAGTGTAAAAAAATCGACTATATAAATAAATATTATTAAATATAAAAGATACACTAAGTTAAGGTGACACATAATAAACCTTATCTCTCAAATGCAAAATATGTATAAATAAAAATTTGATTGAAAAACGAAAAATAAATTATAACAAAGCCTCTAATTAAACATACTTTGCAAATACAAATGATCATTTTTTAATTTTAAATTGTACCATTCAAGCCTTAAAAAAATCAAAATTCATTATCTCTCCATACTGATAATATAAATAAAGTCACTTTCAATGTGAGGATCATACAATCAGAAAGGAATGCATCGCCTATTTTTTTTAGTTCAAACTCAAAAATTGTGATTTGTGAGACTTAAAAAAAAGGTGAAGAAAAGAAAGAAAAAATGCAGAAATAGTGTACCCTCATTTCTTTGATGTTTTTTATGTCTTTCTAATGGATGAAAATATCCGCAATATCTATAAAAATTTTGTCCATATATCCATATTTTGGGGGCTCGACATAAAAACATGGGAGATAATTATCCGTGATATTTTCATGAATATATCAGTATTTAAGGATCTTGACATAACAGGAAGGGAGAAAGATTTCCTCTCAATTTTCATGATATATGTATTAGTATTGTATAAATATTATTGGATGCTTAAATTTTTTCTAAAAGTTTATTCAAAATTTTTAAGTTTTAGAGTAAATTTCCTACTTTCTTTTGTTGAGCGTGAACGATATTGATATCGATATAAAAATCAATATTTCCATAAATGTAAGTGTTAATATTTTATGACAAAATGATATTTTCATCCTTCGCCATATTCAGGTGTGTGCGTGTTTGAATCTTTTAAATTATCTGATTTTTAAATTAAAGTGTATTAAATTAATTAAATTAAGTTGAATTAGTTAAATTTGGATGTGCTACTTACAATTTTCAAGAACTTACAATAAGTGGAAAGGGCTATAGCCCTCGCAGCCCATACGAAGCATCCGTCCATGGTAGGCCCTACTTCCCAATGATGGGGATTAGGTTAATATCTAATATGAAGTGATTTTATAGCTGCAAAATATCATATATGAAGTGGATAAACTACGGCATGTTGACATGTGATGTTTTATATGATCTTTGGTCGTAGCCCAAAGTGTGCAATTAGGCATAGTGCCGCTGTAGTTGGAATTCAACTTATGAGGGGCAACAAGCAAGAACCTTTACCAAAATGTAGACCCAAGAAGAAATGAATTTTGTGCCCCCGAAGCCTCTCTTCCTTTTTGTGCAATGTAGCTGTCGAGGACGAACTGCTCCAGTGGATTTATTTTAAAGAAGAAAAAGACAGATTTGGTTTGGGGCAGGGCAGGGCAGGGCAGGGCAGTGACTAAGACTGATGAGAAAGTGGAGGAGGTGGGTCTGTTCCACCACCTACATTACACATCATGTTACAGAAGAAAGTACGGTTTTTTGGGCTAATTGGTGGCGGTGCTCTTGTTGGCTGCAAATTATTTTTTGATTCAAAGAGATGGGAATCATGGATGACCCACAAGGGAAGGGCCACACCGCAAGGAAGGGAGCAAACTAAAGCAAAAAACAAAAGGACAACAAGGAATAAGATTCCAAGGCTATATCTAAGAGCCAAACACCATCACAATCTCCGTAATTACATTTTTGAAATTGGCAATTTTGTCAATGTTTTCTGAATTTGAACTACTACTTTACGATAAGGAAGGATTTGGTTATATTGCAGAATGGGAAGGAAAATTTAGGGGTTGGATCTTGGGATGCAACGACAACAATAATTGGAATGTAGTTCATTTCATTTCCTTATCAAGCCTTCTTTTTTCCCATTAGCTTTAGTTTTCAATTAATAATAAATAAAAATTGTAACTTTAGTGTTCTTCACGCAAAGGCAGCAGATTACATGAGCATGAGCAACACTGACCTTGAGGTGGTCCACCACTAGTCAACTGCAGAAACTGCTGAGCACCCAAAAAAGAGAACAAAAACAGTCTCATTATCTGCTGCGAAAGTGCAGAAACTACCCATGCCCATCTGCATGTGCCAAGTATCCACAATCAACGGACAGGATTTCATCCATCTCATTGTTTACTTTTGATACAGAAATAAACGACTGTGATTGTGCACAACAATACAAGATGGTGGATTGAGATGCAGAGAGACATATCCGAAACTTTTTTTGTATTCGTAGGTTGTAACAGAAGTACAGGACAGCAGCAGCCAGCAGCTACTGTGGCTTAAAAAAAGTATTTGTGGGTTAACTGAAAGTAAATAAGTTAAGTGAGGACAAGCCAAATTAGCTAATTCATGGTTGGGTCCTGACACCATTGCTCCTTTTCTTCTAAAAATCCCAATATTCTCTGCCTTCCAAGGTTGCCCATTTCTGGCGGCAAAACAGTCTTTTTCGGGACATTACTAAAAGGAAAATATTATGCATTTGTGTACGTAATTATTTGCAAATCTTAAACAGAAAAATTATTATACAACTTATCTGATTTAGGAGAGTGACTTTACTTAGCCTAATTTTATTGTCTTTTATTTTCTCTCTCTATCTATCTCTTTCCATTATGTAATTGTCCATTTTTAATTGAAAAATGTCTAATTACCAAAAAATATGATAAAAATAATTGATGTAGGAGACGGACATTCCTATCTCGACCTCGTTGGCCTACCTTACTCTACTAAAATTCCTCTCATTTTGTGTGATAGTCTCTCCTACATCTAAGACGAGGAACAATGAAACATGGATGGAGAATAGTTTCCTTGATTTAGACATCCATATCATTAATAGGAGGTAAAACAAACTATGGGTTTTATAGATACATATCATGAGAACATTTAGAGTACAACACCGCCCTATACAACTAATTGACCCAATTTACAATGAATTGAATTTTACATTTGGGTCTTATTTTACTAGACCATAAGTTCTCGTCGTATTTGTGCTTGTGTAGGAATGTGTAATATTTTAAAATGAAGAACGATTTAATAGTGATAGATAATATTGTAGACATATATGATGTGAAAATTCAAAAAAATTTAATGTGCAATTAACATATAAAATATCTAATTACTTTGGACTCTTGTATTTTAGTCGTATCGAGCTCCGCCATAATTTATGCCCTCAGCATGTGGGTGCATAAAAATCTCTTAACATCTTAAAAGATGAAACAATGGATCCGAGATATATATTTTTGTACACATATAAAACGTAAAAATTAATAAATAACGAGAAAATTTGATAAATAAAAAAAAATTTTAATAAACCCACGATACATACACCTTATCCAACAACTTTCACAATCAAATGACTCTTGTATTTTGGCCCCCATCTATCTTCACCATAATTTCCTCCACTTTGTAGACACGTATGATAGAAACCCAATAAGCATGCAAAAATATAAAATCAGTACACAAAAATTTTCTACATTAAGTCATTAATTGCTGAAAACAACTTGAAGTTGACTCAAATTCTTAATGAGTTGATATAGAATTGGTATTTTTCCAAAGGTGTAGGTATCATCACTCCGTTGCAGAATCTACACCACATTAATGTGGTTGATCTTTCATTTCATTAATGGACATGTTTGTGACACAAGCTCAATATACTAATACAAAGATTCATCATTCTAGTATGGCACCAAATATTCCACCAGCTTTTTTTTTTCTTTTTTCTTCTCCTTTTAATTTCACTTAACACTGCTTTTTCAAATATGGAGTTGTCTTTATCAATGAAATCTCTTCTGAAATAATCAGTGCACCCACAGCACGTTTCTGCATCATCTGTTACTCCTTCAAGAGGGTCCAACCCAGTCTTCCCTCTCAGACCATTCTCTCTCTCTCTGATAAAAAAAAACAAACCACTCTCTCTCTCTCTCTCTCTCTCTCTCTCTCTCACAGCAAGCAATTCTTCAAGCTCCCAACTTTTGTCTTAAATTGATCAAAAATTTTTTGGTGCATTAAATCTGTAGCCATCAAAATACTAATTTAAACATTTATATTGGAGTTGAAGCGCACCTAATCCAATACCCACTTTTTTAGGTTCTCGTTTTCCATCAATTTTTCTTTCTAAAATGGGATTTAGAAATCACAAAGCTCCATCCTTTAGTGCATGAATGCTCTGTTTTTGGCCTCTCCCCCAAGTTTTATCTTCTGGGTCGTTGAAATCTTTAGCCTCCGAACATGTCCCAACTCGATTTAGAGCAAGGCCTTCCCCGCCGCTCCTTTTCCAGAAGCGACGTCGGCAGCGACGGCAGTGCCTGCTTCTCGGACGCAGACGACGGAGGGTCGTGTTACTCCCAGTTCTTCTCGACCACTGGTGGGTCCTACGACGACTACAATTTCGGCTATGTCTCTGACGCTGAGGCTGTGGTGGTTGTCCCTAACTCCGGGAGAGTCTCATCGGCGTCTGACTGTTCGGTGGAGGTCGAAATTGAGAGTGGAGTGCCTGATATTAAGGTGCATTTGGATAGAGTAGAGAGAGATTGTAGGATCTGTCACCTGGGTTTGGAGAGTAACAGCCATGAATCTGGACATCCAATTGAATTGGGTTGTTCTTGCAAGGATGATTTGGCTGCTGCCCACAAGAATTGTGCTGATACTTGGTTCAAAATCAAGGGAAACAAGTCAGTTCTAATTTCTCTCTGCTTATTATATTAAAAGTACATATTTTATTTTAAAGTTTGTGTCTTCTTTAATTTATTGGCTACCCACGTAGGCATTTACTGAATCTCCCTTCCGAAAAACCTAATACTTATATAGAAAACCTCATTTTTACTCAATTTTCTTCGACTTACATCTCATTTCTGAAGCGTCATTTCTTTAGAGATGAGATTTTCTCTTTTTAAAATCATGCAAGTTCATGTCTTTTATTGGTTATAACTTTATATGTTGATAAGAGCCTATGATGGTCTTATTAGCCCTTAATTGCTTTGGATTAGTCCAATTCTTAATGTTGAAGGAAGGAGGAAGGATTCACTTTTGCTTTTTTTTTTTTTTTATCAATGATTCACTTTTGCTTAAACAACTGGGAAGATTAATGAAAAAGAGGGCAATGAAGAGGGTGAAGGGGAAGAAAGGGTAAAGCAATTGAATTTGAATGTGTGGCCAAGTAGAAACTAGAATTTCTTGCTTCTGTTTTTTTCTCCAAGTATAGGAATCTCTTCTTCACTGCTTCTCTTCTCTTTTTCCTTTGTGAATTGCGATTCTCTTTATCAAAGTGGGGATTTGACATCTTGTAAATAAACTTACAATTTACTGTGTGCATATCCACAGTTTGAGTTTGATGTAGAATTATTGGTATAAAGTTTTCTGACTCTAAATTATTAAGCTTTTGGCTGATTGCCACGTGTCATTTCTCGTTTAATACTGCTGAGTGCTGACAGATAAATTTATGGTGGCAATGCCACTTGTAATCCCAGGTGCAATGTCCTGATGATGATCAAATATTCCTTAAACCTAGCATTGTTATGCAAATCCTCATCTAATACTTGTACCACATCCTTCAATCAAATCTGATAATTTCCATGTTTGAATCTCAAAATCTCAATGTTTGAATATGAAAATGAGGATCTCTGCTTTGCGTTTTGATGTATTTGTCTGGGTTCAATTTGTTACAGATCTTAGTTTACATCGTTTTGACTCGAATTTTTTTTTTTCACTCATAGTTTCTTCTGGAAATTGCTGAAGTGACAAAATTGGTAGGTTAGTATATTGAATTCAGACTACATTGTATGCAGGACGTGCGAGATATGTCAGTCAGTTGCGCGCAACGTTGTTGGACCAAATGACATTGAGTTTACCGAGCAGTTGAATGAATCCAGCAACAGTGCCTCATCAACAGCTGCAGTCTCAGCACCGGCGACCTCTGCCGAGACTCCAAGCTTCTGGCATGGCCATCGCTTCCTCAACTTCCTTCTGGCTTGTATGGTATTTGCTTTTGTCATATCATGGCTCTTTCACTTTAATGTTCCGTCGTCAAATCACTGAGCTCATAGAAAAAATGGAAAAAGGAAAAAATTTAGTTCTTGAAGAAGCTGCAAATCTGCTGTATTATGAGGAACACATAGTTCCAAGACCCAGCAGCATTGATATAGATAGCAATATATTGTCTTAGTAGATGGCCCTTGTTTATAAGCCATAGCTTTGTCAGGTCTCTTCAAGGCTTTTATAGGGTATATATTTATATAAAATATTTCTTTTTTCCTTTTTGGCCAGTGTCATTGGTGTTCAATGAATAACAAGACAATTGCTGAATTAAATTGTATGATATCTTCATTGCCTTCCAGGATTATCCATTGTTGAAGAAAAATATATAAATCCCTGCTTGAATCACCACATTATGAAATAAAGAGACACCAGAACACAAATATTGAAACAACAAAATAATTGTCCAGGAATCTTGAATTGAAGCAAGCAAAGCTTAAAATACTCAAATCATAACAGTAAAGAATAGATACAAGGCTAAACAAGACTACTAATAAATTCGTCAAGGCGATGTTAATGGAAAAAATAAAAATAAAAATTAGGCTATACACTTCAAGTTTTGATCTTTTTGGCTTCCAAATTTGTGCCATCTTTGAGTGTTTCTTGTGCATCATTATCCATGCCAAGGCTGAAGAGGCAAGCTGCTTGGAGATATAAAGCAGCAGGCCACTCTGGAGAAACCACCTGGGCTTGCATTGCATCCCCCAGAGCTTCTTGTGCCATGTCACTCATCAGGTAAGATAGGCAACGCCGAGCATACACAGTAGGTGATACCATGGTTCCTCCATCGATGAACTACAAACCATACCAGAAATTGTAGAAACAAATATCAGCCCTTGATTGTAACAGACTGTAATTTTCCAACAAACACCTCAAAAGCTTGCACTGTTTGATAAGTTATAGCAAACAGTTTAAAATTCAACCAAACCTGAAACCGATCAGGTTCCCGAGCCCTCCTATTCTTGTTCATATGCATTCTTAAAATAAAGGATTATCAAAACCAGTTTAAAGTTATTCCCAAACAGAGACTCACTTGTGTATAGAAATCAATCGCAGTTGCAAAGTCTTTAGCACGAAAAGCAGAATCTCCGCCCTTCTTAGAATTCAAGGTCTCCTGCATTTGATTAGTCCACAACTGGAAAGAAAGCTGTGGTACCCAAAAACCTCAAGCATTACTACTCTATAGGTAATCTCCAAACAATGAAAGAACAAAAATTTACAACAAAGAAATATTCATAAGAATTTATGGCAGAGTAGCAAACCTCATTTGCAATCCCCTCATCATCCTTGTAACCATTCTTCTCCAATATTTCATGTATGGCAGTGAGGTCCATTCTCAAACAAGCTTCTCCGAAAGGAGTTAATGCCAATGGCTGTATCGAGGATGCAGTTTCTTGTTGGATACCCATCAAAACATGTGATGCAACCTGCTCGAAAACTATGGAATGAGAAATTACTCACTTTCCAGGCAAACTTTTAGCTATTAAAAAGCAGGCTCGCATTAACATACAAGGCGATGCCCACAATTAAAGAGGGGAAAAGTATATAGCATGAAATATTTTCCCGAATATCTGTTCTTTGAAGTTGCAAAAGAAATGCGATTAGTTTCTAAAACATGCTCTTGTGCTTACACAAACATTTCCCTCAAAGTCACGGTCTAAGAATCTAGGCCTAATTGTGAGATATACAGTAACAATGATACACTCAGTCCTTACCTCTGTTTCTTTCTGGAGTGCCATGAGAGCAGTGACGAGGGACTTTGCATTTGGCCTCTCACGAGCTTCATATTGTAGACAACGGGAAGCTAAGCGTACTAACTCAGTTCCATCATCATTTGAGAAATTGCCCTCCAAAGCAGAATCCATCAGCATCAGGAAATTCTTTCCACGAATTAGATCTAGTGCCTTCAAACAAGACATGGAAACATGGTAATTTTCTAATTTCATACTTAACCAACTCCAACCAATATTTTGATTCACAAAACAGATGGATCATATGAACTTAAACGGTTAGTTTTCATCATGTTTCACACTTCCTACTGTAATCACCAAGGGGGAGCTAGAAGCATGAAACTGCTTGCAAGCATTATTAAGAAAACAGCATGCTACTAAGAATCCATAACTAATTGAGACTAACTGACAAAAATTATCAACAGTGTGAAGGAATTCAAGAGCAGCCACTTAAATACTGAATAGAATTGAGTTTTATGCTTAGACAGTTAGTTTCATATGAACTTAAACGGTTAGTTTTCATCATATGAACTTAAAACGGTTAGTTTTCATCATATGAACTTAAACAGTTAGTTTTCATCACGTTTCACACTTTATACTGTAATCACCAAGGGGAAGCAAGAAAAAAAAAATTATAAATAGAAGCATGAAACTACTTGCAAGCATTATTAAGAAAAAAGCATGCTACTAAGGATCCATAACTACTTGAGACTAACTGAGAGAAATTATCAACAGTGTGGAGGAATTCAAGAGCAGCCACTTAAATAACTGAATAGAATCGAGTATTTTGCTTAGACATCTTTCTTCTCTTTTGACAAAAGTGCCTGCCACTAACATGATATCAAGTATCCAGAGAACTTCATACAATAATTTTCATTCCTCCGCAAACTATTGCAAACAAGCATAGCTATCGAACTCACATGGCTGGGGGGAATATGTTTGCCACTTAGAAGATCTAGCAATAAGGTTCCAAAGCTGTAAATTACACTTTCTTGTGTCACCCTACCTGCAAAATCGCCAGAGACATATGTACATGTATAATTAAATAAGCTTAAGATCATACTGGTAAAAAAACATATAAATACGCAATGCCAAGAACCAATATCCAAATATCCTTGTTATATTAAATGTTATTGGGTAAAAAGTGCAACTTTCATCTTAATGTCACAGCGATTTTCATCATTCAAGACCCACGTTTGATAATTAGATACCAGTTCACGGTGATTTTCATCATTCAAGATATGGTGTCTATGGCTAAATTTAAAACAGAGTATGGGTAATATTTTCTAAAATCCGAAAAAGTTTTCGATTGAGGTGGCCATACCTGTCCTGAGGTACTCAGGGGGAGTAAAAGCCAAGTTTGTACTGTAACTCTTCCCATCCCTGCTATTCTTCATCAGGCCAAAGCAGGACAGCCTGGGATTACCGTCCTGAGTGAAACCCAGATGGTAAAATATCCATAATTAAAACCACACATTGATTCAAAAAGGCCAAACCTACCCAAAAAGCAGACTTCATTACATTTACCTGATCAAACAAGACCCTATAAGCATTGAGATCATGGTACAAGGCACGACCTTGATCACTGCAGTAGTCCAAAGCTTGAGCCAAATAGAGAGCCACCCTGAGCCTCATAGCCCATCTCATTGGCTGGCTCTCCCAGTGAAACAAATGCTTGGCCAGCGTCTCATGCGCCATGAACTCCGCTACCAGCAGCCTCTCATCTCCTTCGCAGCAGCAGCCAATCAGATTCGCCAATCGCTCGCTTCTCAGCGTCCCCACCGATCTCGCCTCCTCCTATCAAAACCCATCACTTCAACTTCAAAAAGCTTATCTTTAGTGAAAAAAATGATATATTATTAGTGAGATTTAAGTTTCACAGACGAGGAATTGGCGAGTGTCGGGCCAGGCCAGCTTGTTGAACCGCTTGACGGCGATCAACCGGCCGTTGTCGAACTTTCCCTTGTAGACAACGTTCGGAGCTTTTTCGCCGTGCTCGGAGACTATGTTTTCGGACGAGAAGCCACCCGTGGCGACTCTCAGTTGGTCCAGGTTGAACTCCGTGAAGCTTGGCCATAAGTTTTTGTCAGTTTTGCCCCCATTATCTGCAGAGAAACCATGATTGAAAATCACTCACAGCCTAGAAGAACAAAAACACAAAAAACAAATAAGAAAAGAAAGGAAGGGCTACCGAGCTCGGAAGATTCGGAGACGGAGGGTTTAAGGTGGGAGTGGAACCAGCAGAGGGAGAATCTAGAGCAGCGAGCTCCCATTGAAGAAGAGAGTGATATGATCAAACGGTGGAGAAGGAAAATCAAATGATCAGACGGCTGACATAAAGAATCAGAGACACAGAGAAGGCACAGAGGAGCTTCAGTTCAATTTTCAGAGATTGAAGTCTAGTTGTGGATCCAAAGTAGATTCATTTTCAGGCTTTCAGCTCTCTCTGCATCCAGTGAGCTCAGTGTAACAAAGGAAGTAATATAAAAATGAAATTAAATTCTGAATTTGTATTTTATAAAATGAAAATAATTAGTAAATTTGAAGGCCATTGGCAAAAATATAGTCAGAGTGAATGTGTGTGTCTCTCACGTTACATGTGTGAGTGTCAGACTCAGAGGGACTCTGATTGTGCGTGAGAAGTTGCAAAATGCAAAATGCATAAAAGTAAATAAATAATTGCAAAAAATGCAAGATGAAAAGGAAACGGCCTTTTCTGTTTTCTCTCTACTTTCTTTTCTTTGTGCAATGTCTAAGTTGTCAATCAATTTTTTGTTTTTGTTTTTTCCACTCGAAGGATAGACTAAATAATTTACAGTACGATTTGCTCTAGTTAAACAATATTTCAAATGACTTTTAAATTTATATTAATTAAAAAAAGAAATTTATTTTCTAAAAATAGATAATTTAACGACTTCACGTTATGATGTGCTATTTTTTTCTTTGAGAGTGGATTGGAAGTCAAATCAATGGATGGCCGTTTTGTTTCGTGAGTGGGTCGAGAAAGTCGTATCCATCAAAATAGATTTTTGTAATTCTTTTTATTAACCACACTTCTTGTTTCTATTTCACTTTCAACTCTTTTTTGGAGATTTCTTTTTAGAAATTGAATATGGCCTTCTTAAATGATATGATTATTCATTTTTAGAGAAAACATCATGAATGGGGTTTGTTAACTTGATTTTGTGTTAAGTCCCCATCAGATTATACTCTTTTATTATGTTTTTGTGATGAACTTATATCACAAATTGACAGACAGGGTCCCAAGGAAGAAAGAAACACAGGCTTTCATTATTCCATCACAAAAAAAATGTCGACAACAATTGAAGGGAGCTGGTGGTGACAACATTGGCCTACAAATTGTTGTTTCATTTTTGCTCTGTTTTGTTTTAAGTTGTTAATACAGAATCTAAACACATATTTTCGACAATATTTTCTCCTTAATGATATTGTCGAAAATACATAAACAACACGACACAATCATATATGATATATAGGGAATTCGATTTTTAATTGAAAATCAAAACTGTTTTTTTTTTTTTTTCTGAAGAAGTGACAAATGACATTTCCCAATTTATGGAAACAGATATTTGTCTGAATTTGTACCCATGTTTTCACATTATAGCAAGAAACAGGACCAATTCAGGGTAAAAATTAGCTCTGAATGGTTCTGTCAAAAGTGTCGATTGAAAAAGCACCTATCTTTGTTTGTTACTTTTACCGGTGTCAACTTACTTGAATCTAGGCAATTGAACAGTGACAAAAATTCACCCTACTTTTTGACCTGGGACAGACCAAATCAACCTCAAAGAAATGGAGCATGCTCCATTAGACAGTGTGACAAGTGTTGCTATAAGTAGAAACAGCGTAACGTGCACCCATACAGAGATCTAGAGGACCCCCGTCTAGCCTTCTCCATAACATCAATAACAAAAGTGCCCGTCTTTTTATTCAAGGGTTGAACTTTAATTTTTTAATTCAATCATTATAAAATTTGGAAGATGATTTTGACCGACCTGTTTGAGCCACAATTATATAAAGGACGAGCAATGTATAGGCTCCGAAACTACCTGGATCATTCCAAATTTATAATCCAAATTATCAAAAAATTTATGTGATCATCATTAACATTTAACTACTTCTATTATAATTTTTATTCATTTGACCGTTAAAATGCAATGTGATAAAAAATTTGTCCAGTGAGTGACTGTGCTGGCAAAAATTAGAGAGTCAATTTTGAATACACTCTCCATCAACCACCCATTCTCACCACCACTATCGCAGTTCAATTTTATCTTCTTCGGCCATCAAAATTGCAGAAAAGAAACTTGAACCAAATTAAACCCACCCTTTGACAGGACTCATCCCAATTCTCCTGGATTATCGTGAGATGTGTCCTGCTCCCGTCTGACACCAAGTGTCAAGCTAGAGATACAACCGTAACCCGCTCGGGGTTCCCAGAGTGCACAGTGACTTGTGGAGTTTGCAGCGACATGTGATGTCATGGTCTCTGCTACAGCCCGCATCCGCGATCAACTTGAAAGGTATCAAAAACCACAAAAACTGTGAGTGGACAAAAATAACAGTTTATAAAACTATTTAGCGAAAAGGAATTTATACCCTTCACGTAAAAGCATGCATGCACCAGAAAACAGTATTTTAAATATTTTCTTAAAAGCAACTCATATTGCTTTTCAAATCAGTACAAAGTGAAAAATGTTTCTCAATCAAAGTCATTTCATCAATAAGGTTTCAGCCCAAAACCAAATCACGTAGGGTCTCAACCCAAATCAAATCATGTAGGGTCTCAGTTCAAATCAAAACCACGTGGGACCTCAGCCCAAAACAATCTCATAGATTATCTCATTAGGGCATCTGCCCGAAACATATACTCACATCCAAAGTCTCATGCAAATATAATCAACAAATCCTTTTTATCCAATATCCAAATCATCTCACTAGTCACGATATCAGCGCTACACGTGCGACTCAGGATTACACATCTAAATATACACCTCGCTCTGGAGCCCGTGGCTCGACGTCTAGGTGTTCTAACTCAAGCTCGAAACCCTGGCTCGACGTCTGAGCAATGACATCTACAGACTCGGAACCCCTGGCTCGACGTTTGCAAAATTTCCATCTCTGACACTCGTACAAGCAGTGCCCTCGTGACCTCTACAAGATCTACGAAGTCTGGAGGCTACAATCACATCATGGAGGATGGTAGTGTGGAAAATATTTCACAAACCGTCTCAAAATATCTCAATGGGGCCCACACTCGAAATATAGTTCATCAAATTAGTTTCCACAAAACCATCATAAAATTAGCGTTCAAAACATTTCCTAAATCCAGGATTTCTCGAATCCTATCAAATCCAAACTCGTAAATCTACAACAGGGTCACAAACCCCATCTCTCATATCATAAATCTGAAACTGGGTCACAATCCGATATACCATTTCCTCACATTTGACTATACTTTAAATCAAACCATAAATCAACGGGGACTCATGCCTGAATATCATTTCCAAATCCGAAAACCATTTCACAATTCAAATCACTTTTCCAAATTACCTTTGACTGTAATCCAAGTCAAAGTTAATAATCAACTGGGTCTCATGCGTGAAATAGAATTTCACGCATCTCCGTGAAATAATTCAAAATCGATAGTCAAATCCTTGATTTCACGCATCTTCGTGAAATCAGTCAAATCATGTAAATCACATGCATGTAGGAAACTCGTTCGAAGCCCATGTACCATATAAAATATAAATCTTGAAATACGTGCATACTAACATTTTCTACGAAAATGCCCAATCATATTTAAATCATATGCAATCAATGTATCTCAAATCATGTTCATAAAACATACAAAACATTTATGCATGCATCATTTTATAAAGTAAGTGTCCGCTCAAAGAACGTCCAAGCTGCGAGCTCACAATCCGCACCGTAAGCTACTCCGTGGCTGATCCAACGTCTCTGGATCTTCCAGACTTGTCCAAATCATACCCAAAGGTCATTATCAACCTATACAAGTCCAAGCTATAAACCCTCAAAACTCATGGAATAGTAAACGTATCCCGAGCATGCTTCCCGAGGCTAAAAATATCCAAATGACCTATCAAACGATCTTTGATCGATCTGAAACCATCACCATTAGATTCAGATCGTCGAATTTTTTTGAATAAGATCAGTTTGACCTCGAAATTCGTGTCAATAAAAAGTCAACGATCAACGCTGACGTGGCACCCTGACATGTGCCATTGACACCCTCTAACATGTGTCTACCACGTGGCACCCCTGCCATGTGCCACGCTGACGTGGCACTACCACGTGTCATGCTGGCGTGACATGCTGACATCATGCACGCTGGAGAAGACGACCAGTGATAACGCTCAAACTACGCATTAAATTAAACACGTAATTTGAGTATTATGCAATTTAAACCCTTTTGTGTAGATGTACTATTGGTAAATAGGGATCGTTCTTAACCGGGAAAATTATGTAACATTAATAATTTTTTAGTGAGAAAGAATAATTAATAAAAAAATAATGAATTAATTAATGAATGAAAGAATAAAGAATAAATGAATTAATGAATGAAAGATTAAAAGAATAAAAGAATGAATTACTAAATGAATTAATGAATACAAAATAAAAGAATAAAAGAATAAAAGAATAAAAAATAAAAGAATGAAATGGGTGGTTTTGAAAGATTGTAATAGAAACTACATTTTAACCAAACTAAAAATTAAATTTAAATTAACAATTACATTATTTAAAACTACTCCTAAAATAAACTTCCTTTAAACACAATTTTTACCAACACTCTAACATCATGCTTATATTGAACCAATCACAAAATGTAACGACCCGTCCCGAATATTGGGATTTAATAATATTTAATTGTGATTTACTAATCTGGGATTAGTTGGGCGATTTCAGACGAATTGTGCAAAATGACCGTTTTGCCCCTGGGCGTGGGCAAAACGTTGACTTTTAATTCGTGTCAAATGGACTTTGACCGATGACCGTGACGTAGTTCGGGACGTCACGAGTTCATAGACAGGTGGCACGTTCGATTCCGACGTTCGTGGTAAAAGTTATGATGTGCGGAAGTTCAGGGGCGTTTTCGTAATTTGGACGAAATAGGGGCAAATGTTGACTTTTTGACCAGGATGTCCGATGGCCGAGGGCCAAGGACCGTTACGTAGGTTTCGTCGATGCGAATCCAACGACAGGAGGCACACTGAAATCGGAGATTCGACGACGAAGTTATGGGTCACGGAAGTTTGGTTTCGTTATGCACGCATTACGAGGCGAAGACATGTGGCGCTCTCTGATTGGTCTAAGATTCTGAGTGGGACACGTGGACCACTAAACTTAAATATTGGGATCAGATCTGGATTGGTGTGATTTGATTAAATGATAGGATTTAAATAATTAAAAGAATTCCCACTTATTTTCACCTTTTGATCTGGGCCATCCATCTGATCTCTGTTTTCAATCTCAGCCCTTCATCTATTATGCTGATGCACATCCCCACCGTCCATTTCCTTATTCATCTGATACCTCCCTTCCTCATTTTTCATTCTTCCTCTGCCAGTGAAGAAATTGAACACACACTCACACCAGCCCATCTCCTTTATGCGTGGGAGTGAGACCAACTACTGGTATGGGCGGAAGGACGACTGTGGTGAGCTGGGTGACGGAGGGAGACGGCGGAGATGACGGCGGAGGGGAAAACAGAGGGATCCGAAACTCAGGAAATTGGAAGTCGATGGAGACTGGTGTTTGACCGTGTTGGAAGGGTGGAAGGAGTTTCTGGGATCAAGCTAGGCGTGCTGGTGGCCACGGCGGTAGCCACGGCGGCGAGGTAAGCCTCGAACCCGTGAACCTGTTTTCGGGTGAAAATGGCAGTTTGGATTTTACGACGTTTTAATCGATCTAGTAACCAGGATGATGATCCAGAGGATGTGACGAGTCTATAGGGATCGTTTTCGAAGGAAATGGTGGTCGGAGCCGTGAGCAGTCGACAGTGGAGTTTGGCCGTGAGCTTCTCGATCGAGGAGGTATGATCTGGACGTTATGCCTTGTTTTTGTTTTCACAGAACCTTTAATTGAACTCAGACGATCCTGTAGGTGAAAACCCTGTCCAAAATGATGGAGAATTGACCGAGAACCATTCGGGTTGGCCCGCGGGTCACGGCGGCCCGTTTTACAGACATTCGGGCTAAACGACGGTGAACAGTACCCGGCGCGTGGGTTTCACGCGCAGGGAGTTCAACCGGCGCGTGGGGGCTCGTGTGAGGTAATTTTGGGAAACTTCCAACTTGACTTTTGTCCTATACAATGTAACGAACATTTTGGCGTTGGTTTCGTGTCGATCGGATTCCGTTTCGATATGGTTCGGGACGTCCGAAGGTTTTAAATCCAGTTTAAAAATACTTAAAAATTCGGGAAAATTACGGGACTTTGATAGGATGTTAATGAAGGGGTTAGTAATCCTCTAATGTGATTTGAACAGGATTGGGAGTCCCGGTAGTGGTGGTGTGGCCCGGGAAGGCCTATGGCACGCATATCGAGGCACTCGGTTAAACGGTCTGTGAGTGGACATTGGTTTTATAAATTCGATGCATGCATAACTGTTTCATGATTGTTATAAGTATGATTAAATGATTTACTTTGGATATCGGTGAATTTAAATGATTTCACGCATTTCGAGGTGATTTACGTATTTGCACGTAAACCGAGGTTTTCTGGATTTGCACCGATTTCCATAAATGTGGTTGGATATGATTTTATGAAACGGTTACGGACTTGATAAAGTAAAATCGGGCCAGGGGCCCAGTTAACTTGTTAATCGGGCCAGGGGCCCAATTGAATTATGAAATCGGGCCAGGGGCCCAGTTAACTTATAAATCGGGTCAGGGGCCCAGTTAACTTGTGAATTCGGGCCGGGGGCCCAGTGGACTTATGAATTCAGGCCAGGGGCCAGTTAACTTATGAAACCGGGCCAGGGGCCCAGTTGATTTCTACATGTGATTGCGGGTCGGGGACCCTAAAATGGAATTGAATAAATGTTTTCTGGTTTACATTTTATATATGTTCACATGCTGGAATCAATAAATGGTTTTGATGATATTTCGGTTATGGCACGTTTCACGGTATTTGGGCATGAGACCCGTTTGATGAAACATAACGATCGGTTCGGATTTTACCTATGTATATATATGCTTGCATGTGGATATCAATAAAATGTATTTGGTACTGCACTGTATAGATCCATTCATATGATACTGTCTCCTCCGGATGAGGTACCCCGGAGAGGTCACGGACGTCTAGAACGTCCAGCGTCTATGACGCTAAGCATCGGGGATGCTGTACCCGAACGGGGTTCGGGGATTGAACTCGGAAATTGAGACCCGAGTGGCACGTGTATCCTTGTGATTGTGACCTTATTGACGTCAGGGACGTCATACATCAGGGATGTCGGATTGGAGTGTATAGTGCAGTGGCTAAAATTATGTTTATGGTTCATATTATATGATATATGATTTTAAATAATGGTGCATGTATATGATTTTACTGAGGGGCATAAATGTCTTATAAATGTTTTAAACAGACTTGTTTATTTTCGTCCACTCACAGCTTTTGTTTTTAATGCCCTTCAGGTTGATTCCGGATGCGACTGCAGCAGAGACTTGAGCATCGCACACCTCCTCCATCGATCCTTACGCACTCTGGAAGCCCGTTTGGGCAGTGGCAATAGGTTATCCCTTGTCCGACACCTCTTGTCAGACGGGAGCATGGCACATCCCATGGTAATTTCGGGGGGGATTGGGATGGGTCGTGTCACAAAATCCTACATTCATCATCTCCATTACATGTATACATTTTTCATATTATAAATGCACCGAACAACAGATTATTACCTACAATATGATCTACCTTAAGTTTGTGATTTAATGCGCCGAACAGCGGTCAAACATTAAATCTCTTCAACCCTATTCTAAATGCTCCGAACAGCAGATCAACATTTAGTTTCGAATTGAAGTTTAAGTACTAAAACATATGAAGTAAAATAAATTCAGAAAGTAAAATTCATGGAGATTGTATTCATACTTACAAATGTTAGAAAGAAAATACCCATACATATATGGAATTATAAATAAAACTAAAACAATAACAAGAATTTAAGTAGAAAAAAATGGTTTTTCACAAAAATCACCAAACAGCGATAGAAAACATGTGAAAATGGAATAAGAAATACGAGGAATGCGTTTTAAAAAACTCTTGAATTGCTTTAGAATTACCTAAACTTAGGTTTTTCTTAAGGAAAACATAAAGATGTAATTAAAGAGAAGTTTAAGAAATTCTAAGAGAAAATAAAGAAAATGAATCCAAAAACAAAATAAAGAAAATGAAACTAAAATAAGTTACAAAATGATCCCAAAATAAAGAACAAAATACAAAGAAGATGAACTAAAAGTAGAGAGAGAAAAAAAAAAGACAAAAACTAGACAAAAAGGGAGCAAGATTACAAGAAATGGCCTCCCTATTTATAGAGGGAGTGCCAAAATTTAAATAATAAAATACAAAAATAAAATATAAAAATGACATGATGAATAATAATGATTAATGATGATTTTGGGGTTAATTTGTGCAGGAAAAATTGAAAAAGGTGGAGCAGTTGAATCAGCAGCAAGCTGCTGAGCTGCAAAGATGGGATTCGACATGAGCAAGCTGACAGGAGAGTAGGTGAGTCGGTGGCAGGCGACTGACAAGCGTACGATAAGTCAGCGCACGCGCGTTGAGACTGACAACTCTGGTTCGGTATGCACGTGCCACACGAGAGGGGATGCGCTTGACCAGCGTTGGCCGAAAGGCTGGATGGCTGGGTTTATTGGGCTTCGCTGGACTTTGCTGAGACATAGGTCGTACGTGGGCTGGGCTGCGTCTCTCTGGGTCGTGGGCTATAGATTGATACTTGGGGTTGAAAGAATTTGGGCTGCACATAATGGATTTTTGGGTTTTTGCAAATGGATTATTGATTTTAAAATGGATTCAATAAATCCACCGAATTTCGTCTATAATTTCTTCGTTATAATTCCGATCGAGACAATTCTTTTGTCAAAACGCTCCAAATTTCAAGTTTTATTTATTTCTACAAAAACCCCACAAAATATATTATTTTCTCCAAATTTTTATTATTTTAATATTAAAAGTCAAGTATAAAGGGTATAAAATAATGTTTAATTAACGACCTATCAACCGGCGCCGCAGTCTGGTTTGCTAGCCAGTGACCGGAAAACCTCAATTTTTGGCCAAATTTTCAAACCTTTCATATCTCCCTCAATACTCAACCAAATCCTACATTCTTTATATGGAAATCTATGTACTCGAGCTAAGGATTCAAATCTGAACCTAGAATTGAGAGAAAGTACTTGGTATAGAAGATACAAGCTTCCAAAGTTTCGATGAAACTTTGAGTCCATGTTCTGGCCACTCTCGTCATCCAAAACCTTCCATTTTTGACCCTAAAAGCTCGTGTGAGCTCCAAGAACACAAATATGGCCTTAGTTTCGATCCAAAACATCAAAATTAAGACTCAAAATCAACACCCCCACAACTTACCTTTGTTCCTCGCGATTTCCGGCCACCTCACGACGACTTCGTTGTCCTTGCTTGCCTCTCAGTCCTCCCTCACTCTCAGTCTCTTTGTGCCCTCAATCAAGAAGATGGAAGAAAGGTTTTGGGTGGGTACATGTAGCCCTGTTAATCGGTTTTTCGGTTCGGTTTTTTTACCGAAATTGAAACCGAAACCGAATAGGGGAACCGATTCGGTTCTGTCCGGTTGTCCCCCCAATGAACGAATGAAACCGAAACCGAATATTCGGTTCGGTTCGGTTCGGTTCCGGAAAAAAATCGGTTTTTCGGCTCAAACGGGTTCGGTCGAACCGGTTCGGTTTTTTACAAAAAAATCGGTTTTTTTGATTCTTTTATAAAATAATCAATTTTTATTACCTAATTAATGTTCATTAGAACTAATCAATATCTATTACAACTAATTAATATCCACCTAAAATGTCCATTATAAACAACAAAATCATGAAACCATCAAAATCCAACATATAACGTCTATTATAAACAATAAAATCATCAAAGTATCAAAATTGAATAAAAAAAACTTTCATTACAAGCAATAAAAACAGCAAGATTGCAAAACCAAACCATCCAAAATTATTAAAACGGTAGAAATTAGAAAATATCATGTGAAAACCAGCAAGCCAAGAAGTCTCAACTCTCAAGGATTGGACTATTGAGGCACCTTAGCACGACCATTTGTCATTTCTACATATAAGACACAAGCAAAGTTAATTATCTACATAAATTCACAATTAATAATAAACAAGTGTATTAAAAATAATAAAATAATACAACAATTACCTTGTGCAAGGGCATGATAACATTCCACTTCATCAACACTCGGCTCCAAATGTAATGCAACATTGATACTCATAAGCCAATTTTGAGTACAAATCAATGCCTCCACAACTTCAGGGCTCAACGAACTCCTATACGAATTAATTACCCTTCCACTTGTGCTAAAGCATGACTCCGAAGCTATTGTTGAAGTGGGTATAGCTAGAACATCTCGTGCAACTCGCGACAAGATTGGATATTTGGAAACCCCGATCTTTTTCCACCAACCCAAAATTTCAAACGTTGAATCCTCAATAGTTTCGATAGGATCTAATAGATATCTATCCAAATCATTAGAAATAACTTCCTTCTTTGCCATCCTCCTCATCCTCCTTACTATAAGATCTGTATCGTCAGTCAAACCCACTTTGTCCTTTGCTATTTCAGAAGAGCTGTCACTAACATTGTCCTCTCTTGCAGAATCCCCACTCTCACCGTATTCATAGAGTTTATGAAGACTAGTCAATAAAATCTTCAATCTAGAAATAGCATGTGCAACCTTATCATCATCATCCTCAAATACCCCCCCAAAACAATCCTCCACAGCGTCCAATTTATGACGGGGATCAAGAACAAGGGCTATGAAATAATATTGGTTCATACGCTCCACTTCCCCCCCAATACTTGTCAAATTTGGCTTGCATGGTGCTTGCAATGCCAGACAATAAAACACTCTTCTGTTCACGACGCAAAAGAGTTAAAATCCTATACACATCAAGTAAAGCACATTGGATTGTGGGTGTAGAGGTGCAGCAAACTCGCAAAGTTACTTCGTAAAAAGGTTTCAAATAAGCAGCAAATGAACTTGCTACTTCCCAATCATACTCAGACGGTGGTCCTACCCTTCGAT
The DNA here is from genome assembly GCA_032719365.1 of Prinsepia uniflora. Taxonomy (NCBI): domain Eukaryota; kingdom Viridiplantae; phylum Streptophyta; class Magnoliopsida; order Rosales; family Rosaceae; genus Prinsepia; species Prinsepia uniflora. The sequence goes on from CM064862.1 coordinate 84,387,248, forward strand.
CACTTACAAAATAAGCAGCATAATTCGGATCATCCTCAACTAGAACCTCAAATGCTCCCCGAAACTTAATAGCTGATTCCAACATCAAATAGGTGGAATTCCACCTAGTTGGAACATCCAATACCACCAACCCTTTGCTATCAACCATAGCCTTCTCCGCACTGTTCTTAAATATTTCAAACCTACTAGGGGAAGATCTTACATATCTTATGGCATTTCTAATACTTTGAATAGATTCATTCAACACATTCAATCCATCATTGACAATCAAGTTCAAGATATGAGCAATACATCTAACATGAAAATTTTCTCCATTATTCAAAAGTGCCACCGGACATTTTCATTTAGGCATTCTCTTCATCAAAAAAGACAACCCAGCATCATTCGAAGAAGCATTATCTACTGTAACAGTCAAAAGCTTCTCAATACACCATCCAAGTAAACAATCCTCCAAAAGCCTCCCAATTGATTCTCACTTATGGTTTGGAATCACACAAAAGTTGATAATCTTTTTATGTAATACCCAATCACTGTCAATAAAATGATCAGTGATAACCATATAATTGATGTTTTGAAGGGATGTCCATGTATCAGTAGTTATACAAACCCTATAAGACTTGATCAATTCTTTAAGGGAATCATTCTCAGCATAATACATATTAAGCACATCCTTAGCAACTGTCTGACGACATGGAATTTTAAACTTAGGACAAGCTAGGGAACAAAAATCACGAAACCCATCTCCCTCACCAAAAGAAAAAGGCAACTCATCAACTATGACCATCTGAACAAATTTCCTAACAAGCTCCTTCTGACTAAATCCAACAGCAACTTCTGTGGGTTTTTCTACGGATAGAACTTTCTGATTTCTTTTGGAAATCGTATTAGGGGGATATTGACACGACCCATCCCAATCCCCCCGGGATTACCATGGAATGTGACGTGCTCCCGTCTGACAAGAGGCGCCAGACAAGGGATAACCGATTGCCATTGCCCAAACGGGCTTCCAGAGTGCGTAAGGATCGATGGAGGAGGTGTGCGATGCTCAAGTCTCTGCTGCAGTCGTATCCGGAATCAACCTGAAGGGCATTGAAAACAAAAGCTGTGAGTGGACGAAAATAAACAAGTCTGGTTAAAACATTTATAAGACATTTATGCCCCTCAGTAAAATCATATGCATGCACCAAAACCAATAATCCCATATTTATTTAGAAATAACCATTAGGGCCTTAGCCCGGAAACCAAAGCATAGTTTCAATTTCCAAAAGTAAATCCAAGAGTTATTTCGTAAATCCAGTAATATGAACCATAAGGCATATAAACCATAACCATTATTTTAGCCACTGCACTATACACTCCAATCCGACATCCCTGATGTCTGACGTCCCTGACGTCAATAAGGTCACAATCACAAGGCTACGCGTGCCACTCGGGTCTCAATTTCCGAGTTCATTCCCCGAACCCCGTTCGGGTACAGCATCCCCGATGCTTAGCGTCATAGACGCTGGACGTACTAGACGTCCGTGACCTCTCCGGGGTACCTCGCCGGAGGAGACAATATAATATGGAAGGATCTATACAGTGCAGTACTAAATACATTTTATCTATATCCACATGCAAAACATATAGGTATACATAGATAAAATCCGAACCATTCGTTACGTTTCATCAGACGGGTCTCATGCCCAAATACCGTGAAACGTGCCATAACCGAAATATCATCAAAACCATTTATAGATTCCAGCATGTGAACATATATAAAATGTAAACCAGGAAACATTTATTCAATTCCATTTTAGGGTCCCCGACCCGCAATCACGTGTAGAAATCAACTGGGCCCCTGGCCCGATTCCACAAGTTAACTGGGCCTCTGGCCCGATCCACATGTTAACTGGGCCCCTGGCCCGATTTTACATTATTCAAGTTCGTAACCGTTTCATGAAATCATATCCAACCATATTTATGGAAATCGGTGAAAATCCAGAAAATCTTAGTTTACGTGTAAATACGTAATTCACCTCGAAATACGTGAAATCATTTTAAATTCACCAATATCCAAAGTAAATCATTTAATCATAATTATAACAATCATAAAACAGTTATGCATGCATCGAATTTATGAAACCAATGTCCACTCACAGACCGTTTAACCGAGCGCCTCGATACGCGTGCCATAGGCCTTCCCGGGCCACCTCACTATCACCGGGACTCCCAATCCTGTTCAAAACAATTTAGAGGATCACTAACCTCATCATTAACATCCTATTCAAGTCCCGTAATTTTTCCGAATTTTTAAGTATTTTTAAACTGGATTTAAAACCTTCGGACATCTCGAACAATAACGAAACGGGATCCGATCGACACGAAACCAATCCCAAAGTGTTCGTTACAATGTATAGGATAAAAGTCATGTTGGAAGTTTCCCAAAATTACCTCACACGCGCCCCCACGCGCCGGTTGAACTCCCTGCGCGTGAAACCCACGCGCCGGGTACTGTTCACCGTCGTTCAACCCGAACGACTGGTAAACGGGTCGCCGTGACCCGCGGGCTAACCCGACCGGTTCTCGGTCATTTCTCCATCAATTTGGACGGGGTTTTCACCTGCAAGATCGTCTGAGTTCAACCAACAGTTCTGTGGAATCAAAAACTAGAAGTAACGTCCAGATTATTACCTCTGACTCGAACCCGAAACACAGAATTTTCCGATCGTCCTTCCTCCCGATTCCGGCCGCCCCGAGTCCCAAAATCACGTCCACAAGGTTCGTTTATGCTCATAGAACACCGTAGGATCAAATCCAACGTCCAAAACCCATCCAAAACCCGTTCACCATTTTTGGTTTCGAACCGGGTTACGGGCACCGCCGTCCCCCGCCGTGCCCAGCTCACTTCGAGCTTCGAAAACCAGCCCTTCGTGCCTGTTTCTGACCCCAAGTCCCAAAGGAATCAAGAAGGAGCCCAGAAACACGACGGATCGTCGATTTCCAAGAACCTGGGCAAACTTCCTCCCGGGTTAACACGGCCGCCGTGGACCACCGCTGCCGCCGCCGACGTCCTGCCGCCTCCCGCTGGTTCTCACAATTTCAGTGACCCACACATGTGCACAGAGGAGGTGTGTGAAGGTTTTGGGTGCACGGTTCGAATGGTTGTGCAGGTAAGCAAATATAAAATGGGAAGGGAGATGATAAGGAAAAATGAATGGTCCAGATTCAATCTCACCATTGAGATTAAGGGTCCAGATCAAAAGATGAAAAATAAGTGGGAAATACTTTATATTATTTAAATCCTATATTTTAAACAATCTGACCAATCCAGATCTGATCCCAATAATTAAAGATTAGTGGTCCACGTGTCCCACTCAGAAATTCAGGCCAATCAGAGAACGCCACGTGCCCACGCCTCGTAATGCGTGCATAACGAAACCAAACTTCCGTGACCCATAACTTCGTCGTCGAATCTCCGATTTCGGCGTGCCGCCTGTCGTTGGATTCGCATCGACGAAAACTACGTAACGGTCCTTGGCCCTCGGCCATCGGACATCCCGGTCAAAAAGTCAACATTTCCCCTTCTTTCGTCCAAATTACGAAAATGCCCCTGGACTTCCGTACATCATAACTTTCACCACGAACGTCGGAATCGAACGTGCCACCTGTCTATGAACTCGTGACGTCCCGAACTACGTCACGGTCATCGGTCAAAGTCCATTTGACCATCCGAAATAAAAGTCAACGTTTTGCCCACACCCAGGGGCAAAACGGTCATTTTGCACAATTCGTCCGAAATCGCCCAACTAATCCCAGATGAGTAAATCACAATTAAATAGCATTAAATCCCGATATTCGGGACGGGTCGTTACAACCTTCCCTCCTTAAATAATTTCGTCCTCGAAATTACCAACAATCTTATTCCACAACCACCTTGTGGAAAACAATTCGACCACACATCTGTGTACACTTGTACACCCACATACTGGGACAACACCAGTCTCGTTTGTACCCAGACATCCCATCACAGTCATACGTCATAATAGCAACAACACTCGACCACCTCGAGTGGAAATGATTACCTGATCCGCGATAAAATCACCTAACCATTTAGCTGACTCCTTCAGCTAGATGGTTCCTTTCCATTATCAATAAATCCTTACATTTGCTCCCGTTGGGAGTCACCAAATCTCATTTGTCAGTCCATGCTGACACCATCAGTCAAACTGTCACCACTAAGCTTTACCACCCTAGTAAAGCCCCAACCATCTGTCAATCCGTGACAACACCACGTACTACATCACCCTTGATGTAGCGTAAGATCAACCACATGATCTCAATTCGCAGGGCAAGCCCAATCCTGCGACACAAAATAATCTCAATGTCCATAATCGCCGACTCCCTCAGCGAACCAAAACGCTGGGAAATCACGGTGTGATAAAATCACACAAGGCTACTCGTGGTTACTCAAACCACCAATTCACTCATCCTGAGTGTACGTATACCGTCAATTAATCCAATCAAGTGGTGCAACTGGAACACATTGAATACCAGCCCAGCAGTGAACACACATCTCAATACTAGGGTTCCATAAGCCAACCATGGCTAAGAGCACCTGCTCATAAAATCACTGAACCCGACAAGATCAATCTGCCTAGCGCACAGTATCCAATGTCCAGTCCACAATACAGCCAAACAAATGATATCAGAACCAAGCCGATTACCAACACATTAGTTACACACCACTGGTACATCCCATGTACCGCCATTAGGCACCACTCAGCCTAACCAGTAGCAATCCTCGTACCCTGTACGTACCTCAATCCATCAATCTGACTATAGCCACCCAGGTCGTAGCCAAACACGTTCTAGTAAGGGAGTACATTTGCCCAAACCAACATGAGACAAAACGAACTCCACCCGTCATCTAGTTCCAATTCCGAATCCGAATCCGCAATTTCGTAAGAAATTCCGAATCCAAACCCAAACATCACATTTTTATTCCATTTCCAAATCCGAATCCGAAATCATTATTCCGTAAGCTAGCATTGGAATAATCATTCCGCACCCAAATCCGGTAATCCATTTTCGAGCTTCGCAATCGAATCCTGAATCGTCACCCAGAAATTCGATTCCAAAACCCAAAATCTTGTTTACGTCCATCAAGACGTAACATAACCGAATCTATCGGTTGCCTGTACAAAACACTCGATTGACTTCATAGGGAAGCCAATCCCAATATTCATACGTCAAAGTTTGACAAAATCCGACCACTTCGGAAACCTACTCAACCGAGTAACAACCGTATGGACTTCACTCCGAAAAGAAGTTCAGTCCCGTCATTTACGACTCACGTACCAAGGTAGGAGTGATAAACTCTCCACCCATCTGGATCATCAAGATCACAATCCATATCCATCGCTACGTCACCCGACAAGTAATATCACGATCCTAGATCGTCACATCGACCAAAGTCGACAACATCGCAAATCAGATCCACCTAGGATCCACACATGCTCACATAGCTAACAATCCATCTGAAAGCTGGTCGTAGGGTCTTACACCCTCAATTGAATCCTTCGCCAAATTTCCCTTGGTGGAAAGATGACCTCGCATTTCACCACCAAATCCAAAACCATATCCAACTGCTTGTGTCCAATGACCCCAAGCCGAACATGGGTCCACCAACCAATACACGCTCAACGTACTGGTAGCAACAATCATCATCTGCCACGGCAGAAAATATGATGTCAACCCTAATGACTTCGGAATACCAATCACTGATGCGGAAACGAGCACTCCTCTCGTTCCCCCAATCACAACTCTCCCCGGAACGGGAGTTCCAACCATGTTGGAAACAGACATGCTCCCAATGAGATGTCAAGTCCAACCACTGGACGGCCCACGTCCGTACCTCACTTGGACCACCACGTCCGCCAATACACATGTATGCACACATCCCGATTCCGAACGGAAATTTCCGCAACTCTGCCTGGATGTGCATACCCAACTGCCTTCGTCTCTCATCTCAACCTTTACAGGTTCAATCCTCAGGTTCCAAGTGATTCACAATCACCAAATCCCACATCAATACCACGAATGGTTTCCTCGACTTTTTCAATTTCAATAATTTCCTTGTACTCTCAGGGGATATAAGCAGTACACAAACTTACCAATCTCGGAGTTGATCACAACTCCCCAAATCCACCAACTCGCATGACATAGGGAACATCGTCCCTAGATTCCCCAAGTTTTCAATCATACCTTTTGATCCATTCATCACTTGTCATCATAAATCTGTCGGAACTCATCCCAACACGACACAACCTCCACTGGATCCCATCCAGTCCAAGACTCAACCACCACTGAGTCGCATATACCAATCATCGGTCCATTATGACAGAGTCACACCCCAACTGGTGGCTCATTGTCAACACAATTTCTGACACCAGCACCAGCGCTAGTACCAGCACCATCGCACCATCATCAACACTAGTATCAGCACACAGGCATCCACACCAGTATTGGCATAACGGTATCACCATACCGACATCCATACATAGCACACGAACATCCATGCTAGCACACAGCGTGCAAAATTGTTACCCTGGATCTCCGTTCATTACGAACGACGATCCCGTAACACCACCACTCGTACCCACGACTATGGGTACCTCCAATTTGACCACTGGCACATCAGGATAATGAACGTTCCCTGAACGTCCCCAAGTATTAAAACCACGCTAAATATCCTCGATAGCCAGTTATCTCGACACAACTGTCGACCAACAGTCATCGTTGTCAAGATCCGGAACCACACCTCACACTAATATCTGATCCAACACGGGATTCCATATTTCATCTCACAACCGTATCCATAAATCGAACCCATAAGACTCACTAGAGTCATCCACATGGTCATCCATGACCTCAGCCGCTCGTCGCAGCACAAGTCCTTAAATAAAGTTCACTTTTCCTGCCCATCAATTATAAATTAGGGTTCCAAAATCACACCCTAGGGTTCCACCGAACCCAACTGCCTTCTGCAGTAAAATCCACAACCTGACCGACCCGCGGTCCTGACATCATATAGACGTCAAATCCAATCCAATCGTCAACCCAACGTGGGTTCCACCACGAAGGTCATCGGCTAACTCCGATGCACCAACCCCCGTACACTAGCCAACACTACTAGGGTCCAAAACTTAGACCAATACTCAACTGAGTTTCGCATTCCCAAACCATTATTCAATTGGGGTTCCCTGAACCCAGTTGTGCCCAGTGGCACAACAACCCATCATCACATGACCGAACCGACGGTCCCACATTACCAGTTAATCGTATACAACCCCACCTGGGTTGAATCGCAACCATGCACGGCGTATCGGGCCAAACACACCCAATTCACCATACAAACCCAAAACTATCTATCAGGTTGACAACGGAACAGCAGCCCAAAGAGACATCACACCCTCGTCCTTCGCGCACAAAAGAGCAAAACCTGCTCTGATACCACTTGACACGACCCATCCCAATCCCCCCGGGATTACCATGGAATGTGACGTGCTCCCGTCTGACAAGAGGCGCCAGACAAGGGATAACCGATTGCCATTGCCCAAACGGGCTTCCAGAGTGCGTAAGGATCGATGGAGGAGGTGTGCGATGCTCAAGTCTCTGCTGCAGTCGTATCCGGAATCAACCTGAAGGGCATTGAAAACAAAAGCTGTGAGTGGACGAAAATAAACAAGTCTGGTTAAAACATTTATAAGACATTTATGCCCCTCAGTAAAATCATATGCATGCACCAAAACCAATAATCCCATATTTATTTAGAAATAACCATTAGGGCCTTAGCCCGGAAACCAAAGCATAGTTTCAATTTCCAAAAGTAAATCCAAGAGTTATTTCGTAAATCCAGTAATATGAACCATAAGGCATATAAACCATAACCATTATTTTAGCCACTGCACTATACACTCCAATCCGACATCCCTGATGTCTGACGTCCCTGACGTCAATAAGGTCACAATCACAAGGCTACGCGTGCCACTCGGGTCTCAATTTCCGAGTTCATTCCCCGAACCCCGTTCGGGTACAGCATCCCCGATGCTTAGCGTCATAGACGCTGGACGTACTAGACGTCCGTGACCTCTCCGGGGTACCTCGCCGGAGGAGACAATATAATATGGAAGGATCTATACAGTTGCAGTACTAAATACATTTTATCGATATCCACATGCAAAACATATAGGTATACATAGATAAAATCCGAACCATTCGTTACGTTTCATCAGACGGGTCTCATGCCCAAATACCGTGAAACGTGCCATAACTGAAATATCATCAAAACCATTTATAGATTCCAGCATGTGAACATATATAAAATGTAAACCAGGAAACATTTATTCAATTCCATTTTAGGGTCCCCGACCCGCAATCACGTGTAGAAATCAACTGGGCCCCTGGCCCGATTCCACAAGTTAACTGGGCCTCTGGCCCGATCCACATGTTAACTGGGCCCCTGGCCCGATTTCATAGTTCAACTGGGCCCCTGGCCCGATTTTACATTATTCAAGTTCGTAACCGTTTCATGAAATCATATCCAACCATATTTATGGAAATCGGTGAAAATCCAGAAAATCTTAGTTTACGTGTAAATACGTAATTCACCTCGAAATACGTGAAATCATTTTAAATTCACCAATATCCAAAGTAAATCATTTAATCATAATTATAACAATCATAAAACAGTTATGCATGCATCGAATTTATGAAACCAATGTCCACTCACAGACCGTTTAACCGAGCGCCTCGATACGCGTGCCATAGGCCTTCCCGGGCCACCTCACTATCACCGGGACTCCCAATCCTGTTCAAAACAATTTAGAGGATCACTAACCTCATCATTAACATCCTATTCAAGTCCGTAATTTTTCCGAATTTTTAAGTATTTTTAAACTGGATTTAAAACCTTCGGACATCCCGAACAATAACGAAACGGGATCCGATCGACACGAAACCAATCCCAAAATGTTCGTTACAATGTATAGGATAAAAGTCATGTTGGAAGTTTCCCAAAATTACCTCACACGCGCCCCCACGCGCCGGTTGAACTCCCTGCGCGTGAAACCCACGCGCCGGGTACTGTTCACCGTCGTTCAACCCGAACGACTGGTAAACGGGTCGCCGTGACCCGCGGGCTAACCCGACCGGTTCTCGGTCATTTCTCCATCAATTTGGACGGGGTTTTCACCTGCAAGATCGTCTGAGTTCAACCAACAGTTCTGTGGAATCAAAAACTAGAAGTAACGTCCAGATTATTACCTCTGACTCGAACCCGAAACACAGAATTTTCCGATCGTCCTTCCTCCCGATTCCGGCCGCCCCGAGTCCCAAAATCACGTCCACAAGGTTCGTTTATGCTCATAGAACACCGTAGGATCAAATCCAACGTCCAAAACCCATCCAAAACCCGTTCACCATTTTTGGTTTCGAACCGGGTTACGGGCACCGCCGTCCCCGCCGTGCCCAGCTCACTTCGAGCTTCGAAAACCAGCCCTTCGTGCCTGTTTCTGACCCCAAGTCCCAAAGGAATCAAGAAGGAGCCCAGAACACGACGGATCGTCGATTTCCAAGAACCTGGGCAAACTTCCTCCCGGGTTAACACGGCCGCCGTGGACCACCGCTGCCGCCGCCGACGTCCTGCCGCCTCCCGCTGGTTCTCACAATTTCAGTGACCCACACATGTGCACAGAGAGGTGTGTGAAGGTTTTGGGTGCACGGTTCGAATGGTTGTGCAGGTAAGCAAATATAAAATGGGAAGGGAGATGATAAGGAAAAATGAATGGTCCAGATTCAATCTCACCATTGAGATTAAGGGTCCAGATCAAAAGATGAAAAATAAGTGGGAAATACTTTATATTATTTAAATCCTATATTTTAAACAATCTGACCAATCCAGATCTGATCCCAATAATTAAAGATTAGTGGTCCACGTGTCCCACTCAGAAATTCAGGCCAATCAGAGAACGCCACGTGCCCACGCCTCGTAATGCGTGCATAACGAAACCAAACTTCCGTGACCCATAACTTCGTCGTCGAATCTCCGATTTCGGCGTGCCGCCTGTCGTTGGATTCGCATCGACGAAAACTACGTAACGGTCCTTGGCCCTCGGCATCGGACATCCCGGTCAAAAAGTCAACATTTCCCCTTCTTTCGTCCAAATTACGAAAATGCCCCTGGACTTCCGTACATCATAACTTTCACCACGAACGTCGGAATCGAACGTGCCACCTGTCTATGAACTCGTGACGTCCCGAACTACGTCACGGTCATCGGTCAAAGTCCATTTGACCATCCGAAATAAAAGTCAACGTTTTGCCCACACCCAGGGGCAAAACGGTCATTTTGCACAATTCGTCCGAAATCGCCCAACTAATCCCAGATGAGTAAATCACAATTAAATAGCATTAAATCCCGATATTCGGGACGGGTCGTTACAGATATTTAGGACATTTCTGAAGGTGACTAATCAAGGCCCTAGTTCCATTTCTAATAGAATCAGCAGCATACGTATTAGGGCAATAATTACATCTAGCCCTAGTGAAACCATTATCAGCTTTGTACCTTTCAAAATGATCCCATATGCTTGCACGCTGCCTTTTCTTCGCATGTTCCAAAAATACCGCATTACTTTCAGCGCTGGTTAGTGGTTTACCATCCCTATTCACCTCTTCATCGAATTCATCTGCTTGTGATTGTGAACCATGAACAATGTCCACCTACAAAACAGAAAACAGCAAGCATGAATAAGTTGATGATCCATGTTAAGGTGAATGAAATACATTGGTTATAAACCAAACTCATCATAATCAATAATTCCGTATTATTCTACAATATATTACGAGAATAAATAATTAAATATCTCTTCAGGCAACTCTAATGAGGTAGCAGAAGCATCACTGCCACTAGCAACATTCCCTAAGATAAACACCATTCTTACTTCTTAGGGCTTAGTTTCGATCTGTAGCAATAAATAAATAAAAATTAAGGCCTTAAGGGAAGCAAAGTATGGTTACTAATAAAGATAATAATTTTATTAGGAAGAGGGGTTTATAGAACCCAACCCATCTAATCGAATTGGTTTCATACGCACGGTCAAATAGGCAATAAGTATAAGCACGATTACACGCACGCATGTAATTCAGCTGAATTCTACTTTACAATGCATCCCTTGGGTGATTGAGATATCGACACGTCAAAATCAAAATTTTGATCACAAAATTCATGTACATAATGACATGTATGATCCAGGATCTCTTAATATCAGCAGGAGATGAAAAAACAACATCAAGGTTAAAAATTTAGGGTGAACCAAAGATTAAAGTGATTCAAGAATTGCCAATAAAAGAACGAGTCAGATAAGAGTTTATAACAAGTAACAATGAATAGGCTTTGCAGATGGCTGAAACTTGGAATTTACAAACATGAATATGTTGCATATCTTCCACTAAATAAAGGGTTAGGATGAGGGCACACACAATTAGACACTTTTAAAATCCTTGGATATAGTAATTTCAATAGCTAGGATGAATTCTAAAATAAAATTTTGACATTAAAAAATAAAAATATAGTAACAATTCTCTCCCCATCATTCTGCAGGAATATAATATTCTTTTCACAAACTCTACTCCCCCTTTCCAACGAAAGTACATATTTCTGCCATTGAACCCTTATTCTTCTCCAACCCAAAACCAGAAAGAAAAAAGGAACACCAGACAACAGTTCGAGACTATTTTTTGGTTGTCAAATATATCTTATTTCTTAGTGATATTTGATTAAGAACATAAATGATTAGAACCCCAAGATAATCATTTCTTTGTCCAACTGTAAGCAATGAAGAGATATGATGAAGGAATTTCAGTCTCATATGGACGTAAATCAAAACTAAGCATACTCCATTACTCGGTTGTCAAATATCAAATGCAAGCACGTAAATCAAAACTAAGCATACTCCTTGGTTCTCAAATATGATGAAGAAATTTCAGTCTTCTATGGACGTTAGGTAACATAAGATTGAAATGACTTGACTGGACATCCGATACGAGTATCAATACGGGCAAAGATGAAGAGATACCAGAGAAAATAATTTTCCATTCATAAGAGTAATATCCTGCTACATGGGACCCAACAACATCATGTGGAAATGCAATTCAAGTGCCATAGGGGAATATGCAAATAAATGAAGGCCTCCAATACACCTCTTCAACTGTTTAACAAATTCCATTTTTATATTAGTATCACAAAGTATGTTTATGTTACATAATACATACCTTAACAGCGCCGTAAGACCTGACCTAAACCCTCTGAGCAATGGTAATATGCATAAATCAGAATCGGCAGTTATAAAAATAAATAAAAGAAGCCTAAGAGGTTAGTTGATACTCCGGTTGCATAATAAGTACATATTCTTGTGTCAAGGGGCAGTAGCTTCTATGTTATAGAAAATTCGTACTTTGAAAAGATGCAGAATTTGCAACTTAACTCTAAAATTTCATCCTCTTAGCTGGGCCTTGATCAATGATAGGATCAACCTGAGGTGGTTGTGGCTCTCCAGCTTGCTGGCTTTCAGGGCGATTTTCAGCTTCTGCACTGGGAGTGGGAACATCGCCTTCTGGAAATGGTGGTGGTGGTGGGACTGGTGGTAGCTGCATAAACAGAGTGATAATTAGGAGCTAGTCCAAGTTGTACATTTCTGAAGATTTAATAACAACAAGCTTCACCCCATATCCTCCAATACATAGCTGCAAAGCAATCTTAATTGTTTTGCACATTGTGTCATCCATCATATTAATATCCATCCATAAACATTTGTGTCATCCATCTATCATAACTACCTTGCGCTGTAAGGATTGAAGAATAAGGTCTATTCGCTTTACTTCCTTAAAGTTAATTGTCTCTTTGGTAACCTTTGGCTCTCCAGCTGCAGCCTCATTTTCAGCATCAACTGCATCACAAAAATAACAAATTGAACACCATGGGCACTAAATTCATAGTTAAGCCAAAAAAGTAATCACTTAAACATGTAGAAATAGGATTCATAAACAAGGCTTCTCAAATTTCAATTATCTACCAAAAATATATGCACATCACCATGTTTAAAAAGGCGTATATTCAAGAATTTTAAGTGTGATCTACTGCATTCAAAGAGCAGTACGATCCCGATCCTAGCTAATCCGTTGACTCTTGGATTGGATTGGTTCAGTTTTCACAGAGCTTTGGTTGGCATTTGTCCTTTTGTCTCTCAACTCTACTTTCTCTACAAGGCCGGTTTGTTCGCATTTGGACTGCAATCTGATGTGAACCAATCTATGCTAGACTTAATACTGTGTTTAGAGTTTTCATCATCATGAAGAAGTAAAATCAAAACTGCAGAAACAACAAGAAGTAAATTCACTTCTTCTGTTTCTTTGTAATATATGCTGGCAGTAGAACCAGGTGAGGCAAAAAACAAAGATGTAACTCGTAGGAAAATACATTATATTGGAATGGAATCCTCAAAACCATTCTAATCATCAATAATTAGTGCTTGGGCTGAATTCAAGTAATTCCACAAGCTTGTATCATAATTAGTACAAAGAGACAAAAGGACCAAAACAAGTAGACAGTAGCTGAACCTGAATTCAAGTAATTCCATAATTTTGTATAATAATTAAAAAAACTGGCCAACAAGGAAATATTTTTAAGGCACGTACGACTAGGAAGTGAAGAATTGAAGACCACAAAGACATCAGAGGAAACATGGTGAATAAAACAGCAAAACAAAAAATTAAGAATTATGTCAACAAGATATATAGATATCATAAATTCTGCAAAGCAATATTACGTAGAATTAAAATAAACATCTAGTACATTCGCAGTGTCAAACAAAATTCTTTCCTTCTTGAATCAAAACATAGGAAACTAGTTAAACAATCGCTCAAGAGAGATCAGAGCTTACTGGGCCTGGATCAACACTTCTCATAGCATTTAAAATGTTATGATTACCTCTCTGGAATTTTCAGAGCAAGGAGAAATATGAGAGATGAAAATTCCGTCCAGGCGTCCACTGCCGTCCACGACTCCACGGGTGTAACGACCCATCCTGGAATTCGGGATTGGATTAGTAACTAATCATAATTAACGGGGTTAATCGGTGATTAGTTGGCGGAATCGGACGAACTGTAACAATCCGTACCTTTGGGAAGGGTATAAATGTAATTTTTGTAAAGATTTGTATGAACGGACGATTTTGCCCTTGTGAATAGTGCGTCAAAAGTTGACTTTTTGATTTACAGGTTGGATGAGTGTTGACCATTGACCGTGACGTATTTTAGGACGTCACGAGTCTGTAGACAAGTGGCATGTCCGATTTGGACAATCGGAGAAAAGTTATGATGTGCGGAAGATTGAGGGTGTTACCGTAATTTCGATTAATCGAGGAAAATGTTGACTTTTTCTTGAACTTGTGATTTTCACGTAGACCGAGGACCGTTAGATAGGTCTCGACGTCCTGAGTACAACGACAGGCGGCACGCTGTCATCGAACGTCGGATGAAATAGTTACGGGTCTATAAAGTTTGAGGGTAAAACGGTACATTTTAACACATAGGGGCATTTTAGTCTTTTTCCCCTTAAGCCCAATCAGATAAGGCCACTTGTCTTGAGTGGATTGGGATATTTTGTGTTGGTCCATAGGAAGTGGACACGTGGGAGAGAACCAGAGGGTTCTGGGTGTGTCTATTATACACACGGCTACAAATCGTCCAAATTGATCCCGTGTATGTGGTTTTGAACACAGAAAACAGAGAGTGAAAATTGAGAGTGGGTGATCGATTCTGTGAAGGTGTGAGACTCTGGTGGGTTGTGAGAGTGAAAGAGAGAAGAGAGTGAGTTGGTGATCGTGTTCCGGGAGTGGAAATTGTGCACGGAGACACGGCGGTGGACGGTTGAGTTTATGAGAAAACAGAGAGACGGTGGCACTGTGGCGGTGGTTGTGCCGTGTGGTGGCTCAAACTAAGGCAATAGGAGGCTCAGGTGATTGCAGGGGACTCAACGAGCACCGTGGCACACGGCGGTGCAAACGGCAGAGTAAGAATCGAAGGTATACCCCGAATCCCCTGTTTTCCCGTTTTTATTGTTTTCAAAAGTCGTGGATTTTGGGCTAGAGTCGAGGGAATTGGTGAGTAAAGTGAGGTTCAGGAAGGTCCTAGGAGTCATCTAGGATGGTCGCCGTGACGGGGGAGGACCTGGGTGGCCGGCGGCCAAAACAGGGCATACGGGCCATGTTTTTCGAGGACGAAGTCGAGGGGTTTTAGGCTTTGATTTTCAAAGGTTAGGACAGGGTTTGGTGACCGGACGATGCTATTGGGATTGAAAGGGACTGAAATGGTGGAGGAACGGTGGAGAACCGGTCACGCCGGTTCAACACAGTTGAACCGGGTGACTCGAGGAAGAAGAAGCACTGTAGCAGGCGTGTGAGGCCCACGCGCAGCCACTTTGGGCGGCGCGTGGGGGCGCGTGGGGAGGATTCCGGCCAAACTTCCAACATGGTTTTGGTTCTAAATGTTCTAAGGAATTTATTGGTGTAATTTTCGGGTTAATCGGACGAGGTTACGGGATAGTTCGGGAATCCGGACGGTTTAGGGTTTAAGTTTAAATTACGAATAAATTCCCGAAAAATTGTGGAAATTAGGGTTAGTATATTTGACGTAATTGTGACCCTATTTGGTGCCTATTGACAGGACGGGAGACGCCTGAGACGGTCGAGGAGCGCACGGAGCGCGATTGACATTTTACGATTCGTGAGTGGACTCTTTCTTTCCTTACGAGCATGCCTAACTGTTTTATTTATGTTTTATGATATTAAATATGGTTTTTATGCTTTTTGATGGTGATTATATGTGGTTGATATGTTTGCACATTTTTCGAGACATTTTCGGGATTTTGCACGTTTTTCGAGAAAAAGCTGGATTTTGATTTTGATGTTAAGTTTCATGTTTTCACTCTAGAAATGTTTTCTGATGGTTATAAGTGGATTATGAAGTATGATTTTGGAAATCAAGGTTTTGGTTTTGAAATCGGATTTCGAGAAACGAAATTTGGTTTTAAAGTCGGAAAAGGTGGATTTCCGGATTTGGGTTCGGAATGACGGTTCTGAACGCCAGAAGGGCTTCGAACCGGGGATTTCGGATTCGAGTTTGGATGTGGATTTAGAATTGATTTTAAATTGGTTTTGGATTGGATTTGCTGGATCTGGATATTAGGTTTAAAGACCCGGATTCTGATTGACGGGGGACGGGCCCGGAGTGAGTTTAAAGACTCGGGAGTTTAAAGACTCGGGTATTTACGATATTACCCCCGTAGGCCTATTGAGTTTAAAGACTTGGGAGTTTAAAGACTCGGATTACATTTGAGGCCTGGTTGAGTTTAAAGACTCGGATAGACCCAGCAGGTTTGATCAGACTTGGATATTTGTGGATGTGGTTTTATGATATGATCTTGCTATACTGTTTTATGTTGTGGTTTTCTGATACTTAGTTGGGCATGCATATTTTAAAACGGAGGGTAAAATCTTATTGTTTTCTTTAACTGTTGTACTTCTAAATCGTATTTGAAACTTTTATTTCTTTAGTCCACTCACACTTTTGGTTTTAACTTACCCTCCAGGTCGTGGTGATAGCACTGGGGTGAACGTTGAGGCAGGGACCGAGGCATAGAGTTTACAGCGTTCTTCCGTTGCGAGATTAGCATAGTAGGATTTTGTGCCTGTTTTGTATAAACTATGCTCTGAATTACGGTTGTATTATATTTCTCCCTTGTCTGATAGTTATGCTTATGGTTGTGTTGAGGTTGTTTTGGTACTTTAAGTGTGATTGTCAGACAAGAGCAGGGTTCGTCCCGGGTATCGAGGTGATATTTGGGACGGGTCCTGACACGAACGATGCAAAATGACCGTTTTGCCCCTAGTTGTGGGTAAAATGTTGACTTTTAATTCGGGAGGTCAAATGGAATTTGACCGATGACCGTGACGTAGTTTGGGACGTCACGAGTTCATAGACATGTGGCACGTTCGATTCCGACGTTCGAGGTGAAAGTTATGACGTTCGGAAATCCAAGGGCATTTTTGTAATTTGGACGAAAAGGGGGAAAATGTTGACTTTTTGACCGGGAGGTTCGATGGCCAAGGACCGAGGACCGTTAGGATGGTCTCGATGCCCTGAGTCCGTAGACATGCGACACGCGTCAATCAGAGTTCGAATGACCAAGTTACGGGTCTAGGATGCGTGAGGGGCATTTTGGTAATTTGTCAAGTGAAGGAAAAACAGTAAATTAGCTGGGTACTGTTGCGAAAGTGCAGTATGGCTGAGCAACCGTGCTATGAGTGCTGTTTTTGAGAGAATTGTTTAGCAAAATCAATGACATTTTTCACTAGAAAATGAGGGATTAGTGGCTCAAGATAGTGTACTGTGATGGGGAAACTAAACAATTGTGTAGGTGCGTTTGAAACTGGTGCACTGGTGGGTTTTTAGCACGGGTTGATGTTTGCAAGGCTTGAAGCAGAGACGGGGGGAGCACTTCGATTCTGCTCAGTGTGTGTTGTGAGGGATTTGTTTGCGTTGAGTGGCTTGCACAGTGCACGGGCAGACAGAGTCTGGTGGAATTGGGACATGAACGGGTGGTGGTTTGAACTGATCAGAGCACGGGAGGCCTTGTAAAATGGTTTTGGGTCCTTTGCGGGAAACAGAGAACAGAGTGGGACTGAGTGTGCTTTGGTTACTGGAAAGGATGGGATTAAACATAGGGAGTTAGAAGGGACGAGAGGAATTGAGAGACTCAACTGGAGAGGAGGAAAACGAGGAACGGAGTGGAATTGCACCCAAAAACCCGAAACTCGTGTTTGGAAAAATTCAAACTCGAATTTGAAATATAGGCCGGCCCATGGCAAATTAAGGCCTCATTTAGCCCCCTGGGATCAAGTCGAGTCGATCCAGGGCGATTGGGAGGTGACATGATGCTGTTACGGATTCTGATCGGACCTGGTGACCAGGAGGAAAATCGAGCATTGAGTTGTGGATTTGAAGGTAAGTTCTTGTAAAATTGATTTCAAAATCATCCTCAAAATAAGTCTTCGATGCTCTCGAACCAATTAATTGAAAGAAAACTGTGACGGTTTGTTGAACTGGAACGTTGAACCGTGATTAGAACATGAGGTCAATTGATTTAGTTTTTGGCCGTGACGATTGAAATGGATGTCACAGACCTTTAATTAAGTTCATTTCGATCCTAATTGAGGGTTCAATTAAGGGAAACTAGTTGATTATCGCAGGGATTTGGCCGGGTCGTCACGCGGGTTAAATGACCCATTTAGCTGCTGGACGGGTAAGGACGATGAACAGTGCATGTCACTGTAGCAGCGTGTGGGTTTCACGTGCAGCCGCTTGTGACGGCGCGTGGGACGGTTTTTCAAGGTGAGTTCAAAACGACTTTTATCCTATACAATGTAACGAACATTTTAGCGTTGGTTTCGAATTTATCGGACACTGTTTCTATGTTGTTCCGAGGGTCCGAAGGTTTGGGTTATGTTTTTAATTAACGATTAATTCCCAGAAAATTTTGGGAAATTAGTATGATGTTATTTGAGACCTTAGTAACCCTGAAAAGTGATTTCGGACAGGGTTCGAGTTTTCTGCAAATGGCGGAAATTACAGGAACGCGTGCGGCGCGAAACCGAGCATTAAGGACGGTGTGTGAGTGGACGTTTGCTTTCAAAATTTAATGCATGCATAAATATTTCTATGATTTCTATGACTATGCTTATGATTGTGATTCGTGGTGATTTTGATTTCTGTGTTTTTACGTATTTTCGATATGCTATGCGATTGCACGCATTTCGAGACTATGGTCTCTATTATGTTTTGATGATGGTGTGATGAACGATTTTTCATGATGTGTGCGTAGGATGTTTTAAAAGTGTGGTTATGATTGTGAGTGTGACTCAAGGTGTTGACACGATTTTCGAGATTTCTGTGGTTTTGCAAGTTTTACGAGGTTTTGGGTATATTGTGATTTGATCACTGTTTGATGTTGAAATCAGACTTTGAAATGAGATTTGTGATTTCGAGGATTTTAAAATGGATTTTGAAAAGATGTTTTCGGGCTTGGTGCCCAGGGCTTGAAAGTAATCTTGATAAAGGTGATTTCGGTTTTCGGAAGGATGAAAAATGGATTTCTGGTTTGGGTTCGGAATGGCGGTCCCTGATGCCGGCTTATGGAATCGTTATTACGAATTCGAATTCGGAAATGGAAAACGGATGTGATTGGGGATTTGAAATGTGAAATCCGGACATGAGTCCTATTATGATGATATGTGATTTCGGAATGATTTTCGGCAAACGGATCATGAGGGATCCTGGTTTATTGTGCTTAATAAAATGGTTTTGGGTTTAAAGACCCGGTATGATTGTTGGATCCGGTTTTGGGTTTAAAGACCCGGTTGATTGATAACGGGGGCGGGCCCGAAAATGGGTTTAAAGACCGAGATTGAGTTTAAAGACTCGTGAGTTTAAAGACTCGGTTATCGTGATACCCCCGAGTCCTATGTTGAGTTTAAAGACTCGTGAGTTTAAAGACTCGTTGATATCCCGGGAAGGCCTGATATTGAGTTTAAAGACTCGGATAATGATATTGAGTTTAAAGACTCGGATGGATCCAACAGCTTGATTTTGTTAATTAATTCTGTTTTACATGATTTGGTTGATTAACGTTTCGAAAGGAAAAATTCTGGATTTTTGGTAATATTGGGTTTTCGGATGTGTTGGGCAGTGACCCGATTTATAAGATTTGATGAATTGGGTTTGTGTTGTGTATTTGGTTTTGATTCATGGTTTTGGGCGGAGGCCATGTGTTTTGATTGCGGACTAAAACCCGAAGGTTAAGAAAAAAGGAAAATGTTTTGATTTTCATACACGGTTTTTCGAATGTTGGAAATGAAAAGAATTGTGAAATGATTTTCGAATGCATGCATTGGTTTTACGTGGAGGGTAGAAATGTTTTCTGTAACTGTTTGTAAACTGATTTATTTTTGTCCACTCACATCTTTTGTGTTTTTATTGACCCTCCAGGTCGTGACGCATTGTTCGAGGCTGATCGAGAGGCGGAGGCATGAGTAAGTATGCGTGTGGCTATCCCTGGTTTGGCAAGCACTGAGGGTTAGTTGGGGATTTCAGTCGACTTGCCAGACGGGAGCAGGACCGGGCACGGTTTTTGATGTCCCTTCGGGGGCGGTCCTGTCAACGGGGGTTTGAAATTCCACTGAATATGATATGTTGGGGGTTGGTACGTGTTGTGACTATGAAGTGACTGAGAAATAAGAGTGAAGGATGAAGGATGAAGAGTGGGTTATTTTTGTAGGCTCGTAACAGTGAAATAGAGAATTAGAGACAGAGAAATAAGAGTGAAGGATGAAGAGCAGGAGAAGGAGGAGGGTATGAAGTGTGATGAAGATGAACTATGAAGTGACTGAGAAAGATTAAGAAATTGTTGAAAACTTTGAAGTGGGAGGGAGGAATGGAAGACTGGAAGTGAGATTGTGAGCCGTGAGGCATCTGAGACTCTGAGTTCCGTCTGTAGTCTCTAGATCTAGGGTTTCGTAGAAAATAATAAAACGACGTCGTTTCTAACTAATGAGTTTCGGTCTGGTTCGGGCCGATTTTACTACTTTTCGGTTCAGTCCGGTATAATAATACCGAAAATCGAAACTGAACTGATTCAGACCGGTTCGGTTCGGTTCTCTCCAAACGGTTTCGGGTTTTTTTCGGTTCGGTATTTTTCGGTTCGGTTACAGTTCGGTACGGTTTTTCGGTCGATTTTTTTGAACCAATTAACAGGGCTAGGTACATGTATGGATGAAACAAAAAAGATGTAAATGCTTTGGATGCAAGTACATGTGATGGCCATCAATGGATGGGTGACACTTGTCACTCATCCATTGGTCGAGGCTAAGATATTTTGGGCCCCAATTTCAAATCCCAAAAGTCAACTTCTCATAATTCATTAATTTGTGCAACTGTGAATAGTTCAAAAAATCGTCATTGACCCGTAACTTTTCCATACGATGTTTGATTTCGACGTGTCGCATGTCCACAGACTCGTATTGTCTAGATCTATGTAATGGTCTTCAGTCCACATGCATTTGACCGCTCGGGTCAAAAGTCAACTTTTTACCCTTTCCAAGGGTAAAATCGTCATTTTACCTCGACCGTCCAATAATCCTTCACTAATTCCCAATTAGTCTCGATAATCTGCAATTAATCCTTAATTAATCCCGTATATTTGGGACGGGTCGTTACACCCTTCTTAGCACCCACAAATTCAATTTAAGAAGTCCCCAACCAATGAAGAATTCCACAGACCTCATCACCCCACAAACGACAAAGTATTTCCAATAACTAGCTAAGAAATCCTAGTGGTGCCGTCCCCGAGGTGATAATCCCAATCAATGACAAGTTGTACTTCTCAACTGCGCTCTACTTTGCTAGCGCAATCATCATCGGCGGAACCACAAATAGATGACTCACTCTATACCTCTCCATTGCCCTCAACGCCTTGTTGATATCAAACTTCGTTATAGAAACGATAGCATTTCCTCGCGGAAGCTACGAGTACACAATCACTAAAAGAAAAATATGTAAAACATCGGTAGTAAACACAAGAACACGTGACTCAGACGAGTCACCATCAACGGCGTTGCAATGAAGTTCTGATGCATCAGAATCACTCCCTTGCTCTTCCCAGTGGTCCTAGAAAAGTACAGAAGCGCCACTACGTCGCTATGTTTCACACAAATCGCGGGTAAACTGGGATTCAGATCTGAACCTTCCGGAATTTTAATCAAATCGAAGAAGATCCTGTTGGATATATGGCTTAAGAATTATGGCCACTAATTGGATTACACATGAATTGTGACTCACATGGATTATGACTCACAAGGATTGTGACTCACATGTTGTTGTGATGCACATGTTATTGTGAAACACATATGTACATGAGTTGGTGCATTGATGTTCTACTCTCCATTTACCCTTATATAAAGGGGATGAGGGAGCACTCTAAAATCATCCCCAAAAAAGTTGAGAGCTCAAAGTAATTAGAAGCAAGTGCTTCTCTAGGTTTGTTTCTCTAAGTGTTTTCTTGAGAGAAGTAAGAATGAGACTTTGAGTGCGAGTTTTGGTTTTATACTCTAATTTTGAGTAAAACCAACAAGAGTATTTGGGGATGCTATTGGGAAGTGAGGTTGAGAGTTAAAAGAGTGTTCCTCTTGTATTCTACTTATTGTTCAAATGAGTGAAAATTGTGATCTCCTTCCCGTGGACGTAGGCAAATTGCTGAACCACGTAAATTCCTTGTGTTGTTATTTTCTTTGCTTACTCTCATTTAAATTTTCATATCATCAGCACCATAGTTACCTGTTTACGTTTCCCAACAGATCCTGACCATTGGATGAATCAAAGGGCTAATTAAATAGAGTAATAAGATTGTGGGAAGATTGAAAGCCTCGTTCTTGTTGAAGAGTTCGGGGACAGTGATGATGAGTATGAGGTTGGAATCGTTGACTTGATTTGAGAGCTCGGAGACAGTGAGACCAAGGTCACCAGAATTCGCTACCCTCAATTTTGCATCGAATATCGCTCCACGGTGGCCTACAATGTTTCTAGTTGAGTTTCTTGGATTCTTTCATCGAGGCGAGTGTGTAAATGGTGGCAGTGAAAGAATAAGGAGGAGGGGCATTTTCATCCTTCATTGTCGGTGGTGGAAGTGATCAACTAATGATGAGTTTAGGGTTACAGTGAAAGCTCGATGATAGTGAGACCTAGGTTATTGGAATTCGCTACCCTCAATTTTGCCTTGAATCTCGCTCCATAGTGGCCTACGATGTTTCTGGTTGATTTGGTTGGACTCTTTTGTCGAGGCGAGTATGTAGATTGTGGTAGTGAAGGAAGAATGTGGGGAAGGAATAAGGAGGAGGGGCATTTTCATCCTTCATTGTCGGGGGTGGAAATGATCGATTGATGATGAGTTTGGGGTTGTAGTCGTTGACTTGATTTAAGAGCTTGGAGACAGTGAGACCTAGGTCATTGGAATTCGCTACCCTCAATTTTGTCTCGAATCTCACTCCACGGTCGACTGCGATGGTTCTTATTGGTTTGGTTGGACTCTTTCGTCGAGATGAGTGTGTAGATGGTGGCAGTGAAGGAAGAATGTAGGGAAGGAAGAAAGAAGATGGGCATTTTCATCCTTCATTGACGGTGGTGGAAATGATGTACTGCGGAGCATCTTCATTTGGTAGAGTTTCATTTGGCATTGGGAATTCGATTTGGGTTTTAGGGTTTGAGGTGGGTCTTAATTGATCTTTTTGAAATCTCAAAAATGCCCCTCTAATTTTTGCCAGATAAGTAGCTGATTGGGTATAATTTTTATCACGTTGCATTTTAACGGTTAAATGGATATAAATCTTGACGGAAGTAGTTAAATGTTAATGTTGATATAATTTTGGTACTTATATGAAACTTTTGATAGTTAGGATATGAGTTTGTGACCACCTCTATACTTTACGGACTTATATGTAGTTTGTCCGTACATAAAATACTTTCGCTTTCCATGCTTTATTATTACTTCGTTATTTTCTTGATATTTTACAATTTGTTTCCATACATAATGTCATGAGACTAAACATGCCCTTATAAGATCCGATGATCTATATAAAGTCGATTATTAGGTTAGAATCCCCCTTTATATTCATTTTAGTCATAAGAGACTACTAATAAAATTTGAACACTAAATATATAAGCAAAACATATTAGTGCTCCAACTACTAAACAATTTATGGTGAATTTTTGTACTACAACTTGGCATACTCACATCGCGACGCTCCATTTGTTTTTTTCTGTTTTCACCGTATTGCCCCGGACTGTCTTTTTTTACTCGACAATTAAATTCCAATGCAAACATTCGTAACTGATTCCGATCAAATTTAATGTTTTAATTCGACAGATTATAAATTTGGTGTACGGTTAATTTTGTTTTGACACGACTCAATCATGATGTTCATAGTTAGCTTTCTTTGATTGACCAGCTTTTGCAGCATAATTTGCGCCGGCGTGCTTGCTGGCCATGGGCACTGGCCACAGGTGGGGCAAAATGAGCTGATCCTGCCTCATTCATCATAAAACTCTTACATCATGATGATGATGATGATGAAAGCCAGGCATATGGGGCCTTCTATGCTGTCAAGTATCAACACGAAACCTCACATGGGCAACCGAGTTTTGCTGTGATGATACATTCAAACTAAAAAATAATAACTAAAAGATCGACACACACACGCACATATAATAAAGATCTGGTCTGCATTTGCAATCATATTCATATTGTGTTGGTGCTAAACCTTGATTTAGATTGATTTAGTTCAAATCACCCATCTCAAACACTGATACAAACGCATAAAATTGGCGTACAAGTAAGCTTTACATATGTTTTTTTCGTGACTGTACGTTGTGAACTTGTGAGCAATGTATCGGATTTAGCATTCGTTTATGTGAAGATGAGAGACATTGGTTTTTGATGATGAAACATTTTAGTGCAAGTACAGCAGCATGCCAACTCTATACCAGAACTTTTCCTTTCCCCCTTTGTCAAGAAAAGCCAATCTAGGACGAAGCTACCATAAGCAAAGTTTGTGCGTGCTGACCGCAAAAGCCCAAATCATTGTCATCTCCAAAACCAAAACCCAATTGCTTGGCCTGCGTTTACTTGAAAAAGGTTTGAAATGTGAGTCCTTTTTATGGACTATTTTTTTTGGTGAGAGTTAGATCGTTAGGCCATTCACATTATTTTGATATTTTAAACCATTTAAGCAGTTCAATTTGGTGCGGTAATTTTTTTTTCTTTCCGAAAGTGCGGTAATTGACTAAGGCGGTTTTGTAGAGATTTCTAACACTAAATTGTGCTGTTGTCCAAAATGAATCAGCTGAATTTACTGTACTGTTCAATCAAATTGGTAATAATACGTGACGGTTGATTAAAAAAAGACACTAGACACGCTACTCCTCCACGTGATAATTTGTTAGGATAGGTGTTTCCCAACTCGGATGGGTTCCATGCATAGAAGCCAAACTGCAAGGTCTACAAAAATAGACACTAGCGAGCACCAACTTGATGTCCATATCTCATCAACCATCACTTTTCCATGTCTGCTCATTGTGAACCTTTTTTTTTCTTTTCTCTTAATCCATCATAATCAAAACCTGCAACGTGAACAACAATGGAAGCTCTTAATGCCAACACCTTCCGGTCTGGTAAAAAGCACGGTCGCCCGGTAAAATTTCTAACTTCCAAGGTAGAAGTGTTAAAAAAAAATTTCATTAATGAAGAATGAAGCGAAAACTAGATAACCCAGATTCCATTTCCATTAGAATACACAAATCATGTTATGTCTCCCACACAGAACCCATTCACACATGCTACATAACCTTTCGACCGCAGGGGTCCTAATGAATAATTGCCATTCAGCAGGGGTTCTTGTTGCAGCAACATTGTTCCAATTCTATGCACCGTTCATTGTTGCATCCGCATGTACTGTGTTTCCATCATCCATAACCTTACCGTTAACTTGAGTTCTTTGCCTCTGGATATAGAAAAGAAGATTTTGCAAACATGGGTCAAGATCACAATGCAACGCTTGTTTCTGTATATTATGATAAACTCTTAAGGGTAGATGAACTATACCCGATCAGCAGGGTCTCCCGCGATTCCATTCAATAGCTTGTGAGTCTCTTCTTTGGTCTTACTATCCTTGTCCTTTGTGCTTAGTGGTAACAAGACAGATGCAGCTCCGTTAGTCCGGTCAGGTAATTCTGAATTAACAACCATGTTAGTACTTAGTATATATGAAGAAATAGGAAAAAGAGAAATGGAAACATCCTAACCTGGCAATTTCTTGTCAATGAAGAAAACGACCAGATTAACAGTGTACCTGCAATACATATCAACAAAAATAACGAACTTAGAAACTATTTATCTGCCTAAAACACAATAAAAAATATGACAGTAGGCGAGAGAACAAATTCATACCATGCAACAACTACATCGACCGTGTAATGTTTGCGGGAAGCTATAATCAAGAAACTTTGAGCCACAACAAGTAACCACGCTAACTGCTTTATGCATCTGCATTGATTTACAACTACAAGTCATCAAGACTATTTATATCATGGTAATTCTAATAAAAACCAGTTGACTTGGAAGCTATGTTTACCTGTGTGTTCCGTATTTTTGATAAGTTCGCACAAAGGTAAGACTAAATATCATGTGCGATGAGAAAATCAAATCACCACAACCATAAAGTACACCCCGCGGAACTGCATATTTAGCGAACACATTTCAGCACAGAGATGTATTGTTAAGAAGTAATATAATAATGACCTGAGTAAAACAAGAGAATTTACAATTGATCAAGAGGACTTCAAGTATGCTATCCGGAGGAGGTAGCGTCGCAAGTTTAGAACCCTGCACAGCTAACATAGAGCTCCTTAGCTTTTTAGAACATATAGAGAGTGAGGAATAAGTTCAAACACATAAATTAATCTCTAAAAGTGTAAAGCGGACAGCAAAATCATCAAGAAATTAAACATCAGCCTACCTCTCGACAATGATAATTTGGACCAGGAAGCTGGGTGGAATAGAATGTGATAACCCGGAGAAACTGACAACCCTGTAACAGATAGTTGAAACTGTCGGTAAACAAAACTAGGGACGTTGGTTCACAAAAGCAGTGTAAAAACAAAAGAAAAACAAAATCTAATAAAATTTCAAAACTCAAATGAACCATTACAACAATTAATTGTCAATATGTTTCTTATGGATTTGTCAACTCAGGTACAAGTTAGAGAAAGAAAGAAAAAAATTCCGAAAAGAACCAATTTCCTAGTTTAGAGTTTAAACACGGAAATTCTCAAAGTGATACTAAAAATAACTTTCCATTTCAACGTTCTCATAATTCATACAGGCATGAGTCCTGATTCAAATCAGATGGAAGTAATAGTACAAAATAAAAAAAAACATGAAAGCAAGAAAAAGGTAAATATCACTACTTACCACTAAGAATGCTAGAACTCTGCACCAAAGTAGAACTGTATATATCTTTTTGCTCTTGAAAATGAAAGGATGGAAACTCCACTGCAACAGAAAATGCACCACATAAGGGGAAAAAAACGTATACTTTTCTGTAAAGCGCACATGCTCAACTGGAACTTATTGGAGAATAAACCATAATCCAAGTGGGCAAATTATTCACAAATTAATAAATCAAACAAAAAAAAAGGCTGGAAAGTTCAAACGGGATAACGAACAATAAAACCAACATAGACAGGAGATTGCAATGAAGCTTTACTATCAAAGTCTTCAAAGATAAGAGAATATTTGCTAAAGAAATATAAAAGGGTTTTTTTTTTTGTGGGGGGCCGGGCGGTGGGGCTTTATCCATCTTATCTGCAGCTTCATTTGGTTAGTTCAACAAACAGGAAACACTAAAAAAGAAAATACTAGTACATTGTGAAGCACGTTAGTTTTAGTGTCAAAGAACAGCTTTGCCGTCAAGCTACACCAACATGTGGATTTAGTTACTGATGCCAATTGACATTTCACTTTATATACAGGTCTGCAGGAAATTAAATCTCAATGCCAATTGACGTTTCACTTTAGTTACGAAAACACTTTGTACATCAGCATTCATACAAGAAATTAAATCTCAATAGACTGGAATATCAGAGAACAAAATGTAGAAAATTTCACATAGGACTACCTCCACTATATCCACAACTACCATGCCCAAGAAGATAATCAAACAGAACCAGACACATTATCTAAGTTATAGCTATGAAACTAATATGGTAAGGACAACACCGAGAAGAACCTTACCAACACAAAGGATATAAAGATGAAGGTGAACAGGGTCTCACTGATGTAGGCTCTTTCTTGCCCAAGTTCCTAGAAAAACACCAAAACACATTATAACAAGCACACACAATTGAAAAGAGGAAAACACTTCCTATGATCAAATTCACACCAAACAGAAGAAAGTAGAAATGATTGATACGAACCGGAAGAAGGAAGAAACCAGCATCCTGGAGTGTTGGCCCTGGCCGATGTATATAATGAACTCCTCTAGCAGCTAAACCATGTATGTACTGCATATGAGATGAAATTCAAGTATTTAGCACGCGTAACAAATAAACTGCTCGTGCAAAAATGAAAATCATAACACAACAAGACTACTTTGTCCAAAAAATGGGGCTTAAACTTTTGGACCAAAACTGATAAAAATAAGTAAACAAATATAATTGATCAAAGTCGCAATCTTTTAGTAGAATGGTTTAACTGTAACCAAACTTCAATAGTGGTGGTAATTAACTTCCGATGATCTTCTCCCAAAGTTGCCATAGCAAACCATGATCTTAACTTTCTACCAACCCAAGTTCCTATTTCCTCCCTTGAAATAACTTCTCCAATCAGGAAAAAGATAGCTGACTCATTGTTCGCTAGAGCACGGGAGAATGAAGAGTAAATCACCATAAACAAAATTCACCAGAAACCTCCAAATTTTGAAGAACAGCATGTGTGAATGAATTTGAAGAACTTTTTGAATTACAAAGAGGAAGAAGCACCTGACAGACAAGACCGGCGAGAAGATATTTCCAATTCGCGGCAAGGAGACTGATCTCGGTGACTACCTCAGCGCAAATTCTCTTCCAGAGCTTCAGAAATAATAAGAAAAAAAAAACGAAAAAGGACCACATCATCATCATCACGAGTCATAACTCATAAGCAACAAAAAAGCAAATTCAATTTTTGGATTTAAAAAGGAAAAACTGAAAAAGGGTATCAGTGCAAAGTGAAAAAGAGCAAACCTTCGACGACTCGCGACCAATGTAAAGCGTCATCTTCTAGTTTTTGTTAATGGGTTCACCACAACTTCCATATTACTTCACAAGGCCAGCAACATGATTGGTGGTCGCCTCCAGAATCGAATCAAATGCGATGAAGAAGACGCCCAACAAGGAAACACGGTCGTTCAGAAGGGGATCAGAATCGCCTGACTGAGATCAGGAGATCTGATTACAGAGGCAATTGATAGACCCTGCGGGGGGGACTCTGAGTAACAAACAGAGACACCAAAACGACGCGTACAGTTTTGATAAATCGGGAAACGGAAAAGATGAAAAAGGGTTTCTGATTCCTTCTGTTTTCTTCCCTCTTTTCTCTTTTTTCCTCTGGCTCTGCGTTTGGCTTCGTTTGTATCTCAAGTAGTGCCGGGCCAGCACGCGAGTTGAACACGGAGGCGACAGTTGAGACACAGAAAGGCTTTGAAACACGATTCGATTGAATTCAATTCAATTCAGAATCTAAATCCAAATCCAAATCCAAATTTCAATCCAACAACACACAGCACTACAACTGTAATTCCTCTCTCTCTCTCCCTCCCTCTAAAACACACAGAGATCGGAGAAAGAAAGAGAGAAAAAGTGAAAGAAGAAAGAAAAAAGAACCTCCTTTTTATTTATTTTTACTACAAATCGCCGAGTGCCGACCCCTCGCTTCTCTCTTATTATTATTACTACTCTGGGCGTAACTGATGAGTGACCGCGCTAACTATTCTCAACAGTAACTTCTTTTTTAATATTTTATTTCGGAGAATTTACATTATTTTTTGAGAAAACGAGGTAAAATGCAGATATTCTCGTTCTCGAAACTGTAAAAATAAATATAAATTAAATTAAAATATTAATAGGCGGCAATTTTGTATTACAGTTTTTACTGTGCGGATGATTGCGGTAAATCCTCCGGCCACACCACAGCCTGCAATAATCCTTTGTAAATTCAGATTTAGAAAAATTGTTAATCTTTTTAATTGGTCGTGCGTAATGGAATTTACTGTGATGCCCTCGTAGTTAGTGAGAATTGACCCGGGAGAGACCTTTTGGTCCCCGCGTTTGGGCTCCGTTCACGAGGATAACGGATTCCCTCGTCTGCTCTTTAAATTTCAAAGCTTCATTACTGGATATTCCTTTTTATTCATTTAAACGGTTCAAGAAATAATTTTGTTTATAGTAATAAGAAATTAAATTTGAATGAAAGAAAAAGAGTACTGTGAATAAATGTGGAGGGTGATAATTGGAGGACCAGAAGGAGCACGTGGAGGGTGATTATTGGAGGACCAGAAGGAGCACGTGGAGGGTGATAATTGGAGGACCAGAAGGAGCACATGGAGGCCATGTCATTTCGTCCTGGCCAAGCAGCTGAAAGTTCATACGAGAGCTGTTGGTCTCGTTATTGGTATTATCATTGTTTAATATTCATATATTATTTAGTAATTTTTTTAATTTAAAAGAGTTACTATTTGTAAAAAAATACTTTGGTTGATATTGGCGTGGATATTTTTATTATTTTTTTATTTTAAATTGATAAGGTTTCGAATATATGTGTGAAATATATTGGACATTAATATGATGAAGCAATAGAATAAGATCATCTTGATAAGAACGTGTCTAATAGTAGAGACAAAGATAAGAGATTAGAGGCAAAATTTATAAAATTATTTTTTTAAAGATAATAATGTAAAAATATTATATAATGTATATTGAATATAACTTAATTTTATTTTATCTTACTTAATTTATATTGATATAAAAATAATAACTAAACATTATCATAATGATGAAATTTTAAATTATACTAAAAAAATATAAAATATATGAAATATAAAAATATAAAAAAATAAAGATTTTGATATGTAGCAGTCTTACCTTGGTTAGAACAATCTTACGATTTTGATATGTAGCAGTCTTATCTTGGTTAGAATAGTCTCATTAGACCTGCTCTAATAAGTTATTATATTATTAATACGTACATATATAAAACTCTCCCATTTCGAATTCTTTTTTGTACTTTACAATAATCTCATGTTCATAGAAAGAAAGAAAAAAAATCAGAAATCAGAATTGAATAAAATAAATACATTCCTAAAATTGATATAAACATGACGTTGACATAAATTAGATGGGTGATTGGAGGTGGGTTTTTTTTTTTGGTGATATTAGGTGGGGGTTAATTTTGATGTGAACATAACATTGGTACAATACTACAATGTGTATTTACGTCTTACGTTTTTGGCCCCATGGACTTTCAATTTTCAACGGTTTCTTTTTACCTCTTTTGCCTAAACCATGTACACAGGATAAGATTGGTAGATTCTCCAGTGAGATTTCCGATTTGATTGACACAATTATGAAAAAGAAAAATACAAATAAATGTTTTTGTTTCCTTTTTTGTTAATGAGCTTATTTTCCTTTCTTTTTTACAGCATCTGTCAGTTATAATGTGATGGCTGTCAATTGTACCTCTGCAATTTCATTTTATATCTGTGTTGTACGAATATTTATTTATTGAGGATTGAAAAAAAAAAAAAACCGAAACGAAAAGGAGAATAATGATAACGTTTTCATTGCAAAATTTTCTTATTCGGTTACTACTTAATTTAAAAATATAAACGAATGTACTATTTATATAGCAATGCATATGTATATCCGCTATAACTACGGTCTCCTATTAGTGAGTATTTGGGCATAAACTTCCTTTGTTTCTTAAGATCATCTTAATTTTTTTTAATCTTTTGGTAACATTCTCGAAACACTTATCCAAAAGTTTATGAGTGCTCAATTTGACAGGTCAAATAATCATTATCAGCTTAGATTAAAGTAGCAAACTTATGGAATAAGTGTGTGTAGGTGTGTGACCACCCTTTCCCACTAACTTAATTTCCATTGTCTTACTTATTTTATATCTTCGTCAATAAAATTACCTAAAATCTTTATACAATGCGAGATATTATTAATAATCTTACATATTGGTATGAATTTTAAAGGACAATACTTGCATTATGGTATGATAGTACTTTCCTATATCACTCTTTCGATTTATCGAATTGTCTTTGTATATATGTTATAATCAAAACCGTTTATTATTCTAAATCATTATGTCAATATTATCTCCGTAAAAAAACAGCAAGATTGCAAGTTATTTAGTCGTTCATATATATAAACTAAATGAATGTTTCATCATGAAAATCTTAATTTTTACCAAAATCGTTGATTTATTTGGTAAATATGAATGACTAAATAACTTCAAATCTTGTTGATTTTTTTTTATAGGGATGATCTTGACATGATGATTAAGAGAGTGAACAGTTCTGATTATGATAATACGTATAAAGACAATTCGATAGATTGAAAGGAGTATTATGAGGATGTACTACTAGAGTAGGATGAAAGTATTGTCCAATTTTAAATTATTTCCTCCTAGATATATGGTATTAACAAATTTTTTATGTTCATTTGTTGTTATTTGATAATTTTTATTTTCAATAATTAATATTAAATTTTAGGAATCCTTTTATAAATTACTTGCTCCATTAACTTTTATTTTAATATTTTTTTTATGAATCAAACTTTTTAGTATAAAAGGTAAAATGCATAAGTATTGTGGAGTGCGAAAATCAAACCCCTTACACTTTACTTATTATGACACTAATTATGAGAAAAGATGTAGAATTTATGTAACTCTTTTGAAAAAGACCGTTTCACATTCCTAAATTCTAATACTACCAAAACACCATTGAGAAGACTGAAGAGCAAAGTAAAATTGTGTTGGCTGGCTTGTGTGGTTAACGTAATTAATTACTTCATCTACCTCCATGACTTTACCTAATGCTCTAATAGGGGATTGAATGATTGCATAACTTTGTGCAAAAAGCATATAATCCCATTACTTTCCTTTATGTGGGGTTTATAGTAATTAGTAATCAATTACCTCCAAACGACAACAAAATTCAATGTGGACCTTTCGAAATTCCTTTTATATTAAACTAAAACATATAAGAAGTTAGTTATAACATAATTTTTTTTTTTTAAATTTTATGAAGATACCAAATTTTTTTAATAAAAAAAATATATAAAGTAAGACAAATTAGATTGTTATAACTTGACGATAAATATGAATAAATATTTTTCATGATTATTATATAATAGAATATTAATCCCAACTCAATTATCATATAAGGATAACTATATTAAGATGTTTGTAGCGGTGATTATTATGAGGGATAATTAGTAAAATAAGATAAAAGATAAGGGTATTTTTGTAAATGCGCTTGGCAACGTTTAGGGGGAACGAACATAATGGACCAAATTAGGAGGGGAATGGAGAATAATGATGTCGTCAAAGGTGGTTGGGCTCAGTGATGAAAATATCGACAAAATTGGTGATATATCAACTGATATATTGGAATATCCGATTGGCGGCACATAAGGAGGAGGTGAAGGGAATTTTCCGAAATATCGAAAACTTTTATTGTTTTGAGCCCTCAGATCCTTTTCTAGGATCAAAACGATGAAGATGAACTATTAATTCGTGAAAATCAGACGTAAAACGAAGGAAATTGAGTCAGGTCATGCCATCGGGTCAGAAAACTCGAGTTATAGACCCGGCTGGAAGTAAGAGATGACTGTTAGTTTTTATACTTATATATTAGACATTACTTAAATTTACAATAAAACTGGCTAACAGAGTTGGCTTTGGGTTTTATTTCTCATTTTTGAGTTTTAGGTTTGATATTCGTAAATTTGAATAATAATATATCCGACGATATTGATATTTCAATGTTTGGTTGGACTTAGTAACTAAAAAATATGGATTAGGTGTTTGTTTTCAAAATTATTATTTTTATTTTTTTAAAGTTTATCCTAATTTGAATTGAAGACAATAAACAAACGGCCAAGGCGGCTTCTTCCACGTGATAACGACGTGTCACGTGACTTCTCTGGAGTTTTTACTTCCATTCCATGCCAAAACCCAAGATTCTCATATCTAAAGCTTCCACTTCCCCCATCTTATCACTCCTTTCCCACTGTCCACTTCCACGTCTACCTAAATTGCCCTTATATATTTTATATTTATTTTTTAGAACCGAGAGGTCTCGTATTCAATTTCGTTGGATGTCGAAAGGTATGTTCGATTGACAATAGTGTTTAATCACTTATGTTTATATGTAATATATGAATAAGACGTATTTAATTAAATCTCACGCATATGAATGGTTGCGATCAAATATGAATCAATGTCAATTTTACCCTCAATTTTCGTTTTCATTAAGTAATTGCGCCACATTTTTTATTATATTATTTTTATGTAAGTAATGTTTTTTTTTTAAAAATTTTCCGTGGTTAGATGGAACACGTGGGTTGTTGACATTTGGCAAAGTAGAATTTGATCGAGTCTTAAGTTGTATAACTTGGTCAAAAACTGCGTAGAAAAGAAAGAGTTGATTATAGCTCACTCTTGGGGTCCTAAAATCCATTAAACATGCCATGTGAGAAAATGGTACAAGTCGTGCTTTCAAAGTTTAAAATAATAGAAATTTGGTCTGAGGTTTGAGCAAATTGAAATTTCCTAGATAATGACCTTAAACTAATTACAAGTATGTGGTAATAATATGCCATGGTTATGGTCCAATCTGTCGTTGACAAGGAAATTGGTGGACATTCACATGTACCCTGTACCCGACTAATTTATTTTTTAAATTATTAGTTACTATCATTAAGAAATCTGTTTCAATCTTGGAATGTTTTGGAGCAAGATACACACGATGTATTTGTCCCCAGAAGTTTCCTGGAAACCAACCTCCTCTTTGTTTCCAGAAGGAAAATGGCAGCTTCTGGAAGGGGTCCAAATCCAATTTGTAGGACTCGACCCAGTTCACTTTAGGTTTTCTAGTCCATTAATATGCTTATAAGGCTCAGTCCATAGCAAGGCCCATTTTTGTTCCCTCAAATGCTTCTACTATATTTTCCTTCCTGCAGTTTCTCTTTCTCCTTTGACAGCTCTAAAGCCCTAATACCCTAATCCTTATCCTTACTCTTGCCATATTTCTTCTTATCTAATTCTGGGTTGTATCGCAGAGGTCCGTCTTGTTCATGGCGCTTCATGGATCGAGTTTCTGCTTAAATGTGAGTTTTGCTTATCGATGTCCTTTGTGGAAAATCTGGGTTCATAATGTTTGATTAAGTTATTATTTGCCTGAAATCAAGCATATCTAGATTCAATTTTGGTGATGAGTATTTCACGAACTCTAATTTTACGTTTATATTTTATTTTAAATTAAGTCGGTTCAATTTTATCGAACATTGTTAGATATATATAGATTATATATATAATTATTATATATATTTATATATTATATGCATTGAAGTTTTGATCTTTGTGTAATGAAGCAAGCTCATTTTCTGAATTTACATTTTCTATTTGTTGGGATTCTATTATTTGGATTGGGTTTTCAAAAATATGACAGAACAATAGGAAGAGCTTGAGTTTGTTTAATGTTCAATCAAATTAACTTACTGGTTGCCAACACTCAAGTATTTATGTATTTAAGTGTATGTAGTGTGCATCTTCATTCTTCAAAATGGGTGATGTCGATATATTATTCTTTTTTTAATAATTGTGAAGGAAATAAGTTAGTTCCACTTCAGTGTTATCAACATCATTAGCTTCCACTTCCGAATTTTCATGTCACACTTCGTATTAGAAATCTCATATTCGGGTTGGGTTTTACATGTTATGAAAGAGTCACAAAAGGTTGATCCTTGAATTTGTTTATTATTCCCCTTTCGATTGTTTACATTCATATTTCTGTATGTATATGGTAAGTCAGTCTTATTTTTATCTTCATTTTGTTAGGGAAATGTTTCTTTTAGGGAGTTTAATAGCTTGCCGTGTCCCTGCATTTATGGTTTCAAGATGCGCCATCATCTATCTTCATCGTCTTCAAGGAAATACAATTCAATTGTAGCAAAGACTTTCAAAAGCGGGCGTAAAGTTCACTCTTTTCCTGGGGATCGTCCTCTCCAATTGCAAACAGAAAGACTCAGTAAGTTATTTGCCTGCTGGTTTTGTGTACATTTAGTAGGGTTTGTTCCAAAAATATAATCTTTCGACTTTTTTCCCAATTCCCGTTGAGGTTTGATGCAATGTACCATCCTTTTGAACACTTGTAATTCTTACTTTTTCAGTGCAGAATCCTCTCTTCATGTCTCTGGTCTGCTCTCAATAAGACCATGTAATGCGAAAGGTGATGATGCAAACGATAGATCAAGTGGAGAAAGCATCATATTGGATGCACAAACCTTAGCACGTGATCTAGACATTGCCATTGCAGAGGAGAACTATGCTAAAGCTGCAAAAATCAGAGATAGCCTCAAACTTCTGCAAGAGGATAGTTTAGCTTCTGTTTTAGAAGTAAACGCGCGATTTTATGAGTCATTCAGGATTGGGGATCTAGCTGCCATGCAAGCCCTTTGGGCCAACCGTAAAGAAGTCTGTTGTGTGCACCCAGGTGCCCGTGGGATATACGGTTATGAAGATGTCATGACTAGCTGGGAATACGTGTGGGCAAACTACGAATTTCCACTAGAGATCGAACTGAAAGACGTTAGTGCTTATGTTAGAGGGGATGTAGGGTATGTTTCTTGTGTGGAATTGGTGAAGACAAAGGGTAGCAATTGGGGGGGACAGTTTGCAACAAATGTGTTCGAGAAAATTGGTGGTAAATGGTTTATTTGCATCCACCATGCTTCAGTTCTTGACTTGTGAAATTTATATATGATCATTTCCAGATCGATCATTTCAATTAATAGAACTAAATTCTTTGAAGATGTTCCATTTTCGTATTTAAGATCTGTATTAGACATAATCGTTTTCCTTTACAAAAAGCACAAAATTTGCCATGGTCGGATACCCTACTCTCATACATGTTTTCAGACAACAATGGTTACTTACGGGCATTGCTTGCGAGCGAAGCTAGACTCTCCCAACTGGGGACAATGGTGGATTTGGAGCATATTTTGATGGTCCTGTCACCTGGATTCCATTCTTCTCATTCAAATTCGGTTCCTGTAAAACTTTTATGTCTGAAAGATCTGATGGTTTCCGGCTGCTGATTACGACTACACAGATGTAGAAAGCTTGTAACAAAGAAAGAGTTGTATTGAATTCGACTGAGTAGCTTCCATCCTTCTCAGCTGCCAAAATGAAGACTGGCTTGTTCTGCTGAGCTCCTCCCTCCTGAAAAAAGGAAAAAAAAAATGTAAAGACCTAAAACAATATTACCAATAGTTCTTGGCTGAATCTGAAAAAAACACACCTCAGCATAAAGTTCAAAGTGATCCGAGAAAGGGTAAAATGTGGATGATTTCGGATTCTGACAGCATTTGTTCTCGTTGGAGAGAACGCGAAGTTTACAGCCAATATCCCAACCTCCACAATCACACAACCCACCAGATTTCCAACGGCTGATTAACGGTGAAGGTTCTCCTTTGTTTGGTGAGCTATGGACACCGCCTGGAAGTATGACTATGCTACTATCTTCCCACCTGTAAGAGCATCTATCCTCATCATTCTTCAGTTCAGCATTGCCCAAGTCTATTCTAGGTGTCTTGACAACAGCAGCAGCAAGCTCTCTATTCGGTACAAAATTTGATGATTCTTGACCTGGTTGTGTTAGCTCAACACCAAGCAAAACAGACTCTCTTACCATATACTTGCTGACCTGTCCATCGACATCAGATGAGTCAGAGCTAGAAATCTTCATCTGACCAACAACGTTGTAAACATATCGACAAACTTTGCCTTTACTTCCTTGATTCATCCACCCACCATTTTTCCTCTTCATTTCATTGACACTGTAAAATGTAAAATACTGGCCTAAATCATCATCCTTCCCAGACGATAAACCTTTCATGGTTGCTGCAAGAAAGTTGTTGTTGTTCTCCACCCAAAATTTAAACAAAGGAAGTCCATTCTTGATTGTTAATTGCAAAACACCTTGAACCCATGATGTCGCAGCCTTCTCAATATCCTCATTTAGTAATGAGTCACTGGCATTTAGTGGCCTAGAGATAAAGGAATTAGAATTTGCTTTCAGAGATCTTACAGGTTCAGCAGAGTGGTGTTGATTTGCCTCCTTGTGCTTCAGTATTGGGTCTAGCAACCTTCTCAACGGGCTTGACCTAGCTCTGTTATGAATACTTGCTTTCTCTCTATTTGAACTATCTGGACAATCTGAAGTTCCAGATCTCACAGGACCTGACTTGGCTGTCACATAAGTGGAACTTAACTGTGGAACATCTAAACTTTCCTTGAAACTGAAGCTTCTACCAAGCCGGCCTAAGCTGAAGTTAAATCGGCGATTGGGAGTTTGGTTTCTGCCTTTTTTAGTTTCCAGCTCAACATCTTCTTGATCTGATGGTCGCGAAGTATCAAAGCTTAAACGGCTAAGCTTTTTCTCTGAATTGTTCTTCTGTACAAATTTATCTTCGTACAGGAGGTGGTCTTGAGTTTCATTTGATACTGTATTAGTCTCAAATACTCTAGGCAGTGGGCATGAGTGTGGAACTTCATAACAGAATTCTGAAGGCAGTTGGGATGAGGTAGAAAAGTCACCTGAAAAGCTAAGATTAGCTTCTATCATACACTCATCCCATGATGCTCTGGGTGTTGAAAGCTGGGGCCCCTCTGGTGGAGAGGGAACAACGGTATTCTTCTCAACATGGCAATGTTGATGAGCAAGCTTCGTATCAGATTTGTGCAACTCCATCACCCTCTTCTCAGTTTTGCCAGTGCAAGCAACTGTCTTTTCCTTTGAACTGAGTGAGACATCATTACTTCCCAACTTAAACGATGGAGTTCCCATTTCCGGAATGATTCTCCGATCAGTACTCTTCCTCTTGATGTCTGATTCTGGAAGAACCCTGGTTATCTTTGCTTGACCGTCCCAAGAGCTCCTCACTTCTTCCTTTTGACGAAGTGAGACCCCATAGATTTTCAAGTTTGCTGCCACATTTCCCATTTCTGAAGTGAATTTCTGATCTGAAACTTTTCCCTTCCCCTTATCAAGAGACATATAGGTGAAGGATATCTTTTTCTGCCCATCAATGGTGTTCTTTGAAGCGGTTCTAGAGTCTTGGAACCGCACATCTTTATGGACAGATGGTTTGAGACCCTGAGGAAGGCCATCCTTTTGAGCTGCCTTGAGACTAGAACAACGTGAGGAGACTTCTTCAGCATTGTTCCTAGTAGTCCTTCTTGATAAACTATTGCTAACTTTTTCAGGGGCATGCTTCTGCTTGTGCTTCCATTTTTCAAGCCGACCCCAATCCAGTACCCCAACATTCAAAACCTTTTCTTTGATGTTTTCTCCTCTCTCAGAGCGCTGAAGATAACCAGGCACGTTTGACATGTGCTTGACAAGCTCATCAACTTTAGCTGCATTCCCTTTCATACCCTGCCTACATCGACTTCCTGAATACGTTTCTTGGACCCCGGCAACATCATATGCATCTTGTTTTGGTTTATGATGCAGATCATTCTGTGGCAAACCAACATCACTTCTCAACTTCACCTTCTCTATATGCTTTGTTCTTCGACTCATGTGGGGCTGTACAACATTTTCCTCTATGGTGGACTTGTTCTGCTCCTTAAAACTGGACCCCATATTCTCAGCAGGTTCTATAAAGTAACTACTTGGACATTCATCAGAATACATTGTAGTTCTGGAGCTTCACTTTTCCATATTACCAACCAGACCATTTCGAAAATTCCTTTTTCACTTCCGTCACTCTTATCCAATCTTAAAATTCTGGAAAAAAAAAATTGTAAAAACGGTCACAAATGTGCGATGTACAGGTCTTCTAATATAATCCTAGGCATAAATGCCAAATCAGGGGCTGTAAATCCCATTAGAGAGACTATGAAGTTCTAGCCATTCCAATTTTCCTTAAATCCATACAGAAGAAGAAAATGAGATCTATCTAGAAGCAAATGTAATTATTTCATACCACAGATTACCCAAGATTAACTTTCGTCATAAATTTGCCTTAATTTCCTCACGCTTCTGCTTCAATTAAGGGTTTCATTAAAAAAGTACAGACTATCCAAGATTAACAACACGATCAAACACATTCAAAGCAAGAAACTCATAGATCTAACAAAGCTCACACAAAAACAGAAAGGAAACCAGCAAAAAGCAAAAGAACGAAAATCAACATTTTGTTTCTGTTTGGTTGAAAAGAAAACGAAGGAAATGAAAAATGCACAAGAATCAAGATGAAATCTTTTACTTTCCAC
Source organism: Prinsepia uniflora (assembly GCA_032719365.1). Lineage (NCBI taxonomy): Eukaryota > Viridiplantae > Streptophyta > Magnoliopsida > Rosales > Rosaceae > Prinsepia > Prinsepia uniflora. Next base: position 84,427,560 of record CM064862.1, read on the forward strand.
AATTCCCAATCACGAGCCCGTTGCATACGGCAATGGCATTTGAAGAAAAGCATTTCCTCGTCTTTTATTCAGCATCTACTTTCTCGGGAACCAAACGGAGCAAAAATGAGCTAAAAAACGCAAATGCACTAACCCAAGTTCACAACGAAGTTTCTGGAAACTAAGAAGGAGTTGCACAACAATGGAGGAAACGCATTATCCGAAACGCATAGGTCCCGATATAGATCCGAAACGTAACAAATAATAGAAAGAGAGAGACAGAGAGAGAGGAAAAACCGCGAAGCAACGTAAATTATAAGCAAAGAAAAGAATTTACCGCCACAAAAAGCCGAAACGGCGCTGCGGCTCTCGTTTATCCCACTGTTCTTGAAATCCGTGTTGGCTTCGCCGGGACAGGCAGTGAAGGCGACGAATCGGAGGGGAGAATCAAGACAATCTGCAACTCTCACACTGTCACTGAGCTTTTGCTGACTCTCAGTCTGCAAGATGGAGGAAGAGACAGAGGAAGAGTGTGTGCATATGTGGGTGCAGGTATCGCTTGGGCTTATGATCGGACGGGTGAGAGGCGTTAAAGCGTGTGTAGGTCTGAGGCTATGATGAGTGGGGGGTCACATCACTGTAGGGGGAGGTGGCTGTCAAGGGTCCCACCTCAAGACTCGTTTCTTTATCACGGATCCCTACAAGATGGCGGGGCCCGAAAAGTTCCCATTGTCTTACGTCAGCGGCCACTCTGATTGGAGCTGGGGATTGGCTTTAGGCGCCTGGCCTATCATTAAGCCAATTTAAGGCGGGTTTTGGTTTTATTCGGACTTACAGCTCCGTAACATTGACTTAATCTTTGGCTTTTCCTTCTGAATTTACTAAATAACGTTAAATTCGGATAAGATATTACTTTTATATTTATTTTCCTTAAATATTCCATATAATATATAAAATATTGATATGAGAGTGACAAGATTTGCGGTAATTTTGCTTTGTATTGAGATTTTCTAACGCAATAGATATTTAAAATGTACAAATTTCTTATATTATTATATTAGAAAAAATAAAAACATAAAGAGTACATTAAATAAATACGAATAATGAATTAGATTAGCCTTTTTATGAATGTGTGTGTTTAAAAAAAAAAAGAACTTTGTTGTACTTTAGGTTTAGCAACATAAATAAGAGTAATATTTCTTCAATTTTGTTTGTTTTTTCATTTTTGACCAATTTTTTTTTACATGACATCTCAGTTTTGTTAAAAATAGGATGCATTGAGAAATTATCACTTTTTTTAATTTTTAATTGTTAATGTAAGATGTAATTTATTGATATAATTACTTATTTAAGTATATATATAATTTTACAGTTATTTCTTAAATATCAAAATTGATACTAATGGAGAGTAAAAACTTAAAGGAACTTAAAAATTGTACATTTTAACATAAGTAAATATGTCAATTATCCTATCCCATATTTTGATACCTACTCCATCCCCCATTGATCATGAGATAACCATTTAATGATATGGAGTATCGAAACCGTGCCCGCAAAAGATGAGCAGCCATGTCTGAAATTTCATCACTGCAAATCGGGCACCGGGTCGTGGAGCATGGCCTACTTGTAGAATATTGGGCGTTTAAAGTAAGGTCCAAATAAAAATGTGGGAAAATTGCTTGGACTCTTGTCTTGTTTTATTTCCCTGGAATCTTTCATTTTCTCTATTGCCTTTCCGTGTTTTTGTTACTTGTCCTTGTCACAATCCAATCTTGGCCTTCCATATGTGTTCTCCCTCCTCCAACTTTACCCTTCGGGGCTTCAATTGATCGTTGCTATCATTTTCACGTCACTTGTAGTGTGGTTTACAACAATATTACAGACTAAAGAGGAATATTACATTATAGTAAAAGACCAAAGAACATAATTTAAAGTGAAAAAAAGGTAATAAAAGCGTACTAAGAACTTAAAAAAGCCTCTTCTAACCCAAAGCTAAACTTGGCTTTTAGCTTGTACATTTGGCCACATTATGCATAATAATAAAAAGTAAAAACAAAGCATGTTGAATTAGGATGTAATTTGGTTGTATTTCTAAATTACATCCCATCCAACAATAAAAAGAAGTTTTATATTTAATCATTTTCAAAACATTTTTAATCCTATTTTAATACTAAAATAATATAAAAGAAATTATACGCGTTAAGTATTGAGTTCGTCTGCAATGACGTCATGGTAATTAGGAGGGATTTAGTGAGAGGGAGAGAGAGCATTCTGCTGGTTGGGGTTTTGGTTGGGCCTCAAGCTAACCTGTTGTTCTAGTTCTCACATAGCAACAGGCCCAATAGTTACGAGAAGTTTTCTTAGTTGAAGATAACACCGGAATCTCAGCTGGGATTTTCAGTCTGCTTGGCATATCTCCATGCATGGCCTTTTCATATACATGGATAATGATCCCACGTTATGAAAGGGCATTGATGGGACAACACAATCAAGGACACCAGATTTGCAATCCAGTGGGGAATAGTGATCCCATTCTTCTGCGTACTTTCTCCAAATGAAATTTGATCAGCCAGTCTCAAACTTAACTCCACTCAACAGGTACGAATTAACCTATTGGAAAATAGGGTGTGCTACATTATTAGTTTTAAATACTCAAGATCGAGATATTTTATATTCTAAATTATACGATAGTTTGCTTTAAAACTGCAATTGTATCTAAAAAACCAATCCGAGGATTGTAATTAAAAGCCAAGTAAGATCATATAAAAGTCAATTGAGCAAATCCATATCAGTTCTTGCAGAAGAAAACTTGACATCATAAAACTATAAAAGAATAAGATGGAAGCACACGTGCTATATGTTACCGTTCCCAGCACAGGACCATGTCACGCTGAATCTGATGCAAAACTTAGCATAGTAACCGTGTCAATAGTAGGAAACCGGAGGAGAGCACGTGAACCCGACGGAACTGGAGGTGGGTACGAAAGAAAGGTTATAGTGGATAGGGCCGAAGTGCCATTGGTTTGTCGGCCCCAAGTGGCGGACCAACATGTGATTCGTAGATGGGTAGGTTAGGTTTGGAAGAATGGGCTTGATATGAAGGACTCGTGTGACAGATCAGTGGTGGAGAAGATGATTGGGAATAACGTGGAAAAACTTATTCACCATCTTATCTATGACAAGAATAATGAATCGAAACATTATAGAGTTGAATCCCGGCCACCTTCCTCGTTCCCCAATTTTGAATAGTTTATTTTAGAGCAAATTGCATTTTAGTGCCGTGTATTTCAAACTAAACTTTACATTTATATATGATATTCAAACTAAACTTTACATTTATATATGATTTTCAAATTTTACATTTAAGTGCCTTAATTTTTTTAAAATTTAACAACTTGGCCTCGCCTATTAAGTATTTCTTATAATTCTATTGAATGCTGATATAGATAAAATGAGATGTACTAATTAATTCAAGAGTAATACTATTTGGATACATTCAATTGACCACATTTAATAACTAGTTTGATGTGACAAGGAATTAATAATGAAGTGAGTGCATTAAATAATTAAATTTATTAAAATAACCCAAACAATTGTATAATTGGCACATAAGCACTACGTGACAAAAAAAATATAATAAATACATAAAAAATTAAAAAACAAATTGAAACCAAAATTAAAAAATGGGACCCACCAAAATCTTCTTTCTCGTAGTTCTTCTTCTCCGATAATGTAGAGGACAAGATTGGTATCGACCTCTTCAAAGCATCTTTAGAGCCTTTGGAAATCCGGCCATGGAAGCTGAATTTTGGTGCCTTCTGCACATGTTCCTTGTCTCAATCGTAAAAGAAAATAAAAGTCATTTAGTTCGCTGGATTTTTTTTAAGAATATTATTGGAACCCTTAATTCAAGGAACCTTTAATTCAAGAAGTTGTTGTCCCTTAATTCAAGGAACCTTATCAACTCCCTTAATTCAAGAAGTTGTTATTTAGCTTCCCTAAGCCTATATATTGTTGTACAATTGTAATAATCACATGAGAGAAATACAATTCAACCTTTGAAAATCAATATGATATCAGAGTAGGGAAATTAACCTGCTTCTACTATACTGCTATCCGAGAGTATTCAATCTCCAAAATGTCTGAAGACAATCCTTTAGCATCAGAAGCTGAAAGTTCCCTAGAGCTTTCCTCCGCGAATGTGCATGAGGTGGACGTCAACCAAAATCAAAGGTTAAGCTCAGTCGTACTTAATGAGTTTAATTACTTGTCATGGTCAAGAGCTGTGTCTTTTGGCGCTGGGTGACAGGTCCAAGTTAGGGTTCATAAATGGAAGCATCAAAGTACCTGATGCTTCCTCACCAAACTATGAATCTTGGCTTAACAAAGATCATCTAGTTATGTCATGACTCTTGAATTCCATGGAACGAAAGTTAGCTGAAATATTCAGCTACTCAGAAGCCTCGTACCAGCTATGGGAAGCGGTCAAGGAAATGTATGGCAACCAGAATAATGCTGCTTGGGTTTTTCAATTGAAGAATGACATCTCCGATCTGCAACAAGATGGCAAGCCGTTTGTGTAACTCCTAGGAAGCATGAAAAACATGTGGAATGAGTTGGAAATTTATCGTCCTCATACAATTGATGCAACATTACTACGAAAGAGGGCAAAAGAAGACAAGATATTTCAACTATTGTCCAGTCTTGACTCAACATATGAAGATCTACGATGTCACATACTCATGAACACTGAACTTCCTTCCTTCACCAGTGTGTGTGCAACGATTCAATGTGAAGAAGTAAGGAGGAAAGTCATGAACCTGAGTACAATGACTAACGTACTTGAGGCTAGGGCATATATAACCAATGAGAGAAAGTACAAAGGAAAGCATCCGCACTTGAAGTGTCAACACTGCAACAATACAGGTCATGTTAAAGACACATGCTGGATTTTACATCCAGAGTTAAAGCTTGACTTCATGAAAGACAATGGCGTACAAAGGGTGAACCGTACTCCACATCGAGCAAATCATGTGTCTACCTCTATCTCCAATAGGTCAGATCCATTTAAGAACTTCATAGAAAACCCAGCAGAACTCATGAATAAGTTTATGTTGTACCTGCAAGGCAAGAAAAGAGGGGCTGGAATTGACCGTGCAGATAGCATGGAAGAAGGGACCTCGACAGCATTGCTCGACAAGTTTACAGGTTTTTTGGCAGACACGAAACCTGTACCCCAAAAGGATATGCAAGGTATCATGAAAGCCTTTAAAACTGCTCTTAAATTAAATATGTTGCATGATTTTTGGGTTGTAGATGTAGGTGCCACAGATCATATGACCAACCATGTGTCTAAATCTCAAAAGTTTGAAAAATTGGCAAAGCCTTCTCAAGTTTCAATTCCAAATGGAGAGCATGTAAAGGTTTTAGGAAAAGAAAAGATAAAGTTGATGTCTGATGAAATTGAATCAATAGCTTTGTATGTTCCTTCCTTTCCATTTCAACTTCTATCTGTGGGAAGGATCACAAATACCTTGAATTTCTTAGCCATTTTTTCTCCTCATAATGTGATCTTTCAGGATTGTGTCACCAAGAAGACGATTGGTGAAGAGTTTTATTTAGATGGTCTCTATTACATGTCAAAGAGCAATCCCAGAGGGTGTCAAGCCAAGTTCAACCCCATTCAAGATAATCAATTGTGGCATCAACGTTTAGCTCACCCTTCCTCACCCATTTTGTCATCTTTATTTCCAAAATTAGGGAAGGATGCTATTTTTTTGTGAAACATGCAACTTGTCTAAAGCCACTAAATTAACTTTTAACTCTTCTTTGTCTAGGACTAGTAAGTGCTTTGAACTAGTTCATTCAGATGTATGGGGACCAACTAGTGAATCTTTTGATGGCTACAAGTATTTTGTGATTTTTGTGGATGATTTCAATCGAGTCACATGGTTGTATCTCCTAAAGTCTAAGAATGAAATTATAGAAGTGTTTAAGGATTTCCATAACCTTATTAAAACCATTTCTCATCTCAAATTCAAACCTTACGATCTGACAATGGCACCGAATACATGTCCCATATCATGAAACAATATTTGAGCACTCATGGCATCATGCATCAAACAAGTTGCGTTGGAACTCCTCAACAAAATGGGGTAGTCGAACGTAAAAGCCGTGACCTACTTGAGAAAACAAGAGCACTAATGCTGCAACTGAATGTACCAAAGAGATTTTGGTCCCAAGGTGTTATGGCAGCTGCATATATCATCAATAGGTTACCCAGCCAAGTCTTGGAATTCAAGTCTCCCCTAGAGGTCATGAAAGGAAGGAAAATTGATCTCTCATATCTTAGAGTGTTTGGTTGCATCTATTTTGTTCATGTTCAATCTCATCATTGAGATAAATTAGATCCTAGAGCTAATAAATGCATCTTCCTTGGTTACTCATCTAATAAAAAAGGATATAAGTGTTATAATCCCAAATTAAGGAGATTGATTGTGTCCAAAGATGTTCGATTTCAGGAGACTAACCATTTTTTGGCAAGACAAGTGAAATCACAGATCAAGGGGATGGCATCTTGGACTTGTTCCCATTACCAAGAGTCGAACCCGAGGGTCCGCAACAACGAGAGCTCAGCCATGCCAACACTTATGTTTCTCTCAATGAAGATAACCATGAAGGCATTCATCGTGATGGTTCTATTCATGATGATGGCAGCGGAAACCAAGAAAACCTTCAAAGTGTGGCTGATAATTTGAAAGACAATGAGCCAACTCTCCCAGAACCTTGACGCAATCCTCGGCGTGATAGGCATCCTCCCACAAGGTTTCAAGACTTTGATAACATATAAACCGAGGCATCCAATATCAAATTACGTGTCGCATCAAAAGGTGACTCCATCTCATGTGCCTTCCTTACCACCATCTCCAGTTACAGTGAGCCCCAAAACTTCCATGAGGCTGATAACCATGATGTGTGGCAAGAAGCAATGCGAGATGAACTCAAAAATCTAGACCAACACAACACCTGGAGCATCACCAAACTTCCAAACGGAAAAAGCCCAGTGGGTTGCAAATGGATCTATAAGATCAAGTTTAATTCAGATGGTTCAATTGAGAGGTATAAAGCCAGGCTAGTGGCTCACGAATTCACTCAAACATTTGAGGTGGACTACAAAGAAACATTTGCTCCTGTTTCAAAAATGAACTCAGTTAGGGTTTTATTGTCTGTTGCTGTCAATAAGGGTTGGTCCATGTACCAAATGGACGTGAAAAACGCCTTTCTACATTGTGATCTTGAAGAAGAAGTCTACATGCGCTTGCCCCCAGGACATCCTCAAAGCCAGGACCCTGATTTGGTGTATAAGTTACATAAGTCAATTTATGGACTAAAGCAATCGCCTCGTGCTTGGTATGCTAAACTAAGTTCAATTCTTCATAGTGTTGGTTTCAAAAAGGAGTAGTGCCGATTCATCATTATTCGTTCGTACTAGAGCTGGTGGGAAATTAGTTGTGTTGATATATGTGGATGACTTAATTATTACAAGTGATAATGCTGCAAAGATCTCCAAACTCAAACAGTCACTTCAACAAAGATTGGAGATTAAAGACCTTAGGGTGTTAAAGTATTTTCTTGGGATCAAAATGGCATCTTTCCATAAGGGTTTATTTCTTAATCAACGGAAATATGTCATGGACCTCCTCAAAGATGCTAATATGAGTGATGCTAAGCCTGCCCTTACTCCTCTCGATAGCAAGCTCAAACTTTACTTGGGTGGTACTCCACTCTCGAATATCAGCTCCTATCAGAGGCTTGTTGGTAAGTTGATCTACCTAACGATCACCAGACCAGACATCTCATATTCAATGATTATTGCTAGTCAATTCATGCATTCTCCCACTATCGAGCATCTGAACCTTGTAAAAAGAACCTTACGTTACTTAAAAGGGTCTGTTGGTCGTGACATTCTCATGACGAAGAACGACAACACTCACATCAGGGGGCACTACAATGCAGATTGGGCAGGAAATACCATCGATCACAATTCCACAAGTGGTTACTGCACATTTGTTGGGGTAAACTTGGTCACCTGAAAAAGTAAGAAGCAAGCTGTCATTGCCAAATCCAGTGCCGAAGCTGAGTACCGTGCAATGGCTTCAACAACGTGTGAGTTGATCTGGCTCAAGGGTCTTCTGTGTGATTTAGGGTTTCCTACAACCCTTCCTATGTCCCTATTTTGTGACAACCAGGTTGTCATGCATATAGAATCCAACCCCGTGTTTCACGAGCGAACGAAACACATTAAGGTTGACTGCCATTACGTTCGTGAACAGGTACAGTCGCAAGTAATTCAGACACACTACACAAGAAGCTCTGACCAATTGGCCGACATTTTCACAAAGCCCTTAGCTTCTCATCAGTTTCAACAGCTTCTGTCCAAGCTTGGATCCATCAACCTTCTTGATCCAGCTTAAGGGGGAGTATTGGAATCCTTAATTCAAGGAGTTTTCAACTCCATTAATTCAAGGAGTTGTTGTCCCTTAATTCAAGGAAATCTTAATTCAAGGAGTTGTTGTCAACTCCCTTAATTTAAGGAGTTGTTATTTAGCTTCCCTAAGCCTATATATTGTTGTACAATTGTAATAATCACATGAGAGAAATGCAATTCAACCTTTGAAAATCAATAAATATCTAAAGTTTTCCATCACAAAAGGTAAGAAGACTTTTGCTGACGAAGTTTCTAATGAACAAAAGTCGAATGCTACCATTGAAATCACCAGTAAGACCTCTACACTATAATCTATAGTCCATTGTTAATTACTCAGGTTTTCATTGCATTGAAGCAATTTTGAGGTTTTTTTAATTTTTTGATTGTTCCAGAAGAAATGAAACAAAAGATGCAGTAGAGTTAAGACTGTTATTTTATGAGGTCTACCCAATGCTAGATACAGAGGCACATAACAGATCGATATGAACATCATAAGTTGTCCCATAATAAAAACGGTTGTTGCTGATACTTTCATCTCGATTCCTTCTTCTCCTTCTTCCATAACCCGAGCTCGGAGAAGGAAGAGATATGTCCAGTCTCTAATTTTCATTACTATGTAGCCCTCTTGTACACTCTACCATCCCCTTTGCAAGTTTATCCTTAACATCATCCTTCTTAAGGTAAATTTCTTTCTTTCTTAGTCTTTTCAATTTCAATTTCTTACACTAATTTCAATTGGGTTCAAAGATGTAGATGTATTTGTGGTACTATTAGGATCTTGACAATGAAAACAGTTTCCCATTCAAATGATTCTCACACTTCCAGCACTAGAAATATATAAATTACAGTTAAGGCATCGAAGAGACTATTAACCAACACAAAATTGCTTAGTCGAAATTTTAATGAGAAATCCTCTGTTTTAAGTATGTCGAAATTTTAGCACCCCAAACTTTCCCCAGATTATAAGCCTTTTTAATATTTCTTTTGATGCATACTTTTTGGTGTCTGGGAATGATATTATTGAGAATATTGTTGAACGGATGACGGTATCACTAGAGGAAGTGTAATGCTTTGGTTTGTTTGTTGAAACCTTGTACTTTTGTGAAGATGGTCTAGCAAAGCCTAATATATTGGTTACTCTGCAACTCTTTCTCCCTTTATATTTACTTTGAAGTTTATTAACAATGAGACATTGTGAAGATTAATCTTATTTTATACTTATTCTGTAAGTAAGTTTTGATTTGTTGCTATATTTTATGAGAGTTGGTTGCCCTCGTGTGGAAAGATGATCATTGAAATGAAATTTTGGATAAAAGTATGCTTTACATGTTAGGTTGGCTTCCTCCTTGGTGTTTTATGTGATTTATACTTTCTTTGGGGCTGTACTTTGTTGATTTATACTTTCTTTTACTGCTTGATCATGAAGTTTTACATGTAAACTCTACGTATTAGTTGGAATTTTTGTTATAAGTAGATGTTGTATTAGATTGCTTGTGTACTAGTGTCTGATGTTTGTGTACTAGTGTCTGTTTTTGGGTACTAGTGTGGGTTTGATGTTTAGGTACCCGCGTCTGTTTTTGTGTACTAGTGTGAGTTTGATGTTTGTGCACTGGTGCCTGTTTGATGTGGTTAAAACTGAGAATTTAAAAATTCCATGTCCAGTATAGCTAGAATGGCTGATACAAACAGTGAGGCAATGCTTTTAATATACGCGTATGGGTTCTGTGTAAATGTGGGTTGAAGTTTCAATAATATTACTGTGTGTAGCGTTTGACTTTGTTATGGTTATTGCTTTTGTGATGCCATCTGCTGGGTCACATCTTGATATTCGATGGGTTGTCTTCCTTCTGTATCTTGAATCGTCATCCTTTGGCTTGCAAGGTCTATCCAGCTTTATTCCTTCTATGATGTGATGTAATAACTTGCTTCATTGTTCTTAAGAGCTGAGTTCTCCTTAAAGAAATTGGTCCAGTTCCTTTGGGCTCTAAAGCATCCTTGATTGTAGCATCCATGTTTCCTTATGAAACAAATTTTTTGTATGGACAAGCTCTTCACGAGGGACTTGGAAGAATAATAGAATTGCTGAAATCTTGCCCTTATTAACCATAGATAGTTTTTTCAGTTGCTTACTTGCATTAGCTGAGAACTTTCTTATGGGGTAGTTTTTTTACAAATTAATAACCGACAACTACAATTAGTTGGTTTGTGACTTATATATGCTTTGGTTCAACAAGTTTGTGTACAAGTGCAGGTTTGATGTTTGTGTACTGGTGTCTGTTTTTCTTATAGTTGCTGTCTTTGTATTTTTGGTCGACAAGTCCTTGTTGGTACACATTTTTAATGAATATTCACCTTGATTTTTTTTTTAAAGTTAGATTAAATTGTAATTTTGGTATTTTAAATTTTATAATTATCCAAATAATTGAAATTATAATTTCCATCATTTTTAAATTCTACATCATGATATCCAAACACTAAAATTTGCAATTTAGGAAATTCTAAATAACAGAATTGAAAATGATGGATTGTAGAAGGAATCCTTCATCCAAACACATTCTAAATGAAACAACCCGTCCAACCCGTCCCAAATTTACGGGATTAATTAACAATGATTGAGATTAATTAAGGATTATCGTAACTAAGCGGGGAATAGTCAAAGGATTTCAGACGGACGATGTAAAATGACGATTTTGCCCTTGGGAATGGGCAAAAAGTTAACTTTTGACCATCCGAGTCAAATGCACGAGGATCGAGTACCGTTACGTAGATCGGGACATTACGAGTCCGTAGACAGGTGACACATCAAAATCGGACGTCGGAAGAAAAAATTATGGTCACGGGAGCGAACTTGGACTATTCACGTATTTTGAGATTTGAATTAAATGGCCAATTTTGATTAGTCTAAAGTACCTGGTTTGGACCATAGGATGAGTGACACTTGTCACCCACCCTATGGCCCATTTAACATCCACATTTAACATACCCATACAACCCATCACCCATATCATCTTCATCATTTTCTCCTTCAAACCCGAACACCCCTCACCATCATTCCACCTTCACTCCATCATCATGTGAGACCGTTGAGGGACATTGAGAGTGAAAGAGAGACGGCAGGACAGCCAGGAACGGCAGAGAAGCCACGGCCCACGGAGGAGTGAGTGAAACCCGTAACCTGTTTTTAGTTCAAAAATGGAAAATCATCTTTCAACATTTTTTGATCGATTTAATGGACCCTAACATGCTCTAGGGATCAAGGCAACCTCAGGGAGGTTGGTTTCGAGGCAGGAGGTGACCGGGAAACCAATTCAAAAATCCGAGCTACTGTTCATCGATCGAAACTGTCAAGACCCGACTATTCTCGGTCAGGATCCGACTCTAGCACGATATTGTCTGCTTTGGGCCTCTTCGCCCTCACGGTGCAACTTTCCAGGGGGGGTCACCCATCATGGAATTGTACCAGCCTCAACTCATTTAACTTTGGAGTTATAATCGAACCCAAAGCCACTGAGCTCCCAAAAGACCTCATGCTAGATTAGTGTGTGCCTACACCTTTAAGGCACACCTCCATTCCCCTCCCAGACCATTTCCCTCGCAGGAATGTGGGATAATTCATCGTTCCCTCTAGGACACGGGTCTTACAATCCACCCCTTTAGGGCCCAGCGTTCTCATTGGCACACTTCTCGATCGGGGTTTGGCTCTAATACCATTCTGTCAGGACCCGACCATCCTCGGTTAGGACTCGACTCTAACACAATATTATTCGCTTTGGGCCTCTTCGCCCTGACAGTTTTGTTTTCGGGAGCTCACGGTGTAACTTCCCAGAGGGTCACCCATCATGGAATTGTACCAGCTTCAACTCACTTAACTTTGGAGTTCTAATTGAACCCAAAGTCACTAAGCTCCCAAAAGGTCTCGTGCTAGATAGGTGTATACCTACACCTTTAAGGCACACCACCATTCCTCTTCCAGAACATTCCTATCGCAAGAATGTGGGATCATTCACCATTCCCTCCAGGACACGGGTCTTACAGAAGGTACGAATCTTGACTGTTTTTCAATAGGAAGGGAATGAGAGAAAAACGAAAGATTTGGTGGTCGGACGACGGAGAACTAGCTCGGTCATGGTCTCGAGTCTGCGCGACCCGGTTCAATTAATCGGGTTGACCCGGACAAAGGTTGAAGACGATGATGACATCATCATCTAACGTCATCAGAGGTAGGCCAATAGGAAGTTAACACGTGTCACATGTCAGTGCCCAGTCAGCATTGACATGTTAGTGATTTGGCCCAATCAGAGGATACCACATGTCACTGACATGTTAGTGACGTGGACCAGTGAGTTGCTGACACGTGGCACTGTCAGAACCTGTCAGCGTCAGCCGTTGACTGTTGATGTCAACGTTGACTTTTTGTCAGCATTGACTTTTAACCAGAGTTGACTTTTAACTTTGACTCGTGCATGGAGGTGCGTGGGCATGAATTTTGAGGTGGAACTAGGACTATTTTAATGGTTTCGACGATCCAGATCCAATGGTGGTGATTTCGGGTCGAATAGAAGATTGTTAGGTTGATCAAAACAAGATTTTTAGCGTAGGAAAGCGTGTCCGGGACACGTTGACTTTTCTGTGAGTTTTGAGGATTTATCTTATTGACTTGTATAGATGGTTAGTGACATTCGAGTAAGATTTGGACAAGTCCGGATGACCCGGAGAGGTTGGATTAGCCCCAGAGAGACGTATGTCATGCGTATCGAGGCGTAGCAAGGACGGTTTGTGAGTGGACACTTGTTTTCTAAATATGATGCATGCGTAACTATTTTATATGTTTTATATCTATGTTTTGGAATGCCTTGAGTGCATATAATTGTGGTATTTGATATTTTCGTATTTGCATGTATTTCGAGGTTTATGGTTTTATATGGTGTTTATACGTGCTGGTGTTTTAACAAAAACACATTTTCATAAGAAGACATTTATGCCCTTCACTAAAAAGCATGCATGCATTCAAAAACTAGTTACATCAATCAAATCAAATATAATAAAACCAACGTCATTTCCTTTCTTAAATCATTAGGGCCTTAGCCCAAAACCACAAAAGCAATCGTAAAGGCACTCAACCCAAAACCGTAAATCCAAACCATATGGGACACAACCCAAATCCATAAACACAAACATCTGTAAATCAGTAAATTCTATAAAACACATTTATACAAATCCTTGGCATCCCAGATGCCTAATCCATACCACTATCACGGTCCATAAGCTACGTGTGCTACTCGGGGTCTCAAGTCATGAGTCTCCTTATGGTCCACCCATGTCAATGACCCACAGATCACTGACCCTCTCAAATAGTGCGCCGTGACTACTCCGGGATACTACGAAACGTCTGGAGGAAACAATCCATACATAAGGATGGTATATAGAAAACATTTCATAAATCATCTCAAACCGTTCAAAGAGGCTATGCCCGGAATTTCCATAAAACCATCGTAAATCCAGAAATCTAAGTACTCAAATCCAAATCCGTTTTAGGGTCTCCGAACCCGAAATAACATTTATAAACCACAAATGGGGCTCATGCCCGACATCATACTGAACTGGGCCTCTAGCCTGATCATGTAAACCAACTGGACCTCCAGCCCGATATCTCATGAAATCAAATGGACCCCAGGTCCGATAGTTTGTAAATCAAATGGGTCTCAAGCCCAGTTCCATATTTCCAAATCCAAATCATACCATTGAACCATTAGTAAAACCACTATCATGTAGAAATACAGTGCAAAATCGCAAACCTCGAAATACGTGCAAATATAACAATTATCTCGAAATATGTGCAAATATGTAAATTATCAATACCACAATCATAATCATAGAAATCACATATGTAAAAAATATAAAAGAGTTATGCATGCACCAAAGTTTAGGAAACAATGCCCACTCACAGACCGTCCTAATTGTTGCCTCGATTTGTGTGCCATAAGCCTCCCCGGGATAACTCACCATCACCGGAACATTCGAACCTGTCCAAATTACACCCGAAGGTCACTAAATACTTCAAATAGGCTAACATTGAATCCCCTAATTTTCTGAGATTTTTAACCGTATTTAAAATAAATCCTATTGACTCGAAACATGTCCTAAAATGTTCGTTACAACGAAAGGATAAAATTACATGTTGACCGTGCCTCGAAATACGGGCCCACACGCCCTTACGCGCCACCCAAAGCCACTGCACGTGAAACCCACGTGCTAGTGAACAGTCGTCTTCAACCTCCAAACAAACCCGGTTCAGACCGATTCTCTGGTTTTCGGTTCGGCCGGACTGGCGAGACCGATTCTCAACCAATTTTACCCCGTTTTCAATCCCGTTAATTCCTATAGCATCGTCTCATCATTTCCTATCGATCAACGTGATCAAATTCGTGAAACAAGATCAAGATCATACCTACACGAATGTTGAACAGTGGCCCCAATTTCGAACTCCGTTTCCGGCTAACTTCGGTCACTACCAGCCTCAATTCCACGTCCCACGAGCTCGTCTCGACCTCAGGAATGTCACACAATCCACCAAAACAATCAATAACCAACCAAACTCGATTTTCCATTTTAAAACTTAAAAACAAGCTTTTCAGTTTCTTACCTCCGAACTGGACCACCGTGCACGAAGGTCGACGCTGTTAGCACCACCCTCATTGTCTCACTTCACTCTCTCATTTTCATTCACAGGTCACAAGCAACAGAAGGGGTTTGAGGGTTGATATCTGAGATGGGTTCACGGTTATGGGTTTTTCCACGGGTTTTGGGTTTGATCGAACAAAGAAGATGAAGATGATAAAGATGATGGAGACGAAGGGTGAGGATAAGGAGAGATGGACGGTGAGATGAGAGATGAATAATATATATATATATATATAAACTCACCAATGGGACAAGATCCCCCTTTTGTAGAATTTGGGCCATGGGATGAGTGACACTTGTCACTCATCCAAGGATCCACTTGTCACTCATCAGTCCCTCATTATTTTATTATTATTTAATCTAAAATCGGAACATAAGTTTAACCGATCTCGGTTCCATTACCATAACTTCCCCGTTCAATGTTCGATTTTGACGTGCCGCCTGTCTACAAACTCGTCATGTCCCAATCTACGTCACGGTCATCTGTCCTCGTACGTATGACTCTCCGAGTTAAAAGTCAACATTTTTCCAAAATCTAGGGGTAAAATAGTCATTTTACACCGACCATCCGAATTCTCTCAACTAATCCCCGATTAGTCATTCTTAATCTTATTTAATCCTGATATTCGGGACGGGTCGTTACATTGCATTTCTTTGGAACTCCAAAGTTAAGCAAGGTTGGACTGATACAATCTCATGATGGGTGGATCCCGTCTAACTTACGCGTGACACGAAAGCTAAACCGACGTTCAACCTCCATGTAGCACGTAAGCCGGACAAGGGATTCCCAAAACTAACCGTCCACAAGTACTGAACTTCCCAGAGTGCGCAGAATCTACTGTGGATCGCGTGTGTGATGTCTCCGTCTCTCTCTACCAACAGTCCGCACCGCAACAACTTGTAGGGTATCGAAAACATAAAAAGACTGTGAGTGGACAAAAATAAATAACGCTATGAAAATAGGTTATAGAAAAGTACATTTATACCCTTCACGAAAAAACCAATGCATGCATATGAAAACCTTTCTTAAAACCATTTCATATAAGGAAACTATCAATGAAAACCGGGATCAATTCTTTTTTCTCAAATCCAGGGCCTCAGCCCAAAATCATAAATCCTCATCAAAGTACGGGAACTCAGCCCAAAACTCATCAAATCCAAATCATCCGGACCATTGCCCAAAACGTCTAAAAATCAATGAAAAACTATTGAAAAACATCAATCAATCAAGTTTCTGGATCTCAAATGCGCCCGAGTCTTTAAACTCATACACATGCGTATAATCAAGCCTGTTTGGGATATCAACGAGTATTTAAACTCAAAACACAATCAACAGGCCTCGAGGGATATCACAATAACCGAGTCTTTAAACTCAAAACATATCAATCCAGGGCCCTCCCCCGTCAATCAACCGAGTCTTTAAACTCAAAACCATATCCAGCCATTTTCCGGGTCTTTAAACCCAAAACCATTTTCAACGGGTCTTTAAACCCAAAACCAAGTGAATAATCATAGAAAATACATATCCGAATTCGCAATAATGATTCCGTAAGCTGGAATCCGGAACCATCATCCCGAACCCAAATCCAGAATTTCTCTTTCAAGTTCCAAAATCCAATCAAGAATCATCTTTTCAAAATCCGATTCCAAAACCAAAATCTCGTTTATCGAAATCACATGAACAGGGCTTCAAGCCCGAAATCACTTTTCCAAAATCCATTATAAATCATTGCAATCAAATCATGTTTCAAAGCCCAAATTCTAATCATCAAAACCATGATCAAATCTCAACATAAATCGTAAGCTCGTAAAACGTGCAATTCCATAAATCTCTCGAAATACGTGCAAAACCATAAATCATCAATATCAAATCACAACATAGAAATCACGTATAGAAAACATATAAAAACATTTATGCATGCATCATAAGTTTGAAAGCAAAGTCCACTCACAGACCATTAGCTTCGCCGCCTCGATACACGTGCACTATGCCGTTCCCTGCTAATCCGTTATCACCGGCTTTCTCGAACCTTTCCAAATCCAATAATAAGATCGATAACTACTTCACAATGCTTCTAATAAAACCCCATAATTTTTCAGTATTTTTAATTATTTTTAACCGAGCCCTAAAGCCCTTGGACATCCCGAAACCTATCGAGACGATGTCCGATCGACTCGAAACCAGTCTTTAAATATTCGTTACATCGATACTATAAAAAGTCGTGTTGACAACTTCCCCATGAACAGTGCCACACGCCCTCACGCGCCTCCTAAAATGTGATGACCCGAAAATTCGAAAAATGAACAATTGGAAATTTTAAAGAAAAATGACGATTTTGCCCCTAGAATCGGGCGAACGGTTGACTTTTTATTCGGGCAGTCAAACGGACTTTGACCGATGACCGTGACGTAGATCGGGACGTCACGAGTTCATAGACAGGTGGCATGCCCGATTTCGACATCTGAGGAAAAAGTTATGACATACGGAAGTTTGAGGGTAATTTGGTAAATCGGTCACTAGGGCCGAAAGTTGACTTTTTGATCGGGACAGTGTTTGGACTTTCCGGGAAGACCGTTGGATAGGTCTCGGGACGCTGAATCCGTAGACAGGCGGCATGCGTCAATCGGAGTCCGAACGAGAAACTTATGGGTCTAGAACTATGAGGGGCATTTTGGTAATTTTCCAAGTAGGGGTAAAATGGTAATTTTCTGCAGCTGGGATAATTGTGCTGATTAAGTTACCTGAGTCAATTAATTTGGGCGTGGATTGGCTAGGTGATGACACTTGTCATCTTGTGTGAGGGGTTAGTGGCTTGAAAGCCTAATACGAACAAACAAAACCGCCCATTTTCTTTTGTGTTTGCTTTGATCAAATTGATCGGTATGGGGGACGAATGGATATTACCTGAGATGGGAAGAGAAAATTAGAGAGAAAAACGAGTAGAATTGAAGGGATAATTGAAGCAAGCCGAACTGTAAACCTAAGAACAAAACCCGAAAATCCATTTATGAACACCAATGTCGATTTTGATTTTGTAAACTATTTTGAGTGAAATTGAGGTTGCAGTTAGCCTTCTGGGAGTGAGACGAGTCGAACTGGATCAAGAACGAAGGCAATTCGAGGTGTTTTGACTTAGAACAGAACGGGGGAGGAAACTGGATTTTTGATCTTGAGTCGTGGAATTAAAGCCATGGAACCATGAAATTGATCAGGGGAATATGCTTATAAGGACCCAACGATGCTTCTTGATGCATCAATTGAATGAAACAAGTGAGAAATTGGGACGATTGGCTGATGAACAGCGCTTCGGTGTTCTTCGCAAATCGAGTTTGAGTCGAAGAGATTGAGGTAAGTTAACACCTAATTGATTGTACAGAACTTCAATTGAGATTATAACGATGCAAATGGATGGTTGAATTGTAGAAATTGAGGTCGAATTGATGGCAATCGAACCGGGTTACCTCGCGGGTCGCAGGACCCGTTTACCAGTTAAACGGGTGAATGAGGTAACTGTTCATGGCACTGTAGCAGGCGCGTGGCACCCACGCGCAGCCACTCACGGTGGCGCGTGGGGGCGCGTGAGGGGGAATCCCGAGGTGAGTTCAACATGAAGCTTGTCCTATTTAATGTAATGAACATTTTTGGTGTTGGTTGCGAGTCGATCGGACGCCGTCTCGATAATGTTTCGAGGGTCCGAAGGCTTATGTTAAGTATTAAATTAATATTAAATTCCTGAAAAATTATGATAAATTAATATGATGATAATTAGGTCCTTAGTGACCCTGAGTAATGATTTTGGACAGGATTCGGGATTCCTGGCAAGTGTCGAAAATTACAGAAACGCGTGCAGCGCGGGAAACGAGCAGTTGGACGGTGTGTGAGTGGACGTTTGTGTTATAACTTGATATGCATGCATAGTTAAATGTTTTACATGATTGATTGCATGATTTGGGTTGCAATGATGTCATGATTTGTTTGGATGATTATTTATGATTTAATGAATATTTTTATCGGTGATTCGGGCACGTTTTTCGAGGAAATGTGCAAATGATATTTTGGACTAGGCCCGGAGTCAAAATGATTTCAAAATGGATATTTTGATGAATTAATGAGTTAAGAATGATTTCTGGATTATTATAATGTTTTCTATGTGATTTTACGGATTTACGTGTAAAGGATATTTGGGCTTGAGTCCCGGTTGGTAATGATTTGACTTGGTTTGAAGTCAAGGATTTGATTGAGATGTTTTGGGATATGCTCCCGGGATGATTCATTGTGATTGTGAGTGTGAATACCCAGACGGTCGAAGCTAGGGGTGTTCCCAGACGACCGGAGATCGGGGATATGATTGTGATTGTTCCCAGGCAGCCGAGGCTCGGGGTGTTCCCAGACGGCTGGTACTCGGGGTGAGATATTTTCCCAGATAGCCGCGGCTTGGGGTGTTCCCAGACGGCTAACACTCGGGGTGATGCGTGCCGGGGCAGTCAGAACTCGGGGTGACTTCCCAGACGACTGAGGCACGGGTTATGGCCTACGCGTAGTGCCGGTGTGACAGTGTGATGGTTTGTGCACTTGTGAATAGTGCGGATTGATTGATTGATTAATTAATTGAGTAATTGATTTTTGACCTTGTGCATAGTTCTGTTGATGTTGATTGTGATTACGTACTGGTATTGAGTACGAGTTCTGGTCTGTGTGGCCAGGTGGTTATGTTTTCATGTGTTTGTCCTGAGAGCCGGAACGGCCTGCGAGCCCGGAGTTGACTTGTTATGTGGATTGGCTGGAAAGCCGGTGATTGTCATTCATAGGTTTTTCCCCTATGCATGCATGGTTTGATAAACTGGAGGGAAATGATGTCTTTTATCAATGTGTTTTAACGAATATAATTTTGTCCACTCACACTTTTCTGTTTTGTTAACCCTCCAGGCCGTGGCACAACGTTCGGGGCTGATCTCGAGGCGGAGGCATGAGCGGCAGTTATCCCTTGTCTGATAGGTGCTGAAGGCTAGTTTTGGGACTTCAGTTCACTTGTCAGACGAGAGCAGGACTGGGCACGGTTATCGAGGTCTAGTTGGGACGGGTCCTGTCAAAGTGGTATCAGAGCATTTGGTTACTGATTTGCCATGCCTCCGAGATGCGAGCCCTGTGCGCGGCCGGGTGATTAGACGAGATGTGAGGGTGTCGGAAATCCCTGGCGTGATTAGGACCCTAGATTGGGGGTCGAGTATTGTATCACGTGTTGTGATTGTGTCGGACTTGTAGTGGTCCGGATGGTTGGTTTACGATAACGATATGGTAAATGGTGGGCATGTTAGGCCCAGGATAATCTCGACCCGAGGATACCGGGTAATGGGACTCCGAGGGAGTCCGGAAATAGGTTCAGTGCACGTAGGAAATCCTGAATAGGATGTGGTTCGCCTAGGGATATGTGCTAGGTGACCGGATATGCCAGTAGTGGCATTGATGTTCGTACATGTTACTTTTGGACTCGAGAGGAGTCGCGACATTGAATTTGGACTCTACAGGAATCAAGGGTTGGATTAGGACTCGGCATGAGTCATGATGTTGGAGAGGTTGTTTGAATTTCGGGGGCGAAATTCCTTAAGAGGGGAAGGTTGTGATGACCCGGAAATTCGAAAAATGAAAATTTGGAAATTTTGAAGAAAAATGATGATTTTACCCCTGAAATCGGGCGAATGGTTGACTTTTTATTCGGGCGGTCAAACGGACTTTGACCGATGACCGTGACGTAGATCGGGACGTCACGAGTTCATAGACAGGTGGCATGCCCGATTTCGACATCCGAGGAAAAAGTTATGACATACGGAAGTTTGAGGGTAATTTGGTAAATCGGTCACTAGGGCCGAAAGTTGACTTTTTGATCGGGACAGTGTTTGGACTTTCCGGGAAGACCGTTGGATAGGTCTCGGGATGCTGAATCCATAGACAGGCGGCATGCGTCAATCGGAGTCCGAACGAGAAACTTATGGGTCTAGAACTATGAGGGGCATTTTGGTAATTTTCCAAGTAGGGGTAAAATGGTAATTTTCTGCAGCTGGGATAATTGTGCTGATTAAGTTACCTGAGTCAATTAATTTGGGCGTGGATTGGCTAGGTGATGACACTTGTCATCTTGTGTGAGGGGTTAGTGGCTTGAAAGCCTAATACGAACAAACAAAACCGCCCATTTTCTTTTGTGTTTGCTTTGATCAAATTGATCGGTATGGGGGACGAATGGATATTACCTGAGATGGGAAGAGAAAATTAGAGAGAAAAACGAGTAGAATTGAAGGGATAATTGAAGAAAGCCGAACTGTAAACCTAAGAACAAAACCCGAAAATCCATTTATGAACACCAATGTCGATTTTGATTTTGTAAACTGTTTTGAGTGAAATTGAGGTTGCAGTTAGCCTTCTGGGAGTGAGACGAGTCGAACTGGATCAAGAACGAAGGCAATTCGAGGTGTTTTGACTTAGAACAGAACGGGGGAGGAAACTGGATTTTTGATCTTGAGTCATGGAATTAAAGCCATGGAACCATGAAATTGATCAGGGGAATATGCTTATAAGGACCCAACGATGTTTCTTGATGCATCAATTGAATGAAACAAGTGAGAAATTGGGACGATTGGCTGATGAACAGCGCTTCGGTGTTCTTCGCAAATCGAGTTTGAGTCGAAGAGATTGAGGTAAGTTAACACCTAATTGATTGTACAGAACTTCAATTGAGATTATAACGATGCAAATGGATGGTTGAATTGTAGAAATTGAGGTCGAATTGATGGCAATCGAACCGGGTTACCTCGCGGGTCGCAGGACCAGTTTACCAGTTAAACGGGTGAAGGAGGTAACTGTTCATGGCACTGTAGCAGGCGCGTGGCACCCACGCGCAGCCACTCACTGCGGCGCGTGGGGGCGCGTGAGGGGGAATCCCGAGGTGAGTTCAACATGAAGCTTGTCGAGGCGGAGGCATGAGCGGCAGTTATCCCTTGTCTGATAGGTGCTGAAGGCTAGTTTCGGGACTTCAGTTCACTTGTCAGACGGGAGCAGGACCGGGCACGGTTATCGAGGTCCAGTTGGGACGGGTCCTGTCATAAAAGGGCTGCTCGTGGGAGCCACGTGCCTTAGCACTGTTCATTTTCTTTCTCAAGTCAATCGGTCTGAACCGGTTCTGCAAATCATGTCCAGTCCTGAACCGGCGCTCACGGTTTTCCCTCATTTTTCCATTATTTTCAATTCCATTTGACCTATTAGCTTCGTCCCATCTAGCCTAATCGATTTAGCTAATTAAATCATGACTTAAAGACCTCAATATTACCTTCTCAAGTCATCCTTCAAAACCTGACTTTTCTTCCTTGCCTCTGACCATTACATGTAACGACCAATCCCAAATTTCTAGATTAGATTAGTGACTAATCACGATTAGTGAGATTAATCCGTGATCAGTTGGGCGAAATCGGACGAACGATGCAAAATGACTGTTTTGCCCCTAGTCGTGGCAAAATGTTGACTTTTCAATCGGGCGGTCAAATGGACTTTGACCAATGATTGTGACGTAGTTCGTGACGTCACGAGTTCATAGACAGGTGGCACGTTTAATTCTGACATTCGAGGAAGAAGTTATGACGTTCGGAAGTTTAGGGGCATTTTGGTAATTATGGTTAAAAAGGGGCAAATGTTGACTTTTTGACTGGGATGTCCGATGGCCGAGGGCTGAGGACTATTATGTAGACCGGGACGATACGAATCCATAGACAGGCGGCATGCTGAAATCGGATTTCGAACTCGGAAGTTATAGGTCACGGAAGTTCGATTTCACTATTCACGTACTTTGAGACGGTGATGATTTGGCAAAATCTGATTGGGCTAGATATTTTAGATGGGTCCCATGGATGAGTGACAAGTGACAAGTGTCACTCATCCCATTGGTCCCAACCCTTAAATTGTGGATCTACATAATTAAATACTATTATATTAATTATTTTATAATTAAACTTTCTAACATTAAATCCTAGCCATTCATCTAATTTAATCTCTCAAATCCTAACCATCCATTTAATCCTCTCTCATCATGTTGATACCATATCGACCGACCACCCTAGCACAGGTCCCACCAGGACAGGAAGGCCGCCGACCGATCGCCTGATCGGCACCCTCACGACCCACGGTCCGCCGATCGGCACCATACTGCAGACCCGCCATTCGGCATCTGACAGTGAATAGACAACAGCTGGCTGCGACAGTCACCTAACCAACTCTGCCACACCAACTCCCTGACGGAGGCAGGTTGGGACTCCAGCTGGCGCCTCCTCCGGATGTCCAGGGCTTGTCAGACGGCTCTCAGCCACAAAGCACCACCTGCTCCCGTAACAGTAGCCCACCTACCGCAGTTATGGCTACTATAAATACCCCGAAACCCTTCACAAAGGTAAGACACTCAGAACCGATCCAGAGCACTGTATTTACTTGCCGCTCGGCAGTCAGATACTAACTTAGGCATCGGAGCCCCTTTGGCCGACACCACACCGGTGTCTAGTTTTGCAGGATCCCTGCCGAACCACAACACCCCCAGCGGGCTCGAGACACCACGCGGCTGGTCCAAGAACCCCCAGCGGGTCTCATCGAGTTGGTCATTTCAGGACCAAACAATTGGCGCCGTCTGTGGGAAAGAGGTAAACACCCACTAACTCACATACCCCTACTCGACCCTCCGCTGACGAACAATGTCTGCCGAACGGGACGACGGTGAGCTCAACAACACCCCTCAGGGAGATCGCGGCCGAATCCGAGCCAGCCTACCTTCCGATGACATGCTCGAGATGCTGAGGACCCTCCGGTCGGAGGTTGCCGAACTCAGGAAGAGCAACGCTGCCATCGAGAGCAGGAATCACGTATGGGGGGAACAGCATGGAAGCACCCTGGCCATCTTGCAGTCTACACGCGAGGAACTGGAGGAGCAGCGGGAGGCAACCAAACGGGCCTTAGCCGCTGCGTCTCGTCGGCCGGAGTTCGATGCCAGCTGGGTCGAGATCGGTGACACATGCCGACCGGAGGCGTCCGGTCGCCTTCTCTTCCACCAGACCGACATGCCTGGCCCTTCGGGAACACAGATCTACCGTGACGCCCGCGAGCTGCTCGACAGGAGACAGACACAGACCCCGGCCAACCGTCTGACTTACCCTACCCACGACCCCCGCATTCAGGCACAACCACCTCTACCCGTCCTATCCCAAGGCGCCCGGTCAAGGTCCGGGTCGGCACGCCGACCCGCACAGCCTCCGCGGCTCTCCGTCCAGCCCCCAGGCAGTCCTTCCACGCCGGTCGGCAGGCACCAACCGAAAGACAACGCCAGCTCAACCACGGCCTCGTCCGGGCGGCGACCGGTGCAACCCACGAAGCCCAGAGGCGGCAGCACAAACCATCCTATCGACGACCGCCCGAGTGGGGCAGATCGACCCGACCAATCAAACGAGGTGGTTCGGGAACTCCTCCAGCGCGTACGGGAACTGGAGGCCGCCAGACCCAAGGCTGGGACACTACCCCGACCCCGGACCAACATTGGTCCCTTCACGGACAGCATCATGCGGTACCGCCATGAAACGGAGGTCAAACCCTTGAAGATTGCATTGTATGACAGACAAGGCGACCCAGACACCCATATCAATAACTACAACTCAGCGCTCGCCTTCAGAAATATCTCCGACGAGGCGCAGTGCTTAATTTTCAGCTCCTCCCGTTCGGCGATGCCCCCCTCGGCCACCTCCGCTCGGGATCTCTCCTGTTGGAGCTCCGCCTCCAGCTCTGCCACCCGGGGCCGAGCAGCATACCCCTCATTCTCCCGCGCACGCAGCCTATCCTCCCTCTGCCGCGCGGCCGCCTGCTCGGCCTCCAGCCTCTGCATGTGCCGAGAGGCTTTCTGCAGCGCCACGTAGGTCTGCCCAAAGCACTGCCGAACCATGCACACTTGTCAGCAAACATATATCCAATAAACACACAAACAAAAAGCCCACTCACACGAATACTCACATGGGCTTGCTCGGCAAGGAGGGCCGCGAACCGACCCGGGTGGGAGCCGGTGCCGATCTGCTCAATCTCTGCCGGCGTCACCTGGGAGCCGAGCACAAAGGCATTGGCAACCGGCGCCAATGACCTGTGCATCTGCTGTGTGACCAGCACCCACGCCTCCCCGGGTCTTGCCGACCGAACAACCTCCCCCGTCTCCACGGGATCCATGAAGACGGAAGAAATGCCGGGTACGCTGTTCGGCACCCTTTCCTTGGCTGGCGGCGGCATCTCCACCCTGGCCTCCTTGGCCCTTTCCGTCGGCGCCTCGGGAGCCTTGAGGGCCGCCTCCCTCTTGCGTCGGCGGTCGGAGCCATCTCCCCCCGACACCCCTGCCGCCGGGGGAGACTGCCTAAGCCGCGCCTCCTTCAGCTTCCTCTGGCGCTCCCAGGCTTGGTCCAGCCCGCCGATGAGGGGCCGCTTCAGTCCCCGAACGGGACTCTTCGCCTGCTCGGCACCCTGCCGCAGATCAGGCCTCGTCGGCTTTGGCGGCCCATCTGGTCGGACGCCCAAACTGGACCCCGGAGGGGGCTCCTCTCGGTCGGTACCCCTGGGCTTCACCGCCACGGTATTTTGCCTCCGCGGCTGTTGGGGGGTTACCTCCGGCTCCTTGCCCTTTCCCTCGGCAGCCGAGCCGTGCTTCGTCACCGCTTCGCTCATCTTCTTTTGAGCGGCTTGTTCGACGAGGGGATGAACTGCAAACAAACCAGTTAAGGTCTCGGCATACCTACCCATCATTACTTCAATCAAACAGTTGCTACTTACCAGGTGGAACGATGAGACCCACGGA
Source organism: Prinsepia uniflora (assembly GCA_032719365.1). NCBI lineage: Eukaryota > Viridiplantae > Streptophyta > Magnoliopsida > Rosales > Rosaceae > Prinsepia > Prinsepia uniflora. The sequence continues at coordinate 84,453,561 of CM064862.1, forward strand.
AAGCAGGTTGCCGGTAGCTTCAGAACGCAGCGACTGCGCTCTAGGATGGACAGCTTCTCCCGAACGAGATTGCACGCCTCCTAATCCTCCGCTGTCACCGTTGTCTTGGACGGACCTGCACAAACAAAACGCACCATCAGACTCCGTCTCAGTACCAGAAATACCCCACTATGGCCACCAACCGATCGGATGGCAGACAACCTCCAGACTGGAAGTGAAGGGGAATCCTCGCTCGGACCATACTGACATCCCCCTCCCATGGCCCCGATACCCAGCAGAACCGATGCCTCCAGCTCTTCTGCGACGTCGGAACATCGGTGATGAACGCACCCCGCGCACTCTTGTGCAGGCACTCCATCTGGTACCACCCCGACCCGTAGGTCTGCCTCTTGAAGCGGTACAGGGCGCACAACTGCCCCCAGGTCGGCTCCGGCAGTCCCGCCAATCGGAACGCCGTGTACAGGCTGATCAGGATGATCCAACCGTTGGCGTTCAGCTGTCCCAGGGCTAGGTTTGCCCTCGCCATCATATCCTGGAGCCACGGGTGCAGAGGCAGCCTCACTCCGTGTTCAAAGCAATCGACGTAAAATAATGTCGACCCTTTAGGAGGATTACTCGGCTTCTTGCTGCGCGGGGGTATCGTCATCTTAATCTCCGCCGGCACATTGTACAGCTCCCGGAACCGGTCCAGGTCGGACTGCCGAATGGTGTTCATCTCGTAGTCCACGACGTACTCTACCTTCACCACGCCGTCGGCATCTAGTTCCATCGGCGAGCTCGTCTCCGTCCCGCTACCCTCAGCCTCGGAATCGACGGTAACGACGGGGGGAGTACGGGGAGACGTCCTCCTCTCACTCGGCCTATCGGCACCCGATGTGCTGCATCCGCTCTGCTGCCTCAACTCCTTCCTCGGCAACCTGAGAGCCTCATCCAGGCTGTCACCACTGCTGGACGACGAAGCGCTGCTCGTGGACCCGCTAGTGGACGTTGACCCACTGCGCCCACTCGGCACGTCGTTTGCCGAACTGGACGGTGTTTCCCCGCCAAAAGCTTGAGGGGACCTAACCCCAGATCCACTGTTTGACTCTGACTCTGACATCTAAAAATTACCAAAAGAAAAGAAGCTACAACTAAGCACCTACGCTACGGAACACATGCTGAGCAGAGATGCCAAACGGCAGGAATTATACCTTTCAAAATTTTGCTCGGTCGAATTGGATTCACGTGCGTCTTCTCCTTGATCGGCAGTCTCCAATTCAGTCGGCACTTGCAATTATTCCACAGATGCTCTGAGTAAAAAGTGAAAAAGTAAAAAAGCTTTCGCCCCTTTTATAGGCCCCTGGCCCGCCTCGAGATGCGCGCTTCCGATCTGACGGTCGCCAGGCTGATACGGCCACCTTTCGGCTACGAATACCTTGTACTGTATACCCATCGGTATCATACATTCTCATGCCGACCGGAGCCTCTCGGCATCTTTCCCGACGGCATGCTTCCTCTCTTCGTCGGCAAGCACACTGCTACCGACGTCTCCCCGCCATTCCCCACGGCCGCCTCTCCACGATCTTTCGGTCTTTACGGTGGGCAGCTTGCGGACCTCGGCAACGGGGACTCCTTTCACATCGGACATACGGTGCACTTCCTCGCTCCACCACTTGGGGGGCTACTAGGGATACCGGGCACAGCGCCCTGGTCGGTCGACAGGTACCGGCCGTCATCTCAAGTCCTCGACCGAGGAACCCCACCTCAGTCAAAGACTTAGGGGACTTATGTTGATACCATATCGACCGACCACTCTAGCACAGGTCCCACCAGGACAGGAAGGCCGCCGACCGATCGCCTGATCGGCATCCTCACGACCCACGGTTCGCCGATCGGCACCATACTGCAGACCCGCCATTTGGCATCTGACAGTGAACAGACAACAGCTGGCTGCGACAGTCACCTAACCAACCCTGCCACACCAACTCCCCGACGGAGGCAGGTTGGGACTCCAGCTGGCGCCTCCTCCGGATGTCCAGGGCTTGTCAGATGGCTCTCAGCCACAAAGCACCACATGCTCCCGTAACAGTAGCCCACCTACCGCAGTTATGGCTACTATAAATACCCCGAAACCCTTCACAAAGGTAAGACACTCAGAACCGATTCAGAGCACTGTATTTACTTGCCGCTCGGCAGTCAGATACTAACTTAGGCATCGGAGCCCCTTTGGCCGACACCACACCGGTGTCTAGTTTTGCAGGATCCCTGCCGAACCACAACGCCCCCAGCGGGCCCAAGACACCACGCGGCTGGTCCAAGAACCCCCAGCGGGTCTCATCGAGTTGGTCATTTCAGGACCAAACACATCAGATTTCATTATCTTCTTCATTCTTCTTTGTTCATCTTCAAAACCCGAAAACCCCATAACCCTCCATTTTCTTCATTTCTCCATTTTCGGCAAAACACACACTCTCACACACCATCACCCTAGCTCATCCTCCTCCATGCTTGTGTGTAAACGTAAGGGAATGAGAGGAAGGAATGAGGGGCTAGACGGTGGTGGCTCACGGTGGTGGACGGCGGAGAGAACCCGTGAGGTAAGAAAATAATTGAAATTTCGAATTTGAGTTTTAATGGTTTTTACTCGATTTCTTTAATTGGGTAAGGTTTCTGAGGACCCTAGGAGTTGAATAGGATTGTTTTCGTGACTTGGGATGGCCTGGAACAGCCGTGAACGGCGGGGGAAGGTCCGGCCACCATTAACGACGGTGAAGGCACGGTTTTGGAGGTTTAATTCGGTTTTAATTAGCTAGAATGATAGGAAATGAACGTAAGAAGCTTTAGGGATTAGAAAGGGAGGAAAAGGACCAAAAATGGACGGGTTTTAGGTGCTGAACCGGTCCAGGCTGGTCCAGTTGCAGGTGAACCGGTTCGTCCAAGGTTAGGGACGATGAACAGTAAATCGAGCCTTCTAGGGGCCCCTGAGGGTGCATGAACAGTAATTTGGGGAAGTGTTCAACACGTGAAATCTTCTATTCGATGTAACGAACATTTTGGGACTAGTCTCGTGTCAATCGGACATCGTTTCGATATGTTTCGGGGCATCAGAAGGTTTACAGTCGGTTTAAAAATAGTTAAAAATACCGGAAAAATACGGGGCTTTAGTGGGAGGTTAATTAAGTAGTTAATAACCTTCTATTACAATTTGGATAGGTTTGGGAGTCCCGGTGATAGTGATCGGCTCGGGAGAGCCTATGGCACGCAAATCAAGGCGGCAACTCGGACGGTCTGTGAGTGGACCTTGTTTTCTAAATTGGTGCATGCATAAATGTTTATTATATGTTTTAAATGCTTGTTTGTGATGCCATGAGTGTATTTGGATGTGTGGTTACGTATAGGCACGTATTTCGTGGTTTCAACCCTATACGGTGCCTATACGGGTCTGTATTTCTTTATTAGTTTAAATGATTTGGTTTTGGATTTCTAAAAGGATAAACTTGGGTATGAGACCCATTTGGTTTGGTCTCGGGCATATGACGCTATTTACGACCTTCAGGTCTAAATCGTGGTCGCGGCGGGTGCTATCAGATCGACGATACGACGCTCGCCTCCGGATTGGGATGTGTTCCTTCTAGAGAGGTCACGATGCACAATTCGTTGTCGGGTAGCCTGGGAAGGCTCGACTTCGGAGTGCAGACGGTTCAGGATAGCGATCTGTGATGAGTGCACCATGATCTTGTGGTGGTCACGTCGGTTGATTCGTTCACGGCGACATACCAGGATTGAGAGCGGTCCTGGATGGATGGTTGAACGCATCACTATGATCGGAGTCGTGACTGACACTTAGATATCGGGCACGGTGCTCAGTTGAGTCATATGTTTGGGCACGAGACCGAGTTGTTTTACATTGATGCTTTCGGGTCAGGGACCCTAGATGGATTTCCAAGTTCACGACGGTTTATGGGAACCGGCATGAACCTTTGTCAGGTCATTGTGGTACATGACGGTTTATGGGAACCGGTAATGGAGGATGTTGTCTATATGTATATGAATATAATGGATGTTATGGATCATGACGGTTCAGGGGAACCGGGCATGAATGTTTATGTTATGTATATATATGTTCATATACCTTCCTTTACTTGTTCTATTATCTCCTCCGGGGAGGGTCGTTGGCCTGGGTGGACCCCGGAGTAGTCACGGAGCACCGACTGAGTGGAGTCGCCCCAGTTGGGTTCCTTACTCTCAGGAAGGCTGGTTACTATAACCTCGGGTAGGGTCAGTGGTCTACGAACATTGACTTTGACTTTGAGAAGACTTGGGTTTGAGACCCCGGGTAGCACACGCGTAGCTTTGGAAACCGTGACAGGATTGGTTGTGTGAATTATATGTATATATGATGTATGCTATATGATATAATATATGATGTGTGTTTACACAGGTTTTGGGCAGTGGCCCTTATAGTTGGTTTCTTATGATTTGGGCTGAGACCCTTATGGATTTGGGCAGTGGCCCGCATGGTCGTTTTCATTATGGTTCTTTCAATCTTGGTTTTGGGCTTAGTTCCCACCTATGGTTTTTCTGGATAAATGATTTTCGAATGCATGCATGCTTTTTAGTGAAGGGTACAAATGTCTTTTATGAAATATGTTTTATAAACTCTTGTTTTGTCCACTCATAGCTTTTAATGTTTTGACTGCCCTTCAGGTTGTCATCGGATGTAGACTGTAGCAGAAACTGAGATATCACATACCTCCTCCGGATCCTGGCGTACTCTGATAGCCCGGGATGGCAAAGGTCAGAATTATCCCTTGTTTGACACTCCGTGTCAGACAGGAGCATGGTCATTCCGCGTTAATCGTGGGGGGATTGGGATGGGTCTTGTCATTACAGACCTTCTCTGGTCTCTGCCTCAAGCTCGATCAACTCCTAAAAACTTCCCGAACATCATCTCATTCATTAATTCGATCAACAAATACTACAACAACAAGTACCATTTTTGATTCACACGCCCTTACCTCGTCGGTTTCACGGCCACCGTCGACGGCGAGCCACCATTCCAAGTCTATTCAACTCCTAGACACCCCAGAAGCATCATCCAATTAGTCAGTTGCGCTCTTTAGCCATTTAATTCGATTCCACCATCTCAAACTGAAACAGAGGACTCACGGTTTCACGAGTTCCCCACCTCCTCACGCCGTAGTGAGCCGTCGTGCCAGCACCAACCTTCTCGTCTCACCTTCCTCTAACCTCCCTTAACTCATTTGATTCACAAGAATTCACCAATTATTGAGATTTGAAGGGAAATTCTGGGTTGGGTCCTCTCTGTTTTTTGGTTTCTGCTTAAACCATGCACAAACACTTAAACCTGTTTAAACCAACTCTGAAGCGGCTTGTGCAAGGTTCTACCACCATCCAGAGAAGGACAGGTGTCCACTTCTCTGTGGTCAGAACTCCCAAGAACAGCCAAGTGTCCCCTGATCACTGGGCACCAATCCCAATGCAAGTCAATTGACCAAAATGCCCTTGAATGGCAAAGTACCAGTTTACCCTTCATCTATTTAGACTCATATTCGAACCGTTCGAAGTCCGATGACAGCGTACCTCCTGTCGTTGTACTCAGGGAATCGGGACCTACCTAACGGTCTTTGAAATATGTGAAAATAACTTGTCGTACAAAAAGTCAACCTTTTGCCCCTTTTTAACCAAATTACCAAACTACCCTCAAACTTCCGAACATCATAACTTCTTCCTCGAAAGTCAGAATCGGACGTGCCACTTGTCTATTAACTCGTGACATCCCGAACTACGTCAGAGTCATCGATCAAAGTCCATTCGACTGCCCAAACAAAAAGTCAACCATTCGCCTAATTCCAAGGGCGAAACCGTCATTTCGCACCGTCCGTCCAAAATCATCCAACTAATGACCGATTAACTTTACTAATCCATCATTAACCACTAATCTAATCCCGATTCTGGAACGGGTCGACACTAGAAACAAAGTCGTGAGGGTGCAGACCCAAAGCAGACAATATTGTGTTAGGGGAATTGAGTTGTGACAGAATGGTATTAGAGCCCCAAGGTGCGTGGATTGTTAGACCAGTGTCTTGGTAAGAATTGTGAGTAAGGTGAAGGGCCTTATATGTATGGACGGTTCTCTTTATTACACGAGGCCTTTTGGGAGCTGTTAGGACCCGTCCTCAATCCCCCCGGGATTAACGAGGAACGCTCCTGATCCCATCTAACACGGAGTGTCAGGCCAGGGAAAATTAAAACCTTTAGCCCGAAGGCTTCCAGAGTGCGCCAGGATCCGGAGGAGGCATGTGATGTCCCGGTCTCTGTTACAGTCCGCACCGTATTCAATCTGAAGGGCATTGAAAACAGAAATACTGTGAGTGGACAAAAAGCAATAGTTCATAAATACGTTTTATAAAAGACCTTTATACCCTTCACTAAAAAGCATGCATGCATAGTAAAACCATTTATCCAATCACATATGTTTAAACAACCATAATCATACGGGCTCCTACCCAAACCATTTACAGAAAACCATAACATAGTAAACATAGGTGGGATCTCAGCCCAAATCTATTTATCATCATAAAACACAATTTCGCAAACCAATTGAAATCATGTTCATCCATATATTTCATATCACCAACTAACCGTATCACGATCAAAACTCTAAAGTACTGTTATGTTCATCCCTTCGTAGGATCCCACACTGTCATCCACGACAGAGCTATGGCAACCCCGGCATCCAATGCCGAACCAAAACGAACCATGATTTAATCCTACTAACTATCGTACCGGTATCCTAACTATTAGGTTGATAACGAACTGCAGCCCATTGAGACATCACATCCTTGACCTGTGCATCACTCAAAGAGCTACACGGTTGCTCGAATAGAGACAACCTCGCTCTGATACGACCTGTTAGTACCAGAGCAGCTTGAGTATCCTATGAGCTAACTGAGCTCTAATACCACCTGTCAGGACCCGTCCTCAATCCCCCCGGGATTAACGAGGAACGCTCCTGATCCCGTATGACACGGAGTGTTAGACTAGGGAAAATTAAAACCTTTAGTCCGAAGGCTTCTAGAGTACACCAGGATCCGGAGGAGGCATGTGATGTCCCAGTCTCTGCTACAGTCCGCACCGTATTCAATCTGAAGGGCATTGAAAACAGAAAGACTGTGAGTGGACAAAAATTAATAGTTCATAAATATATTTTATAAAAAAACCTTTATACCCTTCACTCAAAAGCATGCATGCATAGTAAAACCATTTATGTCAGGACCCGTCCTCAATCCCCCAGGGATTAACGAGGAACGCCCCTGATCCCGTCTGACACGCAGTGTCAGACAAGGGAAATTTCCGACCTTTGCCCTCTCGGGCTATCAGAGTACGCCAGGATCCGGAGGAGGTAGGTGATACCTCGGTCTCTGCTACAGTCCACTCCGTATCCAACCTGAAGGGTATTAAAATAGAAAGACTGTGAGTGGACAAAAATAAAAGAGTTTATAAAACATTTCCATAAGAAGACCTTTATACCCTTCACTAAAAAGCATGCATGCATAGTAAAACCATTTATCCAATAACATATGTTTAAACAACCATCATTAGGGTCTCAGCCCTAATTTCTGTAAATACAAGTCACACGGGCTCCTACCAAAAACCATTTATAGAAAACCATAACATCATAAACATATGTGGGACCTCAGCCCAAATCCATTTATCATCATAAAACACAATTTCCCAAACCACTTGAAATCATGTTTATTATCCATTATATTTCATATCCAAGAACCTGTCACGGTAAAATAACGCTACGCATGTGCTAACCGAGGTCTCAAACCCAAGTCTCTCCAGGGTCCACCTAGGTCAATGTCAGTAGATCAATGACCCTCCCTGGAGGTAACTAACCATGCCCATCCTGAGAGTAAGGAACCCAACTGGGGGGCGACTCCACTCAGTCAGTGCTCCGTGACTACTCCGGGGTCCACCCAGGCTAACGACCCTCCCTGGAGGAGACAATCATATATAAAGGATAGAAAATGATAAACCTTTTGAAATCGTTCTTTAAACCTTTCCAGGATTCATGCCCGGCCCCCCATAAGCCGCCATGATCCATAAAATCCTTTCCAAGGGTTCATGCCGGTTCCCATAAACCGTCATGACCCGTAAATCCATTTCAAGGGTTCATGCCGGTACCCATAAACCGTCATGACCCGTAAAAACCATTTCTAGGGTCACTGACCCGAAATCACCATCATAACACATAACTGGGCCCTAGGCCCGAATCCATATACAAACTAGACCTCCAGTGTCAGGACCCACCCCCAATCCCCCGGGATTAAGGCTAAATCCCGATCTCGTCCAACTTAGGCATGACGCGAAGGCTAAACTGACGCCCAACCTTCACGTGACACGTAAGTCGGGCAAGGGATTCTCGATCCAACCGTACTGAAGCTTCCGGACTTCCTAGAGTGCGTCGAATCTACTGTGGATCGATCGTGTGATGTCTCCATCTCTCTCGACCAACAGCCCGCACCGCAACAACCTGGAGGGTATCGAAAACACGAAAATACTTTAAGTGGACAAAAATAAAGTTTAAGTTCAAAAACATTTTATAAAACAATGACATTTATACCCTCCGTTTCAAAACCAATGCATGCATATTAATTTCATGTCATAAAACTATTCAATGTTCCGGTTAAACAAACCATATAAGAAAAACCGAACACAAGTTCTTTTCTCCGAATCCAGGGCCTCAGCCCAAAATCACCAAAAACCATTCTTGAAAATGGTCATCATCAATCATGGATAAGACCAAAACATATTGAACCACATTTCCATCCATCGAACCTGCTGGATCTATCCGAGTCTTTAAACTCCATCCAGGCCTCAATATAATCCGAGTCTTTAAACTCCCGAGTCTTTAAACTCAACAGGCCTACGAGGGAAATATCAATATCCGAGTCTTTAAACTCCGAGTCTTTAAACTCAATCCGGGTCTTTAAACCCAATCCGGGCCCATCCCCCGTCAAACATAATCCGGGTCTTTAAACCCAATAACTAGATCCAGCAAATCCAATCCAAAACCATTTGAAAACCACTTCTAAATCCATATCCACATCAATTCCATATCCGAGTCCGCAACCATCATTCCATAAGCCGGCATCCGAAATAATCATTCCGAACCCAAACCTGGAATCCACTTTCAAGTCCCGAATCGAATCCCGAATCGTAATCCGGAATTCCGATTCCAATACCCGAAATCACGTTTCTCAAAACCACTTTTTGCACTGGGCTTCAAGCCCGAAAACACTTTTCTAAAATCCTTTTAATTTCTTTGAAATCAAATCGTATTTCAAATCCCGAAATCAAATCATTAAAACCAGGTTCAAATCACAATATCCACCAAATCTCGTAAAACGTGAAATACCGCAAGTTCCTCGAAAAACGTGCAAAAACCACAAACCATCACAATCATAAATCAAATCATAGAATCAAGTATAGAAAACATATAAAAACATATATGCATGCATCAAGAGTTAGAAAGCAAAGTCCACTCACAGACCATTCCGACATAGCCTCGATACGCGCGCACTTACGCCGTTGCACGCCATTTCGCTATCCTCGGCTTCCCCGAACCTGTCCAAAACCCATAACGAGGTTACTAACTACTTCACAAAAGTCCTACTCAAATCCCATAACTTTCCCGAACTTCTAAGCGTACTTTAAATGGGACCCTATACCTTCGATCCCGCAGAACTAACTCAAATCGACGTCCGATTAACCCGAAACCTATCTCAAAAGATTCGTTATAACATCTAGACCAAAAATCTAGTTGGAAGGTTCCACAGAAAGTGCCCCACACTCCCCCATGCGCCGCCCCAAAGTGGCTGCGCGTGGGCTTCACACGCCTGCTACAGGGTCATCGTCAACCTCTGTCGAGCCGGTTCAAACCGGACTGGCTGACCCAAACCGGCGTGACCAGTTCTCTGTCATTCCTCCATCATTTTCAACCCTTTTCATTCCTTTAGCTTCGTCTTAGCCTAATTAGTCGATTCCCCACCTAACAACTCAACATCGAAGCCTCTAATCCATCGTCTTCAAGCTAAAAAAAAACTACCTGAAACCTCTGTTTCGGTTCCCAGCCAACTAGGCCATCCCCTATCACGGTTTCAACCTTAAACTACTCCTAAGGTCCTACTGAGTCTCACAGCACTCACGGAATCCCTCGACTTAGCCCCAAAAGCCACGATTATTGATTTGAGCAAAACGGGAAAAAAAGGGGAAACTGGCTTACCGTCGTTTTCACCTCCGCCGTTCGCAACGCCGTGCACCTCTGTGTCCACTAGGTTTCCCTCAGCCGTCTTAGCTTCCCCTCGACCTTAATTGGATCAATATGGTCGTCTGTGATTGCACCACAATTTCGACCCTCTTTGTTTTCCCTGAGACCTCACACCTCACACCTCACACCCTCGTTGTTCCTTGCACGATTTCCACTCACCAGTTTCTTTCTTTTCCCTGCTCACTCTCACCCAGTCACAAACCTCACACACTTTCAGAGTCGATCAGCAAACCTCACAATTTTCCTTTCCCTGTTTTTGTTCTTCGAACCCAATGCACGGTTCAAAACCAAGCATTTTGTAGCCGTGTCCATGCTAAACATCCTAGAAACCTCTAGGTCTCTCCCACGTGTCCATTTCTCTCTGGACCAAAACATAAATATCCAATCCCACAAAGCCAATTGGGCCTTATCTGATTGGCCCAAGGTGAAAATACCAAAATGCCCCTAGGTCCAAAATTACCATTTTGCCCTTCAACTTCTCAGACCCATAACTAATCCGTCCGACGTCCGATGACAGCGTGCCGCCTGTCGTTGTACTCAGGACGTCGAGACCTATCTAACGGTCCTTGATCTACATGAAAATCAAAAGTCTAATAAAAGTCAATATTTTCCTCTATTTAGCCAAAATTACGATAACGCCCCTAACCTTCCGAACGTCATAACTTTCCCTCCGATTGTCCAAATCGGACGTGCCACTTGTCTACAGACTCGTGACGTTCCGAACTACATCACGGTCATCGGTCAACGTCCAATTGACCGCCCGAACTAAAAGTCAACAATTTGCCCAAACTAGGGGCAAAATCGTCATTCTACGTCCATGGTCCAAAAGTAACCAACTAACCACCGATTAACTCAGTTAATCCATCGCTAATCTCGACTCCCGGGACGGGTCTTTACATCCAGTCTGAATCGTAAACCAACTGGGTCTTGTGCCCGATTCCGTAAATCAAACGAGTCTCGTGCCCGATTCCATATTTCCAAATCCAAAATCAATTTAAGAACCAATTGGGCCTCCAACCCAAGAACGTAACAAAAAGGGACATCGAGTCCGAGGGTTTCCGAACCAAAAGGGTCTCGAACCCGAGTTTACCTTTTCAAATCCAAAATCATTTCATTAAACCATTTCCAAAACCATAAGAATGGAAAATCACAGTAAAATCGGAAAACCTCGATTTACGTATAACACGTAAATCACCTCGTAAAGCATGAAACCATATAATTCACAATCATCCAAATAACCATCATAGAATCACATTCATAACCCATATAAAACATTTATGCATGCATCACAGTTTAGAAATCAAGGTCCACTCACAGACCGTCCTATGCTGCCGCCTCGGTTTGCGTGCCGTAGGCTCTCCCGAGCCGATCACTGTCACTGGAACTCCAACCCAAGAACGTAACAAAAAGGGACATCGAGTCCGAGGGTTTCCGAACCAAAGGGGTCTCGAACCCGAGTTTACCTTTTCAAATCCAAAATCATTTCATTAAACCATTTCCAAAACCATAAGAATGGAAAATCACAGTAAAATCGGAAAACCTCGATTTACGTATAACACGTAAATCACCTCGTAAAGCATGAAACCATATAATTCACAATCATCCAAATAACCATCATAGAATCACATTCATAACCCACATAAAACATTTATGCATGCATCACAGTTTAGAAATCAAGGTCCACTCACAGACCGTCCTATGCTGCTGCCTCGGTTTGCGTGCCGTAGGCTCTCCCGAGCCGATCACTGTCACTGGAACTCCCGAACCTGTCCAAAATCATTTAGAGGGTTACTAATAGCCTCATTAACCTCTAATTGAAGTCCCATAATTTTCCCGATTTTCTAACTATTTTTAAACCGACCCTAAACCTTCGGACAGCCTGAAACCTATCGAAACGTTGTCCGATTGACACGAGACCAGTCCCAAAATGTTCTTTACATCGAATAGATGATTTCATATGTTGAATACTTCCCCAAATTACTGTTCACGTGCTCTCACGCGTCCCTAGAAGGCTCAGAACACTATTTATCGTCACTAACCTCCAGCTGAACCAGTTCACTGTTCACAGCCACTGTGCTGAACCGGCGTGACCGGTTCAGTGGTTTCCTCCCTTTGTTTTTGACAGGACCCATCCCAATCCCCCTGGGATTACCACGGAATGTGCCCTGCTCCCGTCCAACAAGGGGTGTTAGACAAGGGATAACCAAGAGTCACTGCCCAACGGGGCTTCCAGAGTGCGCAAGGATCGATGGAGGAGGAGTGCAATGTTCCAGTCTCTGCTGCAGTCGCATCCGTAATCAACCTGAAGGGCATTAAAACCAAAAGCTGTGAGTGGACAAAAATCAATAAGTTCATCAAATACATTTATAAGACATTTATGCCCTCCAATAAAAACGTATGCATGCCACGAAAACCAGTAACCAAAACGTTTGCTCAACCGAGCCATTAGAGCCTTAGCCCAAAAACCGTTAACTTAAAACCAAGTGTGGGAATTCAGCCCAAAACTGTGGAATACCACCACCAGACATATTAAAACCATGTGGGCCACCGCCCAAAGCCATAAATATAAATCCATAAATCCAAAACCATTTAGGGTCCCCGACCCGACATACCATTTCATAACCAATAATCCATTTTTACCATATAACACATATCCAACCGATAAGCCATTTTATAGATTCATTAATCCATATTTACCATTACCATCACCAGCATCCCTGATGCTTGACGTCCCTGACGTCATATCTCACGGTATTAAGCAACGCGTGCTGCCCGGGGTCTCACTGGGTCTATATATCTGACATCCCCGATGTCTGACGTCCCTGACGTTAATCATAGCAATCCTGCTCCTGATTCATCATACGGTCCGGCTGCTCCGTATAATGACCCCTCGCAGGCAATGCACCGTGACTTCCCCAGTGCCCCAGACACTTGGAGGAGACCATCATATATCCTTGTATCAATATGGTATATGGAAAACAGTTTTATTTATTCCTTTTATCACAACATTACAATGGGCCCTGCCCGAGATTTCCATAAAACAACATAATTCCATTTAGGGTCCCTGACCCGAAATCACAATTATTAAACATATGGTCCCTGACCCGAAATTACCATTATAATCCAACTGGGCCTCATGCCCGATTTTATGAACAACTGGGCCCACGGCCCGATTTGTAAACTAGGCCCACGGCTCGACTATAAAAACCAATTGGGCCCCTGGCCCGATAATATCACTCAAATGGGTCTCAGCCCGATTTCATAAACAACTGGGCCCGTGGCCCGATAATATCACTCAAATGGGTCTCAGCCCGATTTCATAATCAACTGGGCCCCCGACCTGATTTCATTAACCCAAATGGACTCCAAGTCCGAGGTTTCCAAAATAATTGGGCCTCAAGCCCGAGTTCATCTTTTCAATTTCAAAACCATTTCATAATATTATATCCAAGACCATAAACATGGAAAATCCGTGCAAAACCGAAAAAACCTCGATTTACGTGCAGGCACGTAAATCGCCTCGAAATACGTGAAACAGTACAATTTTCCAACAATCAAATCAACATCATACAATCACAATCATAATCCACATAAAACATTTAAGCATGCATAGAATTTATAAAACCAAAGTCCACTCACAGACCGTTTAACCGTGTGCCTCGATACGCGTGCCATAGGCCTTCCCGAGCCACACCACTATCACCGGGACTCCCAATCCTATCCAAATCACATTAGAGGGTCACTAACCTCATCATTAACATCCTATCAAAGTCCCGTAATTTTCCCGAATTTTTAACTATTTTTAAACTTGATTTAAAACCTTCGCACGTCCCGAACAATATCGAGACGGTGTCCGATCGACACGAAACCAATTCCAAAATGTTCGCTACATTAAATAGGACAGAAGTCATGTTGACCTCACCTCGAGATTCGTACCCACACGCCGTCACGCGCCACCGTGAGTGGCTGCGCGTGAAACCCACGCGCCTGCTACAGTGTCACCAGCCTAACCCGTATGTCTGGTAAACGGGTCCAATTAGCCCGCGAGACGACCCGGTTCCAATCCTATCAATTCAGCCTTAATTACATCAATTGAACATTCAATTAGTTTCGTTTTAAGTTCAATTTAAGTTCTGTAAACTCAATTACACGATTACTTACATCAAACCTCACGATCGAAGATGAACACTCGAAGAACACTCCGAACACTGTTCATCATTCGAACTCCTTCAACCTCGATCGATTTCCTTAAATTGGTTCAACCAGAAGCTTCCATGGACTCAGGTAAACACTCTCCCCAACTCAATTGCATCAATCCAGTGCTCAATCTCCACGACTCAAACTCGATAGCCGTACACTGTGCAATAATGGAACTTCATCAATCTCCAACGTTTTCCTTCAATTGATCCTTCCAGAAGCATCGTGGGATCCTCAGGAATATAATCCCCAGCTCAATTTCATCCATCGAAGCCTCTAATTCCTCGACTCAACCTCAAATTTCCTCCTCTGTCACCAAGTGTGTTCAGAGCCAATACGTTGCCAATTCCCTTCGTTCTTTCGACGATTCTGATCGTTGTGATCCCAGGAAGCTCGAAGTGAGCTCAATTTCGATCCTCATAGCCAATCACTCGACATTTGAATTCCCCCCCCCCCTTCCCCCAATTTTCTAAATTTTCGATTCTCTGTCTCCAGCCTTCAATCGATCCCCAGTATTTCCCCAGTTTAATCCACTCTCACAATCTCACAATTCTCACTCAAAACCGGCAGTGGAAGAGAGTCCAATTCTCTCAATTCCGTTTCCCCCAAATTGTGCACGGTTTGAAAGAAAAACAAAGAAAAGGAAGGAAAATGATGAAGGAGGAATGATGATGTTGTAATGATAGTGTTGGGAGGGAAACATGGAGCTGGAAACAAGGGATGGGTGACACTTGTCACTCATCCGGATGTGCACAGTCAACGGTCACTATTCATTATTATATTATTATTTTAATCGGAGCCTCGGTTCGTTAATTCGTTTCCCTGACCGTAACTTCGTCGTCGAATCTCCGATTTCGGCATGCCGCCTGTCATTGGATTCGTATCGACGATACCTACGTAACGGTCCTTGGCCCTCGTCCATCGGACCTCCCGGTCAAAAAGTCAACATTTGACCCCAATTAACCAAATTACCAAAATGCCCCTCAACTTCCGAACATCATAACTTTCTCCTCGAATGTCGGATTCGAACATGCCACCTGTCTATGAACTCGTGACGTCCCGAACTACGTCACGGTTATCGGTCAAAGTCCATTTGACCGCCCGGTCAAAAAGTCAACATTTTGCCCACGACCAGAGCTTGGGGGATGTGATTGTAGGATCGGGAGTTGATCCTATGGTAGTCAGCTTCTCGGATGAGACTGAGCCTGGATGTACCACTCGGAGGTGTCTGAACCTGGGGATGTGTTCGCCCAGAGGTGACTGAGCCCGAGGGGGTTGAGCCCAGAGGTGTTTGTTCCCGAGATAGTGACTGGATATTGGCCTACGCGTAGTGCAGCACTTGTGAGTAGTGCAGTTTGATTGATTGTGCACTTGTGAGTAGTGCAGATGTGATTTGTGATATTGTGCACTTGTGAGTAGTGCGGATTGATTGGATTGATATATTTATTGTGCACTTGTGATTAGTGCTGATTGATGTTATTTGTGATGACGTACTGGTATGGAGTACGGGTTTTTTTGGTCTTTGTGGCCAGGTGATTATGTTTTCACATGCTTTGGCCTGCGAGCCGGGATTTGATGTTTTATAACATGAACTGATTTGGTGAACATGAGTTTTATGGACCATGGGAAAACGTGTTTTGATTTTATCGTCACTCATGTTTTACGATATGCATGCAAGTTTGTGAAAACTGGAGGGTAAGATTGTATTTTGATAAATGTTTTTATAAGAGGTCATTTTTGTCCACTCACACCTTTTCTGTTTTATTAACCCTTCAGGTCGTGGCGCGTTGATCGAGGCTATTCCAGAGGTGGAGGTATGAGCGGGCACATGCACAAAATTCCCTTGTCTGGCAGGTACTGAAGGGTAGTTTCGGACTTTCAGTTGACTTGTCAGACGGGAGCAGGACCGGGTACGGTTTTTGACGTCCAGTTGGGACGGGTCCTGTCATAAACTCACAAAACCCGTACCTCCTTGATCGGCCATGGTGGTGGTGCCTGCAACCTCCACGCGCCGTCACTCCTGGCCGTCCAAGCTCTCGAAATTAATCCCAAAAGGTCCTTATGATCACTAGAAAGCCAACCCATACGTTCATTAGAATCGATCAAAAACCCACAAAGACCAAGTTTTGAAGTTTAAAACCAAAGCTTACCTTCTCGGGTTCTCCGGCCACCGTCCACGGCGGACCATGCCGTCAGTGCCACTCTCGTCGTCTCATTCCCCTCTTCATTTTTCACTCACAACTCAGACACTAATGAGGAGGTTTGGAGGGTGTTCATGGAGAGGGGGTGTTCGGGTTGCTTATGGAGAAAATGAAGAATGATGTTTGGTTTAAGGGAAAAAAAAGGAAGATGGTATCTGACGATGATCAGATGAGAGAGGGGATGATGAGATGAATGGTGAGGATTGAGAGTTTAGATTAGATAGAGGGTTAGGATTGAGTGGTGGGTAGATTATATTATAAAATGATTAAAATAATATTATTTAATTAGTTAGATCCACAATTTAGGGAAATTGACTAATGGGATGAGTGACACTTGTCACTCATCCATGGATCCCACCAAAATATCTGCCCAATCAGATATTGTCATGTCATCCCCGCCTCGTAATACGTGCATAGTGAAATCAAACTTCTGTGACCCATAACTTTCCCGTTCGAAGTTTGATTTAGGCGTGCCGCCTGTCTATGAATTCGTATCGTCCCAATCTACATAACGGTCCTTGGTCCTCGGCCATCGGATCTCGCAAGTCAAAAGTTAACTATTTGCCCATGTTTAACTAAATTACTAAAATACCCTTGAACTTTCTAACGTTATAACTTTTTCCTCGAACGTCGGAATCGAACGTGCCACCTGTCTATGAACTCGTGACGTCCCGAACTACGTTACAGTCATCAGTCAAAGTCCATTTGACAGCTTGAACAACAAGTCAACGTTTTACCCACGACTAGGGGTAAAACGGTAATTTTGCATCGTTTGTCCGATTTCGTCCAACTAATCACGGATTAACCTCACTAATCATGATTAGTCACTAATCTAATCTTGGAATTCAAGACGGGTCGTTACAGGAGCTCACTGACTTTAGATTCTTTTGAAACATCAAAGTTAACCGAGATTGGACTAGTGAAATCCCATGATGAGTGGTCCACTAGGAAGTTGCGTGTGAGTTTCTAGAAACAAAGTCATAAGGGCGTGGTCCCAAAGCAGACAATATTGTAACGACCCGAACCGAGAATAATAATATTTTAATGTAAAAATACTATTTTGCCCCTGAAGGGGGGGAAACTTTGACTTTTGACCCGGGAAACAATTTGGACTTTGACTCGTGACTATGACGCAGGTCGGGACGTCACGAATCCGTAGACAGGCGGCACGCCGAAATCGGAATTCGTATGAAGAAGTTATGGTCAAGGAAGCGTTTTAGCGGAATTTACGAACCGAGAACAACGGAATAAAATAATAATTTATTATGGGAATCCGTGCCAACTAATATTTAAATCCAACCAGTGGATTGGTGACAAGTATCACCCATCCAAGCCCATACTATTCCAATAAAGCAACATTACACTATTCCTTCATTTTATATTCATTTAATTTTCCCTCCATTTGATCCCAGCCCTTGGATTTCTGCCTAAACTAATCCCAGCCCTCCATTTATTCTGATTTTTCCTTATTCATGCACGATCTCACTCCCTGTTTTCTCTCAAACACACACAAACACTCTGCCTAACTCTACCCGTGCATCTCCTTCCATTTTCTCTCAAACCAGGCGATCGAACCAGCACCCCTCATCGCACCAGCCAACCACCAGCAGCACCACCATCATCTACTCATCATCACCGTACATCACCGGCGACCACCAGCCCGTTTTCCCCGTTTGAAAACCCCGTGCAAACTCAGACCCGAAACACAGAGGAATCGGGTCCAAGAAGCAAACCGTGACAGCCACACCACCTCGACGCAGGGGAAGCTCCAGTCTGCACCGTGGGGACCCCAGGAACGTAACTGGACGAAGGCGAAGCCTGCAGCGGCGACACGGCGGCGGTAAGGTCGAAAACCCGAAAGCCCCATTTTTCTTCCCTGTTTCGAACCAACGTGTTGTGATGCTAGGAAATCGATTGTTTGGTGATAGAATTGTCCTAGGGTGAGAGACGAGCTGTTTGGGACCAGGTTGGACGACTGAGACGGCGTGGATCGCCGGAGAAGACGATCGGACTTTGACCGTGAGTTTCAACGACGGACTGGTGAGTTTCTCCTAGTTTCCTTCCTGTTTTGAGATTGTAGAACCATAGAACAGACCTAGACGACCCTATAGGGATGAATCCCGTCGAAAATGGTGGCCGGAATCGTACGGTGGAACCGGGTCAAGCCGTGGGTCAACGGCGACCCGGTTCCAGTCAAATGGGTCTAACCCGATACTGTAGCATAATGATGTCATCATGCTGACGTCACTTCTGATGTCATCCTGTCAGATGTTGTCAGACCAGGGACCAATCAGAACATGCCACGTGTCACCTGACAAGTGTCAATGATGACGTCATACTGACGTCAGCATGACGTCACTGCTGACGTCAGCAGTACTGTAGCAGCGTTGACCCACGCGTTGACCAGGCGCGTGGGGGTGCTTGTGAACAGTGATTTTGGTGGGGCCGGTACCATCTTCAAGGTTTCGATGATACGGATCCAATGGAGGTGGTTTCGTGTCGATCAGAGATCGTTATATTAGTCAAAATGGGGTTTGAAGCACCGGGAATAGTGCCCGGGATGCGATTTTGAGGCGGATCTGTTCTAGGGTCTTGGTATTGATGTTATAGGGTCCTTAAGTAACCCTCTGGTATAAAAATACAGGTTTTTAGAGATCGTTGAGCAGCAAAGACCGAGTGTGAGTGGGCTGTTTGATTTATAAAATGCTTGCATGCATAAACTGTTTTACTATTTCCACTTATGATTTCGATGAGTCTTATGAACTGTTTATATATGCTATTACAATGTTTTGGGCATGAGACCCGTCTGGATTATGTGTGGATTTTGTTTGGGATGTCCGGGGGACATAGGGTAAACTATACTGTTATTGTACTGTACTTTCCTACCTGTGTATATTGTCTCCTCCAGGGAGGGTCGTTGGCCTGGGTGGACCCTGGAGTAGTCACGGGGCCCTGACTGAGTGGAGTTGACCCCCGTTGGGCTGCTTACTCTCAGGAAGGCATGTTTATATACCTCGGGCAGTGACCGGGATACCGGGAGCTGATGTACCTAGAGAGTCTCGGGTGTGAGACCCTGAGTGGCAACGCGTAGCCTTAGAACCGTGACATCATCTGGGTTGGGTTTTACAGTGCACTGATATGTTAGTTTCACCTTTCGATTATTATTGTGGTTTATTTGTTATGATTTCATTATAATATTATATTTTCACTGCATGCAAGATTTGGAAAACGGAGGGGTAAAACCATATGATTATTTTATTATTAAATTGATTTCTAAACTGTTATTTTTGGCCCACTCACCCTTGTTTTACTGACCCCTCCAGACCCTGACACGGAAATAGAGGAGGAGGACCCGGAGGAGGAGGCAGAGGTTTAGTTTGCCTAGCTGTGCACATGTACACCCACTTGTGGGTAGGTTGAGCACCGAATAAATGTACTCTGACTATTGTGCTCACATGTTGTATTTTACTTTCCCTTGTCTGACAGTATCACTTTAAACACTGTGGTTGTACGTTATCTATCTATTTAAGTCTTCAGTTTTTATTTAAGGGTAATTTTGGCATGTTTAGAGTCATTGTCAGACGGGAGCGGGGCACGTCCCCGGGTGGTCCCAGTGGGATTGGGACGGGTCCTGTCAATATCGTGTTAGAGGAGTCGGGTCGTGACATCGCAACCCATTCCAAGTTGAAAAAAAATATAGCAATTTAAATAAATAAGCTGATAAACTAGCAATAGAAAGAAACCTGATGAACTAAGTAAAATCAAGACGAAAAATATTTAGAAAAATGTGAAAACCATGGATGTAAGGTTCCATTTGTTCGATGAGAGATTCCAATGTGTGCTACGTCTATTCAGGGTTGAGAGGGGAGGTTTTTAGGGTTTCCAGGCTTACGACTTCGATTACAGAGAGAAAAGAGCTTGAACAAATTGGTAGGTCATGAAAGAAATTGGTGGGAACTGAAGTGAGTATTATCATAACTTTTGGGAGGTGAATTCACATAATATATCGCCTAAAAAGATGTTTTCGTGCAAATGTTTTCGCACACAAAATTCCCTTTATTTGCGCAATATATTTGTCGCATAAGGCATCTTTTTTTTGTAGTATTATTGTGTCCAATTATATGAATGATTTCATCTATACTGGTGATAGTGTTTCTACTTTTTATGATGACTAAGTTAAATCAAGAGATGATGTAGATATATGAAATGATTAAATTGGGTTTGTTACATTATTTCTAGGAATGAGAGTTATACAATCAAGTAATGGAATCTTTATTCATCAAAATATGCATCTACATTGCTAGAGAATTTTGGGCTTAAAGACTGCAAACCAGTAACCCATGTCTCTAGCTATAAATGACAAAAGGTACGGTTGATGGAAGTGGAGTAGTTGTTGAACATCTTTACAGAAAAATTGTGGGAAGCCTGCTATATTTGATAGGTAGAATGTAAGGACCTGTTTCAGGAATTAGGGTTAAGACAGTGATTATTAGCGAATTAGTGAGTTAATCGGTGATTAGTTGTTTACGATAGGGGCGTACGTGTAGAATGACGATTTTACCCATAGTTTGGGCAAAAAGTTGACTTTGAGTTCGGGTGGTCAATTGGGTATTAACCGATGACCGTGACGTAGTTCAGAACGTCACAAATCGGTAGACAGGTGGCACGCCCGATTCCGACATACGAGGAGGAAGTTATGATGTTCGGAAGGTTGAGGGCATTACCGTAATTTGGTTAAAATAGGAGGAAAAGTTGATTTTTTGTATGATCGGGTTTTTTCACGTGGACCTAGGACCGTTAGGTAGCTCTTGTCGTCCTGAGTTCAACGACAGGCGGCACGTATTTATCGGACATAGGACGGGCAAGTTACAGGTCTAACATAGTAGTGGCAAAATCGTAAATTTTGATTCAAAAGAGGGGCAGTTTGGTCTTTTGCACATTGGGAATTGTGTAACCGGATTGGGACAAGTGTACAGGGGAGATTGGGATATTTTGTGAGAGAGATAAGGGGATGGTGACACGTGGGAGAGCTCTAGTGGGTTCTAGGATTTTTCACGGTTCAATTAAACGGGTTGTGCAGGTGTGTGTGTGTGCAACCGTGTTCGAACGAGAGAGAAACAGAGGGTGGGATTGAGAAGAATTGAGCGTGGGCTGTGTGTGTTGTTGTATCCTGGTGCTTGAGGGAGTGTTTAGAGATCGAGAGAGAGACAGTGAGTGAGTTGAGTGTGTGAGGAGACGTCGTGAGCTCACGGGAAAACCAGAAAACAGAGAGGGACTTGTGTAACGACCCGTCCCGAATTCCGGGATTAGATTAGTCACTAATCTCGATTAGTGAGGTTGAACGGTGGTTAGTAGGGCGGAATCGGACAAAATATGCAAAATGACCGTTTTGCCCCTGGTTGTGGGCAAAATGTTGACTTTTTGTTCGGGCGGTCAAATGGACTTTGACCGATGACCGTGACGTAGTTCGGGACGTCAGGAGTTCATAGACAGGTGGCACGTTCGATTCCGACATTCGTAGAGAAAGTTATGGTGTTCGGAAGTCGAGGGGCATTTTGGTAATTTGGCATGTTTGGGGCCAAATGTTGACTTTTTGACCGGGAGGTCCGATGGACGAGGGCCAAGGACCGTTACGTAGGTATCGTCGATACGAATCCAACGACAGGCGGCATGCCGAAATCGGAGATTCGACGACAACGTTATGGTCAAGGAAGCGAATTTACGAACCGAGGCTCAGATTAAAATAATAATATAATAATAAATAGTGACCGTTGATTGTGCACATCCGGATGAGTGACAAGTGTCACCCATCCCTTGTTTCCAGCTCCATGTTTCCCTCCCAACACCATCATTACTACATCATCATCATCTAATCCACCATTTCCCCTAAATTAATCTTCTTTGTTCCTAAACCGTGCACAAAATGTGGGATTCGGATTAGGGAGAATTGGCTCCCTCTCTCTGCCGTTCCTGAGAGAAAAATGAGAGACTAAGATGTTTGATTTAACTGGGAAACACGAGGGATTGAGTGTGGGTTGAATTTTGGATTTTGGATTTCGGGAAAGTTGGGGGGAAAATTCGAATTGGAGGAATTGAGCCGTGAGGATCAAATTGGAGATTACCTTCAGCTTCCCGGGAGTGCCACGATCAGTTTTGTCGAAGGAACGAAGGGATTTGGCCACCAATTGGCTCTGATCACACTTGGTGACAGAGGAGGAACGTCGAGCTTGAGTCGTGGAGTTGGAGGCTTCGATGGACGGAATTGAGGTGGGGAAACTACTTCTCATGATCCCACGATGCTTCTGGGTTCATCAATTGAAGGAAAACGGCTGTGGTTGACAGAACTCCATTGTTGAACAGTGACGGTGCTCGAGCTTGAGTCGTGACGATTGGGCACAGGTTTGATGCAATTGATATGGGGGAATTGTTCCTCAGGGTCCGTTGATGCTTCTGGAATCATCAATTGGATGAAACCTGCAGCAATTGAGGGAGTTCCATGATTGCACAGTAACCGGGTGTTCTTCGTGGATCATCGTTGAATCGTGGAATTGTAGGTAATGTTTTGTGTAATCAACGTTACAGAACCTTAATTTAACTTAAAACGAAACTAATGGAATGATCAATTGAAGGAATTAGGATCGAATTAACAGGATTGGAACCGGGTCGTCTCGCGGGTAAACTGGACCCGTTTACCAGACATACGGGTTAGGACGATGCACTGTAGCAGGCGCGTGGGTTTCACGCGCAGCCACTCACGGCGGCGCGTGACGGCGCGTGGGCATGAATCTCGAGGTGAGGTCAACATGACTTCTGTCCTATTTAATGTAACGGACATTTTGGAATTGGTTTCGTGTCGATCGGACACCGTCTCGATATTGTTCGGGATGTCCGAAGGTTTTAAATTAAGTTTAAAAATAAGTAAAAATTCGGGAAAATTACGGGACTTTGATAGGATGTTAATAATGAGGTTAGTGACCCTCTAATGTGATTTGGACAGGATTGGGAGTCCCGGTGATAGTGGTGTGGTCCGGGAGGGCCGGTGGCACGCGTATCGAGGCATACCGTTAAAACGGTCTGTGAGTGGACTTTGGTTTTATAAATCCTATGCATGCTTAAATGTGTTATATGGTTTATATACATGATTTCTATGATGGTATTTGTGAGCATTGATTTCGGGTATGTTGCACGTATTTCGAGGTGTTTTCCATATTTCACGTATATCGGGATTAACGGTTTATTTGTGGTTTTGTGTGCTTGTGGTTAAATAAATAATATGATAAAACGGTTTTTATATTGGAAAGATGAATTCGGGCTTGAGGCCCAATTATGTTGGAAATTTCAGACTTGGAGTCCATTTGAGAATCGGGTCGGAGGCCCAGTTGGTTAATGAAATCGGGCCAGGGGCCCAGTTGGTATGAAATCGGGCTGAGACCCATTTTGAGTTATGTTATCGGGCCAGGGGCCCAGTTGATTTACGAATTCGGACCGTGGGCCCAGTGGGTTTATACAGTCGGGCTGCGGGCCCAGTTGGTTTACAAATCGGGCCGTGGGCCCAGTGGTTCATAAAATCGGGCATGAGGCCCAGTTGGATAATAAATGTGATTTCGGGTCAGGGACCCTATATTTAATAATTGTGATTTTGGGTCAGGGACCCTAAATGGAATTAAGTGGTTTTATGGAAATTTCGGGCAGGGCCCATTGTAATGATGTGATAAAAGGATTTAATAAAACTGTTTTCCATATACCATCTGGATACAAGGATATATGATGGTCTCCTCCAGATGTCTGGGACACTGGGGAAGTCACGGTGCATTGCCTGCGAGGGGTCATTAAACGGAGTAGCCGGACCGTATGATGACTCAGGAGCAGGATTGCTATGATTGACGTCAAGGACGTCAGACATCAGGGATGTCAGAAACATGGACCCGGAGAGACCCCGGGCAGCACGCGTAGCTTATGAAACCGTGAGATATGACGTCAGGGACGTCAAGCGTCTGGGACGCTAAGCATCTGGGATGCTGGTGATGGTAATGGTAAAATATGGATTAATGAATAAAATGGCTTATTGGTTAGATATGTGTTATGTGGTAAAAATGGATTATTGGTTATGAAATGGTATGTCGGGTCAGGGACCCTAAATGGTTTTGGATTTATGGATTGATGTTCATTTATGGTCGTGGGTGGTGACCCACATTGTTGTTTATGTATAGTTATGGTATTTCACAGTTTTGGGCTGAGTTCCCACACTTGGTTTTTGGTTAACGGTTTTTGGGCTAAGGCCCTAATGGCTCGGTTGAGCAAACGTTTTGGTTACTGGTTTTCGTGGCATGCATACGTTTTTATTGGAGGGCATAAATGTCTTATAAATGTATTTGATGAACTTACTGGTTTTTGTCCACTCACAGCTTTTGGTTTTAATGCCCTTCAGGTTGATCACGGATGCGATTGCTGCAGAGACTGGGACATTGCACACCTCCTCCATCGATCCTTGCGCACTCTGGATGCCCCGTTTGGGCAGTGGCACTTGGTTATCCCTTGTCCGACACCCCTTGTTGGACGGGAGCAGGGCACATTCCACGGTAATCCCGGGGGGATTGGGATGGGTCCTGTCAACTTGGGTAGTGGTGCTACCGTGTAAGTGATCAATCGAGGCTGGTGGTGGTGTCCAGAGGACGGAGGTGGACTGGAGGAGTCGTGTTTTCACGGTTGAGCTCACGGTGGCGGCCTGAGCACAGGTAATTTCCCATTTTCTTTCAAATGCTCTGTTTCGCCGTTTAGGTTCAAACCAATAGTCGTGGGTTTTGAGTACGAGTCAAGGTTTTTGGTGAGTTGTGTGAGACTCAGTTAGGTCCTAGGAGTTGTTTAGTGTCGCCACCGTGACGGGGGAGGACTTGGGTGGCTGGATTGTGAAACAGGGGACTGAACGGGTTTTTATTTCGAGTTAGGGACGACGGGTTAGAGGCTGTGTCGAAGTATTTGGAGTAGGGGATAGGTTGCTTGGGACTGGACGAAGAGATTAGTGAAAAGAGGGAGGAAAACGGGGAAGGATTGGCGGAGAACCGTTTTCATCGGTTCAGACCGGTCTGCCCAACGAAGACGATGATGAACAGTGCACTGGGTGCAGGCGCGTGAGGGCCACGCGCAGCCACTTTGGGCAGCGTGTGTGGGCTAGTGCGGTGGTTTCCGGGGAAGTGGTCAACTAGGTTGTTGGTCTACTCGTTGCAACGAATCTATTGGACTAGGTTTCGGGCCTATCAGACGTTGTTTCGGGTTAGTTTTGCGGGAGCGAAGGTCCAGGGTCCCGTTTAACGTACGCTTAGAAGTTCGGGAAAGTTTTGGGATTTGAGTAGGACTTTTGTGAAGTAGTTAGTAACCTCGTTATGGAATTTGGACAAGTTCGGGGAAGCCGAGAATAGAAAACTGGCCGGGAACGGCGTAAGTGCGCGCGTATCGAGATGACGTCGAAATAGTCTGTGAGTGGACTTTGCTTTCTAACTCTTGATGCATCCATATATGTTTTTATATGTTTTCCATACTTGATTTTATGATTTGATTTATGATTGTGACGGTTTACGGTTTGTGCACGTTAATGTTTTAAACTTAAACTTTATTTTTGTCCACTCACAGTCTTTTCGTGTTTTCGATACCCTCCAGGTTGTTGCAGTGCGGGCTGTTAGTCGAGAGAGACGGAGACATCATATGTTCGATCCACAGTAGACGTAGTGCACTCTGGGATGTTCGGAATTTCTGGACGGTCGAATCGGAAATCCCTTGTCTGACTTACGTGTCACATGGAGGTTGGACGTCCGTTTAGCTTTCGTGTCATGCGTAACTTGGACGGGATTGGGATTTAGCCCTTAATCCCGGGGGATTAGGGGTGGGTCCTGACATAGAAGACCTGATATTATGTAAGTTTCGAGTTTACTATCTTGATTGATGCATAATCCTACCAAGAAGCAGTTTAGAATAGCAAAAAGGATTCTAAGATATGTTCATAGCATATTAGCTTATGGGATTAAGTACAAGAAAGGAAACATTGCTACTCTAATTGGGTTTTCTAACAGTGACTGGGAGGATCAGAAAATGACATGAAAAATGCTTCAGGGGTTGCCTTTACTTTTGGGAGTGGTATCTTCTTCTGGGCATCTGTCAAGCATAGCAGTGTGGCCCTCTCAACTCCAGAGCCTGAATATGTGATTTCTTGTGAGGCAACTACTCAAGCATTTTGGTTAAGGTTTGTGTTAGAGGATTTTGGAAAAGAATAATTAGTGACAACTCCTATAATGTGTGATGATATGTCAGCCATTGTTATGGCCAAGAATCTAGTTTTCCACCAGAAGACTAAATACATAAATAGGAAGTTTCACTATATTAGATATGCTATTCAGAATGGTATGATATCTCTACACTACTGCAAGTCAAAAGAGCAGATAGCAGAAATCTTCACCAAAGCCTTGCCTAGAGAAAGGTTCAATTATCTTAAAGGCTTGCTGATAATGGGTTTAGTGAATAACTTAGGAAGTGTTGTTGATAGATAAGCTGCTCACTTGGCAGTTTACTTTGTCGTTGACTTGGTGGCACACTTTGTAACGATCTGGTCCAAATATTAGACTACTTAATTAGAAAAGGACAATTGTTCCCTTTGATTTAGAAGGGGGCTGAAAATCAACTTAAGTTTGGGAAGTATTTTTGAAATTTTTCATGGAGATTTACACATGTCTTGAACCCACAAGTTTCTAGATATGTGGCATACAAAAATTGGAGTCTAGATACAGAAGTCACGAGTTTATAACCCTAAGGGGCATTTTGGTAATTTTTGGGAGATAAAATATTTTATCATATATTTTTAGGTTCCTTCTTCCATATTTTTTTAGAACTCTCTGAGTATGACCCATTCTTCTTTCCCACATGACTAGTACTGCAAACTTGGATTGGAATTAGGATTTAGGATTGAGTTTTGTTAGATGAAGAAGGAAGAAGATGATGAAATCAAATTCACTATTCATTATATTCTTTCTAATTTTTTTTGTTAATTTTAATAATTTTTTATAAATAATTAAATTATCAATCAAGAATCGACACGTGATAATATTGACATTGTCACTAACTTGACTAAGAGATTGAAGTAATGGTGCAACTAAATTTACAATTATAGTAGAAAATTAAAACTAAATCTGTTTTGAGGAGTAAAATATTTAATATCCAATTAAGTTCACACGCAATAAATTTTTTCTGAATAAATAAAACTTGATAAATAAATAAAGCTTTGGCATGTGGATTATTTCCCTTTTCCCAAAAGTACACGCAAACATCAACAATGCGATGAGCCGTGGACCCATGGGCCATGACTCCACAGAGGCACTGTGGATATGATTAATAAGCCGGTAAGCCTTTATGTTGAGAAATAAGAACCAAGCATTGTGTTGTTGATGCTTCTGCTCCATTATTGGCCCCTCAGATTCCAATCTGAATTATAATTCATGGAGCAACAACCACACGTACTACTGCTGCCGTTCCCGGCACAAGGCCACGTCACTCCGATGCTAAGCTTGGCACAACTTCTCTCCCACGCTGGCATCCACGTCACCTTCCTCAGCACCGAGCACAACCACCGTCTCCTCACCCAACGCCAAGAGCTCTCCGCCCGCTATCCAACCCTCCGCTTCGAGGCCATTCCCGACGGCCTCCCCCCAGATCACCCACGCATTATTCCCCCCATCGACGACCTCGTGTCGTCCCTCAGATCAGTGACCAAGCACCTTCTTCGTGACCTGCTTATCTCTCTTACCAAAAGGAACGACGAGTCGTTTTCGGACGCTGATGATGATGATGCTTCTCGCCAGGGCCGGCCTCCTCCCTTGGGTTGTGTGATCACGGATGGGATCATGTGCTTCGCAGTTGACGTGGCGGAGGAGTTGGAAATTCCCATTATGGCCCTGCGCACTACCGGCGCCAGCAACTTGCTATCTTATATGTGCATTCCCACCCTCATTCAACAAGGCCAGCTTCCATTCTCAGGTGCCACTGTCACTCGATCCTCAACTTTTTGTTTTTTTTGCCAAACTTCTATCTTTATAGTTCAATTTCTCTTTTTGAAATTAAGGTACCTCGTTGAATTTATCAGATAATCTTAAACATATATCAGTTCAATTTCTCATTATCATTTCAAATTTATTTATTAAAATATATAAACTAAATTGAAGATTTTTAATCATTTATATATATCAACTAATAGATAATTTACCAGGTAGATTTTATTTTCTTAATATTAGCATAGGAGTTAAGTGAATCTAGTTCAGTGAGTTTTGTGTTGATTTGTAGATAATTGATTTCAAATTCAAATCCCAATAACATATTGTATGAATAATTTCCAAATATTATTCATCCATGTAATAAATAAAAACATTGATATATGAGAGTATATTATATTATACAAATTAGATATTATATCTACTTTACTTTTTGTGAGAATCAAATTTGAGACTTCAAATATAACATACGGAGATAGAATATTAAAATAATAATTTAAAAATTGAATGTATTTGTAAAAAATAATTTGATAAATTTAAAAGTAGTACTGCAAAATACTACAAAATAAAAGTAGAATACAACTATTATCCGCAAACATCTTAAAGCCACGTGGCACAGAGGATAGTGCTTCTTTTGTTTGTTTTTTTTTATCCAGAGTGCTTCTTTTGTATTGACTAGCAATTAGGTCTTCGCATTGATGCGACGTTAGATTGAGTATTATTAATTTTTCATAAATGAGTAGTGATTTTTTGATATCTATAAAAGAAAGGAAAAAAAAGGCAAAATCGGTAAAACACTGTAGGAGAACAATATTTTTTTTATATCTCTTTTATGATTTTTTTTTATATGTATAAAGGAAAAGAAAAAAATAATAAAGGAAAAGAAAGAAAAAAGGAAAAGGAAAAAAGAAAATTTGATATGTATAAAGGAAAAGGAAAAAAAAAAGAGGCAGAAAAAAAAATTTGATATGTATAAAGGAAAAGAAAAAAAAAATATCAAGGAAAAGGAAAAAAATAAAATAAAGGAAAAAGGAAAATAAAAAAAATATATGAAGGAAAAGGGGAAAAAAGGGACAGAAGTGAAAAATCGCTGTAGATCTACGAACTTACGACTCCGAGATTTACACAACGGTAGAAAGACCAAACAGTATTCCGAACAGAAAGTCAACATTTGATCACATAACATAAGGGTAAAAACATCCATTTTCTTTTCAAATTCTCTCAATTACCTTTTCCAAATTTCTGGGTCATCACAATAGCAACACCTCACGCACAAAGATCCATAAATTCCAATTTTTTTTTACTATTCTAGCAGCATACTAAGATATTGGATCCCCACAAAATGAAAAAGTCAACCATACATGGAAAATCATTAATAAAAAAAAACCTAAGAAGTAGCTTGTAGAGATGTGGTTTAATAATGATAATGCATCATTCCACAAAAAACCACCCCAAAAAGTTTTAGCAAATCAATAGAACAAAAATTCCTTATGGAAGTACCAGAATACAAATCATGCAAAACCAAGCTCAATCAATAGCCAAACGAAGGGCTGAGATGTGAGAACTAAGAAACCCATAATTGTGAAACCTACTAATCAAGCTCCATCAATGTAGTCAACAAATTTACTAAATGTCCAAGACTGATTGAATATCTGTTTAGGAAGTCTCTGCACACAGAAGAGAGGGAATCAATGTCCATAAAAGATTAAGTAGGTTTGAAAGAAGTTGGGGAATTGGAAAAAAAAAAAAACTGAAACAGAGGATTGAAAAAAGGCCTAATAGGACCTGCTTTTTTTGAGAAAAATAGGCAAATTACACAAAATATGCGGAAACAATAACAATGAATATCAAGATCAACAACAATTTAATAGGAATTGAGACACAAAATTGGAGAACAAAAAGTGATATGCTTAGCCCTCTAAGGTCTTCCCACTTTCAAATTGGGTTTTGAAGTGTTCTACAATTTAAAATCAGAAAAAAGATAACAAAGAGAACAAACATACAGCGAGAGGTAAACATTATACGACTTACACCTTTTGAGGTGTGTAAAAATAGCCAATATAGGAGCTTCCTCCAATGTATGGACCTTTTTCAAATGTTCTATATGCATCATTGACAATTTATATTCCTTCTTATGCTTACCAACTTTAGCAGCCAATTTGATTTGAGGTTCAAGATATTTAACTGTCTTAAATTACAATCCACTTTCTTAGTATAATTCTATAAATTAAGAGAATCCACAAAACAACTGCAGGTTTCATGACCTATACCTCAACATCAGCAAATCTTAAGCTAGCTTTTTTCCATACGACTTTCTATATGACTTTGTATAAGGATACAATAAATGAAGATCACTTAAGCGGAGCTGCAGTTGCATAAAAAAAAAGTAAAATTAAGATTATGGGACAACATGCAAAGATCACTTAATCATTAACCGTACAACTAATTTATAGAACCCATAGGAAAAGTTATTAAGTTATCACTATATGCTGAATGGAAATCGAATCACCACTCAAAATTAGATGGAACCCGACATCATGTTTTTCGATCCTCGCAAAAAAAAAACAATACAACTTTTTTACAAACAACCAATAAAATCCAAGAGAAGCCAATACAATGCAGAAAGAACAACGAAAGCTAATATCATTCAATAATTAATTTAAATATTATAGAATAAAAGAAGACAATAAACGGACATCTAAATGAAAGTGGAAGAAAAGTTTAACTTCAAAAATCTTCCAAACCCTAGAATTTCTTCCTCGCCCTTTGAAAAAAACAGACCTGCAAAAATCCATGAATAATGAATGATTAAAAATGAAGCGAGGAAGAGAGGTCAACTTGAAGAAAATATAGCAATCAAATATGAAGTAATTGAAGCAAATACAACATATTATTTGTCGAATTTAACAAATTGAGAAAACTAATTGTCGTGTACATGGTACCTCATAGAGACAACTGCTTCTTCCTCTTGCAACTGATTACCCAATCTGCAACCAAACCAACCGAATGAATTCATTAGTAAATAGAGGCATGATTTATGGCTGAAATGGAGTTTCAGTAAAGGACGGGCATAATAGGAAATGTCTTGTTCATAAAAAGGATTAAAGGAAGGGCAATATAGTAAATTCACTATTCATAGAACTATTCATGGAATAGTAACCCGGCATACGGGTTTTAGTGGATAGTAAATTCATCAAAAAATAAACTTCAAAAGTACTCCTCATAACTGGTTAAAAGGTCGGCCAAAGTAAAACTTAACCTTTATAATTTGGGTTCTTCTTAATTCAGATCGGCTCCAATTCAACCCGGCCATATATATACCTGAATCATGGGTTGAACTTAGAAGTACAAGATATATGATTAATATGTCCTACTTCTTTGACTTATTAAATATATGATTAATATGTCCTACTTTTTTGACATTATTAATAAGTTTCATCAATGAAATTAAACATTGTATATGAGTGTTGTGATGAGTTATATATATATATATATATATTTCACTTTCATATTGTTGATCGATTAGTGAATTCTCTATGCATATGCGATGTTAGAGATTTAAGAAACTGTTGATCGATTAGTGAGTTCTCTGTGCATATCTAAAGTTAGAAATTGTTGATTTTTAAAGAAATAACTAAAGGTCATCTCTATAAAAATTTGATCAAATTAATAATTATTTAGTCATTTATACGTATAAATAAACGGTAATAATAATCATAATGAAATTGTCATTGTTTGCCAATACACATTTTTTAATTTATTTGATTTGTTTCTTTAGTTTTAAGAGACTGGAAAATACCAAGAGATTGCGTACTAATAACACCAGTCTTATTTTTATAAACAAGACTAATCTGTATTAATGTATAGTTTACAAATATAATTAATTTTCAAATTTAGTGTTTACGCCATATTGGACTGAGCAATGGACTTGTCAAGCACTACATTGGATCACGAAGTAAGCCCATCAAGAAGGCTCCAAAGATCACACAAAACTCACCATCAAGGTCCATGCCGGAAAAGCCCATCATTAAGTCCATGACCTAAACCCTAGCTCTTGCCTATATAAGGGGCACTATCACCCTCATTTGAGGGGATCCGACTCTCTCACTAGAGAAACCTCTCTCACTAGAGAAACCTCTCTCTCTAGACTTTAGAGCTCTTACCTCTCTCTACATCTACCTTCTATCTCTAAAGGTTCTAAGCCTATTGTATCATGTACAAACAAACACTATTATACTAATGAGAATAGAGTAACACCATAGACGTAGCCCGATTTGGGTGAACCACGTACATACTTGTGTTCTTGGGTCTTGTGCGGTCTTCCTACTCCTCGTTGGAACATTTTATGCTTCAACAGTTTGGCGCCGTCTGTGGGAACCATAACAAAAAAACTATGTCGGTTCTCTCTCTTCCTCACACCTGCAGAACCCACAAACCCGAGAATTCTAGGCACCTACAAAAATCAACTCTGATATTCTGAGAAATTCTCTCTTTTCCAAGAATTTTCTCTCTTCTGAGAACTCTCTCCCGAATTTGCCCATTCACACCCCAACTCGGGGCCCAAAATTTTCGTCACATTGAAGCCCACTTGCTAGCTAAGGTCCAAGGCCCAAAACAAACAAGGGGCAAAGCTACCCATGACGCCATGCATACCCACCGACAAGGGCCTTTTGCTGACTTCCCTTCACTATCCATGTGGCTATGCTACCACCACTTGCAAAGTCACCTATGTGGCAAAACCTTGGCCATTTTCTCAGTCACCATGAAACAAAATGGCCAAAACTTTGTACAAGGAGTCAAAGACGCCCCACCAACCTGCACAAACAAGCTGGGAATCCACACCACATGCCCACTATATACATATATATACATACTTTACCTTTTGTCAAAATTGACTCTGCCCACCACCACAAATATATATATATGGTCATGTTTCTCTTCCACTTGCTAAACCTGACTCACCACTAAAATATCACTACTATTTTAAACAAAGCCAACCCAGAAGTCATCATCTTCAAAGGCTTCATTATAAATTTATGATCATCTGCCTGAAAGCAAAAAAAATAAATAAAAAAATCGCAGGAGCTTTGTGGTAATCAAAATGGGGCACCTCGTCGCACTCGGTCGTTGGAGCACTTAAACCGCGAGACACAACAGCGCCAGGTCAAGGCCCACTGCTTGTCTGCTTGAGCTAAAGCCCCCTGATCCGCCACCGAGCGCCACTGGACTCCAGCTTCGATCATCAACCTCACCTAGTCAGTCATTTGCTTCATGACAAACCCTTCGGTCAAAGGCCATTCGGTCAGCCACTACCCAAACTTCTCCAGGACCACCAGCAGGCTGCATACTGAGCAGTCAAGCATTCTCGACCACCGTCCATAAGTCGAAGCTATTGATCTTCGAGCATTCTGGGTGGTCTGCCTATGTACTCTTCGGTGGCCGTCCACTAAGTTCCAAAGCACAACGAGGCCCCTTCAAGGCTCTTCCAATCAACTTCCACCGAAAGTTATATGACGACATCCCATCTTCACAGACCACCGATGCCCACCGACGAGTGAGGACCGCTCGGCTCACTTTTCTCCCCACCAATCCGCAGGGGTCCAGCTCATGTGTGAGGTCTTAAATCTGGTTGACCTGCATCCACGATCGTCCCAACAAAGACCGACCGCGCATAGGACCAGACTCGTTCTCGCATGAGCTCGCATATGACCCGTTGATCGACCCGAGTAGCGACATTCCATTATGCCAAGGTCCACATGACCTTTCGGTTGATGCCCATCAACAAAACTCTACCAATCACAAATGGATCTACTCAGTCACAAACCACCAACAACACTTTTGGCTTTAGCCTTCTGAATTGCACTGGCCACTCGGTCAGATAGCCTTAGAAATGGTTGGTGCGCTGTTATCGAACAAAGCTTGGACACTGTAGGATTCCTAGATAACCACTCGATGAGCACCGGTCATAAACTCTTTGACCACTCGGTCCGATGCCCTTGATGACCCATTCGGTAGATTTACACCGAGCTCCATCTTTGATGCCGATTGGGGGAGACCGCTCGGTATAGTCACACCCTGAAGACCCTTAAGACCAGCAATATGTCGAGCACCCATTGTGCATCCGAACCTCCTTTGGGCATGCGGTTATGGCCCAGCAAGCTACATACTGAGCTGTCAATTTGTCTCAGCCCAAAAAAGTACACTCGGTCACCAAAAACAAAAAAAAAAAACAAAAAAACAAAAGCATAAAACACAAACTTTGTTTTTGGGGCCTTACATCTCAATTTTTAGGGAGCCCACCAAGTGGCCTAGCCAACTCGGTCTTGCAAACAAAAAACAAACACTTTCTTTTATTTTTGGGTTTGGGCATTTCCTCTTTTTTCAACCCTCACTCGGCCAACATCACTCGACCAAACCAACTCGGTCATAAAAAACAAAAGCATAAAACACAAACTTTGTTTTTGGGGCCTTACATCTCAATTTTTAGGGAGCCCACCAAGTGGCCTAGCCCCCTCGGTCTTGCAAACAAAAATCAAACACTTTCTTTTATTTTTGGGTTTGGGCACTTCCTCTTTTTTCAGCCCACTGAGAGGCCTAATTAACTTGACCAAACCAACTCGGCCTACCCAACTTATCCACCATAACTTCTATCTCGGTACGACCACCATTCGAATAGGTATTGCTCTACTCTTCCACTATAGTTTGGGGGCTCTAACTCGGCTCACACCACGAGCTCTGCTCTTCCTCTCGTCACATGGAACTAACTCGGCTCACACCACGGACGACCACTAGGTAACACTTCCAAACATAAACTTATAAACATCATAAATATCGTACGCATACATACATGCACTCATACACGAACTCATACACGAACTCATACATGCATCCATGCCTGCAGAGCATACATGAAACTCATACTTAAGGTCGACATATTACCGAGCGCTCAACACATTACTGAGCTACTCGAAACATTACCGCGTATACATTCGCTCAACACATTACCGAGCTACTCGAAACATTACCGAGTATACATTCGCTCAACACATTACCGAGCTACTCGAAACATTACCGAGTATACATTCGCTCAACACATTGTCGAGTTACTCGAAACATTACCGAATATACATTCGCTCAACACATTACCGAGCTACTCGAAACATTACCGAGTATACATCTGCTCTACACAATACCGAGATACTAAACACTTGGCCTCGACTCAAACATTAGAGTCAGAGTACAAGCGCACTCGGCCTACACTCAACACTCGGTCTATACTCAGCTCATTACCAAGCCGCTCAATTACCGAGCCCACTTTCACAGCTAAACTTAGCTCATATTCCGATGGACACACATATATAGCAAAGAATCACCTGCAAGCATTCAGGCTCATATTCGGAGTCATCCTCACCGAGAGACTACCTAAGCACATATTTTCTACCATCTTCCCTTCAGCATCTTACCTCGACCGAGGACTTGGGGGACTGATGGTACACTGAGGGAAACAAAAAACGAACACAAAAAAGTTGCTCGGTCAATACACTTTGAAAGTCCTCAATTGAGATAGTCCACCTCAGTTAAGAACTTTGGGGACTTCTGTTTACACCATATTGGACCGAGCAATGGACTTGTCAGGCACTACATTGGACTACGAAGTAAGCCCATCAAGAAGGCTCCAAAGATCACACAAAACTCACCATCAAGGTCCATGCTGGAAAAGCCCATCATTAGGCCCATGACCTAAACCCTAGCTCTTGCTTATATAAGGGGCACTATCACCCTCATTTGAGGGGATCCGACTCTCTCACTAGAGAAACCTCTCTCTCTAGACTTTAGAGCTCTCACCTCTCCCTACATCTACCTTCTCTCTCTAAAGGTTCTAAGCTTATTGTATCATGTACAAACAAACATTATTATAATAATGAGAATAGAGTAACACCGAGGAAGTAGCCCGATTTGGGTGAACCACGTACATACTTGTGTTCTTGGGTCTTGTGCGGTCTTCCTGCTCCTCGTTGGAACATTTTATGCTTCAACATTTAGTATTCCTACCACTGCGTTAATGTTATTCTGCACATTAATTGACTTTAAAATGTAGATATTTGTGTGTGTATAAATACATATATATATATATTTGAAGTTATAAAAATGACTTAAATGTGCTTGGTTTTGAAGGAATTTACTTTTTTCGTGCATATTCCTGCTATCCATGGCGTGCTTGATGATTATTTTATGCATATACATGAAACAGATGACAACATGGATCAAACCATTAGCGGTATTCCGGGGATGGAAGGTCTTTTGCGTTGCCGTGATCTCCCGAGTTTTTGTAGAATGCCAATCGACCATCCTGCAGTTAGATTTTTCCTAGAAGAGGCTCAGGCCATCACTCGCGTTTCTGCTGTCATACTCAACACCTTTGAAGACCTCGAATCCACCACCCTCCCCCACATTGCATCGCTATTTCCTAGGACTTACACTATTGGCCCTATACACATTCTTCTCGAATCTCGCGCCGGTGTTGACTATCTATCATCATCTGCCTCTTCTTTGCGCCAAGAAGACCAAAGTTCCATGACGTGGCTCGACTCCCAACAACTCGGGTCCGTTATTTTCGTTAGCTTTGGCAGTTTGGCGAAGTTAACACGTGGTGAATTGCTAGAGTATTGGCATGGTCTGGTCAACTGTGGCAAGCCTTTTCTATGGGTGATGCGCTCAGATATGCTTTGGTGTGAGCAAGGTGAGCATGTGATCCCAGAGGAACTAGAGGTAGGAACAAAAGAAAGGGGGTTTATTGTGAAATGGGCCCCACAAAAGAAGGTCCTAGCCCATGAATCCGTGGGTGGGTTCCTGACCCACAGTGGGTGGAACTCAACCCTAGAGGGCATTTGCGCTGGAGTTCCAATGCTTTGTTGGCCCCAGCTAGCGGACCAGCAGGTGAATAGTAGATTGGTAAGTGAGGTTTGGAAGATAGGGTTTGATATGAAGGACACGTGTGATAGATCCACAATTGAGAAGATGATAAGAGCATTGATGGAAGAAGGTGATCAAAGAAAAAAGATTTTGGAATCAATGGAAGGGTTTTCTAAATTGGCTCACTTGGCTGTTAGTGAAGGTGGATCATCGTACAACAACATGGATAAACTTATTGAAGACATAAGAAACCTGTGAGCTAATATATTTATCAAGAATTATTATTATTTGTTCAAATTGTGAAACATTTTAAATTGCACTTTTGTACTTGATTTTTCAAATTTAGATTCCAAAAGGACCTTGGTGTTTTCCACCTTTTCAATAAATTATATTCAAACAAACACAATGGTCCATGCTATTATTACTCTTTTCCTTCGATCCAACAAGATTTTACTGAAAACATATATTTTGTGTGATGTCTGATATGTAAGTTAGGGATACTGTTAGCTATAGTTTTTGAATTTTATAATAATGTTAGTTATTGTTCATAAATTTCATTATGTTAGGGATAATGTTAGCTATAGTTTTTGAATTTTACAATAATGTTAGTTATTGTTTATTAATTTCATTATTAATAGTGCAAGTTTCTAAACTATGCAAGTGTACTGTAATCGTCATCCCGTTAAAATTGTTAACTTTTTTTTTATTAAAAATAAGAATGATATTGTTTTTTCAAATATATATCTAAAAATTGTATTTTTATATGTAAATAAAAAAATTAAAAAAATACTCCTTCCTCTTCCGTCCTCTTTCTTCCCACAAACATCATGGATATTTTGGATTTTTTAAGGTCACAAATTTAATAATTGATTAAAATTTAATAATTGATTAAAATTAAAAGAAAGAACAATAAAAATCTAGAATTTCTGAAAGGAAAAAAAAATTGGAAAAAGTTCGAATTTATATGTATTTTTTGTCACTAAAGGTGGGGAGTACCTTTAGTGACAAATTTTCTGATGAACATCGCCGAAGAAAGATGTCTTGGCGACGTTGTTTATTAGAAAAAAATTGCCACTAATGGTACTCTTCACCTTTAGTGACAAAAAATTCATATATATTTGAAAAGATCATGTTACTCTTATATTTAATACAAAAAAATAACAATTTTTATGCAGGGATGATTACTGCATATTTGAGCATAGTTCAAGGACTTTTGCTATTAATAATATGAAGTTCACTAACTATAACTAATACTAGTGTAATGTTTATGGACTATAACAACAGTTAAATGCAGAACTTTTTCACTTAAGCATTTTGAGTATTTACTTGCATATCACCACGCAATAAATGAGACTATAAAACACAAAATTAACAACAAACTCCAAGGGAAAATTACTATGTTTCCCTTATATCATACATTGCATATTAGATTTTACTCAAAATATCAAATTAATATCATTCCCACAGCTTAAATGTTACACACACTACAAACGATGTTTGATTGACTTGGAACTGGCCTTATTGGAGATTGATTTCACTATAGCCTATATGAGCTGGTTTTACGAATATTGATTCTATTTGCTGTTACTTTCTCGTATTTTGATATTCATGATTTATAATCTGTTTTTAACTCAGACTTGATAGTTTTCATATGCATGCATAATTTTTAAAAACGGAGGGTAGATGTCATATGTTTTTTTTAACTATGTTTTAAAAATATTTCTTTTTATATCCACTCACACGTTTTCTTGATTTTGATAACCCTCTAGGGCCATTTCACCGAATTCGAGACTGTTCGAGAGGCGGATGCATGAATTGAAGGAAAGTACACGTATCTATTGTCTTATGAGTGTTGGGGTAACTTCGGAATTTGGGGTTACTTGTCAGACAGAAGTAAGGCCCGAGTGTGATTTTCAAGTATTTAAAGGATGAGTCATGTCAGAACCTACATATGACATTTGATTTTTTGAGATATCAGTAGACAACTATTTAGAGGATTTTTTTTGGGATTCGTGACTTAAGTGAAAGGGAAAGACTCTTCAAAAGGAGAAGTGAAAAAATAGAATGATGAGAGTTGTTGCAATGCATTGTGAGGTTGAATACAACCTTAAATATATGAGAGATAAGACACCAATAAATAAGAGTGGCTTAGTTATAAAATAATACACACAATTAATTGTGTCCAAGAAAAGAAAAAGGTTTGACAACTTTACAGCTAACGTAACTTGCCTGTGTATTGTACACGGCCCCGTGTCTAGTAGCATGTCGGTGTGCATTAATAAAAGTATTTGACACAAAAGACTGTGTCCTATTTAAAGTGGAAACAAATATGAAATATTTTTGTGTTTAATAATTATTAAAGGACACAAAAAATATATTTGTGACTTAGAGACCAGTGTTCAATAGCTAGTTTTCTTGTAGTGGGCCAATATCATGTGGAATATATGTGCCACGTTAATAATTTTAAATGAATATGATTCTCTATATGGATTTTTTTAAAAGTCCAATAATTGTTATTTACAAGGGAAGATGGAAATCTATCATACAATATGCCACTATGATTCAAACTTTAGGCCAATTATCTATAAGTTAATGTTATAACCATCAGAACTAAACCTACTTGACACTTTTTTTTATTACAGGAGACGATGAATTTTTTGAAATTATTTATACAATATGTTATCAGGGTTCAAATTTAAGACAAATTGTCTATAAGTCAACACTAGAACCAACTGAACTACACATACTTGACACCTACTTGGCACTCTACTTAGATTTAAAAGTGAGAAAAATATTTAAAATATATTAACAGAAAAAAAAATCAACTAACCTTAAATTCCTTAAATTCTGAAGTGTTTTATCTCCACCAAATCTTCAAAGTTGCGGCACTGCGCCACCAAGCAACCCTGGTCTCTTGATCACCATTGATTTTAAAAGCTTCAAATCGATTTGTTTATATAAATCTTATAAAATAATTTTGATAATCCATCATCATTAACAGGACCCGTCCAGATCCCCCTGGGACTAACCGGGAACGTGCCCTGCTCCCGTCTGACACAGAACCCTAGAATACCAATTTTACCTTTAAAAGAGTCAAATGCGTAAATATCCTTAATTAAGTCATACATATATTCCAAATTCAAATAGTGTCAGACAAGGGATAACATAAATACAATTATTGAGCATGACATCTAGGTTTCCCTATGTACCAACCTACCCAGAAGTGGGGTTCAAGTGCGCAACGTCAATCTATGTGACAGGACCCACCCCCAATCCTCCGGGATTAAGGGCTAAGTCCTGCTCCCATTTAACTTACGCATGACACAAAAGCTAAACCGACGTCCAACCTCCATGTGACACGTAAGTCGGACAAGAGATTCTCTATTCGACCGTCCAAAAGCTTTCGGATTTTCTTGAGTACGCCGAATCTACTGTGGATCGCATGTGTAATGTCTCCGTCTCTCTTAAACAACAGCCCGCACTGCAACAACCTGGAGGGTATCAAAAACATGAAAAGACTGTGAGTGGACAAAAATAAAGTATAAGTTCAAAAACAGTTATCAGAAAGTACAATTACATTTTTACCCTCCACGCAAAACCAATGCATGCATATCAACTCAAGTTAGGAAACCATTTCATTCAAAACCATTAATGAAAACCGTTATCGAAAATCCGAGTCAAATCCGTCATTCAAATCCAGGGCCTCAGCCTAAAATCACAAATCAAACTCCAAGTATGGGAACTCAACCCCAAAACTCATCAAATCCAATTCATTCGGGCCACTGCCAAAAACATCTGAAAACCAGTGAAAAACCAGTGAAAAACATCAAGTATGCGAGTTTGCTGGATCTCAAGTGCGCCCGAGTCTTTAAACTCAAAACTATGCGCATAATCAGGTCTTCTTGGGATATCAACGAGTCTTTAAACTCAAAACACAATCAATAGGCATCAGGGGGTATCATATCCGAGTCTTTAAACTCAAAACATATACCGAGTCTTTAAACTCAAAACATATCAATCCAGGGCCCTCCCCCCGTCAATCAATCGAGTCTTTAAACTCAAAACCAGATCTAGCGGTTTTTCTTTTCTTTTTCCGGGTCTTTAAACCCAACACCATTTTTCAATCAAGTGAAAACCATAGAAAATCCATATCTGAATTCGCAACAATGATTCCGTAAGCTAGCATCCGGAACCATCATCCAGAACCCAAATCCAGATTTCCCCTTTCAAGTTTCAAAACCGAATCCAAAACATCGTTTCCGAAATCCAGTTCCAAAATCATATGAACAGGGCTCCAAGCCCGAAATCACTTTTTCGAAATCCATTTCAAATCCTTGAAATCAAATCATATTTCAAATCCCGAAATCCAATCATCAAAACCATGATCAAATCATAATATCAATCATATTCTCGTAAAACGTGAGATTCCGTAAATATCTCGAAAATCGTGCAAAACCGTAAAACATCAAGATCATAATCAAAATCATAGAATCACGTATAGAAAACTTATAAAAACATATATGCATGCATCATAAGTTAGGAAGCAAAGTCCACTCACAGAACATAGCGTCGTCATCTCGATACGCGCGCACTTTTGCCATTCTCGGCTAATCCGTTATAACCGGTTATCCCAAACCTGTTCAAATCCCACAATAAGGTCACTAACTACTTCAAAATGGTCATACTTAAGCCCAGTAATTTTCCCGAATTTTAACTATTTTTAACCGAGGCCTACAACCTTCGGACATCTCGAAACATATCGAGATGATGTTCGATTGACTCAAAACCAGTGCCAAAATGTTCATCACATCGAATACTTTAAAAGTTGTGTTGGATACTTTCCCAAAAGAGGCCCCATACGACCTCACGCGCCTCCCAAAGGGGCTGCGCATGGGAGCCACGTGCCCACTGTTCATCATCTTCAACCCGCTGTCGACCCAGTTGAGGCCCGGTTCAGACCAGCCTCTGTAACTCGAACCGGCTCAATCGGTTCATCTCTTAATTCGTCCAATTTTTCATCTTTTCCCATCCTTTTTAATCTATTCAATTCATCCTATTAATTCTAACCAATCTAGCTAATAAAATCACGAATTTAGGACCTGAACCTTACCTTCCTGATTCAAAATTTACACCATGCTCTGTACTTATGTCCTTCCATAGTTTCTGACCTTCTCTAGCCTCAACTTTAGTCCTGCTCGACTTTTTTACCTTCACTTAGCATGTTTCAAACATTAGCAGTCATCGACAAGGCCTAAAAACCCGTATTCAAAATTTAACTAAAACTTACCGCGTTGGTTCGTCGGCCACCAGTCCACGGCAAGCCATCTTTTCCTTCTCCTCAGACACGTCTCTCCTTCCTGATCGACATCTCCTTCCGACCACCACCATGCA
Organism: Prinsepia uniflora; assembly: GCA_032719365.1. Classification (NCBI taxonomy): domain Eukaryota; kingdom Viridiplantae; phylum Streptophyta; class Magnoliopsida; order Rosales; family Rosaceae; genus Prinsepia; species Prinsepia uniflora. The sequence goes on from CM064862.1 coordinate 84,496,631, forward strand.
CGACGGTGCTCGTAAGAGGACCACCACACTCCTCACCAGCTGTTTTCTCAACTCCCTTCACACGGTAGGCAACATGGATGATGCTTGGAGGAAGCATTGGAGGGTTCCTCACGGCTCACTCTGTTTTTCTTTGTTTTGCCCTAAAACCGTGCAACTTCATGTGTTTTCAAACACGAGTAGGTCGGCTAGAAGGGTTCCATAGACCTCTAGAGCAGGGCCATGTGTCCAAATCTCAGCAAACAACCACCCCTAGGCAGCCACATGTCCATTTTCCACTGGCACAAATCCCAATGAAACCAATTTGACCATTTTGCCCTTCTACCATTTTACCCTTCACTTATCTAGGCCTAAAACTAAGCCGTCTGATGTCCAATGACATCGTGCCGCCTGCCGTTGTACCCAGGACATCGAAATCTACCCAACGGTCCTCGAATTGCGTGAAAAATACTTGTCATGTAAAAAGTCAACAAATTCCCTCTTTTTAACCTAATTACGACAATATCCTCGAACTTCCGAACGTCATAACTTTTTCCTCGAATGTCGGAATCGAACGTGCCACTTGTCTATGTACTCGTGACATCCCGAACTACGACACGGTCATCACTCAAAGTCCATTTGTGATAGGACCCGCCCCGATCCTCCCTGAGACCTCTCGAGGACGTGCCCTGCTCCCGTCTAACACCCGAAGAAAACATACCAATCTTACCCTTAAAGAAACTCAAAAGCATAAATATCCAAATTAAAGTCATACATAACATCTGAATACAAAGAGTGTTAGACAAGGGATAGTTTCCAAATACAAGTTATTGAGCACGACCCTAAAATACTCTACGTGTTAACCTACCCAGCAGTGGGGTTCAGGTGCGCAACATAAACCTATGCCTCTGCCTCGGGATCCTCTTCTGCCTCAGTAGCACGGCCTGAAGGGGTCAATAAAACAATAAGGGTGAGTGGGCCGAAACTCAAGGTTTATAAAACAGTTCACCAATTAGAAAACATTTAGTTTTACCCCTCCGTTTTCCAAACATGCATGCATTAGTATCAAAACCGTAATATCATATCAAATAAGAATAAGCAACATAAGATAAACATAATCACAACCTCAGTCACTGCACTATACATCCCAACCCTGACATCTCAGATGTCTGACGTCCCAGACGTCTAATAAGGTCACAGTCCCAAGGCTACGCGTGCCACCCGGGGTCTCAATCCCGAGCCCAAGCCCCGAACCCAGTCCGGGTATGGCATCCCAGATGCCTGACGTCCCAGACGTCCAATAATAGCAATCCTGCTCCTGAGTCACCCCACGGTCCAGTCCTTCCGTAGAATGACCCCTTGCAGGCATTGCGCCGTGACCACTCTGGGGTGCCCACATCTGGATAAGACGGTATCACACGGGTAGATTTGTACAGTGCAGTACTAAAGATAGTCATCGATATCCGCATACATATGTATAACTCAAAACAATGCTTAAATTAACCAGACGGATCTCATGCCCAAACATCGTAAATCGTGCCATAGTCATAACTCAAGAAAATCAAATACTTTTGCTTGAATCACATATATATATATATATAGGAGTGAAAATGGTTATGCATGCAAGGGTTTAATGAAATCAAAGGCCCACTCACAGTACAATCCTACTGCAATCCCGAATGTATAACCCTATCCTGGTACTATTGTACGATTCTTGTCATGTCCAAAGTACACGTAAAGGTCACTAGAAGTCCTTAATATTCAACCATGAAACCCTAGACTGAAACCGGCCCGGGAAAGCCGTTCGAATGCGCTTCTCGAGGCAATAAACCCTATTTTGACCCACTTACAATCTTCGATCGACCCGAAACCACCAACATTGGATCTGGATCATCAAAATCTAAAGAATGGTGGTGGTCCCACTGAAAACACTGTTCACACGCGCCCCCACGCGCCAGTCAACGCTGGAACAGTAACCGATGACGTCACTGCTGACGTCATCTGACAACTATCAGGTCAGACATGTCAGACTCTGAAAGGTGCCACGTGTCAACACGGGATTGGTCCATGTCATGGCTCTGTCAGTGCCACATGTCAGCACGACATTGGTCTACATCACTGACATGTCAGTGACACATGGCAGCCCCTAATTGGGCCACGTCACTAACATGTCAGTGTTGACTGTGCACTGACATGTGACACATGTCGGATGTTGATTGGGCCACGTACTCTGACAGGTCTAACAGTACCACGTCATCACCCCCTACCTCGCGACGGGTCGACCCGAATGTCTGCAATCGGGTCGTTTAGACCCGCGACTTGACCCGGCCACCATTCGTTCATTTCTTAACCATTTCAGTCCTAGTTTATCTCTAAATGCTCGTCTAATTCATCTCTATGGTTCTATCTAATCAAAAACATCAAACATGGGCTAGATCTGAAGGTTTACCTCGATGAACAGTAAGCCCGATTTCTGTCGCCGTTATCTCACTGGTTCGGTCACTACTGGTCTCGAAACCAGATCCTATAAGCTCTTCTCAGTCCTTAGAAGCCATTAGAGTCATTAGAAATCGAAAACAAACGTTGGAAACCCAACTTCCATTTCTGGGTTTCAAACACAGTTTCGGGTTCGAAGGGTGCTTACCTCTCCGTCATCTCAACCGTGGTCTCTCCTTCCTACGAGGTCGTCTGCTTGCTCAGGTGAGTCCCTCAGTCCTTCTCTTTCTCAGCCGGTCATGGTTGTGTCACAGGGTGGTCGGGTTTGGGTGGTTCTCGGTTATGGCTGAGGGAGGTTTAGTGCAGTTAACACGGGTGGGGGAAATTTGTGTGTTTGAAATAAAATTGAAACAGACGAATGAGGTAAGGAGAGAGGTAAGACTTAAAATATATATGGCCAATCAATGAACCCCAAACTAAACCCTAGCTAACGGATGAGTGACACTTGTCACTTATCCAAGTGTCCCTTAACTACTTTCCAACCACTCAGTAATTAATTAATTAACACGGTTTTCGAGGCGCAAAATAGCCTTTTTTCACTTCCGAGATCATAACTTTCCCATACGAAGTCCGATTTCGGCGTGCCGCCTGTCTATGGACTCGTGACGTCCTGATCCATGTCACGGTCATGGTTCCAAGTCCAAAATACTTCTCGGGTAAAAAGTCAACTTTTTCCCTTCCCTAAGGGCAAAATGGTCATTTCATATTAAAATATTGTTTATAAAAGTTCGAGGCGTTACAACCTACCCACCTTACAAAAAATTTGTCCTCAAAATTTACTCAAATAAATAAGGGTACTGTTCCGTCATTAAGTGCTCAGGTTCCCATGTTGGTTCCTCGACGTCATGGTTCCTCCACATTAATTTCACCAATCGAATTGTCTTGTTTCTCAGAACCTTGTCCTCCCAATCCTGGATCTGTACTGGATTCTCTTCAAAACTCAGGTCAGTCAGCAATTCCAATGGTTGCTCTGGCAAGGCATGCGAATCGTCCCTTAGGTACTTTCGTAGTATAGACACATGGAAAACATCATGCACTCTGGCAAGTCCTGGGGGTAATGCTAACCGATATGCCACCGACTCAATCCTCTCTATGATCTCGTATGGTCCAATATAATGTGGACTCAGCTTCCCACGTCGGCCAAAATGGATAATCCCCTTCCATGGAGATAACTTTAGGAATACAAAATCTCCAACCTCAAATTCCAAGTCACGAATCCGTCGATCAGCATAACTCTTTTGGCGATCCTGTGCCACCTTCAATCTTTCCTTGATGATTCGAACTGTTTTCTGAGTCATGTCCATCAAATCCGGCCCTACTGCTGCTCGCTCTCCCACTCCGGGGTCCACCCAGGCCAACGACCCTCTCCGGAGGAGATAATAGAAGTAAAGGAAGGTATATGCATATATATATATATATATATATATACATAATACAAATATCCATGCCCAGTTCCCCTGAACCGTCATGATCCATAATATCCATTAACCAGGGTTCATGCTGGTTCCCATAAACCGTCATGAACCAGAATGACCTGACAAAGGTTCATGCCGATTCCCATAAACCGTCATGAACCACAACGACCTTTCCAGAGTTCATGTCGGTTCCCGTAAACCGTCATGAACTTGGAAATCCATCTAGGGTCCCTGGCCCGAAATCATAAACCGTAAAATAACTGGGTCTCGTGCCCGAACATATGACATCAGCTGGGCATCGTGCCCGATATCTAAGGTCATATGCCCGAGACAAAACCAAATGGGTCTCATACCCGAGTTTATCCTTTTGAAATCCAAAACCTTTTCATTAAAACCAATAAAGAAATACCGACTCGTATAGGCACCGTATAGGGTCGAAACCTCGAAATACGTGCCTATACGTAACCACATACAAATGCACCCATGTCATCATCAAACATGTAACAAAACATATAATAAACATTTATGCATGCACCAATTTAGAAAACAAGGTCCACTCACAGACCGTCCGAGCTGCCGCCTCGATTGGCGTGCCATAATCGTCTCCTAGGTCAATCACCGTCACCTGGACTCCCAAACCTGTCCAAATTCATTTAGAGGGTTACTAATAGCCTTATTAACCTCTCATTGAAGTCCCACAATTTTCCCGATTTTCTAACTATTTTTAAAATCGAACCTAAACCTTCGGACAACCCGAAACCTATCGAAACGATGTCCGATCGACTCGAAACCAGTCCCAAAATGTTCGTTACATCGAATAGATGATTTGACATGTTGGAACCATCCCAAAAATCTACTCCATGCTCTCGCACGCGCCGCCTGAAGTGGCTGTGCGTGGGCCTCACGCGCCAGCTACAGTACCGTCTTCAACCTCTCGACGGCAGGTCTGAATCGGCCGGTCCGGTCCGTTCCTGCAACTGGACCGGCGTGACCGGTCCAGGGTCCTACAATCCTCATTTCTCATCCGTTTTCCTCCATTTTAATCCCTAAATTCTTATTTTCTCATTTCCTATCTAACCCAATTAAACAAAACCCTTAAAACCGCCTAGAACCCGTGAACCCAAAATGGACCTCACGGTTCAAAAATCCAAAACCTCACCCCAGGGTTCCTCAACGTCCAAAACCTTTCAAAACTTCCCTATTGACCTCCTAACAACCTAATTACTTCAAAACCAACATCCAAATCGACCCATAACATACAAAATGGAAATTGGATCGAAAAATGGTTAAACCGATACCTCGATCGGTTTTTCTCCCCCGCCGTGCACGGCGGTGCTTCCTGGGCCAGTCACCACGTCCAGCCGGTCCTCTTCATCTCTCTGTCCTCTCAGCTAAGCTCACAGGTCAAGGGTTTGGTATTTGGGTGAGAAATGGTGATCGGGTTAGTTTGGGAAAAATGGGAGAAATGGATGAACAGGGAAGGGTTTGATGCATGAATGAAATTGGTGTCCATTGGATGGGTGACACTTGTCACTCATCCATTGGGCATCAGGACAAATATCTGGGCCCACTAGAGACAAAACTGCACTTTTTGTCTAGTAAAACGTGTCGCCGTGAATAGTAATCTGGAACTTCCGTGAACCGTAACTTCGTCGTCGAACGTCCGAATTCGACGTGCCGCCTGTCTATGGATTCGTATCGTCACGATCTACGTAACGGTCCTCGGCCCTTGGCCATTGGAAATCCTGGTCAAAAAGTCAACATTTTGACCCCTTTAACCAAAATTACCAAAATGCCCATAAACTTCCGAACATCATAACTTCTTCCTAGAACGTCGGAATTGAACGTGCCACCTGTCGATGAACTCGTGACGTCACGAACTACGTCACGATCATCGGTCAAAGTCCGTTTGACCTCCATAATGAAAAGTCAACGTTTTACCACACCTAGGGACAAAACGATCATTTTGCATCGTTCGTCCGATTTCGCTCAACTAATCACCGATTAGCCTCACTAATCGTGATTAGTCACTAATCTAATCTTGGAATTCGGGACGGGTCGTTACACTATTGCACGTTTTACGAGACAGGAACTATTTGGCAGCAAGTGGGGCCCATATTTTTTTGGACAGGCCAAATGGATGAGTGACAAGTGTCACCCATCCATTTCCCATCCAAACCAACTCATGCATATCCCTTCCCCTTATTCGATCATCGTCCATCCTTCCAAACCAAACCCGATCAAAGCCTCCCACCCCAATCCAAACCCTTAAACCCTATGACCATGATTGAGACCAAGAGGATGAACTAAGCACTTGAAGTGGGTGGTGGCTGGCCAAGATGGTGCCGCCGTGGAAGGTGGAGGCCAAACCCGAACAAAGGTATCGATTTTTACCTGATTCCTCCCATTTTTAATCTTTGACGTTAAGGACGGTTTTAGGTGTTTTTATTGGGTTTGTTAGAATTCTAGGGACGTTTTAGGATGATTTTGAAGGGTGGCTCACGACTGTGCAGCCCTGGTACATTTCTGGAAAATTGAACCATAGAAGGGAAGTTGAACCGAGGTAGTTTTGTAGGTTTTAGGTGATTTGGTTCATAGGTTTAGGTTCCTAAGATCAAAATAGGAAGAATAGGATTGATTAGGAAGAGAAAGGATGAAAATTGGACTGTGTAGGAGCCTGGACCGGTCCCGTCGGTTCAAGTGATTTGGTTCGGACCGGTCGACTGAAGGTAGGAGACGGTCTATAGTGCTGGCGCGTGGCTCCCACACGCAGCCACTTCAGGCGGTGCGTGTGGCCACGTGGGACATATTTTGGGGGTGGTTCCAACATATGAAATCATCTATTCGATGTAACAAACATTTTGGGACTGGTTTCGAGGCGATCAGACATCGTCTCGATATAGTTCGGGTTGTCCTAAGATTTCAGAGCGCGTTTAAAAATAGTTAAAAATCCCAGAAAATTAGGGGGCTTTATTTAGGGGTTAATTAAGTAGTTAGTAACGCTCTAAAGTGATTTGGACAGGTTTGGGAACCCCGGAGACGACAATTGACCCGGGAAGGCGTACGACACACCTATCAAGGCGGCAGCGTGGACGGTCTGTGAGTGGAATTTATTTCTGAAATCGATGCATGCATAAATGTTTTATAAATATTTTAATATATGTTTTGTGATGCCTTGAGTGTATTTTGTGTGTGTGTGTTTATGTATGGGCACGTACTTCGAGGTTTTCGGTTTTATACGTGCTTATGCTTTCGGTTTTCATGAAATGGTTTTGAAAAGGTAAAATCGGGCATGAGACCCATTTGGATTTGGTTTTGACTCAGCATGAGACCCTATTTATGACCTACGGGTCTGAGTCGTGGTCGCGACGGGTGCTGTGTGCACAGCGATGGACGACGCGACGCTCGCCTCTGGATTGGGATGTGTTCCTTCCGGAGAGGTCACGATGCACGTTTCATTGTCGAGCAGCCAATGAAGGCTCGACTTTGGAGTGCTGACGGTTTAGAGGATCGATCGGCGACATGTGCACCATGCTCTCGAGATGGTCGCGGCAGTGATGTGTTCATGGCGACATACCAAGATTGAGAGCGATCCTCGATTGATGGTTGCACGCATCGCTATGATTGGGATCGTGACTGACCCTGAGATACTGGGCTTGATGCCCCGTTGATTTACCAATTCGGGCTTGATGCCTAATTATGGTGAAATCAGGCTGAAGGCTCCTTTGAGTCATACGTTCGGGTTGAAGGCCCAGTTGATTTGTGTTATCGGGCGTGAGTCCCGTATTATGGTTTTGTGTACTAGTATGTATATACCCTCCTTACGAGCGTATTGATTGGTCTCCTTCAGTCGTCGACCTGGAGAGTCGCGATCCACAGACCAGAGTGGGTATCCCCATGAGGATCCCATTCCAGAAGTGGGCGTTGTGATGTGGTTCTAGACCAGTTCCGGAGAGATGCTCGGACTGGATCCTATGACAGAGCCTCCCAGTTGGAGAATTCATGGGAGAAAACTAGGAGTGAGATCCCGAGTAGTTTGCATACTATATATATAAAGAAATCGTGACATATATCGGGGATTTGTTCCCTAGGGGCTGTGTGCCCCGAGCTGGCATCTTCTCGAAAGTTCCTAGGATGGGTTATATATGTATATATGTATATGTGTACGCATTTTCACTGAGACGGGATTGGTCTGAGACCCACGCATTTTGGTTTTGGGCTGAGACCCATATAAGCTGGATTTAGGACGAGTTCCCACGTGCTTTGGTTTGGGCTGAGGTCCTAGGTACTTGAGCTGATTTTGGGCCAAGGCCCAATGTCCTTTGTTTGAGAAATGGTTTTCGAATTCATGCATATGTTTTTAATGAAGGGTATAAAGGTATTTTTATGAAATGTTTTTATAAAATAGTTGTTTTGTCCACTCACAGATTTTGTATTTTGAATGCCCTTCAGGTTGATCGCGGATGCGAGCTGTAGCAGAGACGAGAAATCACATTCCTCCTTCGAATCCTGGCGCCCTCTGATAGGCCCGGTTGGGCAAATGACGGACTTATCCTTGGTCTGACACTTCGTGTCAGACGGGAGCAGGCATGTCCCACTTTAATCCCTAGGGATTTGGGACGGGTCCTAACATAGATGCCTAATAAGGTCATAGTTCTAAGGCTACGTATGTCACCCAAGGTCTCAATCCCGAGTCCTAATCTCGAACCCAGTCCGAGTATGTCATCCCAGATGCCTGACGTCCCACACGTCTAAAATAAGCAATCATGCTCTTGAATCACTCTACCGTCTGGTCACTCTGTAGAATGACCCCTCGCAGGCAATGCGTCGTGACCACTCTGGGGTACCAACATCCGGAGGAGACAGTACAACTAGGGTAAGTCTATACAGTGCAGAACTAAAGAAAATCATCGAAATCCGTGTTTGAATCTTAAAACAGTTCATAACTAAACATACGGGTCTCGTGCCCAAAACCTCGTAATACGTGTAAGAATAATAACTCAAGAAATTTCAAATACTTGATGCAATCATATAAATAAAGTAATTAAAACAGTTATGCATGCAAGGTTTCACGAAATCAAAGGCCCACTCACAGTCCGATCCCGCCGCTAAATCGAACGTATAAACATGTCCTGATGCTATCGTACAGTCCCTGTCATGTCCAAAGTACATATAAAGATCACTATGGCTCCCTACAACTCATCCATGAAACCCTAGATTAGAACCGGCCCGGGAAAGCCGTTCGAACACGCTTCCCGATGCATTAAACCCAATTTTAACTAACTTAACGATCTCTGATCGACACGAAACCACCATCATTGGATTTGTATCGTCGAAACCTAAAAGATGGTGGTGGTCCCACCTCGAGTACTGTTCCCACGTGCCCCCAAGCGCCCTCGCGTGCCAGGTCAACTCCCTAGTCAACCTTGCTACAATGATGACGTCATCATGACGTGTGACGTAATTGCTGATGTCATCACTGACAGGTGTCAGATTGACATGTGTCATGCTCTCGTTGACTGCTGGTCTGACATCCCTGACCTTTGGTCGGGTCGGCCCGAAAGCCTGCGATCGGGTCACCGTGACCCGCGGCTTGACCCGATTAGTTCTCCCAACTCCGGACACCATTTTCAGTGCCGTTTGTTCCTATTCTTTTGTCTCAGCCTAATCTAACAGTATATGGACCCAAACACTACTAAAAAAATTCGAGATCTATACCTTGGATTCAAAACTCGTAGCCCCGTTTTCAGGTCGTCCTCTCCGTCGACTCAGACTACCCCGTGCCTCGAAACCAGGCTCATTGTGCTCGTCACTGTCCCTAGAATCACTTCCAAGCCAACAAACCAGCCCTTACACGTTAAAACTAAGAGTTTCGAAAATAAATAAAAATGGGTGGTTCTCGAGCTTTTCGGCCTACCTCCGCTGTGTTGCCACCGTAGGTCCTCCAATCGACTCCTCTGGCTTCCTAGCCTCCTTTTGTGTCTAGCCTAGTAATGGTTTGAGGTGGGTTCGTGTGGGTTGGATGGTTTGAATTTTTGGTTATGGTTTTGTTCTTCACGGGTTTAAGAAAATATGGGAGATGGAGATGAAGTTGATGATGATGGAGATGATCAGATGAGAGGGATGAAGGGTGAGGATGAGAAGGTTGAGAGAGAGATGAACGAATAAACTTATAAATAGAATTTCGTTATTAAAATATTATTTATAAAAGTTCGGGTCGTTATAATCGTTGTAATTGCAGGAAAAGGAAATTATAGAATTAGTGAAAATATATCATGATTGTTGATGCACAAAATGTGTCAACTTATAAATAGAATTTTGTACAGGCATGTGTTCTTTATTTGACCTGTAAAGAGAGTAGGGTGGTCATCAATCAGTAGTAAGCACCGATGTGGTACTAACAAGGGTACTCTGACACCCAAGTCAATGTATGTCGGTGTATATAAGGAGTATGTGGTGAATACTAATTCGCGGTGTAAATGTGAATATTAAAACTTAGTTACTTTTATTAGAAAATGTGTCCCCTTTTGTATGGATGTGTAAAGAGGAATAATGAATAGTTTCGATGTGTGAGAACATGCTTCAATTGTGGAGCTAACATGTGGCATCTTGGATGAATGGTAGAGATCTGTTCACATGTCAATTGACAAATAGCCCTTATTAGGATTTATTTGGTAGTGTGGTATTGGGTCCATGTGTTTTTTGAGCTTATAAATGAGTCTTGGATTTGAGGTATCAGGTTCATCGAGTCTGGTCTAATATAATATCAGTAATGATAAAAACTTTACTTTTGTTATTCTGGTGGTGAATTTTCTAATTTCGGAATTAATAAACTTTTTCACCCTTAGAGATGGTTCATCATGTTCTTGAACCTTATTTTTTTATGTCTTTCTTTGGCTCAGATGACTTGAAATTAGCATTAATTTAAAGATGAATAAAAGATAGGAAGGAGAATTGACCTATCTGTGATTGTGCGACAACATATATAATTATTCAGGTTGAGGAACTATTTTTCTTGGGTTTCAAATTCCATGTAGAGATTTGACGTCTATTAATAGTTTTTAAATGAACTATTTAATTTCATTCCTAGTCTTAAATGTTGCACGAATAACTTATTATATTTGCTAAATTGGCCGACTGATTGATATGGTAGCTTTAAATTAGATGGTAATTCATATGCCACTGAAAAGGAAAGGGATATATTTTAACGATGAAATAACCACCTTTGCAGAAGTCGTCACTAGCTCTAAATGAAGACATGCACTGTTCAATGTCCCAAATTGTGGGATGCTGACCATGTTGAATTAAAGATCAAATGGATCATCCCTTCTAAGGTCATGTGGTGAAAAACCCGCTTCTGTCTAAAAACAAACGTGCTATCTCCTCTCTCTAAAAAATCTCACAGTCGGCTCTAACTCTAGGGTGAGGTTCCCATCCCCAAGACCTCTACATCTCCTCCCTCCGCATCCTCTCTCTCCTTTTCTTTTGTTTCTTTTCCAGTTTTTTTTCTTATTTATTTTCTGTTTTTTCTTTCTTTTTTTGGATTTGTTTTTTTTCCTGTTCCTTTTTTTCCTGCTAAGTTTGTTATCTAATTTTCTACTAGCCTTCTTATTTCGGCTATGTCATCCGCCCTTTGTAGCGTATTTCTAGCCCCTCCCACTGTGGAGGCTTTTCCCTATCCTCCGTTGGAGATTTCCGGAGTCCTCCTAGATTTATCATTCCACATGCATTTCAGCTTCCTTCCCTCATGCCTCAATCTGGCCATCTTCCCTTATCCAATGCCCTTGGCAGCGATGGATCTTGAACACTTTGTCATCAAAGTGGCACTGGGTTGTTTTCAAAGTGTAATACGCACTCGCAGAATGGATAATGAGAGCTCTTCTTGCGCGGGTGACATGCTCATCTCCATTTTCCTCTGACTTCTTCAATTTCACATTCACTTACTTTGCTTCTGGTAGTTTAGTGTTTGCTGGTTCATGAGGACTCGGGCAGGGGGTGATGGCGGCGAATTGGGCGATGACAGCTTTCCATGTTTTGAATCTAGGGTTACTTTTGGGTTGTTTAATGTTTACGGTTTTGGACTTATATGCACATGAATGTGATTTTGTTTGTGTGTATGTTTACGTCCCTTTTAAGTCCTTATGTTTGTAGACTTTCATTGCATTGTAATGTTCGCTTATTATAAAGTTCTTATTTGATTGATTAAAAAAAATGAATCATCTTTTCTAGTTACATCTTCTTAATGAATTAGAAGAAATATATTGTTGATGCAGAAATCATCCGGACTTATAGAATTCCTTCTTGACCCCTACACACAATAATAAGAAATAATCGGGGTTAAGATTGAAGCCCGAGGGGGTGGTTCAACCATGAACACTCTGATGCCTAAGTCAGTTTAATCGAGAGAAATAAAGCAGAGTTTCGGTATGAGTTTTGAATTACCTTTAGAGGTGAATGAGGCCTAGTATATATAGTGAAGCCTTGAAAGTCACCGGAGCGTCTGATTGGTTGAAGGAGAAAGTGTTAAATAAGTGATTGTAGCGAGTGTAATCACTTATTTATTAATGAATAAATAATTCGCTGGGAAGTTATTTATTATCGGCATTGATCTGATTAAATAATATATTCAGCTGGTAAATATATTGAATTAACGTGCAGATCGTGTGATGTCGTCATCGTATTTACCATGGGTAATATCGGCATTATGAGCGTCATGAGCCACGTGTCAGCTGCATAATTTTTCGATGATTTATAGTTCCACAAATTCCCCCACATCGCTTAGGGAATCAGGGAATCCTAAGGGGTGTAATTTTTATTGTGGTCCCGATAAATCCCTTTTTTTTACGAAGTAAGACTCTTTTTTGCTTCGAGCAGTTGAAGTTTGTTTGGCCTTGATCGTTGCTTTGGTTTCCCTATAGGGAGCTTTGGGCTTAAAACTTTCCTTGAATTTATTTTTAGAGCCCAATAGATAATTAGGGTTTGTTCATTTTTTTATTTATTTAAATGAGGTCATTGTAGCCTCCATTTAAAATAAAAAAGAACTAAACCCTAGCATCTAAAGGAGGTTCTAGTGCCTGAGTCGTCGCGGTCTCCAAGGTTAGAATTATGTACTCCTTGTTGTTGTTGCTTAGAATTATGTTCTCCTTGTTGCTGTTTCTAAGAGAAGAAAATGCTTTTTTTTTCTTGCGTTTCTCTGTCTCATCATTTTTCTCCTCATTTCAAGTGAAGGAGAGAGCTGATGTTGATTGCAGGAGAAATAAGTAAAAGCTGAAACTGGTTTGGTGGTGCTGCAGGGCCGGTCGGTTGGTGGAAGAGAAGATGACATAAGCGGTGGAAGAGCTGCAGTCTTTGGCATGTGCGTGCCATGCGGACACTAGTGCGGCTGGGGCGACAAGGCGCTGATGGGCTGTCGGCTGATTGCTGTAGCTTTTGGGTGTATCAATTGTTGCTGCTGCAAGCACTCAACTTTTTTTTGCTTTTTTTTTTGTTTTGTTTTTTTTTTTGCAGTGGAGCTCCCTGTTTTTTTTTGCTTTTGTTATTTTTTTTAACTTTCCGCTGCCGCTTGCGTTTGTAACATCACCATTTAAATACATAATAACATATGTATTATATATTTATTATATATTTATTTTCAATATATATATATATATATTGCTTCTTTCTCTCTTTTGAAAATTTCAGGAGTTGTAGATGTCTGATTGCAATGATTCAAGCGGTGGTGTGCTCTACTCTTCGAGATGATCATTTCAAGATGTATGAAGACATACTTTTGGTGTAGTCTTGAAGGCCTCATTTTGTAGAGTACCATCTGGTAACGTGTCTGAGACTTGTTAGAGCTTCCAACTTCAAGAGATGGCGGGCTTGACATCAAGACGCTCCTCCAGTTGACATACGTGTAGTGTTTTGTGGATGGAAGAGCTTGGGGCATTAACGCACTTGTCACTTCAAGTGCGAGCGGAGCCAACGTCAAGGCCTTTAATGAGAGATATGCAGCAGAGTGCGAGGCGAGGTGCAGCAGAGTGCGAGGCGAGGCATGCTGTAAGTATGAGGTGAGGTGCAGCAGAGTGCCAAGTGAGGTGAAACATAGTGCCAGACGAGGCATGGTGTAACTACAAGGTGAGGTGCAGTAGAGTACAAAGAGATGTACAACAGAGTGCGAAGTGATGTGCAGTAGAGTGCCAGGCGAGGTACAGCAGAGTGCCAAGTGCAAGGCGATGCATGGTGCAACTACAAAACGAGGCATGTTACAAGTGCGAAACGAGGAATGTTGCAAGTGCGAGGCGATGTATGGTACAACTACAAGGTGAGATGTACAAGTACGAGGCGAGGAGTCCCATCACTTGGAGTGCGACGTGTCACAACCCAGCATGAGGCTTGTTGCAGCTGCAAGGCAATTTTTGTTGCAGCTACAAGGCGAGATGTGCTTCATCTTCAAAGCAAGGCTTCACATGACGCGAGGCAAAGCGCATGTGGTTCCATGAAGTAACTGAAGCTTTCCAAGAAGTTGCTTTGGATGACGGATGACCTTCCAGAGACTTGATCTTCAGGGCCTTATCGAGCTCAGAATGAGGTGTAGCAAAGTGGAACATAGAATGGAGGACCGATCATGCCCCCTACAAAGCTCGAGACGTCGTACATCATCATCTAATTAAAGGAAGAGAGCTTAGAGATGTCAACATCTAGACGCTGAAGCCAAGTGGCGTGAAGACACATGGAACCAAACCATTGTTTCGTCTTGGAGTTGAAAGTCAAGCTGTTGTCGAGTCAAGTAGTGGCAAAGTTGCTTTTGTGAAGCCAAATATGCCAAGTAGGCAATGTTGAGGAGGTTTCCCCCATTGTTTGAAGAAGGTCATGGACGATGCGTCACTTGAAGTCCACGATGGGATGATCAAAAGCCTCCAAGGCTTGCTCATAGGTTAACAGAGAGACTCTGAGGTCGCGCCGCTCCTCATGATGAGCTTCATGATTCTTCTTGGCTCGTAACTTGATCATAGCATTGAATACATGTTTGAGCATTCAAATTATAAATTTCCAACTTCTTTAATTTTCATTAATAGAAGCTTTATATTCTTTTTTGAGTGTTTTGTGATTTTCGGCAGATTTGACCTTTATGTAGTAAATTTGGTCTTCTGACTTTATTTTAGCTTCGAATTGAGTACCGTTGGTGGCGTTGGAAAGCTGATGTCCGTAACTTTGTGGCGCCATCAAGCTCTCTTAAAGGAAGTAAAATTTGAGCTTGGTACGTTCGAATCAATCTCGAAGTTGTGTGTTGGAATTTGTAGTCGCACGCACTAAGACATTTGCCCAAGATTTGTCATGACATGACCCGACTATTGCTCTCCTTGGTGGGGGTTAGGAAGCAATATTTAGTAGCTTTTCCAATTCCGGCAAGCCTGTTTGTTGGGTATGAGTGACAGATCCTTGGGAATGTGCTTGAGTAGTATGTACCTCATTATTGGTCAATCGCATTGAACTTAGTCGTTAAGTTGCTTGAGGTGGTGACTTAGCTCTTTGAGGCAAAGGCTGTACTTTTCCCTTTGGAGAGGAGCTTCAAGTCCTTCGGAGGTGAAGTCTTTGAGTGTTCCTCCAGTGGACGCCTTTGGTGCTTCACAAGCAGCAAGTGCTGATAGGTTGCGAGCTTAAGGTATTATGACTTTGACGAACAAGGATGTTGATGCTTCACATAGTGATTGCCTTGACGCATCGTGGGGAGATTGCCCTGATACGTCGAGGGGCGATTGCCCTGATCCGTCGCGGGGCCATTGCCCTAATGCGTCATTTTATGAGCAAATGACTTGATGCTTCGAGTGAAGGTGTTGACGCTCATTGAACGAATGCGTTGATGCTTCACAGAGTGAGTGCATGGATTGCTTCATGGGTGGAGGCATTGACACTTTTGGTCGAAGACTTCGACGCTTCATGAGTGAAGGCTTCGAGTGCTTCGCGTGGCGAAGGCTTAGAGTGCTTCGCGTGGTGAAGGCTTCGAGTGCTTTGCATGGTAAAACCTGTGTGTTCTTTACAGAGCAAAGGATTGGGTGCTTCGCATGGTGAAGGCTTGGAATACTTCACATGGAAAAGGCTGAAAGTTCTTCACGTGGTGAAGACTCGGAGTGTTTCGCGGGATGAAGACTTAGAGTGCTTTACGTGGCAATGGCATGGAGTGCTTTCGGGGTGAAGGCCTAGAGTGCGTCGCGTGGTGAAGACTTCGTGTGCTTTGCAGGGCAAAGGATTAGAGTGCTTCGTACAACGAAAGCTTCGAGTGCTTCACATGGTGAAGGCTTCGAGTGCTTCACATGGTGAAGACTTCGAGTGCTTCACGTGGCGAAGGCTTCGAGTGCTTCACACAGAGAAGTCTTTGAGTGCTTCGAACGACGAAGGCTTGGAGTGCTTCTCATGACGAAGGCTTGGAGTGCTTCGTATGACGAGGGCTTCGAGTGCTTCACGTGGCGAAGGCCCGAGTGCTTTGGGTGACAAAGGCTTGGAGTGCTTCGCATGATGAAGGCTTGGAGTGCTTCACATGTCGAAGTCTTGGAGTGCTTTGCGTGGCGAAGGCTTGGAGTGCTTCGCATGGAGAAGGCTTGGAGTGCTTCGAGTGGCGAAGACTTGGAGCGCTTCGCATGGCAAAGGCTTGGAGTGCTTCACGAGGCGAAGACTCGAGTGCTTTGCGTGGCAAAGGCTTAGAGTCCTTCGTATGGCGAAGGCTTAGAGTGCTTCGCATAGCAAAGGAATAGAGTGCTTCGCATGGCAAAGGCTTGGAGTGCTTCATGTGGTGAAGGCTTCGTGTACTTCACGTGGCGAAGGCCTCGTGCTTCGCATGGCGAAGGCCTCGAGTGCTTCGCATGGTGAAGGCCTCAAGTGCTTCGCATGGAGAAGGCTTCGATAGGCTTCGCGTAGCGAAAGCATTGAGTGCTACGCATGGCGAAGATTCGGGTGCTTTGCGTGGAAAAGGCTTAGAGTGCTTCGCATGGCGAAGGCTTGGAGTGCTTCACATGGCGAAGGCTTGGAGTGCTTCACGTGGTGAAGGCTTCGAGTGTACAACTTTCTTTTTCGAAGTCGCTTGGAGGTGTGTCATGGGACATGGTCCAACACTTGAAATTGATGATGTATGGTTGAATCTAGTGTCGAAAGTCGTCTCCCAGACCATCGTTGTATTGGATTCCTTGGAGGCATCGATCCAGCATCCTTTAGACTCATTTTGTATGAAGTATGCCTTGGTGAAGGGGTGAGTAGCGTCGAGTCCGGTGGTGTCGACCTCTTAGGGTCACCATTTTCGAAGTGTGTGAGCATGTTGGTGTGTATGCCCCATCATCCTCACTGCAGCAGCAAGGAAATCTTGAGCCTTTGTTGACTTGTTCACCTGATTTGAGCATACGTATGCAATCTGGGGGGTTACATGATGTCATTGGCTTTTACGTGGTACTCAACGTGTGATAGTGCTCTGAAGTGCCTCCCGAGTCATTCATGAGCTAATAGCCTTGGGTGGTGCTAGCTTCTTATTTTGTGAGTGCAACGTTTTCTCCAGAATCGATCAGTAACGTGTCTCGAGAAATAGTCTGGTGATGGACATTCTCTTCGCTGGTGCATCTTGGGATGTTCCACTATCCTTCGTCAGGTGTGTTGCGTCTGTTAGTTTCACTGGAGGTTCCGAGGTCTCCCGGACGTCATCGTAGGAGCCCCAATTAGCCTTGGTTCTGCTCCTTAGCTGTTCGACTTCCCCGTGCTCCTGTGGTAAGGTGTCGCATCGCGCTCTTCATGAGCTTGGATGTGTCCTCTTGCATGCCGGGTGGAGCGTTGAGACTTATGCTAGGAGCTCTGGTGGCAAGGTTTCACGTCAAGTTATTCATGGGCCTGACTGCATCCTCGTGCAGTGCATGTCATGCGAAGCATTGAGACTTATGTCTCGAGCTTTAACGGAAAGGTGTCGCGCCGTGTCCTTCATGGGCTTGAGTGTGTCCTCACGCATGATGTGGGTTGTTCATAAGCCTCCGAAGTTCAAATGTCAGTGTGGAGCCAATTTGAGGCTTTTGTGACGCCTTTCTAGCTAGTTATCTATCCGCATGTGGGAAGGTTGTCATCGCGAATAATGCGGGAAATGGATTGATGTCGGGAGTATGCCAGTATGGAGTGGCTTTGAGATGGCATGGCATCGCAACAGTGGCTGGAGCCTTTCTTGTACCATAGAAAATTCTGGTTGCAAAACCGGTGACAGTTCCCATTCAGAGTGTTGTAGTTGAACCTCTAGAACCCTATTGAACATGCCATTCTCATCGCGAGTCGTCGTGATGAAGACGTTGAGTCTGTTAGATCGTTTTTTCCTTCATTTTCTTGTCATGGATGAACAACGATGAACGATGATGAGTGATAATTTTTTTCTTGAAAAAATCAGAGAGCATACATTGAGTATTTCTCAATTGGGCTCTCAATGAGAGCACCAGTTGTTGATGCAGAAATCATCCGCACTTATAGAATTCCTTCTTGATCCCTACACACAATAACAAGAAATAATCGGGGTTAAGGTTGAAGCCCGAGGGGGTGGTTCAACCATGAACACTCCGATGTCTAAGTCAGTTTAATCGAGAGAAATAAACCGGCAGAGTTTCGGTATGAGTTTTGAATTACTTTTAGAGGTGAATGAGGCCCAGTATATATAGTGAAGCCTTGAAAGTCACCGGAGCGTCTGATTGGTTGAAGGAGAAAGTGTTAAATAAGTGATTGTAGCGAGTGTAATCACTTATTTATTAATGAATAAATAATTTGCTAAGAAGTTATTTATTCTCGGCATTGATCTGATTAAATAATATATTCAGCTGGTAAATATATTGAATTAACGTGCAGATCGTGTGATACCGTCATCGTATTTACCATGGGTAATATCGGCATTATGAGCGTCATGATCCACGTGTCAGCTGCATAATTTTCCGATGATTTATAGTTCCACATATATATATATATGAGCTTTTTACACAAATATTCTCTAAATTTATTTGTATTTTCACAAACGGTCACTCAAATTTTAGACCTTACTTAAACCCCTCATTAATTAGATTCCAAAAATATTACATAAAATTCATAAAATATTAAAAATTATTAACTAAATGTAATATAATGTATGTAAATACTAAAATGCCCTTATAGTTGTTTGAATATTTTATCATTCTAATTCTTTATTACCAAATTTTAATTATTAGAAGAAAAAGTACTCTAATATGTTGAGATGTGAGGAAAATGTCCCACATTGGAAAAGCACAACTAGGCAGTTCACCAACGGAATTCTTCATGACCAAAGGATCATTCTCCTGCAAGACGTCCTTTGATGTCTTGAAGAAGAAGTCCCAACCATTGAGAAGCAACGGTAGCAGCTTTAATAGAAAGATAAGAAGCTGATTCTTCATTAGATATCGGGCTATCGTCCTCAGATGTCTTAGCTAACGATGACAACTTCAATGCAAGAGTACCTTTCTCCTTTTCAAGGCTTGAGTGTGATGCAAAACTTTTAGCACCTAACCTCTCTACCGTCGTTTGTTCACCATCTCTATCTTTGTCCTCTGGGATCAAAGAAGATTTAAACATCAATGTGGAGATCCCTCTTGTCTGCCTACCCACATATGAAGTATTTGGAGGCTGACGCCCATGACAGAGATGCATTCTGGAATCATTGAGATTTTTGAGGTCCTTCCTGTTGCCAATTTCACAACTTCCACTATTTGTATGGGTTGCTTGCTTGTTTACCATGCGGTCATTATCAAGTTTTTCTAATCTTACAAGAGACTCTATTATTGAACGGAGGGGGCGTGTTGAGATGTGAGGAAAATATCCCACATCGGAAAAGCACAACTACAATTTGTGCCTTATAAGATCTTGGGCTACTCTCCCCTTTGCCAATTGGTTTTGGGGTGGAACCTCAACTTCTTACATGGTATCAGAGCGGAGTTATCTCACGTGAAGGCTTAACCGCCACACGTGTCACACGTACCCATCAAATCGTCACGTGATAGGCTGGAAAATCCGCTACACGTGAGGGGGCGTGTTGAGATATGAGGAAAATGTCCCACATCGGAAAAGAACAATTACAATTTGTGCCTTATAAGATCTTGGGCTACTCCCCCCATTGCCAATTGGTTTTGGGGTGGAACCTCAACTTCGTACATGGTATCAGAGCGGGGTTATCTCACGTGTTGGCTTAACCGTCACACGTGTCACACGTACTCAATCAAATCGTCACGTGATAGGCTGGAAAATCCGCCACACGTGAGGGGGCGTGTTGAGATGTGAGGAAAATGTCTCACATTGGAAAAGTACAACTACAATTTGTACCTTATAAGATCTTGGGTTACTCCCCCCATTGCCAATTGGTTTTGGGGTGGAACCTCAACTTCGTACATAATACACGCTAACGTAGTATGATAAGAAAAATCCTATTCCACTCGATCGGCGTTGGTATTTTCGTGCTGAATGTTTTATAATCTGGGCCTCACTCTTACTTTTAAATACTATCTTGATTTTATTTCTGTTGAACATTTACGATTCGTACTTTTATATATTTTTGGTACGTACATACATCAACTGAATAACAAACCAATCCATACATGTATTTATACAAGATCGTGGCGCCATGTCAGACAAAAAATCAGAAACGCTATGAAATGAAAGCATCAAATAGGTTATCACTCTATGGAATATAGATATACGGAATAATTGTTGTGTTCATGGATTTTATGAAAGTGGTGATCGGCTGATGGAATCTCAGTTGATGCTGTAGGCTAGTGTGTTGTTGTGGTTCTGGTGGAGCCAACCTGCGGCTGTTTTGAAGGTTTGATCATCAAGACGATATTTATATGCTGGTGATCAGCTTGAGGGTTGTATGATATACCAACGGTAATTTTTGGTAGCATTTGGTTACAAGTTTAAATTATATAACGTGTATGTGTAATATCTTATATTTATGTTGCTGAGGTCAATTCATTTGATTAATGAAATATGTAAAAATGTGAGATATGTTGAAAGCCAATTGATTCAATTAATGAAAGTCGTAGCTGACAATTGACCTTGACAGAGATAAATAGATATCTTCTGGTTTTGACAGGTAATTGTACAGTGTAACAATAGAATGGATCCGCTGACAATTTACAATGACCAAATGAAAAACCACGATATATATATATATATATATATATATATATATATATCTCCTACGTACGTTGAGCTTTGACAAGTTACAAATATTCTCCGCCTTTTATTGATATTTATATTTATATTTTTATACGTGAGAATGTAAAATTAAAATTAAATATAATTCAACTACTATTATTTATAGGAGATGATAATTGGATATTTCCTCAGTTTTCGAGAGAAGTGTCTTAATGGAAATGAGGAGCACACCTTCTAAGCTAATGTCTGAGCTCATGAAACTCAACCGGGCCTCTTCTCCTTTTCTTTATTTGACCCAAGAATGGATTGAATTGGCATTTCAGTTAAGGCTGATAATAGATCATGTCGTGTCAGATTCGTGTCGTGTCACATACTCTAATGTACCTATTTAGGCTTAATCTGAACCCTACCCGTTTCTTAATCGTGTCGAATTATATAAACTCAAATCCAAACTGTTTATTAAACAAGTAATCCGACCCGACATATTTAACTTATTTAATATATTTAACCATATAAATTATATAATACTTACGTAAAGTAGAACTTCCACTAAAATATCAAACTCACTATTAACAAACTTCATAATTCATATGTTCATAGCAATAATTTAGCATCTATTATCAGCAATGCAAATCATCAATGAAATTCCAAGTTCCCAAAACAAGTAAGCGTCACATTTGCTCATTTAATACATAATATCAAATAAAAATAAATCTGTCTAATTAGGAAACTCGGAAGGGAAAAATTTTAACAAAAAGAGAGTGTTAAGCTTGATTGGATATTCATAAATTGCACAACAAATGAGCAAGTAATCAACACCTACAATAAAACAAAAAAAACACTAGAATTCAACTTCAAAATTAACATCCAAAATTGAGAGAAATAAGTTAAGAGTATAATTTTTTAGTATCTAAAAGCTATCCATCAACAAAAACGATACTTGAGCACTCAAAAGAATTCCAGGGAATAAAGAAAACCCAAAGAAACCCAGCAAATTACCAATGTACTCTTTTGGGTTTTTCTTTTATTCCAATGTACTCTAATGGGTACTTGTATACATACATGTAGATTGCAAATTATTTAATTATTCCTAATTGTATACATATATATATATATATATATATATATATAAAACTTAAACTAATATAGAGAGTGAAGAGGATAAAATAGCAAATTAGCAACAATCACATAAAGAAAATTATAATTGGAGGATCTGGGAAAGGGGGAGCAGTACTAGTAAGGACTGAGGACCATGAGGTTGAGCTGCAAGCCTGCAGCCGCTGGACTACTGTTGGAGAGGAGGGTGGAGACGTTAGAACTTGAGGACCGTGAGGCTGTAGCTGCAGCCGCTGGGCTGCTGTTGAAGGGGAGAGTTGAGGTTTTTGAGAGTAGAGGTTGGAGGCGTTGGAGGGAAAAGAGTGGAGGCGTTGGAGCTTGGAGTTGTAGGATGGAGGCGTGGTCGTGGAAACTGGCGTGGACTCAAAGTGAGTGCGAATTGTGAAGTGCAAACGAAAATTAGATTAGGTTAAAAACTTTTAAGTATTTATAGTGAGTCATTGTGAAAAAAACCTAGAGGAATAAATAGGTAAGCAGGTTAGTAGGCTTTCATTCACTAACCTATGAAAATAAACAGATAGGTTTTTAAATGGGTTAGCAAGCTGAATCGAAACCCTCCCATTTAATAAACGGATTATAGCAAGTAAACGGATTATAGCAAGTTGATTCGAAATTGACTTAATTTTTTATTGAGTCGGGTTAACTCGAATTAATTTCGTGCGGATTTCAAGTCATGTCGAAAATTACTACCACTACAAGAAATATGCTAATACACTACACCCTATAGACAACACATATATAAAAACTGATGTATAATGTAGTTTAGACATCAGTTTAAATTTGGTGTTGTCTAATGTATGATATAGCAACAGTAAAATATTACTAGTGTTGTCTAATCCTAATATAAAGCATCAGTAAAGATATAATGTTGTATTTTGTACCCTTTAACATCAGTAAAAATAAATTTACTGATGCAGCTTCTTATTTTTTTTAGTGTTGCCTATACTTCAGCAGGTCCCTGGTTCGAAACACATGGGTTGC
Organism: Prinsepia uniflora; assembly: GCA_032719365.1. NCBI lineage: Eukaryota > Viridiplantae > Streptophyta > Magnoliopsida > Rosales > Rosaceae > Prinsepia > Prinsepia uniflora. The sequence goes on from CM064862.1 coordinate 84,519,763, forward strand.
AAATTAATTAAGACCAAACATTGAGAGAGCAGCGCGAAATTGAAAAACCACGCACAAACATTGGCGCGAATTGAAATTTTTCCAAACTAATATTCTCGTCTACTCGAATTGAAGGTCTCGCTGTAAACCTAGTGTTAACGTTGCACTCTTCTTCCTAAACAAAAAACACCACGCCGTTTTTCTTCCACCCTCTCGGTCGGTTCTCTTCCCAGACGTGCGGCGACATCGGCTTTCTTCCCAAACGTGCAGCGACACCGGCTTTTCTTCCCAGACGTGCGGCCACTGTTCTTCCTCCCTCCATCGTGGTGCTTCATTTTTCCTCCCTTTTCCCTCTAGGTCAGTTTTTTATTTCAAGTAAGATTGGGTGTGTCTGAATTTATGAGTTGCGGTATTGAGTTTGTGTATTGCTGTTTAGGGATTTATGGGTATTGGAATGGTATGAAAAAAATTGAGAAAACAATAATTTGTAAGCTTTAGAATTTAGTTTACGAATGGGACGGTTGGTGCTCTTATATAGTAGAGGTAGGAATTGATAGTGATATTTAGTCCGATATTTTGATTCAGCGCACTGCAGGCCGCTTGTATTCTGATGCATCTGCAAAGGAACCAGTTGTAATGCTCTTTCTCCCAATCTGGATTATGCTTGTAGGAATTAGTTACCATGTGCTATGTATCTATATATATGATGTGTGATTGTGTTGGAAATCACCTTTTGGTTTAGTTAAATCTTTATCATTGGAAAATGCAGAGAAGATTTTCCATTTTACAATTCTTGTGCAGTTATTGATGTGGACATTTTTGTTTGATGCTTTCGGTTTGCTTAATTTTCTTTAGGCATTATGGTATAGTTGTTGCAGCTAAGTAGGTTCCCTCATTTTCAGTTATGTCATATATGATAATCATAGGGTTTGCTATCTTCATAATTATTTCTCTTGTGGTTCACGGAAGGCATTGTTAGCTCTATTGTATTCCATACTATCTAGTCTACAGTATTTCTGGACTACTTTTAAGTTTTGAAAAACTAATGTACATATGTTTTGGCATGCTAGATACGGTTGGAAAGTAAAGGTGGGAAGCACTCATCAGTTGTCTTCTGCACAAATGGGATTCTATTGAGGATGCTAGTTTCCAGAGGTACTGATAGATCAAAGGAAGGTACCAAGCAAGATCTTATTGACATAACTCATATAATTATGGTACTTCTACTTCCTTAATGGTGATTCTTCAATTTCTTTCTGGATTCCATACGAGGAACATATTTGGCTATTAGATTATTGGTTGGAAGGTTCAAATTTGCATTCTCCAGGAAAGACCTTCTCTTGTAGCCAAATACTGTGCACTTTATTTTCTTGATACCAGTTAAACAAATGCTCCCATTAATCTTTACTCCTTGTTTCTGTTATTATGGATTGCAATTGAAATAATCATTGTTCCTTCTGTAGGATGAAATTCATGTAAGGGATCACCATTCTGATTTTATTCTGGCAATTATCAGGTATACTCACTGCTTTTTGAGTTGGTTTCTTGTGCTTATAAACCTATGATTTTGGTTTGATCAGGAGCTTAGGTTGAAGGAACTTAAATTTAGGAAACTATGAGTAGTAATTAACACTACCAAATAATGAAGTGGACAATAGCTTGAGTGTCAGGACCCACCCCGGTTTCACCCCGAAACCCGAGGTAAATCCCGCTCCCGTCTGACTCCTCGACACAAAACTCAAGTAAAACTCTGTCTAACCCAGTCAAACGCAGGAGTAATTTCAAAATATCCCAACCTTATCGTTTACAGAGCATAGCACTAAATTACAAGAAAAATAAAAACCGATAAAGTACACGCACACAGAAGCCTTTAATCTATTCTGGGAACTCTCACGTCGCTTCTATGCCTCAGACTCTGCCTCGACGTCAAGACCCCGCGCTAGCTCCACAACCTGGAGGGCAATTAAAACAGAAAATGTGAGTGGACCAGAAAGTACAAAAGTTCAAAAACCATTTTGTAAGAAAACCGAGTTAAACCCTCCGTTTTGAAACCACATGCATAACCAACAGTTATAAACACATTTATAAAGAATCATTCTTAACATCATAAGAAACAGAAACACTATAAAATATCATAAGAAACCATAATATGAGTATCAGAAACCGTATCAAAAACCATAACCACCAAATCATCATTTCCTCGATCAAACCTGCTGGATCTATCCGAGTCTTTAAACTCCCGAGTCTTTAAACTCAATCCAGGCCTTAATCATATCCGAGTCTTTAAACTCCCGAGTCTTTAAACTCAAGGCCTACGGGGGAAAATCAATATATATCCGAGTCTTTAAACTCCCGAGTCTTTAAACTCAATCCGGGTCTTTAAACCCAATCCGGCCGGTCCCCCGTCACATATATCCGGGTCTTTAAACCCAATATCCAGATCCAGCAAATCCAATCCCAAAACCATTTGAAAACCATTTACCAATCCACATCCAAACCCGAATCCGAAATCACTGGTCCGATACCCTTCCGGCATCCAGAACCGTCATTCCGAACCCAAATCCGGAATACCACTTTCCAATCTTAAAACCAAATTCCGATTAGTGAAATCCGCTTCTAAAATCGAAACTTTAATCATCGAAATCATGTTCCCAAAACCCACTTATAACCATTGAAAACCCTTTATCATTTGAAATCCCAAAACCATAGCATATATTCCAGAAACCAACCATTCCTCGAAAAACGTGCTGAAACCATCTTTTCTCGAAAAACGTGTAATAATGCAAAACCAACCAAACATATTCGATAAACATAAAATCATGATTAAAAACCATAAGACAATTATAGAAAACAGTTATGCATGCTCGAGTTTAGAGAAAAGGTCCACTCACAGTACTGAGCCCTACTCGCGTCCCGAACGTCCAGCCCGTTCCTCGGCTTCCTCGGGAAATCCCGATCCTGTCAAACACCGTCAAATTACGTCACTAATACATCTACGAACACTCTCCTAAATTCCCTCAAAATTTCCCGAATCGAAAACCGAAAACCCGGGACCCTAAACATTCTCCCTCGCGGAACTACACTCAAACGACTTCCGATTGACCCGAAACCAACTCCATTAAACTCATAACAACTCCTAGACCAAAAACTATGTTGACCGTTTTCCCATCCGCCGCCGCACGCGCCCCCACGCGCCGCCCAAAGTGGCTGCGCGTGGCCCCACGCGCCAGCTACAGTGCACCTTCAACCTCACGTCGACCCGGTTCAACACAGTAGGCTACAGCTGAACCGGCGTCAACGGTTCTCCGCCGTGCCTGCACTAAAACACCTCCTTCCTTCTCCTATAGCTTCGTCCAACCTTACTCTAAGCATCCCCATCCTCCAATCACCTCGACACAGCCTTCTACCCGTCGTCTCAAGCTCGAAATCAAACCTCCCCAAAGCTCTGTTTCACGATCCGATCACCCAGCTCACCACCCTTCACGGTGGCGACACCAGACTCTCCCCTGGACTTCTCTAAACCTAACCCAGCTAACCAGAACCGTCGACTCACTCCCCAGCTGCACAACTTGCCGTTCGAACCTCACGGCTAAAACAGAGCACACAAGTGCACTCCGTCGTACCGGCCACCCCTGTGCACCACCCATCACGGCAGCACACTCAACCGGTTCCTAGGACCCTCAGGAGTCTCACCCTAACCTCCAACTCCCTCGACTCTAGCCCTAGACCCACGACTTTCCAAATGAAATTCAATGGAAAACAGAGTACCGAATCGGAGATGAGGAAATTACCTGCCTCCTGCTGCCACCGTGAGCTCCTCCGGGGCTGGTCGACTCCCCACAGCCCTCACGACACCACCGCGGTCTTCGTTGCACCGTGCACGGCCACCGCACCACCACAAGCCCTCAATCTTCTCCGTTTTCCCCCCTGAGTTCCTCTCTGGTTCCCGTGGCTCCCCCTCTCGCACACACCACGATTTCTCACCTCCCAACCATCTCAACTGCTCTCTCCCACTCTCTAATCTCCCTCACACACTCACAACTCACCAGCCACCACAATCAGCCTTCCAATTCTCTCAATTCCTTCCCTCTGTTTCTCTCTGTGTCGAGTAACACACACACGAGCACACACGGTTGCACCCCAAATAATGGAACCGCGTACACACCAGAGAACCCCCCAGAACCCACTACACACTTGCCACATGTCACCATCCTCCACTCTCTCTCACCAACTGGCTCCATCCCAGCCGTCCATTCTTTTCTTCTGTGCACAAATCCCAATGTGCCACAATGACCAAAATACCCTTCTTTTTAACACATTTTTACGGTTTTACCGAAACTTCCTAGACCCGTAACGCTCGCCTCGTAAGTCCGATGAATACGTGCCGCCTGTCATCGAACTCAGGACGACAAGAACTATCTAACCATCCTAGGTCAACCTACCAAAACCCGATTATTCAAAAAGTCAACTTTTCCCCCTATTTTTTCCAAAATTACGGTTATGCCCTCAACCTTCCGAACATCACAACTTCCTTCTCGGATGTCGGAATCGGGCGTGCCACCTGCCTACGGATTCGTAACGTCCTCAACTACGTCCTGGTCACTGGTCAACTCCCATTTGACCACCCGAAATAAAAGTCAACATTTATGCCCGACCCAGGGGCAAAATCGTCATTCTAAGTTCCCGGACCCCTCGGGACCACCTAACCCGTGATTAACCTTACTAATCACACCTTAATCACTCTACTTATCCCAATTCTCGGGACAGGTTGTTACAATCTACCCACCTAAAAAGAATTTCGTCCCCGAAATTCCACAGCTAGTCCTCGACACCTAGGGTCTCCTAAGGAACAACCTCTTCTAGGTTTCCTGTCTATCATCTCCACCTTGGGTATTTCACTTCATCCCCAGCTACTGTTACCACAGCCAACCCTAGCTATGTAACAACTACATGGTGTACGCAAGGGAAACTCTATGAACAGAAAACAAAGATATTATAAAATACCTCATGTCACAGTACCCGACAGAAGTCATAGAGTACATCCTCGTATACAACCACCCATCTCCCTCGGCTACTACTCCGGCCACGGTCGGACTAACGTCACAAAGTCCAAAAGGCAAACTCTAGCTTGTGGGTTCTCTCCTTCCACAGTCTCCAATCGATCAGTTATAGTCACTCCTTTCCTATACCTTCCGTCAACCTACTACGGAACTTACTATATACTCCCAGTCCTCTAGGAAACTCCTAGACTCTACCCCGAGATCCAACAACCAAACCAACAGAACAACCAAAAGTGAAACAAGTACCTGTCCCCACATCTGCTATCGACTGACCCTCCTGCTGAGTCATCGAGAACACCCGGGCCTGAGATCCCGACGCTCTACCACGTCCCCTCGAACCACTCGTGGCTGTGCCACCACCTCCTCTAGTGCCCGCTGTCCCTGATGTTGTACTCTGTCCGGACTCCGCTACTCCTCTGCCTACACCACCTTCCTGTGGTAACAGTGGACACTCACGTCGGAAATGACCTCGCTCCCCGCAGTAGAAACACACATTCCAGCCTGGTCCACTACTCGGTCTCCCCGTGGACGCTACCGACGTCGCACTCGCTTGCGGAGTCGGCGGTACTCGATAACCCCAAAATCCTGAACTCTGGGCACTACCAGGCCTACCAAAACGATCATCGCCCGACGAGGACGATCCACCGAAGTTACCTCTTTTCGGTGTCCTCTGGCTCGAAGCTCCAGGAATAGAAGGTTCCCGGCGTCGCACCGGCAAACTAGCCTCAACTCGCACCGCAGCATCCGACAAGTCTCGGAGGGTAGCAAAAGATCCAGCCGTCACTACGGCTCGAATCTCACCGCGCAAGCCCAACTCAAACCTACGGCACTTCTCGGCTTCAGTGGCCACAAAAGCAGGAGCAAACCGAGACAACATCTGGAACTTCCGTTCATACTCTGCCACTGTCATATTCCCTTGCTGGAGCTGCAAAAACTCCGCCTCCTTGGCATCTCGAAAAGAACGAGGGTAGTACTGCTCTAGGAACCGTTCCCTAAACGTCTCCCAGGTCACACTATGGGCATCCCATCCGGACAACTCGAGGGTATACCACCACTCGTACGCCGCACCATCGAGTAAAAATGCAGCCAACAATACTCGCTCCTCCGGCGGACAATGCATCACCGCAAAAATCCGCTCCAGTCTAGTAATCCACCTCTGGGCTTCCTCAGGATCAGCCCCACCACTAAAAGTAGTAGCCCCGAGCCGCTGGGCTCGCTCAATCGTGGCACTTTCCGTCTCTCTGGCTACTTCTTCAGGTTGTGGAGAGGGTCTACGTCTCGGAGGCATCGTCAACCGCACGCTGAAAGAGGCATAGAAGTAGTCAAATAACTGAAAAACAACCTCACAAACTGACAGACCCAACAAACTCGACAAACCTATGCTCTGATACCAATTGTCAGGACCCACCCCGGTTTCACCCCGAAACCCGAGGTAAATCCCGCTCCCGTCTGACTCCTCGACACAAAACTCAAGTAAAACTCTGTCTAACCCAGTCAAACGCAGGAGTAATTTCAAAATATCCCAACCTTATCGTTTACAGAGCATAGCACTAAATTACAAGAAAAATAAAAACCGATAAAGTACACGCACACAGAAGCCTTTAATCTATTCTGGGAACTCTCACGTCGCTTCTATGCCTCAGACTCTGCCTCGACGTCAAGACCCCGCGCTAGCTCCACAACCTGGAGGGCAATTAAAACAGAAAATGTGAGTGGACCAGAAAGTACAAAAGTTCAAAAACCATTTTGTAAGAAAACCGAGTTAAACCCTCCGTTTTGAAACCACATGCATAACCAACAGTTATAAACACATTTATAAAGAATCATTCTTAACATCATAAGAAACAGAAACACTATAAAATATCATAAGAAACCATAATATGAGTATCAGAAACCGTATCAAAAACCATAACCACCAAATCATCATTTCCTCGATCAAACCTGCTGGATCTATCCGAGTCTTTAAACTCCCGAGTCTTTAAACTCAATCCAGGCCTTAATCATATCCGAGTCTTTAAACTCCCGAGTCTTTAAACTCAAGGCCTACGGGGGAAAATCAATATATATCCGAGTCTTTAAACTCCCGAGTCTTTAAACTCAATCCGGGTCTTTAAACCCAATCCGGCCGGTCCCCCGTCACATATATCCGGGTCTTTAAACCCAATATCCAGATCCAGCAAATCCAATCCCAAAACCATTTGAAAACCATTTACCAATCCACATCCAAACCCGAATCCGAAATCACTGGTCCGATACCCTTCCGGCATCCAGAACCGTCATTCCGAACCCAAATCCGGAATACCACTTTCCAATCTTAAAACCAAATTCCGATTAGTGAAATCCGCTTCTAAAATCGAAACTTTAATCATCGAAATCATGTTCCCAAAACCCACTTATAACCATTGAAAACCCTTTATCATTTGAAATCCCAAAACCATAGCATATATTCCAGAAACCAACCATTCCTCGAAAAACGTGCTGAAACCATCTTTTCTCGAAAAACGTGTAATAATGCAAAACCAACCAAACATATTCGATAAACATAAAATCATGATTAAAAACCATAAGACAATTATAGAAAACAGTTATGCATGCTCGAGTTTAGAGAAAAGGTCCACTCACAGTACTGAGCCCTACTCGCGTCCCGAACGTCCAGCCCGTTCCTCGGCTTCCTCGGGAAATCCCGATCCTGTCAAACACCGTCAAATTACGTCACTAATACATCTACGAACACTCTCCTAAATTCCCTCAAAATTTCCCGAATCGAAAACCGAAAACCCGGGACCCTAAACATTCTCCCTCGCGGAACTACACTCAAACGACTTCCGATTGACCCGAAACCAACTCCATTAAACTCATAACAACTCCTAGACCAAAAACTATGTTGACCGTTTTCCCATCCGCCGCCGCACGCGCCCCCACGCGCCGCCCAAAGTGGCTGCGCGTGGCCCCACGCGCCAGCTACAGTGCACCTTCAACCTCACGTCGACCCGGTTCAACACAGTAGGCTACAGCTGAACCGGCGTCAACGGTTCTCCGCCGTGCCTGCACTAAAACACCTCCTTCCTTCTCCTATAGCTTCGTCCAACCTTACTCTAAGCATCCCCATCCTCCAATCACCTCGACACAGCCTTCTACCCGTCGTCTCAAGCTCGAAATCAAACCTCCCCAAAGCTCTGTTTCACGATCCGATCACCCAGCTCACCACCCTTCACGGTGGCGACACCAGACTCTCCCCTGGACTTCTCTAAACCTAACCCAGCTAACCAGAACCGTCGACTCACTCCCCAGCTGCACAACTTGCCGTTCGAACCTCACGGCTAAAACAGAGCACACAAGTGCACTCCGTCGTACCGGCCACCCCTGTGCACCACCCATCACGGCAGCACACTCAACCGGTTCCTAGGACCCTCAGGAGTCTCACCCTAACCTCCAACTCCCTCGACTCTAGCCCTAGACCCACGACTTTCCAAATGAAATTCAATGGAAAACAGAGTACCGAATCGGAGATGAGGAAATTACCTGCCTCCTGCTGCCACCGTGAGCTCCTCCGGGGCTGGTCGACTCCCCACAGCCCTCACGACACCACCGCGGTCTTCGTTGCACCGTGCACGGCCACCGCACCACCACAAGCCCTCAATCTTCTCCGTTTTCCCCCCTGAGTTCCTCTCTGGTTCCCGTGGCTCCCCCTCTCGCACACACCACGATTTCTCACCTCCCAACCATCTCAACTGCTCTCTCCCACTCTCTAATCTCCCTCACACACTCACAACTCACCAGCCACCACAATCAGCCTTCCAATTCTCTCAATTCCTTCCCTCTGTTTCTCTCTGTGTCGAGTAACACACACACGAGCACACACGGTTGCACCCCAAATAATGGAACCGCGTACACACCAGAGAACCCCCCAGAACCCACTACACACTTGCCACATGTCACCATCCTCCACTCTCTCTCACCAACTGGCTCCATCCCAGCCGTCCATTCTTTTCTTCTGTGCACAAATCCCAATGTGCCACAATGACCAAAATACCCTTCTTTTTAACACATTTTTACGGTTTTACCGAAACTTCCTAGACCCGTAACGCTCGCCTCGTAAGTCCGATGAATACGTGCCGCCTGTCATCGAACTCAGGACGACAAGAACTATCTAACCATCCTAGGTCAACCTACCAAAACCCGATTATTCAAAAAGTCAACTTTTCCCCCTATTTTTTCCAAAATTACGGTTATGCCCTCAACCTTCCGAACATCACAACTTCCTTCTCGGATGTCGGAATCGGGCGTGCCACCTGCCTACGGATTCGTAACGTCCTCAACTACGTCCTGGTCACTGGTCAACTCCCATTTGACCACCCGAAATAAAAGTCAACATTTATGCCCGACCCAGGGGCAAAATCGTCATTCTAAGTTCCCGGACCCCTCGGGACCACCTAACCCGTGATTAACCTTACTAATCACACCTTAATCACTCTACTTATCCCAATTCTCGGGACAGGTTGTTACATTGAGCAGTAGTGATTTTGTATTGATTGAGATCATGTTTTTTCTTCAATTAAGCATCAATTGATTATGTTTTTGTCCTAGTTCAGTTCTTATTTATAGAATGATGAAGTTACTAACAACTTCATTGTTTTGAGTATTGTTGTGCCAAACATTTGAATGCTAGTACATCAGAGGAAGTTCCTCTTAGGGTTTGATAATTTGACTTCATAATCTACTTTTAACACTAAATAGTGCTTAAAGCATCATGTTCAGTTTCAATGTATAGAATTGAACAGGCTGAATTAGGTTGTGATTGGAACAGTTGGTTGGTTTGGTGTGAGACTTATTGAGACTTAGATTTATAATTTCTTCATGTGATCGTGATTCTAGAGTTCAGTTGTATTAATATGTGTTGGATCTTAAGTAAACGAATCCAACAATTCATTATAGCATCTCCCACCCTATTATCCCTAGTTTTCTCCCTGGGTAATTGAAAAACAGGTTCTGTAGTCTTCTATGAACTGGATAATGTATTCCAAAAGTCTGTTCTTTTTGTTCTGATATAGTTTATTTTGTAGCGTCTGCTTGTACACTGGTTTGTTTGTCCTTCCGAGTTGATAAGTAATTAAGTATCGGGCTTTTATGCCAAGTCCGCCCTATATATTCCTTGAATGTATTTCAAATGAAGTACAAATTCGAATTACTTGAAAAAATAATCAAGTGTCTTCTCACAAAAAGTGGTATTTTGACCTGTTTAATGTAGGACGACAGTTTGTTGTCACTGACTATTTGTTGTCATGCAATTGTGTAGCAAGGTGTCTTGGAATATGATGAATGGAGTTTAGTTAAAAAAAAATAAGTAATTAGTGGTGGAGATTAGTAGTGGTGGGGTGAGGTTCCCTGGTCTCATGTTATTTGTTGTTTGTTGTCACTGACCGCATTTCTAGTACAAGGAAAAATGAAATTTTAAAATAATTTCTTTTCTTGAAAAAAATGTTTGACCTATTTTCTGTGTTTGGAAGATATTTTTGTGTGTGGTGAATCTGGTGATTTGAAATGAAGAAATGATTAAATCTAAAGCAATGCCCAATTTTATCCCCACGGTTGGCAATTGCTTATTTGCAACTGTAGGATTTTATGAGTCATATAATTCAACCCTACATAGATTGAGTCCGACATAATTTCGTAGTTTCCTATGGATAGATGAACTTTTGAATACACATGGATAAAGCTAAATAGAGCTGTAGTAGAAAACAACTTCAATTTTGTGTGCTTCTCTTTTGTGTTTTGCTGCTGTTTATACCATATGATTATGATGTCTAAAACGGCATGACTTTTGAGTTTTGAGATTAAGCTCTAAACAAGATTAACTTAATGGGCAAACTGTCATCGGAATAAAAAGAATCACGATGGCGGATTCCATATTTTTCACCAAATTGCATGGTCTTGTTTATAGAGGACGGGGTTGTCATGCAATTGTTTAAAGTGGTATTCCATATTTTTCCTCCCTAGTTGTCACTGACTATTTGTTGCGTATTTTTTTGTTTATTTTTCTGCATATTTGTTTGTGAATTATGTAGGAGAGGACATGGTTTTTTACTTTTCTTCCATCCAACTTGTGATATTCAATTTTAGACTTTCTAACTGGCTGGTTTCACTTTTATTTTTGTCAACAGTGCAATATCCGAAACCCAGCTGCATATTGGTGTTTGATCTATATAATGTAAGTTCCCGTAACTCTTGAATTAATCTAGGCTTGACCCTTATGCGTTTTATAATATATGATACATTAAGGAGTAATTTGATTTCTCTAGATTGTTAAGGACTTAAGTAATTTGATTGCTATATTGTTAATGGTATTTGATGTTTGATTGCAAAAAAGAACATAGTTGCTGTGATATGACTCATTAAACCATTATATTTTGGTTGTAAATTTGATTGTGTTAGGGGGATTGATAAATCTTGGATGCATGCGAATAGGAGAAGTAAAGAGTATGACGATGGGGTTGAAAAATTCCTTAGGACAGCATTAGGGGTTGCTATTGATCAGAGGCGTATTCGCTGTCCATGTCAAAAGTGTGGAAATACTAGAAAATTAACAATTCGTTTAATAAGGGGGCATTTATATTTTAATGGCATAGATAAGACCCATGTTAATTGGATTTGGCATGGAGAGCCCCTTTTATCAACTGATAGTAAGAACAGAGGGGAGAGCGTACCCGTGAATGAAGAAGTGCATGAACCCCGTGGAGTTTATGATGAAACTGTGGAAATGTGCGAAGCTGCACATGAGGATTTCACTCAAAATCCAGAGGCATTTAAGGAGTTTTTGGAGGATTCAGAGACTCCTCTATATCCTGGATGTTGTAAATACACCAAGTTATCGGGATTGGTTAAGTTATACAATTTGAAAGCAAGGCATGGTATGACCGACGTATGTTTCTTAGATATGCTAAATCAGATCGGAGACTTGCTTCCGAAGGGGCACCAGCTTCCCCAATCTTTAAATGAGGCAAAGAAAACAGTGTGTGCCTTAGGGTTAAAGTATGAGAAAATACATGCATGTGAAAATCATTGTATATTGTATAGGAAGCAGTTTCAGGAAGCTATAAGTTTCCCTAAATGTGGCCTTTCACGATGGAAGGTGACAAAGGATGGTGTTGAGAAGGAAGGCATCCCAGCAAAGGTTTTATGGTACTTTCCTCCTATCCCTTCGTTTAAACGATTGTTTAAATCTTTGGAGACATCAAAAAATTTGACTTGGCATGACGAAGGCCGTATAAAGGATGGAAACTTGCGTCATCCAGCAGATTCTCCTTCTTGGAAGATGATTGACCATAAATGGCCAGAATTTGAAAGTGAGCCAAGGAACCTTAGGCTAGCTCTTTCGGTTAATGGGATAAATCCACATAGTTCCCTTAGTAGTAAATATAGTTGTTGGCCTGTCATTTTGGTAACATATAACCTTCCTCCAGAGTTGTGCATGAAGAGGAAGTTCATGATGTTAACCTTATTAATTTATGGGCCAAAACATGCTGGGAATGATATAGATGTCTATTTGGAACCCTTAATTGAAGATTTAGGAACATTGTGGAATGGAGTGGATGGAGTGTATGATGCGCATCGTCAACAAACCTTCACTTTAAGAGCTGTCCTTTTATGGACGATTAATGATTTCCCAGCTTATGGTTGTTTGGCTGGTTGTCCGACGAAAGGGTATTGTGGATGCCCAATTTGCGGCGAAAAAACATTTACGGAAAGGTTGGTACATGGTAGTAAAATGGCATACACTGGCCACCGGAGATTCTTGCCACGCTTTCATCCTTATAGAAAACTAACTGAAGAGTTTAATGGTAAGGAAGAACTTGAGGCGGCCCCAGTACCTCTAACCGGGGAGCAAGTGTGGGAACTAGTCAAAAACATCAAATATGATTATGGAAAATTCCCTAAAAAAAATAAAGATGATGGATGTACTAATTGTTGGAAGAAAAGGTCGATTTTCTTTGACCTTCCCTATTGGAAGTCACATTATGTTCGTCATTGTTTGGATGTGATGCATATTGAGAAAAATGTGTGCGAGAGTTTGTTGTCTACTTTGTTGAATATTCCAGGAAGATCAAAAGATAGCGTGGCATCTCGTTTGGATCTTGTTGAAATGGGGTTAAGAATGGATTTGGCACCCAGGGTTGGGGAAAAAAGAACTTATTTGCCTCCTTCAATGTGTACATTAAAAAAGAAGGAGAAAGTGTCAATGAGCAAAGCCTTGATGAGTATAAAAGTGCCTGAAGGCTACTCTTCAAATATAAGAAGCCTGGTTTCAATGAAAGATTTGAAAGTAGTTGGTTTAAAATCACATGATTGTCATGTATTAATGCAACAATTGCTACCGATTTTACTACGTGGTGTGCTACCAGCTCAAGTTAGATACGCCATAACCCGATTTTGCTTTTTCTTTAATGATTTATGCAAAAAAGTGGTGGATGTACCTAACCTAGATAAGATACAATCAGATCTGGTTTCTACATTGTGTATGCTTGAGCAATTCTTTCCCCCATCATTCTTTGATCCGATGGTCCATCTAACTGTGCACCTTATTAGAGAGGTTAAATTGTGCGGACCTGTATTTTTTAGATGGATGTACCCATTTGAAAGGTATATGAAAATATTGAAAAGTTATGTTCACAATCGAGCTCGTCCGGAAGGTTGCATTGCAAATAGAAAGCTTGTTGAAGATTCTGTGGAGTTTTGTTCAGAGTATATGGATGAGTTAAATGCAGTTGGGATTCCTACATCCCGCGTGGAGCTAGAAAACACTAATGAAGCATTATCAAGTGCAACATTAGAATATGTTCCACTTGATAAATGGGAGCAATCCCATCGTACCGTATTGGATAACACAAGTGAAGTTGATCCTTACACGCTGTAAGTTTTCTAACTCTATGTTTTCTAAGGTTTAAATCAATTTACACCCTTCACAGAATGTAAAACATCTACACTTAACATGTACTTTGCAGTGAGCACAAGAATTATTTGAAGGAGACTAATCCAACAAAAGCAAATAATGAAAAGTGGATACAAGATCAGCACAACCGAAAGTTTATTGGTTGGTTTCGTGATAGGGTGAGTGATTAATTTCCCCTTTGTGACGGTCCTTAGTTTATACCAGTATATATTAATGAAATAAAAGGTCTTATTCTAGGTTTCTGGACAATTAAAGATAAGCAAAAGTGAGGTATCAGACAATGTGAAGTGGCTAGCTCAAGGACCACGAAAAAGTGTGTTTAAATTTAAAAGTTATGCTATAGATGGCTACCATTATCACACCAAATCTCGAGATATTCAACGTGCGGTCCAGAATAGTGGGGTCTCCATAATGGAAAGCACTATGCAAGTGTCAAGTGCAAATGATAAGAATCCAATTGTTTCTGGTATGACATTTTATGGAGTTATCGAAGAAATATGGGAGCTGAATTATCATCAATTTCAAATACCGTTGTTCAAGTGTGCATGGGTTGAGAATGAAAAAGGTATAAAAAGTGATGGTGGATTAACTTTGGTTAATCTCAAAAGGAGGGGTTTTAGAAATGATGAATTTGTGATGGCTACCCAAGTTAGTCAAGTATTTTACATTGATGACCCTGCAAATGAAGGTTGGTCAGTCGTACTTCCAATGCCAACTAGAGTCTATTCCCGTGATGTTGAGATTGAAGACGCTATACTTGAGCACCATTCTTTTACCCATGGATTACCCCCAGTTGATGAATACAAATATGAAATTGATAAGGGATCCTCTAGATATGTTCGTAAAGATTGTGAGGGTATATGGGTTTCAAACCAGAAAAAACGGAAAACATAGCAATATAACACTCCACTGTGATTAAAAATTAATAGTGGAGTGTTATAGTGCTATTTTTCTTGGTTGTTTCTAGTTTGAAACCCATAGACCCTCACAGTCTTTACAGACATATCAAGTGGATCCCTGTCAGTGTATTAGAACTTTCTTTTTGTGAAATATGTTGAATTTTCTAAATATTTGTGGAGTGCAACAAGAAGGTTCGTTTTTATTTAGACTTGATGCATTTATTCAATTAGATTTTCTGCTTGTTGCATTCATTCTACATTCTGCAATTAATCCTTCTACATTCTTCATTTACTTTCTACATTTGACATTTGTTATACTTTAATATACTTTCACTTCATACATTCTGCTCAATGTGTGCGGCAAAAACTTGGAAAATCCACTATGAAGACTGATGATAAGAAAAAGGGTCCAAAAGAAGTAACCCGAGGCTCAAAAAGAATAATGGAAAGTGTTGTGTCCAAAGCTGCACAACGACCAAAATCTGTTTCATCGAGAGAGTGCCCTTCTATATCTACAATTTCGAGTGATGCTCGATCAACTCGTGGCCCAACAACTATGCATGAAATTCAAAAGAAGAAAATGAATGAGAAAAAGATAGTGGTTGATTTCAACTCACATGGGCAAGCACTAGGTGTCATTGGTCGTCAATATAAATCTTATATAGGTGTGATGGCTCGAAATTTAATCCCAATTTCCCTTGCTTCGTGGGACGAAGTCGATGATTCCCTAAAGGAGAAACTCTGGATTGAGATCTCGGTAAGTATAAATTTCATCGTATTATACTTGTTTTACATTATTAATATTGTTTTATTCATCAATGTTATATATATGACAATGGTTTTTTATATATAGATGGCATTTGTATTGCCTCCTGAAGAAAAAAAGAATTTACTATCTACGGCTTCAGAAAGATGGAGGCAATTCAAATCAACTTTAACAAGAACTTATGTGCTACCTCACCTAGATGACATGGAAGCACTCAAAGAGCCCCCTGTAATTTATGATTTTATTGACCAAGAACATTGGGACTTGTTTTTGAAGCCAAGATTAACACCAGAATGGATGGAACTCCATGAAACACAATCGGCAAGGCGTGATCAAGTTGAGTATCCTATTAAAGTTGGTCGAAACGGATATGTGGGTGTAGAGGAAAAATTGGTAGGTATTTTTCCTACATAAATAACAATTCACACCAAGTATTTTTGCATATTTACTTCTATTTATCATATACAGAGAGAAGAGAATAATATTCCAGATTGGGAGCCCATTGATCGAGCTATTCTATGGAAGAAAGCACGTGAAAACAAAGAAGGGCAGATCACAGATCAGAAAATAGCTGAAGTGGCATCTAAAATTGTAAGTTTGTAGATTATTATCTTTATTCAATTCTCATTTGAGCTATGGAGTTTCTTTTTCTTTTGTTTAGGATAAGTTGATAAAAGAAAAGGAAGAAGGTCTTATTACCCCATGTGGAAGCAATGATGTATTGGCAATGGCCCTAGGGACTGATGAACATCCAGGTAGGGTGAGGGGTGTAGGAGCTTCCGTGAAGCCAAACGCATACTTCAACATACCGAGAAAGAAGAGAGACTGTGTGTCCAGAGACTTGTTGAGAGAACGTGATATTTTGCTTGAGGAGACAAGGAGAATGCTAGATGAGCAGCAGAAAATAAATGACATCAACTCGAAGAGAATGCTAGATGAGCAGCAGAAATTTTTTGAAGCAACTCAACGTGCTATGCAACAACAAATAGAAACTCTAATGGCTAAGATTGAGCAAAAGGGAAAATCCTTTTTCAATATTGAACCTGAGCTGAGGTATGCATCTCCTATACGTTCTGAGACCAGACTCATTTGATTATGGGGACAATTTGGAAAACAAATTAATAGAGGAAAATTTGGAAGAGAAATCAACTAAAGTGGACAACATGAAGGTAATATTAAACTAATATTGAACTAGTTTATGTTTATTATGCATATAGAGTGTACATAACTTCTCACTTTTATGTATGTTAGGGTAAGGATTGCTTATTGGCTGAAGGGTCTAGAGCCAATGTAGTTGCAAGTGGAACGGTAGTTGACATTAACATGCCAAACCAAGACGATTGTAATGTTTCTTTAGCAGAAGGAAACGTTCGAGTGGCTGTCCATGTTTGTATGAACCCAAAGGCTGTACTACCAATCCCAGTGAAAAGAGTGCTGCATACTGTTCAAGATGCCGTTGGGTCTCATGTCTCTTGGCCATTGAACCTAATTATCATTCCAAATGATAATAAGGTAAATGACTTAAAATTTTATCCTTTTGCTATCTTATACATCTTGCTGGTATGTATGAATTTGTTTGCACCTCTATTTGAAATCCTTGTAGAAGAAGCTGGAAACCAAGCCAAAGAGTAAAGTCTCAAAGACATTATTCACCTCAAAGGAATCAAAACTACCCCCATTTTGTAAGGCTTTGCTTGCATTTAGGAAGATAAAGATGTTTGGACCTGAAGAAACTGTTGTTGCACGTATTTCTACTGAAATATTTGGATGTGAAAGGGTTGCATATATACTAGCAGAAGAAATTGATGCCTTATTGGAATTCGATGAAATTGGACAGCAAGTAATAGTGATTTACATTAGGTAATATCAAATAACTTGGCATTAAAAATCATGTTACCTATGCATTGTCTAACTTATTATTGTTGATTCTTGCAGCTATCTATATGAGAAGCTTTTGGAGAATGGAAGAAATGAAATGATTGGGTTTGTGGACCCTGGTAGTATGTATAAAGTTTTGGACCAACCGGAACAAAGAGCGAAAGACATTGCCAGTGCATTGAAACGAATAAGTGCTGACAGTATTCTTTTGATACCGTACAACCCT
Source organism: Prinsepia uniflora (assembly GCA_032719365.1). Classification (NCBI taxonomy): domain Eukaryota; kingdom Viridiplantae; phylum Streptophyta; class Magnoliopsida; order Rosales; family Rosaceae; genus Prinsepia; species Prinsepia uniflora. The sequence goes on from CM064862.1 coordinate 84,537,518, forward strand.
AAGTAAGTCATGCTGCTAGTATTCTTTTGCCATAAAGTAAATTTATCCTAATATATATTTAACTATGTAGAAACCACTGGATCCTAACTATTATCGACGACAATAAAGATAATGTATACATCATGGATCCGCTTTACAATCGGTTCAATGATGAAATCTGGAGAGGTGTTGTAAACTCGTAAGTTGACCGTTCTTACTATTTTCGAATTTGATTATATATTCTTTTGAATTTGGCTGTGTTTGAGGTAATTAGAAATTATTTTTCTATGTTGAAGTGGGATTAAACAGTATAAGGCCGAAACAGGTAGAGTATCTCGCAAAGGAGTGACTTGGACTTTCCTTGGGGTATGATTCTTCTTCTAAATATATATAAACTATGATAGTGTTTCTGTTATATTGTCTTTGTAGCTAGCATAAGGTATTGTGTAATACATTTTTATCACATTACCTATGAGCTTGTAAGGTTAGATAGAATTAACTCATATATTCCAAATTCCTACGTACATATATAGGGTGGTCCACAACAACCAGATTATAAAACATGTGGTTTTTGTGTAATGAAATACATGCAAGAGATTTGTGGAGACTCAGATCTTTCATACATCACTAAGGTACGTATGTATTTAGCTTTTTAAACATTAATGTTATTCTTTGCAATTGGTATTTCATAGTATGAAAACTTCAAGTCTTTAATTACCAAATTTAATATCAGTTTATATTTCTTACATAGTATTCGAAGTCTGCAAATAAGCCGAAGGTTCATTACACCTTTAATGACCTTGATGAGGTGCGAGAGGAATTTGCAGATTATCTAATATCAAAGTGGGTGTAACGGTGGTGAGAGTACAACTATGTTAGCATTGATCCTCATATGGTGTACGTGTTTGTTTCTTGGTGGCTAGATTTTAGAATTATTGCAACACTTGCTTATTTATTTAGAACATACACACATTTATGATTTCGATTGGTTTTGATCGAGTTAGGTTGCAGAATGTACTATGAGTACTCTCTTTAAATCTTCATTGTGATTTTATGTATTGTATTTATATGAAGTACTTTTTTTATTTGGATTGACGGATAATTGTAATATGAATTAATTTTATGTTATGATACAGGATTTTAATATGATTTTTTGTTGTGAAAAAACTTTGATAACGGTATATATATATATATTTTTTATTAATTGTTATGTAATAAAGCACCATGTAGACAACAGTATTTTTGAATAAACTGTTCTGTATGACACCCTTTAGACAACATTTTTTTAAATTCAGCGTTGTATATAGTCACTTTATACCACGGTATCAACAAAATATTGTTGTGTAAAGGGTGCTTTACACAACGGTAAAATATTATACCGTTGTCTAAAGTACACTTTACACAACACTCTTTTATATACCGTTGTCTAAAGGGTACTTTAGACAACGGTAGTTGTGTATAAACCGTTGTTCAAAGTCCGTTTAGACAACGATATTCATCAACACTGTTGTCTAAAGGATACTTTAGACAACAGTTTGTGAAAATACCGTTGTCTAAAGTACACGTTAGACAACGGTATACATAAATACCGTTGTCTAAGGGGTACTTTAGACAATGGTATTTTCACAAAACGTTGTCTAAAGGGACTTTAGACTTTCTCCGTTGTCTAAACACCCCCTTTAGACATCAGGGGCAATTGCAACGGTATTTATGGGGAATATACAACGGATTTTATCCGTTGTCTAAAGGAAAACTTCTTGTAGTGACAGGACCCGTCCTAACTGGACGTCAAAAACCGTACCCGGTCCTGCTCCCGTCTGACAAGTCAACTGAAAGTCCGAAACTACCCTTCAGTACCTGCTAGACAAGGGAATTTTGTGCATGTGCCCGCTCATACCTCCACCTCTGGAATAGCCTCGATCAACGCACCACGACCTGAAGGGTTAATAAAACAGAAAAGGTGTGAGTGGACAAAAATGACCTCTTATAAAAACATTTATCAAAAATATATTCTTACCCTCCAGTTTTCACAAACTTGCATGCATATCGTAAGACATGAGTGACCGATAAAATCAAAACATATTTTCCCATGGTCCACAAAACTCATGCTCACCAAATCAGTTCATGTTGTAAAACATCAAATCCCGGCTCTCATGCCAACACATGTGAAAACATAATCACTGGCCACAAAGACCAAAATCTCGTACTCAATACCAGTACGTCATCACAATCAATACCAATCAGCACTAATCACCAGTGCACAAGAAATATATCAATCCAATCAATCCGCACTACTCACAAGTGCATAAAATATCACAAATCACATCTGCACTACTCACAAGTGCACAATCAATCAAACTGCACTACTCACAAGTGCTGCACTACGCGTAGGCCAATATCCAGTCACTCTCTCGGGAACAGACACTTCTGGGCTCAACCCCCTCGGGCTCAGTCACCTCTGGGCGAACACATCCCCAGGATCAGACACCTCCGAGTGGTACATCCAGGCTCAGTCTCATCCGAGAAGCTGACTACCATAGGATCAACTCCCGATCCTACAATCACATCCCCCAAGCTCCGGTCGTCTGGGTAATCCCCCCAAGCATCGACCGTCTGGGAATATCACAATCACAATGAAAACCATCCCGGGAATTACATCCCAAAACATTTCAATCAGATCTTGACTTCATACCAAGTCAAGGTCATTCTCAACTGGGTCTCAAGCCCAAAATACCTTTTACACATAAACCGTTAAAATCACATTTAAATCAATAGAATAATCCGGAAATCATCATTGACTCACCAACCAAGTCAAAATATCATTTTAGAAATCATTTAGACTTCGGGCCTAGCCCAAAACATCATTTGCACGTTCCTCGTAAAATGTGCCCGAAAGACTGATTAAAATAATCATAAAATCCCAATAAATCATTAATTTCACAATTTCACAAATGACTCCAAATCCGAGTCAAAATCACTATTCACTTGGGTTCTCATGCTCAAAATAACATTATCACGCAAATCCATGCGATGCAACCTCCGTTGCCATTTTCACGTAAATCCACGAAATTGACCATTGACTCATTCCCGAGTCACCACATCATTTTTCAATCCATGACTCAATAATCCGAGTCCAAACATTATTTTCAATCCATTTCAATCCCGGACTCATAAACCAAGTCCAAACATTATTTTTACCAAATTTCGTAATTTCTCGAAAATCGCCCAAAATAATAATATAATAATCATAAAACCGAGAAATTGCCGGATTGAAACATAAATCATGCCCAAGCATATAAAATTATATAATAAGGCATTTAAATCATATATGCATGCATCACGGTTAGAAAACAAAGTCCACTCACACACACCGTTCAAAACGGTTCGTTTCCGGGCTGCACGTTTTTCCGTAAATTCTGGAAATCACAACTCCTGCCCAAAATCAATATAGAGGGTTACTAACATCTCAAAAATACTTCATATAATTTCCCCCAATTTTTCCGGGATTTAAATACGTATTTTAAACGTAAAACAAAACTTCGGATACGCGGAACATTATCGAAACGATATCCGATTTCATCGAAAACAACGTTAAAATGTTCGTTACACTGAGAGGATCAAAAGTCATGTTGACCTCACCTTGAGACTAGGCCGGACGCGCCCTCACGCGCCGCCGTGAGTGGCTGTGCGTGAAACCCACGCGCCAGCTACAGTGTCACCAGCCTAACCCGTTTCTCTGTAAAACGGGCCATTCAACCCGCGATCAGACCCGGTTTGAATCCTCACAATTCGACACTGAATTCATCAATTGAACATTCAATTAGTTTTGTTACAAGTCTAATTAGAGGTCTGAAACATAAATTACACGAAACCTTTCCTCTAACCTCACGATCACAGATGATCATTCGAAGAACACCCCGCACACTGTTCAACAACAGAACTCTCTCAATTTCAACGATTTCCTTAAATTGATTCATCAAGAAGCATCAAGGGACTCAGGTAAACCTTTTCCCCAGATCGATTGAATCAATTCGTGGCTCAAACTCCACGACTCAAACTCGATTCTTCGTCACTGTGCAACCATGGAGTTCAGTCAATCTCAACCAGTTTCTTCCAATTGATGGACCCAGAAGTATCGTGGGATCATGAGAAGTCATTTCTCCACAACAATTGGATCAGTCGAAGCCTCAAACTTCACGACTCAAGCTCGAAGTTCCTCACTGTTACCAAACCCGTTCAGAGCCATTTGGGCATGAATTTATCTCGTTTTTTATTTGAAACAACTCGCCTCAACCTCAGGAAGCTATTTCCAAGCTCCAATTCGATCATCCCAGCTCAATTCGTCCAATTTGATTTTCCCTCCAAATTTTCTAAAACCCGAAATCCCAGTCCTCAGCTCTCAGTTAATCCCTCGTTTTTCCCAGTTCAATTCACTCTCAAATGCTCACACTTTGGTTCAGAAATGGAAGAGAATTGGAGGTTGGGAGAAAACTGATTTGTGGGTTGTACACGGTTGAAGAAAATATGGGAGATTAATAGAAATTAGGATTAATTAATTAATTTAATATAATAAAACATAATAATTAGGTCTCCCCCAAAATCATGGATCCATGTTTTGTGCCTGATTTTAAGGGATGAGTGACACTTGTCACTCATCCAAGTGTGTTCAGTCACCGGGTACTGTTCATATTAAAATATTATTTTATTCCCGGTTCGTTCAGTTAATCGAGCCTGATTCCGTGGCCATAACTTCGTCGTCGAATCTCCGATTTGGGCATGCCGCCTGTCGTTGGATTCGTATCGACGAGACCTACGTAACGGTCCTTGGCCCTCGTCCATCGGACCTCCCGATCAAAAAGTCAACATTTGGCCCCTACTATGCCAAATTACCAAAATACCCCTCAACTTCTGAACATCATAACTTTCTCTACGAATGTCGGAATCGAACGTGCCACCTGTCTATGAACTCGTGACGTCCCGAACTACGTCACCGTCATTGGTCAAAGTCCGTTTGACCGCCCGAACTAAAGGTCAACATTTTGCCCACGACAGGGGCAAAACGGTTATTTTGCCCACGCCTGGGGCAAAACGGTCATTTTGCACGTTTCGTCCGATTTCACTCAACTAATCCCCGATTAGTCATTCTAAATCATAATTAATTAATATTCAATCCCGATATTCGGGACGGGTCCTTACATGTAGTGTACCCTTAATTCCAGCTCAATTGCATGTATATAGTAGAGATCAACTAATGATTTAAGTATTTTGGGAGGCCAAAAAGATTTTACCACACAATACATTGTTAAATTTTGAAATTGAGACTAAAATTATCTGAGTTAGACCCACTTAAATATGTTAGGTCGATCAGAAACTTAAGTGATATATTAGTTCAGTTAGAATATGTTATTGATTGGGAAAAAATAAATATATAATTGAGTGCCACTTTAATTCGCATTGTATGGATTTAAATATTACTACTTGATAGTATAAGGGTGGTTTCAAATTTGATTTTTGTAAAATTCCTACTCGATCTCATAAATGATGCTGATCGAGTTAAACACAAAATGAATAGGATTATAAAATTATAGTACAAAATGTGCGCGGGAAGTTGATCCAATTTTATGTAATGTGCCCTTAAATCTTTGCCATTTAAAATATAATCTTCGAGTCCAAAACCCTACTTTTTTGTTCAGAAACTTGGGTGGTCAAGACTCAAGTGGCGATCGATTCAATTATTCAAACCAAACAGAGAAATTTCAAATGTCAACACATCCGCGTAAACAATGCACAAATATATATTATTTCACTCCTCATAAAATGAATGACCAAAAAATGAAATTGGATATATCAAATTAAGAAGCAATGTCCAAATTGTATGTATTGCAATTTATAATAGAACTGTTCACGAGTCATGACGACTTCCAAGCCGTTTTGCAGCCGGTATTGAGTTCCAAGTCTTTTTTTCTTTTTCTTTCTCAATTACATTTTATTTCATCTATTTTGCATAAACCATATATGACAATAGTTTTTCAAGGCTTGACAATACCAATGCTGGTGGAATAATTGACAATATTCAAAATTGTACGGTACCCTCAAACAATATATATATATATATATATATATATATATATATAATGACTGTTTCTTTTTCTACGAAAAGTACTGCATGTTGGTCCAAGGTTGAATATTGAAGTCTTACGATAAGTAACCATATATCCCATCATCCAAATATTAATGACGTAATAACGCTGGAGTTGAAGCGCATCCATCGCAATAATAATACATGCAATGACGGCTTTTCCAGCGGCCAAAATCATGAAGCCGATGATCGATATATATATATATATATATATGATATATTCTTCTAACTTTATGCCAAATTAAACACGTACACAAAGAAATCTGGACACTCAATGCTTCTAAAGAAAGGAATTATAACTACACACTGAATATCAACTTCATTTACTATGAAAATTAAACTTGAAGTGTAAGTGAGAATATGAATAATAATAAACATGTTTCCTTTTGTGGTTTGAGTCTGAAGTTGCTTTAATAAAGCTTTTTTATGGAGAATAGTTTTGGTATATATATACATGCATGCAGGGAGCTTAGCTTTCGTGTAGGAATTGCTTGGATTCATTTATGGCTCATTCGGAATGCCACACCAGAAGAAAATTTGTGGACACCTTTCACTAACAACTTCAATAAATTATATCTATTTATGGGAATGTTTTCACTCGATTCACTCTTTCACGCTTCAGAATTAAATATTATTCCTAATTTATTGAATACGGATGAATTTTTCCTTGGGAGGATTAATTTAGGTATAAAAAAAAAAAAATTAAATGTTACTGCTAAATACTTCATGAATAGGCATATATAATTTATAAATTAAGAATGTGTTTGGATAAATAATTTTTAGTTTGATGAGAATTACAAATTTCATACAATTCTGTATATTTACAATTTTCTTATTTATAAATTATAGTATTTTAATATCAATTTTAAAAATCATGAAAATTATAATTTCACTTGTTTCAACTTATTATTTGAAAAATTTTGTCTCTTAAGACAAAATTTAACTCATCATTTGAGATCCTCAATTCCTCTATTTCATTTTTAATTTACACAAGTAATTAACAGCACTAACAGCTAACTATTAGCTTTTAACAATACTCCTTTAAAAACTAAAACAAAATCTGTATTCAATTGATATACGTTCTTCAATATCATTACATATGAAAATTGTTTTGTAATTCAAGTCCTGTTTGGATACCAACTAGAACGTAAGCGTAGTTATATTGATTAATATATATATATATATATATATATATATTATGTTCTTACTTACATATTCCATAATTTGATTTTAAGATTGTTTTTAATATAGAGATATTAGATGAGGAGATTATGAATATATATAAATCGAGTATGAATTATTTTTATGACGAAAGTCAAATACACGGCCATGGTTGAGTGCCTCCATCTTTGGTATCTTCATTAATTTGTTTTGGTCAATCATCTTGGCATTTCCATGGGTGTTTACCTTTCAACGCCAAGCAATTTTATGTACCCATAATTGGCATAATTAGCTATACCTCCCTGCAAACTATAAATAGCTCCATCAACTTTCAAACCACTTACAATATCTACGAAAACCCTTATAGCAAAAGCAAAGTCCATATATAAACCCTCATCAAGTACAAAGCTAGCTAGCTATCAAATAATCCACCCCACCATCTCCATATCGATGGAGCAATTATCTCACGTTGTGATCTTCCCCTTCCCACTCCAAGGCCACATCAAGCCCTTGCTTTGCTTAGCCGAGCTTCTTTGCAATGCAGGCCTCCATGTCACCTTTGTCAACACCCACCACAACCACAACCGCTTGGCTAATCACCAAGCCCTCTCAACCCATTTCCCCACCCTCCATTTCGAGTCCATCTCCGACGGCCTCCCCGAGGACCACCCCCGTACCTTGGGAAGCGAGCTCTTGATCGCGTTGAAGACCGCGATTAGGCCTCATTTCCGGGAGCTTCTCAAGACCATTTCCCGTAAGGCGGAGTCCGGTGAGGGTTCAGTGCCGGCTCCGAGCTGTATTATAACAGACGGGCTTGTGACTTTTGCGTTTGACGTGGCGGAAGAGTTGGAGATTCCCATACTTTCGTACAACGTTCCTTGTGCTCGTTACTTGTGGACTTGTCTATGTCTCCCTAAGCTCATTGAGGAAGGCCAGCTTCCTTTTCAAGGTCAGTCAGCATTCCCATCTACCTATACTATTCATTTTTAACTCATTAATATGTTCATCAATCAAATCCGTTGTGTTTGTTGTTTTGTGAGTCTCCGCTAATTTTGAAGACGAAAAAAGATAAAAGGATTCGTACAACTTTAAATAATTAATAAATTAAAGAGTTCAAACACCAAAATTATAAATTAAGAAATATTATATAATTACGACAAATTATTAAAAAAAATAGTATTATATTGAGATCAGCTGTTTATATATTGGAGTGGAATATATATAAATATATTCGTGAATCATGTTATTCAATATATTTAAAATTTAAATCCATGTCATCTGTCCCTAGCAACTAGCAATTAAGTCTTCTTGATCACTTGCTCATATACTCATTCCCAGGAGTCATGTAAAGCTCGTATAAGACCTTAGAAGTTGTCAAAATCTTCTTAATAACATTGAAAGCCGCGTTGGAATATAAACAAAAATTTAAAAAGTAAAACATGATAACCGAAAATGTGTCTGTGTCGCTTCTTTAACTGTCACTTTGGGGGCCTATCTCACAAAGCCGTCTTAGAGCCATAGTTATAATATAAAAACATGGAACATGCCATATCAGCTGATGATAAGTAAAAGTTACTATTATTAGTATTATTTTAGTTAGAAAATATAATTTATAATTATCTCGTGATTGTGAATTTTTTACTTTTACTTTACGTAACAATATAGTTTTAACAGATGATGACATGAGTGTGGAGATCACCGGAGTGCCGGGGATGGAAGGCCTTCTGCTTCGGCAAGACTTGCCGGGTTTTTGCCGCGTCCAACAAGCAAACCACCCAGCTCTTCAATTCGCCATCAACGAGACCCAAACCCAAAAACGAGCCTCAGCCCTAATCCTCGACACCGTTTACGAGCTCGACCAACCATTCCTCTCCCACATGGCCCTCATGTTTCCCAAAATTTACACTCTCGGACCGCTCCACGCGCTACTCAACTCCCAAATAGGTGACGTGTCACGCGGTCTAGCTTCCCACGGCGGGCTTTGGAAAAGCGACTCCAATTGCATGACGTGGCTCGACTCTCAGCCATCCAGATCAGTAATCTACGCCAGCTTCGGAACATTAGTCACCTTGACACGTGCTCAGGTAATAGAGTTTTGGTACGGCCTGGTCAATAGCGGGCGCCCGTTCATGTGGGTCATAAGGTCTGAGATCATTTCAGGCGGGTACCCGATTCCCTTGGAGCTTGAAATGGGCACAAAGGAAAGAGGGTACATAGTGGATTGGGTTTCGCAAGAGGAAGTCTTGGCCCATAAGTCAGTGGGTGGGTTTTTGACCCACAGTGGATGGAACTCGACCCTGGAGAGTATTGTGGCTGGGCTCCCTATGATTTGTTGGCCTAATTTGGGGGACCATTATATAATTAGCAGAACTGTGAGCGAAAAGTGGAAGATTGGTCTTCAACTGAGTGAAAATTGTGACAGGTCTGAGATTGAGACGATGATCAAAACTTTGATGGAGTCTAAGAGGGAGGAGATTCAGAGATCAATGGATTCGGTTTCAAAAATGGCTCGGGAGAGTGTGAATGAAGGTGGATCTTCCCACAGCAACTTGCATCAGCTGATTGAACACATTCAAAAGTTGCGACAAAACCGTAACTAGGGGATTGAGCTGGCTGGTTCTTCATATTTGTTTTTCATTGCAATTAATTAGTTGTCTTATTTTACGTGTACTATTATTTTGTATATGTTTGTTTCGTGATTTCAAATTATTAATTCAGAGTTAATTTGATTAACAACTTGAAAGTGCTATAATAATAGTAACTCAAGTTTGATGGTCAATAACTTCAAAAAGATGTTGATATTAATAAAGTTTGGATAGCATAATGACTTTGGAATGATACATAAATTTATATACAGACAAGTTGCGAAGTAAGATAGGAATATATATATATTGGATATAAATTAATTCTTTGTTTATAATAGATGGACCAACCTAACTCGCATTATTGGGTGATGAAATATTTCAATTTAATTAATCAAAAGAATCAGATACTCAATTCATTTGGTTATATATGCTCCTTTGGAAAAATTCTAATTGGAGATAAAGGGCTTTGCTTTCTAGCTTGCAAGATTCATGATTGACAGACTACATAAGCATTGTCACATGAAAGAAAACAATGCTCTCCCCATTAGCCATGGCATAAGATAAATTCCATGCCAGTCTGAAAATTAAATCGCAATCGAATTTATAACAACCGTCTATTTTAGAACCATGCATGCCTAATTTTTATTAAAGATGATTCCCTCTAGAAATTTCAGCAATATGCACCATATATCCTTCTCCTTCCAATTTCCAGCCACTCAATTTGTCCCATAAATACCGCTTCTTTCCACCGCTTTCTTATTTTCTCAGCACTCAAAAATTCAAGTGAACAATTGTGTGTTGTGAGTGTTTGTGTTTTCCATTTTTGTTTCTAAACCATGTCACAAATTCCTAGTAACATGTTTGTTGGTCACTATGATCCTTTGAGCCACAGTGTTTGGGACCCATTTCAGGAATTTCATCACCATGAAAACACAATGAGCCCAAGCCCACACCATCCTTTCCCAGGTGAAGCAACCTCCTTCATGAACTCTCCGCTCTTCTGGAGGGAGACGCCGGACGGGCACTTTGTGCTCAAGGCAAATCTTCCAGGGTTCAAGAAAGAAGAGGTGAAGGTGGAGCTGGAGGAGGGTGGGGTTCTTCGTATTAAGGGTGAGAAAGTAGTGGAGAGAGAAGAAAACCGCGACCATTGTCACCGTGTGGCGAGAAGCAGAGGCAAGTTCATTAGGAAGTTGAGGTTGCCTGAGAATGCCATGGCTGACAGGACCAAAGTGTTCATGGAAAATGGAGTACTCACTATCACTGTTCCTGAGGAGAATACCAACAACTACTCTCCTCATGTTAGAGTCCTCCAAATTTCTGGGAACTAACAATTATATATATATCATTGCATAGCTTCATGAATGCGTCTGCCTAATTATAAATAAACAAATTATCTACCAGATGTAAACATCTTGCCCTGTAAAATAAATCTGAACGTTCAATCAATTACAATAAATTAAGAAAATTTATTTTCCTAATTTGCTGCAAATTTATCTTTCCACACGGTAACTAATTGTGACACTAAAATTATGTTCATCTCCAGTAAATTATGAGATCAAATTACCAAAATTTCTCCCAAACAGCAAACAAATTCACATCAATTTTGATTGAAATATAAAGAATTTCCCCCCTATGCTCTTTTGTGTGTGAAATATAATGAAGTCGAAAATTTCAAGTCAACCATTTCAATCTCATCAAGTCAACCATTTCAATCTTATCAAATTTGTGCCATGAATTTTGATGGATGTGGAAAGATTGCACTCCATAATTTGGGACTTCCCTTTTATTAACCACACGCAAGATCAATCAACCATATCTTGTCCACCTAGCAATATGAATCCAACACCACACGTGTCCTCACCTTATTTGTCTCAATTCCCCTCTCAAAAAAATTCACTCAAATTTAATTTCCATCTCTGTCACTGCATTCCACTCATTCCAATCTCATAAATTTCTAATTATTGGAGCAATCCAAGGACGCACAAATCAGATATTCTACTTTCTAGATATGAACTTTGAACACCCATTTTCATTTCCCTCAGCCATTTGGCCAATCTTGGTATCACAGATTTTCATCAAAACACTTGTGATTTGATCCATCTTGTTTGCTTCGTTTTTTTTAGGTTGGTTGGTTTGTTTGTGTGTGACAAATGGCCTTTGGAACCTGCGGAACTTCTGGGTTATTTTGCAAAGCAAGACTGCCTAGGCCCGGGAAATGCGAAATTGAAGTAAACAAGATTGACACACAGATTGATGAATCGTCCGCTCAAATACAGTGCAAAACAGAGATCAACAAGAGCCACCGGGGTCTGGTGCTCCACGAGAAGAAGGCGCACGAGGACCATCAAAGAAGTGTCTCACAAGGAAACATTTATAAATTTCCTCAAAATGTGAAACATGTTGATCATGGAAATGAACCAAAGCCTACAAACCACGTGTTGGGAGATGGTAGATTGAATTACGGCCATGGAAACATCATAAGAAGGGACAAAATTGATCTTCAAAATAGGAGTAAGTTAATTTAAAATTTGTTGTAGCTTATTATCTCGCCTAATAATACCCTCTGGCGACTGGCGAGGCTAGCTGGGTGGCAATGACGTCACGAAATATGAATAGACATGTTGGTATTAATCCTGGTGTAGTTTGAGTCTAAACTACTTCAATTATAAAGATCTTTTGTTCGAAAATAGATCTGGTATAGCAGCTTAGCTTTCGTCAGCAATTTCACACCAGATAAAATCTACGGCAATCACATTATATCCACACTTTCACTAACAACTTCAGCTTTTGTTATGTCACAAGCAAGTCAGGGAATGGTAATTAGTATTGGATATTGTTGACACCATATCTGACCAGACCCATTGTGCCGTATACTTAAAGCCCAGACTCCGTTCAAGGCCCAAAACTACTGTACTTACAACAGCCCTAACATTGGGCCCAATGCGGGATGCCACGTGGAAGCGTATCCACCATCGATCTACGTAACACGTGTCAGCAAGTAAATCGAGGAGCGTTTTGTCCCACATCGGAACTTTGGAAATTGAACATCTTGCCTACCCATACATAAGGGGTACACATTTCTCAATAAAGGTAACTAAGATTCACTATTCACTATTACTCTACCAAACTTACCATTTACTATTTCCTCTTACAAACAAAGTAACTGACTTGATCGTCAGAGAGCCTTAGGCCGGCACCACACTGGTGCCCATACTAACGAAAACTCGCGATCCACTTGAGTTGACAGGTCACAAGAGGGACACGCGTCATTTGGTGATTGGGCAACGAGTAATCGACAGTTGGAACATTTAACGCTTCAACAATTTGGCGCCCTCTGTGGGAAACTAACTAAGGTTGCCCACGCTCAACCAGACCGAGTTACGACTCATACACCCATTACACCGAGAGACAACTCGTCGGCACTGGACATGCAGGGCGAGCACGATCTCGGTGAGATCACACCCGGGCAAGGCCCCAGAACAATGAGAGACCCCTCTCCTAACTTTTTACAGATAATCGAGAGACTCCAGAGTGACATGGCCGAGATCAAAGCTAAAGGTACCCAGGCCGAGCCGAGATGTCAGGCACTCGACGATCGGTACACTGAGGTGGCTGAACTGCTACGGGTCGCACTGGCAGAACTCGCTATCCACCGAGCTCGCGTCGGTAAGGCTGAGGCCGACAAGGTAGTAGCCGAGTACGCCGAGCGTGCTGAAAAGAATCGCCGGCTGGCGGGAAAAGAGAAAGAACACACAGTCGCCGAGCCACACAAAGGTAGGCATGGGGACGCCGAGCCAAGCAAGAAACAGGCTCGGATGTTGATCATCCCTGGCAGCCAGCCCGGTGACACCAGGATCTACCGAGACGCACGCGACGCCCTCAGCAAGGGAGGGGGGCAGAACCGGTCGGTTAATGAACAATAGTCACGCCGACCCGATCCTCGGCCGGAAGTGGGAAAGGGAACTCACCACCGAGGACACATAACCGCTCGGTGGTCCAGCCCAAGTGTCAGCCGCGAGACTTTCTCAACGGGAGACCCCATCCCCGTCACCGACTCGTCCCTGGAGGCCGAGATCACAGCCAAGTCAGCTCGGCATCTAAGCTACAAGACCGACCGCTCGCACCGAGAAGGAAAAACATCGAGGCCCTCTCGCGATGACACCGAGCGGTCAACCCCTCTCGGCCTTCCACTCCCTCATCGCCCTGAACCAACCCGCTGAAGGAGCACCTAGCGGTCAGGGCAAGACGAGTGACAGAATGTTAGGTCTCAGGAACCGCCCCGCCCACGGAACACCGAGCGGTCAAGGCCGGTCGGTCAAAAGGGAAGCGGCTACCTAAACATACCCAAACCAGGGTACACTGAGCAGAGTAGAAGAATTGACTCCCAGAGCCCGCCGAGCAGAGTGGGCGCCGACTGGTCATACAGGATCGACGGCGGCCAGGCACCCAGGGATAAGCACCAATCCAGGACCGACTCGCTCGTCCAGCACCTCATAGACCGAGTCCGGACACTCGAAGCCGGGACGGTTCGGGTAGCAAGACCAGCCTGGTCAAAAACCAGCCCGAGCCCTTTCACAGAAAGAATCAACCAGTTCAGGATCGATCATGAGATAAAACCCCTGAAAATCCCCCTTTACACTGGAAAGGACGACCCGTGGAATCATCTGAACAATTTCTACTAGGCCATCGCCCTTAAAAACCTCGTGGACGAAGAACAGTGCCTCATCTTCAGTTCCACACTGACCGAGGCAGCGATCAATTGGTTCTATAAGTTGGAATCCGAGTCCATCGACTCTTTCGAACAGCTCACCTCCACCTTCATGAACCAGTTCATGATACAGACTGACCGTCTATCCTCGGCCGAGGACCTTTTCCAGCTTAAACAGGGTGAACACGAGTCGTGCAGCGGTACGCAACAAGATTCAGTCACGAATACTCCCAGTGCGCGGAGACGGACGACCGAGCAGCTTTCACGGCCTTCAAGGGCGGCCTCCGAGACTTCCCCTTCAAGTATGCAGCTCACACCCAAGGCTGGACAACTTATAATGAAATTATGAAACAGGCGGCGGTCCATGCCAAGGCTGAAACGCTGAGCCAAAAGTCCAACGCTGCCAATGTGTATCAACCTCTCCGAGCCGACTCGGTGAAAACATACACACAGAACGCCCCAGAACAGCAAGGCTCAGCGCAACGCCCACAGGAGCAGGGGCAACAGAGCTATGGGGGAAAACGGAAAAACTACCCCCATAGCAACAACCTGTACAGCCCAGGAAAGAAGGGCAAGCACCTGAATCACCAAGAAAGGCAGCAGGGGGACGATCAAGCAACGGGGAGAAGTGAGTTCCTCGCTCTAAGTACGAGACCTACACCATCCTCAATACTCCCTATGAGAATGTCCTCCTCAACGTTGAACACATGATCCTGAAATCTACTTGGGCGCCAGCAAAGGGTAAGCTCGGTAAGGACACCGGAATTTACTGCCAGTACCACAAGTACAATGGCCATAACATTGACCAATGTGTTGCATTCCGTGATCTGGTGGAAGCTCTGGCCCGAGATGGAAAGATCAACCAATTTCTCCAGCACGCACCGCCTCCACCTCGCAACCCGCAGATCAACACGATCTCGGGAGGCCCTTCCATTTCTTGCCCACTCACTTCCAATGGGGCGAAGAAGAACTTTCTGAGGGCCACAAAACAGAATCACCAGCTCTTCAACATCGAGGATGGCAGAGCTAAGAAAACAAGCAGACTTGGGTGTGCGCCCATCACGTTCTCAGAGGAGGAAGAGCGCGGGATCGTCTATCCTCACGACGACCCCATTGTCGTTATGGCTGAAATATCCAACTTTGACTTACAGCGGGTGATGGTCGACACTGGAAGCTCGGTCAACGTCCTCTTCATGCGAGCTTTCAAGCAACTGGGCATCCCAGAATCGAGTCTGGACCGGTCCCCTACGCCGCTCTTCGGTTTCACTGGGGACTCCATCGTCCCGCACGGTACGGTCACCCTTCCCCTTTCCCTCGGAACCCATCCACGGAGGGCAACTGTGCTTGCACCCTTCTTGGTGGTGGACTGCCCCGCGGCTTACAACGCTATTCTCGGGCGGGGAATACTTAACCAAATGAAGGCAATCGTCTCCACCCACCTACTGCTAGTAAAATTCCCAACTCCTATGTGGATTGGCCAAGTCAGAGAGGACCAAATGGCTTCAAGAGAGTGCAACTCTGTTACCCCGATCCAGCCACCAAAGGAAGCCATGGAAGTAACAGAATCCGCGTTTGAGGATGACCCCGTCAGCCCTCAGGACGCACGGAGAATACAGGATGGGCCAATTGAAGATCCTCGGGACCATTCAGCAACACCACATCCGCAGCCCATTGAGGATGTTGAAGAGATAGTACTCTCCCAGGACTTCACAGACCGACGGGTAAGAATTGGCACAACCTTCTCGCCTGAACTACGGTCACAGCTGATTTGTTTTTTGAGGGACAACTCTGAAGTCTTTGCCTGGTCCTACGCCGACATGCCCGGCATCTCCACCGACGTGATCTACCACCGGCTCAGTATCGATCCTGCTTACAAGCTTGTCGAGCAGAAACGTCGCCTATACGACGCAGAAAGGACCGAGGCTATGAAGGCATAAATCGTCAAACTCATCACCATTCATTTTGTCCGGAAGGCCTTCTATGCCGCCTGGGTAGCCAACATTGTCCTCGTCAAAAAACCCTCGGGGGCATGGCGAATGT
This sequence comes from Prinsepia uniflora, assembly GCA_032719365.1. Taxonomy (NCBI): domain Eukaryota; kingdom Viridiplantae; phylum Streptophyta; class Magnoliopsida; order Rosales; family Rosaceae; genus Prinsepia; species Prinsepia uniflora. The sequence continues at coordinate 84,554,130 of CM064862.1, forward strand.
GCATCGATTTCACTGACCTGAATAAGGCTTGCCCCAAGGACAGTTTTCCTCTGCCAAAGATAGACCAACTGGTCGATGCCACCGCAGGGCATGAGCTCCTGAGCTTCATGGATGCTTACTCAAGCTACAACCAGATTTTCATGCATCTGGCAGATCAGATCCACACAACTTTCCGAACAGTTCAGGGATTATATTGCTACAATGTTATGCCTTTCGGACTCAAGAACGTCGGGGCCACTTACCAACGCCTCGTAAACTTCATGTTCGCCGACCTGATAGGGAAAACAGTGGAGGTCTACGTCGATGACATGCTCGTTAAGAGTAAATCGGCTGACCTGCACATCCCCAATCTCTCGTGAATGTTCGACGTCCTAAAACGGTATCGAATGAGGTTAAACCCGGCCAAATGCGTGTTCGGAGTCAGCTCTGGAAAATTCCTGGGCTTCATGATTAGTCAGAGGGGTATTGAGGCCAACCTGGAAAAAATCAAGGCCCTGGTCGATATGGAGCCCCCACGAACCCAAAAAGAAGTGCAAAGCCTAACGGGCCTAGTCGCAGCCCTTACATGCTTCATCTCCAAAGCCACCGACAAGTGTGTACCCTTCTTCAAAGCTTTAAGGAGCAGGTCCAAACAAATTACCTGGACGGAGGAGTGCACTAAGGCTTTCACTGAACTCAAGGAATACATGGGCAAAGCGCCGTTATTGGCGAGACCTGACACCGGAGAAACCCTTTACATGTACCTGTCTGTCTCCGCTTCTCCCGTCAGCTCGGTACTGGTTAAGCGCAAGGATGGCGCTGTGCACCCGGTGTACTACGTCAGCAAGGCTTTACAGGACGCCGAGACGAGATACTTTGACCTAGAGAAGCTCGCCTTCGCCCTCGTCATGTCCTCTAGAAAGCTCAGGCCATACTTCCAAGCTCATTCCATAACTGTGATGACCGACAGACTACTCCGGCAGGTACTCCAGACGCCCGAAACATCTGCGTGGTTACTCAAATGGGCAATAGAACTCAGCGAGTTCGACATCACCTTCACTCCCCGCACCGCCGAGAAGGGGCAGGCCATAGCAGACTTCATTTCCGAATTTTCCTACTTCCCAGCAGTGGCCGTACATGAGGTCACACCATCTGCTCCTCCATCCATAACACATATTTTGGATGAGGAGAGCCCCCAGATTGACTCTACTCGGCCGACTTGGCTCCTCTATGTCGATGGGTCGGCCTGCCACACTGGATCCGGTGCCAGACTTGTCCTCACCACACCAGACAAGATCCGAATGGAATACGCCCTTCATTTCCAATTCAAGGCCTACCACAAAGCCGCAGAATATGAGACCCTCCTTGTAGGACTCCGCCTTGCCAAGACCATGGAGGCAACACAGCTCAAAATCTTTAGGGATTCACAGCTTATCGTCAACCAGATCAACAACGAGTATGAGGCCAAAGACTCTTCCATGGCAGCATACAGAGCGTTGGCAAAGTCTCTTCTCTGTGGTTTCCACAGTTATACCATCACTCGGATTCCACGCTCCGAAAATAGCCACGCTGACGCTCTAGTCCGGCTTTCATCCTCTCTTGATGAGAGACAGAGTCGAAATGTACTGGTCGAGATTCTTGATCAACCCAGCACACAGGGCCCGACGGTCTGTGCAATCAACACTAACGACACGTGGATGACCCTGCTACTGGGCTTCCTCACAAACAAAACTCTCCCTTCCGACAAGATTGAGGCCAAAAAGGTCCAGCGACAGGCAGCCCGGTATACACTCATCAACGACCAACTCTACAAGCGGGGTTTTACTCTGCCTCTCCTAAATTGTCTCGTCCCAGAGACAGGTAGAGCCATTCTGGAAGAAATACATGGCGGTATTTGCGGAAATCACTTTGGACCACGGTCATTAGCCCATAAAGCCTTCCGATAGGGTTTCTACTGGCCTACTATGCATGGAGACGCGGCAGAGCTGACCAAACGGTGCGATAAGTGTCAACGATTCGCCCCTCTCCTTCACTTACCTCCAGAAAACCTCACACCCATGATCAGCCCCTAGCCTTTCTCTTAGTGGGGACTTGACCTAATCGGGAAAATGCCAGCGGGGAAGGGTAAGACAGAGTATGCAGTGGTAGCAGTGGACTACTTCACCAAGTGGGTAGAGGCAAAAGCTTTGGCTTCCATCACCATGGCCCAGATTGAAACTTTCGTCTTCCAGAACATCATTTGTTGTAACGACCCGTCCCGAATATTGGGATTTAATAATATTTAATGGTGATTTACTAATCTGGGATTAGTTGTGTGATTTCGGACGAATTGTGCAAAATGACCGTTTTGCCCCTAGGCGTGGGCAAAACGTTGACTTTTAATTCGGATGGTCAAATGGACTTTGATCGATGACCGTGACGTAGTTCGGGACGTCACGAGTTCATAGACAGGTGGCACGTTCGATTTCGACGTTCGTGGTGAAAGTTATGATGTACGGAAGTCCAGGGGCATTTTCGTAATTTGGACGATATATGGGCAAATGTTGACTTTTTGACCAGGATGTCCGATGGCCGAGGGCCAAGGACCGTTACGTAGGTTTCGTCGATGCGAATCCAACGATAGGCGGCACGCCGAAATCGGAGATTCGACGACGAAGTTATGGGTCACAGAAGTTTGGTTTCGTTATGCACGCATTACGAGGCGTGGACACGTGGCGTTCTCTGATTGGTCTGAATTTCTGAGTGGGACACGTGGACCACTAACCTTTAATTATTGGGATCAGATCTGGATTGATCAAATTGATTAAATTATTGGATTAAAAAAATATAAAGAAATCCCACTTAGTGCATCTTTTGATCTGGATCCTTAATCTCATTGGTGAGATTTAATCTGGGCCGTTCATTCTTTTTCCCTCTCTCTTTAATTGGATCAGCCTACACCTCCCAATCTCATTTTCTCTCTAGCCCGTGAACACGCTCACGACTCACACTGCACACCACCACCATATCTATATCCTTGGGCCGTGCAGGGGACTGTGTGAGGTCTGTTGGGAGCTGGGCACGGTGGGAGACGACGGGAGACGGCTGGGTGGCGACGGAGGGGAAAAACAGGGGAGGCCGAAAAACTCAAAATTGGGAATGTCGTTGTAGACTGTTTTTGATCGTGTTGATGGGTGGTGGAGGTTCCTGTGATCAGTCCAGGCGTTTTGGGTGGCCACGGTGGTGACCACGACGGCGATGTGGGCCTAAACCCGCGAGTTCGTCCTCGGGCCTAAAATGGCAGCTTGGGATTTTCGACGTTTTAGTCGATCTAGTAACTGGGATGATGACTCAGAGGATGAGACGAGTCTATTGGGACCGTTTTCATCGAGAATGGTGGTCGGAGCTGAGAGCAGACGACGGTGGAGGTTGGCCGTGAACTTCTCGATCGGGGAGGTGAGGATCTTGACGTTGTTCATTGTTTTTGTTTCCACAGAACTCCTAATTTAACCCAGACGATCATGTAGGTGAAAACCCCGTCCAAAATGATCCTGTATCGACGGAGAACCGATCGGGTTGTCCCGTGGGTCACGGCGACCCGTTTACCAGTCGTTCGGGTTGAACGACGGTGAACAGTACCCCGCGCGTGGGTTTCACGCGCAGGGAGTTCAACCGGCGCGTGGGGGCGCGTGTGAGGTAATTTTGGGAAACTTCCAACATGACTTTTGTCCTATACAATGTAACGAACATTTTAGCGTTGGTTTCGTGTCGATCGGATCCCGTTTCGTTATTGTTCGGGATGTCCGAAGGTTTTAAATCCAGTTTAAAAATACTTAAAAATTCGGGAAAATTACGGGACTTGAATAGGATGTTAATGATGAGGTTAGTGATCCTCTAATGTGTTTTGAACAGGATTGGGAGTCCCGGTGATAGTGATGTGGCCCGGGAAGGCCTATGGCACGCGTATCGAGGCGCTCGGTTAAACGGTCTGTGAGTGGACATTGGTTTTATAAATTCGATGCATGCATAACTGTTTCATGATTGTTATAAATTGTGATTAAATGATTTGTTTTGGATATCGGTGAATTTATATATTTTCACGTATTTCGAGGCGATTTACGTGTTTGCACGTAAATCGAGATTTTTCTGGATTTGCACGGATTTCCAAAATGTGGTTGGATATGATTTCATGAAACGGTTACAAATTTGATAAAGTGAAATCGGGCCAGGGGCCCAGTTGATTTATGAAATCGGGCCAGGGGCCCAGTTAACTTGTGAATCGGGCCAGGGGCCCAGTTAACTTATGAAATCGGGCCAGGGGCCCAGTTGACTTCTACATGTGTTTGCGGGTCGGGGACCCTAAAACGGAATTGAATAAATGTTTTCTGGTTTACATTTTATATATATATTCACATGCTAAAAACAATAGTGGTTTTGATGATATGGAAAATCTGGTTATGGCACGTTTCACGGTATTTGGGCTTGAGACCCGTCTGATGAAACTTAATGATTGGTTTGGATTTTTATCCATGTATATATATATGCCTTGCATGTGGATATCGATAAAATGTATTTGGTACTGCACTGTATAGATCCTTCCATATTATATTGTCTCCTCCGGATGAGGTACCCCGGAGAGGTCACGGGCGTCTAGTACGTCCAGCGTCTATAACGCTAAGCATCAGGTGATGCTGCATCAGGTGATGCTGTACCCGAACGGGGTTCGGGGATTTAACTCGGAAAATTGAGACCCGAGTGGCACGCGTAGCCTTGTGATTGTGACCTTATTGACGTCAGGGACGTCAGACATCAGGGATGTCGGATTGGAGTGTATAGTGCAGTGGCTAAAATAATGGTTATGGTTTATATTATATGCCTTATGGTTCATATTACTGGATTTATGAAATAACTCTTGGATTTACTTTTGGAAATTGAAACTATGCTTTGGTTTCCGGGCTAAGGCCCTAACGGTTATTTCTGAATAAATATGGGATTATTGGTTTTGGTGCATGCATATGATTTTACTGAGGGGCATAAATGTCTTATAAATGTTTTAAACAGACTTGTTTATTTTCGTCCACTCACAGCTTTTGTTTTCAATGCCCTTCAGGTTGATTCCGGATACGACTGCAGCAGAGACTTGAGCATCGCACACCTCCTCCATCGATCCTTACGCACTCTGGAAGCCCGTTTGGGCAATGGCAATCGGTTATCCCTTGTCTGACGCCTCTTGTCAGACAGGAGCACGTCACATTCCATGGTAATCCCGGGGGGATTGGGATGGGTCGTGTCATTTGTCGTTTCAGTCTCCCGCACACAATTGTCACAGACAACGGCAAGTAATTCAACAAAGCACGCTTCCGTGCCTTTTGTGACAGACACAATATCCGTCTCTGCTTCACTTCACCAGCTCACCCTCAGTCCAATGGACAGGTAGATGCCATCAACAAAATCATCAAGCACACGCTGAAAATGCAGCTGGATGAGGCCAAGGGCAAGTGGTCTGAAATCCTCCCCAACGCACTCTGGTCATATCGGACTTCATACCGCACATCGACAAATGAAACCCCCTTCTCACTGACCTTCGGAACCGAAGCAGTCATCCCTGCTGAACTGAACGAAACTTCTTACCGAGTGTCGACCTATGAAACCGAATAAAACAACCATCAGCTTGCACTCAGTCTAGACCTCATTGAGGAGCACAGGGAGCAGGCTAACCTCAGAAACATTACATCCAAACAGCGGCTCTGCAATTACCATAAGGTTTTTAGGACGGGGATTGGGTCCTTCGGAAGGTCAGCCTCGCCACCAAGGACAGCTCAGCCAGTACCCTCTGCCCAAATTGGGAAGGTCCTTATCGGGTTACAAGAATTTTCCGGCCCGGCACTTATGAATTGGAAGACTCAAACAGGCGAAAACTGGGCCACCCATGGCATGCCGACCACTTGAAGAAATACTTCATTTAAAACTTTGTATTTTTTCCTTCATCTTATCACTTGCTGTAATTTGTCGATTATTGCGCCCGTTATTTATACACTCTTCCATTTACCTAGCTTTTTTAACCTAACATTTTGACTCAAACATACGAGTCGGGGTTCGGTCTTACTCGGCCTACACCCGAACACTTGCTCTTTTGACTCAAACTATCGAGTCGGTGTACGGCCCTACTCGGCTTGCACTAACATTTTGACTCAAACATACGAGTCGGGGTTCGGTCTTACTCGGCCTACACCCCAACACTTGCTCTTTTGACTCAAACTATCGAGTCGGTGTATGGCCCTACTCGGCTTGCACTAATATTTTGGCTCAAACATACGAGTCGGGGTTCGGTCTTACTCGGCCTACACCCCAACACTTGCTCTTTTGACTCAAACTATCGAGTCGGTGTACGTCCCTACCCGGCTTGCACTAACATTTTGACTCAAACATACGAGTCGGGGTTCGGTCTTACTCAGCCTACACCCCAACACTTGCTCTTTTGACTCAAACTATCGAGTCGGTGTACGGCCCTACTCGGCTTGCACTAACATTTTGATGCAAACACACGAGTCGGAGTTCGGTCTTACTCGGCCTACACCCCAACACTTGGTATTTTTTTCGACTCAAACATTCGAGTCAGTGTACAGCCCTACTCAGCTTACACCAACGCTTAGACTCAAACTATCGAGTCGGTGTACAGCCCTACTCTGCTTACACCAACACTTAGAATCACCCTAACGAGTCGGTATACAGCTCCCTCGGCTTGCATACTCGTTCTTCAGCTTGTCCAGCTCTTCGGACGCCTTGAACTCAGCCACAGCAGCCTTCCTCGCCTCCTCTAGCTCGGCCTCCCTCGCCGACTTCACCTGGCAGAGCTCTTTCTAGTGCCGGAGTCGGTCTTTCTCTTTGGCCTCAACCTCGGCCTTCATCTGATCTCTAGAAGCCAGGGCCTCCTGAGTCTTCCACCTCTCGGCTTCCAACTTACTGTTGAGGTCGGCCGCTTCCTTCATGGCCCTCTCGGCCTCCTGCAGCTTCGGAGTGAGCTCCTCCTGCTTTTTCTTCAGTCGGTCCTTCTCCCGCCGAGCACTAGCCACCATCCTCTGGGCATTCCCAAACTGGCAGTAGACTTCACCGAGGGTCTGCACAAAACAAAGCTTAGTAAGGCATTCGGCCTACGACAAAACACTTGCAAAAAAAAAAAAACAACAAGACAAAAATTACTTACATTGCTGAGCAGCAACACGACCTTCTCCATCTTTTTCTCCGCCGACCGGCACTGCACCTCGACCAGCTCGTCTAAGGGAGTAGAGGCCCCTTGGTAGACTCCGTTGAGTAACGGCACCATCTGCCTCGGACAGCAGAGGGTGGCCTCGGCACTGGACCCCTCGCCGATCGCTTCCCCCTCGATGAACATGCCCCGGTTCACGTCCCCCCTCCTCTGAAGCATCTCTATTATCCTCACGTCTAACCGAGGGGGGGACGGTGGAGGTTTGAACTCTGGGGCCGCCATCGTCCTCTTGCCGCCAATTGTCTCCTGTGCCAATAGGATCGTCTCAGCTGCTTTTCTCACCTTCGTCCGTCTTGGTTCAGGGGAAAGCACTCGGTCTCCCTCGATTGTGCTCTGCTTCCTCTTGGACGACCGGATTGGCGGACTGGGTGGTCTCGGCTTGGAGGATTGGCCCTGTTGTGCCCGACTGGACCGCTCTGGCTGGCCTTTGTCGGCTCACTCTCTCTTCCTTCGGAGGAGGAGCTCCAGACGCTCGGCAGCCTTTGACAGTGAGGTAGATTCCCCAGAGCTCTTGTCGGCCTTCATTCTCAGCTGCTCACAGTCTTTGTATATTCGGCTCCCGAGATGATACGAAACTGCAACACCGAGCAACCGGTCAGTCAAGAAAAAAAAACACACACAACAACATACACACTTACCCTTGTCGGTGTCGATGAGGCCGACTTTGTACTGGAACCCAGGCAGCCCAAGGATCCGTCGGTTCTGGTTAAGCTCGTCCAATATCTCCCTTACTCGGTGGACGACTTCCTTCTCTGCCGGAGAGATTTCTTCTTCTGGGAACAACCCTGTACACCGAGCATCGGTCAGCCAACATAGCCATACTTGGGCATATACCAACTATAAACAATTACATCAGAATGGTCGGCCTATGCTGCAACTTTCCACCTTTGGTCTGAAACTTGGACGGTATTGGTGGTCCGTCGGTGTCCCCTTCCCAGTTCCCACCGATCAGGCAGAACTTCGTCTTGTACGACTTTTGGGAGGTCGGTATGTCTAGGATGAACTCCCTTTGTTCGCACTTCTTGCTATGACGGACAAAGACCCACCCGGTACTCTGCTGTTGAAACCTAAACTCGTACAGGTACATGAGTTGGGCGTAGGTCGGCTCCGGTTGCTCGGCCCACCTGAAGGTCATGTAGGGGGAGCAGCGAACAATCCACACGTTATGATTGAGCTGACCGAGTGCTACTCCCATCTTCTTCACCATCTTCCGCAGCCATGGATGCAAGGGCAGCCTTACCCCATGGTGCATCAACTCGGTATAGAACAACGCCATACCAGCCGGGGGATTACTCGGTCTTTCCTCTCTCGTGGGCAGCCTCATCGTCACCGAGTCGGGAACGCCAAACTCGATCCTCATCTTCATCAGGCCCTTCTCGGTCTCCTTGTTGACCATTTCGTCCACAGTGAAGGCAGCACGTTCAATCGGAACGGCCTCCGGGACCGACTCATCCCCGGTCAGTTTCACTTTATTTAGCCGAACTGCGCCCTTATCTCGGCCGTGGGGCAGCCTCAATGCTCGGTGAACTCCAACTTTGACTATCGTCCCGGCGTCCACCAAGAGGTTACTACCGCCCGACCTACTGGTCAGCTCAACCCCTTCACAAGCCTCCATTGTCCTACCGGACGACTCGGCTGTACTATGCACCGATTGTGCCCTACTTTATGAATCGGTCGAGTGGGCCTCATCCTCACTCCCGGAGATGGGAATGAGAACCTGCACACTGCTACCTGACGACTCACTGGCCTGTGAGTCGTAGCACCTATCCTCGGATACCGAGTCACTATCGATCGACATCTACAAAAAAAAAAAGGAACAGAACTCAGAAGACCGACTCGTTCCTACGACGATCTGGCCACAACCTTCACCAAGTTCATGGACAGTTCTTCACAACCTCCTACTTAAATCGAAAAACTAGACTTGAAAGAATGCTTACCGTGTTTTTTCACGGAGGACCATAGGTCGGAAATCGCAACCACCGTACGCAACCCCGTCAAGAGCTCGTCGGAAATCGCCTTCCTCGTTCGACAGAGTTTCCCCAATTTTCTCAAAAACACAAGTGAGGAAATCGGTGAAGAGCTCCTCATATTTATAGAAATTGGTGCACAGACTACGAGGCGTCACCCCTCTTAGTGACAAACACGTGTTGCACCCAATCATTCTGACCGCACACGTGTTAACCATCTGTCTGAGGAAGCCCAACCGTCTTCCCTCACCTCGACACCGACTTCCGTACCCCACTCGGTGCCCTGGACTACCCTACAGATGTTGGCCCTCTCCACCGACTCATGTACACCTCTCGGTGCTCTCAACCCCCTTGCAGACGATGGCCCTCGCTACCGACCCACGTACACCTCTCGGTATCAGCACCTCCAATCCAGCTTTTTGGTCCTCATCATCGACCATGGTACCACCACCGACTGCATGTGCACATACATGACCGACTGAAACACTGGTTCGCCGAGTTGCATCCCTTATAGACCGACCATTAGCCACTTCCTAGCCGTGACCGAGTTTGTCTCGGAGGACTCTCCCACCAGGGGACTTGGGGGACTACAGGTATACTTCCCACCAGGGTCTGGGAGAATGAAACAAGTCCCCGACCGAGAAATTCCACCTCAGTCAACGACTTGGGGGACTTCTGTTGACACCATATCTGACCAGACCCACTGGGCCGTATACTTAAATCCCAGACTCCGTTCAAGGCCCAAAACTACCGTACTTACAACAGCCCTAACGCTAGGCCCAATACGGGATGCCACGTGGAAGCTTATCCACCCTCGATCTACGTAACACGTGTCAGCACATAAATCGAGGAGCATTTTGTCCCACATCGGAACTTTGGAAATTGAACATCTTGCCTACCCATACATAAGGGGTACACATTTCCCAATAAAGGTAACTAAGATTCAGTATTCACTATTACTCTACCAAACTTACTATTTACTATTTCCTCTTACAAACAAAGTAACTGACTTGATCGTCGGAGAGCCTTAGGCCGGCACCACACCGGTGCCCATACTAACGGAAACCCACGATCCACTTGAGTTGACAGGTCACAAGAGGGACACACGTCATTTGGTGATTGGGCAACGAGTAATCGACAGTTGGAACATTTAACGCTTCAACAGATATCATTTAAAAGACTCGGAAATTTTGAAATTTGTTTAAACACTACCCTTCCATAAAGAGTGTAAGCTACCAGAATCTGTTCTCTCCTTTGTGGGTGCTTAAACAATTATATAGAGATAGTCAGAAAATAGTATTGGTTGATCAGTCATATATCAAGATATGGCTGCTTCAAATTATAGCATTCCATCCCCACCAGCTGTGGTGGCGTTTAACGGCACTACTAGGTTCATGCCCCATGGTCGCCTCAACATGATGATACACATGACCTTCTTCTGGGGCAACAGCGCGGAAACTCTCTTCATGGGTTGGCCCGGCCGCGACAACCCTGGCATGTACGCATTGTCGCTGGTGTTCGTGTTCGTTCTCGCCGACGTGGTGGAGTGGCTGTCGCATAGCAGGTTCATCAAGCCCAGTACAAAAGGCGTGGGGGCGGGGCTGCTGAGGCTTGTCTTTACAGGGTACGTACTGGGCTGTCGTACATGGTCATGCTCGTCGTCATGTCATTTCATGGGGGTGTTTTCCGTGCGACGGTTGCGAGTTATGGAATCGGGTTCTTAGTTTTCGGGACCCGGGTTTTTAAGAAGTGGGGCGGGGCGGGTAGTAATCTTCCTTCTATGACGTGCGGATAATGATTTAATTTTCTCTGGAGGTAAAATTGCATGTATGTACTAATATTTTGTATTGATCAGTAATGTTCTAACTACATATTAACGGAAGTAATGCTCCACTTTCTGATTTTTACCGATAGGGAAACAAACACCACCTCTTTCAGGTGGGCACACCCTCAATCTTTGGTACAAAAAAAAAATCATAATTTCAATCTATTTTTAATAGAGCGTGAAATTGATAAATTGGTGATCTTAGGGGCCAGTTTGGTATAGTATTTTTGTTATTTAAATAACCTATAATTTAAGTGATTTGAGGATGAAAAGGTGTGTCTATTTGGTTAATTCAATAATAAAACTCTTGCAGTTGTGCATAACAATTCAAAGGCTTTATACTATATACACCAGAAATGTGTCAATATGTCTCAAATTGCAATAGAAATTACAATTCTTTTCACTTTATATTAGAAATAAGTCCAACGTTAGGTCTATTGTACCATTTAACTAATGTCATTTTTGACACTGTTAAAAACACTCGTTCTCTTCTTAAATGTCCATCTGTCAATCTTCATCTTCCTCCTTTCTCCCAAATTTAAGTTTTAATTTCTCAAATTTAACTTCCATGTCTATCAAAATCAAACACCAATTACCCAATTTCTTGCTTGTTGCTAAATTACCACACACTCACAATAAACAACATCCATAACCAAACGTTCACCAAATCCGAACACAGTTTTATCATCCAATGAAAATTACAGCACCAAAACTTACTAGCTAACCCAGGAAAAATAATGAAACATCAACCTAAGAAACATATAGGGAATAAGTGGATAGGGATATGAGTGATCTGAAATGAAGAGGGATTTGAGCAATCTGAAATGGAGAGGGATCTGAGTGATAGGGCAAGTTGGAACCCTGTAAGAAAGCAACGGCTTCAGCTCCATTTGGACCACTAGGAAGTGCGGGCTATTTTCCCCCGCGCTTCTCGCGGTGATTCCGGTGAACATCACCCAAGCAGAGACATACTCCTCCGCCGATATTAAAATTGGGTTCTACGGTGGCGACTACGGCGATGGAGAGCTGTTCAATGAGGTGTTGGGGGTGCTGGCGCATGCTTTTTCGCCGGAGAACGAAAAAGCATGGTGGAGAGCTGTATTAATTTGTCTGTAATTATGTTTTTGTTTTAGTTGGCAATGGTAGTCTCATGTCTATGTTCTTTCAATGGATAAGCATTTCCGGGAAATTGGGTGCTGGGAGTGGTTTGGTAGTTGTAAGCTCGGCGAATTGTTTTATGTGTTTAAGGAGCAAAACATAGGTAGCAGAAGCTGCATTTTAAAGTTTAATTAGACATCATAAAATCAAGCCTCTAATGCCGATTCATGCTACAATTTCGCCGGCATGTTCATAGTCGTAACTTCATACATTAATGTCCCGAAGGAGTGCAACAGTCCACTCATCAAGACCCTCATTCTCTTTCATCAGTTAGGGTCTTAGGTCTAAGGTCTTCCGTTATTTTACAAGAACCAAACTCATGAAAGGGGGAGAGCTTGGTGGAGCAGCATGGAAGAAGATGGAGTAAGCGTGGAGAATTTTAGGGGTTTGAGTTAGAGTTTTAGAGGAGATCGGAAGAAGATAAAGATTGACATTGGGGTATTTAAGGAAAGAAACAGTGTTTTTAACGGTGTCAAAAATGAAATCAATTAAATGGAGCAACGGACCTAATATTGCACCAATTCCTGATGTAAAGTGAAACAAATTACAACTCATGGTGTAATTTGAGACACGCTGTCGAGTCCCTGATGTATATACAATAAAATGTCTAATTCAAACGGACATAACCTTGAAATTAAGTAAAATGTTGGGATGGAGGAGGTAGTGACAGCAGCATCATAGGTGGTTGTAGTGGTGAATTTGCAGGTAGAGACGTAGTGGTGGGTGAGGTGAAGGTGAAGGTAGGTGGTGCTGTAACGACCCGTCCCGGATATCGGGATTAAATATTAATTAATTATGAATTTAAAATGACTAATCGGGGATTAGTTGAGAATTCGAACGGACGATGTAAAATGACTGTTTTACTCCTAAATTTGGACAAAATATTGACTTTTGACTCGAGGAGTCGAACATTCGAGGAACGATGACCTTGACATAGATCGGAACGTCACGAATCCATAGACAGGTGGCACGTCGAAATCGGGCGTCGAACGAGTAAGTTATGATCACGAAATCGAGATCGTTTAAACTTACATCTCGTGAATTAGATTAAAATAATAATAAAATAATGAGGGACTAATGAGTGACAAGTGGACCCTTGGATGAATGACAAGTGTCACTCATCCCATGGCCCAAATTACACAAAAAAGGGATCTTGTCCCATTGGTTAGTTTTTATATTTGTAACGAACCGTCCCAGAAGTTAGGATTAAGACCATAATTAAGATGGGATTAGTGAGTTCATTGGTGCTTAGTAGGTAAATGACGATTTTACCCCTAGTTGGGCAAACCGTTGACTTTTTGTTCGGGTGGTCAAATGGACTTTGACTGGTGACTGTGATGTAGGTCGGGACATCACGAATGAGTAGACAGGTGGCACGACCGATTCCGACAGCCGAAGAGGAAGTTATGATGTTCGGAAGGTTGAGGGCATAACCGTAATTTGGCTAAACTAGGGGATAAAGTTGACTTTTCGTACGAAGGGGTTTTGACACGTTGACCTAGGACCGTTACGTAGATCTCGTCGTCCTGAAGTCAATGACAGGCGACACGTATTGATCGGAGTTAGGATGTGTGAGTTACGGGTCTAGAAAGGTAGTGGCACAAGCGTAATTTTGGGTTAAAAGAAAGGGTATTTTGGTCTTTTGGGTGTCTGGGGATTTGTGCACAGAAAGGGAAAATTGGATGGCTGAGATTGGGCCACTTGTGAGAGGAAGGGTAGGATGGTGACACGTGGGGTTTGACTAGAGGATTCCAGGATTGTGTGCACTGGTCCAATAATGAGGGGTTAAATCGTGCAGTATGTTCTTCGAACCAGGGAGAAACAGAGAGGGAGATTGAGAGAAAATTGAGAGACGATGGTGAGTGTTGGTGTGTTCTGGTGAGTGAGGAGTAATCAGAGGGTGGAAGAGTGAACTGGTGAGTGTTTGGGGGAGTGAAATCGTGCAAGAACACGGTGGTCGGGGCAGTCGGTTTTTAGAGAAAACAGAGAAGAAGTGGAAGATCGTGGTGGTGGTGTGGCTGTGTGTTGGTGCAATTGGACTCGACAAGGAACAAGGACGACTCTGTGGACTTCAGGGAGTACGGTGGTGAGCACGGCGGCGCTCGACGGCAGGTAATTCCTTCTCCCCGTGTAAGTACTCTGTTTTGCCGTGATTTTTAAACGGTGAGTCGTGGATTTAGGGAGTGAGTCGAGAGTCTTGGTGAGTTGGGTGAGCTTCAGTGAGGCTCTAGGAAGGGTTTAAGGTAGCCACGGTGACGGGGGGTGACCGGAGTGGCTGGATCGTGAAACAGAGGACTGGTTCGGGTTTTTGTTCGAGCTTTAGTCGACGAGTTGTAGGCTGAGTCGAGGTGTTTGGAGTAGGGGAATGGATAGCTTAAGGTTGGAAGATGAAGATGGTGAAGAGAGGAGAAGTTTTAGTGGCGGGACGGTGGAGAACCGGCCATGCCGGTTCGAGCTGCAGCGACTGGTTCGAACCGGGTCGACCAGAGGTTGCTGGGGACACTGTAGCAGCGCGTGAGGGCCACGCGCAGCCACCTTTGGGCGGCGCGTGGAGGCGCGTACGGCGGCGGTTGGGAAAACGGTCAACATGGTTTTTGGTCTAGGTGTTGTGACGAGTCTATCGGTATTGGTTTCGGGTTAATCAGACGTTGAATCGAAGTAGATTCGCGAGGTTGCAAGTGTAGGGTTTCGGTTCGTTACGTTCAGGACCCGGTGATTTTTGGAGTAAAATAGGTGGACCTTCGTAGATGTGTTAGTAATGTTCTTGGGTGATTGTTGACAGGATCGGGACTTCCCGAGGAAGCTGAGGAACGTACAGGACGTTCGGGGCGCGATTGAGGGCTCAGTAACTGTGAGTGGACCCCTTCTCTATAACTGAGCATGCATAACTGCTTTTAATTACTTGTTTTATGGTTTTATATGTGATTTCATGGTCATTTGAATATGCTATAATTTTTTTACTTAATTGCACGTTTTTCGAGAAATAACGGATTTGGCACGTTTTACGAGAAATGCTTGATTTCTGATTATGATTCCATGGTTTTGGGATTTCAAACAATAAATGGTTTTCAATGATTATGAAGGGATTTTGGAACATGATTTCGATGATCAAGGTTTTCGGTTTTAGAATCGGATTTCGGAAAGCGGAATTTGGTTTTAAAGTTGAAAAGTGGAATTCCGGATTTGGGTTCGGAATGACGGTTCTGGATGCCGGAAGGGCATCAGACCAGTGATTTCGGATTCGGGTTTGGATACGGATTTAGAAATAGTTTTCAAATGGTTGTGATTGGATTTTCTGGATCTGGTTATTGGGTTTAAAGACCCGGATATGGATTTGAAGGGGGACGGGCCCGAATTGGGTTTAAAGACCCAGATTGAGTTTAAAGACTCGGGAGTTTAAAGACTCGGATATATTGATATTTCCCCCGTAGGCCTGTTGAGTTTAAAGACTCGGGAGTTTAAAGACTCGGATATTATTGAGGCCTGGATTGAGTTTAAAGACTCGGATAGGTCCAGCAGGTTTGATCGGAAAATGATGATTTGATATTCACGGTTTATGATACGGTTTTATGATGCTTATGCTATGATTTCTGTAACTATATTTTATAGTGTTTCTGTTTTTATGATAAGGTTTATGTGAACGATATGTTTTTTAATAACTGGGTTATGCATGTGGTTTCAAAACGGAGGGCCAAACCCGGTTTTCTTATAAATGGTTTTGAAAACTTTTCTTTTATTCTGGTCCACTCACACCTTCTGTTTTAAATTGCCCTCCAGGTTGTGGAGTTAGCGCGGGGTTCTGACGTCGACGCATTGTCAAAGGCATAGAGTGACCCCGGAGTGTTGAACTTTTTCGTTGTGCATGTACTTAGCTTTTCGGTTTTCTTTTCTTTGTATTTAGTACTATGCTCTGTAAACTTTGACTTCATATGTTTAAAAGTTCTCCTGCGTCTGACTGTGGGTTTGGGTACTTTTCGTGAGTTTCTTTCGGTTTAGTCAGACGGGAGCAGGATTTACCTCGGTTTTCGGGGTGGAACTAGTGTGGGTCCTGACAATTGGTATCAGAGCATAGGTTTGTTGAGTTTGTCGAGTTTGTGAGGTTGTGTTTCGGTTGTTTGACTGGTTCTATGCCTTTTTCAGTGAGCGATTGACTATGCCTCCAAGACGTGGACCCTCTCCACGGCCTGAAGACGAAGCGGAGGAACAGAGAGTACTACGATTGAGCGAGCCCAGTGGCTCGGGGCTACTACTTTTAGTGGTGTGGCTGATCCTGAGGAAGCTTAGAGATGGATTACGAGACTTGAGCGGATCTTTGCAGTAATGCATTGTCCACCGGAGGACCGGGTGTTGTTAGCTACGTTTTTACTGGATGGTCCGACATACGAGTGGTGGTATACCCTCGAGTTGTCTGGTTGGGACGCCCACACAGTGACTTGGGAGACGTTTCGGGAGAGATTTTTAGACCAGTATTACCCTCGTTCTTTCCGAGATGCTAAGGAGGCTTAGTTTCTGCAACTTCAGCAAGGGAATCTGAGTGTGGCTGAGTACGAACAGAAGTTACAGATGTTGTCTCGGTTTGCTCCTACGTTTGTGGCCACTGAAGCCGAGAAGTGCCGTAGATTTGAGTTGGGTCTGCGAGGTGAGATTCGAGCCATAGTGACGGCTGGATCGTTTGCTACCCTCCGAGAGTTGTCGGACGCTGCGGTGAGGGTTGAGGCTAGTTTGCCGGTAAGACGCCGGGAGTCATCTTTCTCTGGAGCATCGAGTCAGAGGACCCCGAAGAGGGGTAACTTTAGTGGAGCATCGTCGTCTGGCGATGATCGGTTTGGTAGACCCGATAGTTTCCAGAGTTTAGGATTCCGTGGTTATCGAGCACAGCCGACTCCGCAAGCTAGTGCTACGTCTGTTGCGTCTACAGGGAGACCTGGACCTGGTCGGGATGTTTGTTTCTACTATGGGGAGCGAGGTCACTTCCGACGTGAGTGTCCACTGTTGCCACAGGAAGGTGGTGTAGGCCGAGGAGTGGCGGAGCCTGGACAGAGTACAGCGTCAGGGACAGCGGGCACTAGAGGAGGTGGTGGTGCCACTAGTAGTTCGAGGGGACGTGGTAGAGTGTCGGGATCTCAGGCCCGAGTGTTTTCGATGACTCAGCAGGAAGTTCAGTCAGCTCCTGGTGAGGAGACAGGTATGTTTACTCTCCTTGGTTGAGTTGTATTTGGTGTTGTTTGGTTTCGACGTTACTCTAGACGACTGGGAGTGCGATTTTCGATCGATATGAGGTTATTGATCGATATCAGGTTAGTGAAGAGAAGAGAACCCACAATCTAGCATTTGCCTTCTGGACTTTGTAGATTTCTGTCGACAGGCAGGTGAGTGGAACCGTAGTTGAGGGAACCGAAGGCGAAGCAGTGAGGTGGTGGTACGTGAGGATGTACTCTATAAACTCTATTTGGGCAGTTTAAAATGAGGTATTCTAAAATACCTTTGTTTCTTTAGTTTGTAGAGTTTCCCTTGCGTACACCATAAAGTTTAGTTGCTCGTGCAGGGTTAGGGTCTATTGTTCTGCGAGGTGGTAAGAGTGGGAGTGTGGTGAAATACCCAAGGTGGAGATGATAGATAGGAAACCCAGGAGTTGTTGTCGTTGAGGTAGTGTGGTTTGGATAGGAGACCCCGTAGGGACGGAGTTGTGGAATTTCGGGGACGAAATTCTTTTTAGGTGGGTAGGTTGTAACGACCCGTCCCAGAAGTTAGGATTAAGACCATAATTAAGATGGGATTAGTGAGTTCATTGGTGCTTAGTAGGTAAATGACGATTTTGCCCCTAGTTGGGCAAACCGTTGACTTTTTGTTCGGGTGGTCAAATGGACTTTGACTGGTGACTGTGATGTAGGTCGGGACATCACAAATGAGTAGACAGGTGGCACGCCCGATTCCGACAGCTGAGGAGGAAGTTATGATGTTCGGAAGGTTGAGGGCATAACCGTAATTTGGCTAAACTAGGGGGTAAAGTTGACTTTTCGTACGAAGGGGTTTTGACACGTTGACCTAGGACCGTTACGTAGATCTCGTCGTCCTGAAGTCAATGACAGGCGGCACGTATTGATCGGAGTTAGGATGTGTGAGTTACGGGTCTAGAAAGGTAGTGGCACAAGCATAATTTTGGGTTAAAAGAAAGGGTATTTTGGTCTCTTGGTTGTCTGGGGATTTGTGCACAGAGAGGGAAAATTGGATGGCTGAGATTGGGCCACTTGTGAGAGAAAGGGTAGGATGGTGACACGTGGGGTTTGACTAGAGGATTCCAGGATTGTGTGCACGGGTCCAATAATGTAGGGTTAAATCGTGCAGTGTGTTCTTCGAACCAGGGAGAAACAGAGAGGGAGATTGAGAGAAAATTGAGAGACGATGGTGAGTGTTGGTGTGTTCTGGTGAGTGAGGAGTAATCATAGGGTGGAAGAGTGAACTGGTGAGTGTTTGGGGGAGTGAAATAGTGCAAGAACACGGTGGTCGGGGCAGTCGGTTTTTAGAGAAAACAGAGAAGAAGTGGAAGATCGTGGTGGTGGTGTGGCCGTGTGCTGGTGCAATTGGACTCGACAAGGAACAAGGACGACTCTGTGGACTTCAGGGAGTACGGTGGTGAGCACGGCGACGCTCGACGGCAGGTAATTCCTTCTCCCCGTGTAAGTACTCTGTTTTGCCGTGATTTTTAAACGGTGAGTCATGAATTTAGGGAGTGAGTCGAGAGTCTTGGTGAGTTGGGTGAGCTTCAGTGAGGCTCTAGGAAGGGTTTAAGGTAGCCACGGTGACGGGGGGTGACCGGAGTGGCTGGATCGTGAAACAGAGGACTGGTTCGGGTTTTTGTTCGAGCTTTAGTCGACGAGTTGTAGGTTGAGTCGAGGTGTTTGGAGTAGGGGAATGGATAGCTTAAGGTTAGAAGATGAAGATGGTGAAGAGAGGAGAAGTTTTAGTGGCGGGACGGTGGAGAACCGGCCATGCCGGTTAGAGCTGCAGCGACTGGTTCGAACCGGGTCGACCAGAGGTTGCTGGTGACACTGTAGCAGCGCGTGAGGGCCACGCGCAGCCACCTTTGGGCGGCGCGTGGGGGCGCGTGCGGCGGCGGTTGGGAAAACGGTCAACATGGTTTTTGGTCTAGGTGTTGTGACGAGTCTATCGGTATTGGTTTCGGGTTAATCGGACGTTGAATCGAAGTAGATTCGCGAGGTTGCAAGTGTAGGGTTTCGGTTCGTTACGTTCAGGACCCGGGGATTTTTGGAGTAAAATAGGTGGACCTTCGTAGATGTGTTAGTAATGTTCTTGGGTGATTGTTGACAGGATCGGGACTTCCCGAGGAAGCTGAGGAACGTACAGGACGTTCGGGGCGCGATTGAGGGCTCAGTAACTGTGAGTGGACCCCTTCTCTATAACTGAGCATGCATAACTGCTTTTAATTACTTGTTTTATGGTTTTATATGTGATTTCATGGTCATTTGAATATGCTATAACTGTTTTACTTAATTGCACGTTTTTCGAGAAATAACGGATTTTGCACGTTTTACGAGAAAGGCTTGATTTCTGATTATGATGCCATGGTTTTGGGATTTCAAACAACAAATGGTTTTCAATGATTATGAAGGGATTTTGGAACATGATTTCGATGATCAAGGTTTTCGGTTTTAGAATCGGATTTCGGAAAGCGGAATTTGGTTTTAAAGTTGAAAAGTGGAATTCCGGATTTGGGTTCGGAATGACGGTTCTGGATGCCGGAAGGGCATTAGACCAGTGATTTCAGATTCGGGTTTGGATACGGATTTAGAAATGGTTTTCAAATGGTTGTGATTGGATTTGCTGGATCTGGTTATTGGGTTTAAAGACCCGGATATGGATTTGAAGGGGGACGAGCCCGAATTGGGTTTAAAGACCCGGATTGAGTTTAAAGACTCGGGAGTTTAAAGACTCGGATATATTGATATTTCCCCCGTAGGCCTGTTGAGTTTAAAGACTCGGGAGTTTAAAGACTCGGATATTATTGAGGCCTGGATTGAGTTTAAAAACTCGGATAGGTCCAGCAGGTTTGATCGGAAAATGATGATTTGATATTCACGGTTTATGATACGGTTTTATGATGCTTATGCTATGATTTCTGTAACTGTATTTTATAGTGTTTCTGTTTTTATGATAAGGTTTATGTGAACGATATCTGTTTTAATAACTGGGTTATGCATGTGGTTTCAAAACGGAGGGCCAAACCCAGTTTTCTTATAAATGGTTTTGAAAACTTTTCTTTTATTCTGGTCCACTCACACCTTCTGTTTTAAATTGCCCTCCAGGTTGTGGAGTTAGCGCGAGGTTCTGACGTCGAGGCATTGTCAAAGGCATAGAGTGACCCCGGAGTGTTGAACTTTTCCGTTGTGCATGTACTTAACTTTTCGGTTTTCTTTTCTTTGTATTTAGTACTATGCTCTGTAAACTTTGACTTCAGATGTTTAAAAGCTCTCCTGCGTCTGACTGTGGGTTTGGGTACTTTTCGTGAGTTTCTTTCGGTTTAGTCATAAGAGAGCAGGATTTACCTCGGTTTTCGGGGTGGAACCGGGGTGGGTCCTGACATTAGGCATCTGGGATGTCAAGGATTGGTATAAATGTGTTTTCATAGAATTTACTGATTTACGGATTTTGGTGCTTTACGGTTTTAGGCTGAGTGCCCCTACGATTGGTTTTGTGGTTTTGGGCTAAGGCCCTAATGATTTTAGAAAGGAAATGACGTTAGTTTTATAAACGGGTTTTATTATATTTGATTTGATTGAGGTAACTGGTTTTCGAATGCATGCATACTGTTTAGTGAAGGGCATAAATGTCTTCTTATGAAATGTATTCTATTAAATTATTTATTTTTGTCCACTCACAGCTTTTAATTGTTTTTAATGCCCTTCAAGTTGATCACGGATGATGGCTGTAACAGAGACCGAGACATCGCACTCATACACCTATCCTGACGCACTCTGGAAGCCTCGGATGGGCTGGGTTTTCGAGTTATCCATTGTCTGACACTTCGTGACAAACGGGAGCATGACACATCCCGCATTAATCCCGGGGGGATTTGGGATGAGTCGTGTTAGGTGTCGTGGGCGGTGGAGGTGTTGGTAGGTCATAGGTGGTGGTGGTAATGGAGGAGTAATAATGGCGATGATGGAGGTAAAAGAGGTAAAGGAGAAGAGGTTTGGGATGGTAGAGGTAGTGGTCATGGTCGTGGAAAGCAGGGTGGAGTATGCTTGTGGATGAGGTGGTGCTTAGTTCAATTGAAAAAAAAAAAATCATGCTCTGTCATTTAATAAAAAATAAAAAAAATTCAAATGCAACACTTATAAATAGCTATTTTGTAAAATGGATTGTTTTGCTTATGATCACTTGACTTTATGCTTATTATATAAAATGAGTCCAAATTCGAAAATTCTAATCACTTTACTTCATGTTTATAACTAACAAAATAAAACATATATATATATAAAAACAAATGAACCTAATAAAACAACCTTGTGTGGACATACTAATTTGTCATGTATGCTCTATTTATTTTAAAGAAACATATGATAATTTTAATAAGAAAAAGATATTTACTTTTGACCGTTAATTTTTTAATTCAAATTTTTAGGATCAATTTTGTAAGAACTCAACCATATGTGTCCGAACCCTCCAATTATGTTCAATTTAATTTGAAATGTGTAATATACTAAGCTTGGAATAATTGTGAAAAGGCCATTTTTGTCTCTAAGCCCTTTGTAATGATCACCCCCACTTAGGCCTCATCAACATTGGTTTCAACCCTCACGTTGTCTCTATTAAACCGAGTCTACAAGAACCCCTAGAAACACCCCAACCTCAAAGTCTTTCTCTTTGAGAGAAATGTAAAGTCTTAAAAACTCTCAAGCAAGTTCAGAAAATGGAGCACATGAAAATGGAGATGAGCTTCCACTGGGGCAATGAGTATACAATCCTCTTCAATGGCTGGCCTAACCAATCCATTGGCATGTACATTTTGGCCTTATTCTTTGTGTTTGCGCTTGCCTTTGTTATGGAAGCTTTGTCTGTCTGGCCTACTTCTAAACCCACCACCAACTCCATGGTGGCGGCTTTCGTTCAGGCCTCCGCCTACGCCATTCGAGTTAGCATGGGCTACTTGCTCATGCTCGCTGTCATGTCATTTAACGTCGGAATCTTATTAGCTGCCGTGGCCGGCCACGTATTCGGATTCTTCGTAGTCAAGGCCAGTGCTCTTGCTCTAGGCAGACCTTCCCAGCAGCCTGGAGTTTGATTATGTACTAAATTGATGTTTAGAACGAATTTTTACTTTTTTTAATGAAGTGTCTTCATTCAATGACTTGCTTAGAGAGATTTTCATCATTGCAGAGTTTTATAGTCAAATATTAATCAACCATGAAGAATTCTTGCTTTCTAAGTTGTAAAACCACATATTAAGTAAACTTGATCAGTACTGTTGAAATTTAGAAAAAATTTCTTTTTTTTATACAACGATATTTTACTTTAAAAGATAACAGAATTTAAGGTTAAATCGCATGATATACTTATTATAACTAAATTTTAAAATCAACACAAATATAAATCGTCATGTTGAATCAAATTTAAAACTTTCTACGTGCATAAAAATATAAAATTACTTTAGAAATGGAAATATGTGTACATGATATTGTTTAAGATAAAGGCACGTCGGTTTCATTCTTTTCAATTCATTCACTTAAAAAGGGTGGTTCTAAACATCAACTTCAACCAAACTCAACTATTTTACTCATGTCCCCTAACCTCGATATGATTGAAAACAATTAACCATAAAATCAGAAGGAAAATACTTGCATCTCATCCTAGTGATATCTCATCTTACTATCCTTTCAATTTATCAAATTGGCCTTATGCGATATATTATAATTAGAACCATTCATTCTCTAAATCATCATACTAAGATCATATGCGTAAAAAATTAACAAGATTAGAGGTCGTTTAGTTGTATATATGCATATATCAAATAAATGAATGATTGTGGTCAGATTTAAGATCTTTATAGTAAACTGTCCATTTAGTGGGTATATATATATATATATAAATGAGTAAATGATATCTAATCTTATTAAATTTTTACGGAAATGATCTGGACATGATAATTTAGACAATGAATGATTCTGATTATTATCTATGTACAAACAAAACTTCATAAATCGAAAAGGTAGTATACAATGAAATACCACCATGGTAGAGGCAAGTATTGTCCAAATAGTTTTATTTTGTTTAGTAACTCACCCTAAACATCTTTTAAGTACCTGATTTAACAAAAAAAAAACATCTTTTAAGTACCTCCACGGATTCTGGAATACCAAAGACTTCCACTTTTTTTTCTCTTTTTATAAAATCATTCCATCAATCTTTTTATGGTTTGATGGGTCAGAACCTTATTAGCTCCTTGATCATTATATATAAGAACCTGCCCATTCATTCCTTCATTCCCACTTTCTAACCACCAATTGATCTTAATTATGTTATATAACATAATTTTCCTATCATTTATTATCTGGATGTTGTCATACTGTGCATATAACTAAACTAATCAACTCCAACCATAATTCACAATTTGAAAGCTGAAGGTAGTGGAAAATTACATTAGAAAAATACTGAGAGAAACAAACAAAAACCATGTAAATTAAATAAAAAGAATCTGAGCTATCAACACACCCACTAATCCCTCGGACCCTCGTCATCATCTCCAACGTCGTTGCCTTCCAGCTCCTCCATTCATATTTTATACATTAAAAACAAGGAAAATCACCTTCCAATGCCCCCCTAAACGAAAACCAGGTTATCATCATTCATCAACCTCACAAATCCCCAAACCCTCCCAACTAGAAGGCAACACCTCGAAAATGCCTAAAGAAGATGACATGGCTGACATGCCTGGCATGGATGCTGCCCCCCCCGCCCAAGGGCGACCTGAGTAACACAGCCATGAGCTCCTCCCTCAAATGGGCCACAACCGTCACTGTCCTGTTCCCCCGGTGGCCGGACGACAGCCTTGGCATGTATGTGCTGGCGCTCTTCTTCATCTTCCTCCTCGCTCTTGCCGTTGAAATCGTGTCTGTTTTGCCCAAACACAAACCAGGCACCAAACCCTTCATATCCACCCTCACTCACACTGGCGTCTACACCATACGCACCGCTTTCGCTTACTTGGTCATGCTCGCCGTCATGTCATTCAACATCGGAATTCTCATAGCCGCCGTGACCGGCCATGCCATCGGTTTCTTCATCGTTAAGGTTCGTGCTCATGGCCCCCAGTCCAACCTAGTCGACCCCAAAGTTTGATTGCCCTACTTCCTTATGAATGGCGCTCAGAGTATTTGGTTGTGTGCTTGTTGTGTTGTGGGTTTTTTTTTTCTTCGTCTCTATTGTAGTATTTGTACCATCTCAACCAATCATTTCGTGTACTTTCCCTTCCTAAGACATTTGTGTGCTTGCTGCTATTGTGTTTACCTAGTTGAAATTTGACTACCATCGTGCAATATTTGCTCGTATCTCCTATTCGATGTCTTACTGTACGTCTAATATGATTCCTATCATCCATTACATAAAAAACTTCAATGAAAGATCGTGCTTCCATCACCCCGAAAATAGGGATGGTCAAATGGATTTTTTTGAGAGTGTGGGTAAACCTTATCTTATATGGGTACAAATAGATTTTATACCTATTCAAATTCATCCTCAATTTTTGAGGGTTTACCCAAACTCTACCCATGACATTTTACATTTATTTTCTCCTTTCAATTTTTTTTCCTTGTGCTTCATTTTGTTTTAACTTCTAATTTTTTATACCTTTCAATTTATTTTGTTTTTCATTTTTCTTTTTACTTTTCATTTTTCTTTTACTTTTTTTTTATTTATTTTTTACTTTCATTTGTCTTCAACTTTTTATTTTTAACTTCTAATATTTTTTTCCTTTCAATTTCGTTTGCTTTTTTTTTTTTGCTTATCATTTTTTTTCAAATTTTCTCAATTTATATTAAAATTTCTGTTACAATCCGTCTTGAAATTTAAAGTGAGAATTAGTAAATGACCAATTTACCCTTCTATCCTTAATTATCAAAATTTATCGAATTGATCAAAACTAGTGAATGAATTATTTGAAAATTTAACTCCGAAAGCTTTCCAATTAAATGAAGAATAAGTAGTAAATGTCGAAATGGAATTCAAACTTGAAAAAAAAAACTTGTTAGAAATTTTATTATAAACAATTTTTAAGAATTTATAAAACTCCCTTTAAATTATTTCATGGTTGTGAAATCTTAAAAAATTTATATAATTTACGTTGATTTTGGTTAAATTATTTAAAATGAATTATTTAAGTTCTTAAAAAAAATTGATGTTAATATAAATTCGTAATATTTTTGTGTATAATTTTTTTTTTTATGAAAGATGAAATAACTGATATTTAATTGAAATAAAGTAATTTTAAATAATAATACCTAATAAATAATAATAATAATAATAATAATAATAATAATAATAATAATAATAATAATAATAATAATAATAATAATAATAGTAAGAAAAGAAAGAAAAAAATTAGCAAAGGGAAGAAAGTGTTAAAAATTCATAGATAATTTGAAGAATGAATAAAGAATATACTTTGAATTTAATGGGTATTAAATACCATCAATACCCATGAATAAACCCTCACCCTACCCATTAGATGATAGGTAAATTTTTACCCATTTCAATAATACCCATGACTACCCACACCCATGGATAATTATGCCCATCCCTACCCGAAAACGGTAGGCTTGCAGCCAATGTCTTCAATTACACAAAACTTTTCTTCTTTTTTTATATAAGTACACAAAACATTGTTATCAACTCATTACCACCCTTATATAAACTAGATTTTTTTTTTTTGGTATTTTCTGTAGTCCTAGGGTTGACTAGGTAAAAAAATAGAAACAACAGATGAAACAGTTAAAACTACAAAATGACAACCTCAAATACCTGGAGTTTTCGGCATTGACCAAACTCATATCAGTCGTTGGGCCTGGTTAAACGTCCCCGAAGGACACCGTACGCCTCTACGCTCAGTTTCATCCTCAACAGTTGACTTGATGATTGAGATTGAAGCAATAAAGAAACTAAAAAATAGTTTATTTCCACTGTTTTGTAGAGTAAAGAAAGAAGCAGCATCAATCAACTTTTGTATTTGGCCTTTTCTATTCACTTTGTAGTCTACAACTGTTAACTCTTCCACTAGAACCGGTGCAGCCGTGCAGCCAATCCCCAGAATGAACATTAAGTTGAGACATGGTTACAATATGGTACACCCCGGCCGCCCAAGAGCTGCGAGTAGTCGTTTAGGCCAGAAGAGAGACAACCAAGACGTTCTAGGTGCACCGTCTGCAGCTTCAGTTTCATGAGATTGTTCTGAGTTGTCTCCATCGGATTCTTCCTCCTTTTCATCATTCTTATGGTTTTCAGCCGCGGTCTGATCACTGTCTTCGGTTCCAGCCTCTGCAATTTCCCCTGGCTTCTTGTCAAATAGTCCCTTAAATTGTTTCCGCACCTTCTTCTCCACTTCCTGAATATCAATGGCAAGAGATAGATAAGGGAAATAAAAAAATAAAAAAATTCACTCCATCTCAAAACATAAACACAATCTGTTGCTGCTTAACTCACCTGTTCTTTTTGCTTTACTTTTAAAAGAGCAGCTGTTACATCAGGCTCAGTTGACTTGTCAAGTCTAATCATCTAATAGCATCCAGAATAGAATTCAGTAATAGATTAGCAAAAATTTAATGATTGATAAAAATAAATTTCAGTGAATTGCTTCCAATATTACCTTGTTGAAGTCACTCTTTGCTTCCTCAAAATCTCCAACAGTCATGTAGGCCATACCTCGGCGGTAGAGGGCCTTGACATGGCCAGGGTTTGCCTCTAATACCTACATTGTTCCAGCAGGAATACATTAATCAAAAAATTAACTTTGGTCTTACGATACCAATTATTCAAACCCCTTATCCATTATATGTAAGTTACAGCATACACCTTGTTGCATGTCTCGATGGATTTTCTGCATTCCCCCATCTTCAGGTAGCACGCAGCCACATTTAAATGTAACAAATTCTATACACAAGCAAAAACAGAATCAGTTATCAATCCTTGACTGACAGCAATCATGCACACAGGTTGTGTTACTCAAGTTGGACAATACAAAGCAAACATGTTTACTTTAATATGCACCATATGACACCCAGAAGAGAAATACAAGAAGCAAAGCACATGCTTACCCTTGTATTTGCAAATATTTTCCCTTCATCCTCGTCATGCGGATTAACATGATTAAATTCCCGAAGCACCTGCACAGAAACCATCCAACAGATAGGACAATAAAGGCACAATGGCGATAATCGACATATTTTTCATTACTTCAAGCAGCCAGTAGAGATCCTGATTTCATGGAATGACATAACGACATCAGGATGTAGTATTACCATCCATTTATAATAAAAATAAAAATAAAATTTTAATTGCCCTTAAGAAACAAGGAACAGTGTTGAGAAAAGTTACATTCCAGGAATGCAACTCCTCAATCATAAGATAAACTGTAGTTATAAAACCCTAGAACAGAAATTAGTTTGTAAGAAGCAGCAGCCAACAATGAGATATAATTAGCAAACAACTGCAGCAAGAAAACAAGCTTCTACATGAAGGTAAAATGGCTTGACACCCACCAAAATATTTGTAATCAAAAGGTGAAACATGCAAGGTACCTTGTCATACTTTGCCTTTGCAAGTTCAAACTTTCCTTCTTTGAATAGCCTGTTCCCCTGAAATGAAAAGAGCATCAAAATGCCAAATTCACATGATATAAAATTGATGTGGAATGGTCAAGGGCAATTTAGTCTTTAGGGTTTTAGTATATCTCTATTTTCTGTTTTATTAAGGAATAGACATGTTTCCATGCTCTATCAGGATTAGTTTATCTCTGTTTTCTGTTTTAATTAGAGTAGGCATGTTCCCATGTTCTACTAGGACTATGATGTTCTTTCTAATTCCAGTTTAATTAGGATTTCTAGTTTGTTTAATTCCCTATAAATACCCCATCGTAATTCAATGGAAGGGAGATGAGTTTATGAATAAAAAGTCTGAGTATATTTTCCTGCGAAAGGATAATTTTGGAGTGAAGCCAATTTCGGGCGTGAAGCTCCTGGAGTGAATCCAGACCTATCTTTTAATTTTTATGTTTGTTTTCTTAGAGTATGCTTCCGCTAGTTTGCTAATACGTAGGTTTCAGATCTGTCCTACGTCAAAAATTCAATAATCCTACTTGTCGAATGCCACATTTTATATGAATCAAACTTTTTAAGAACAAGAGCATACAAACACGGAATTTTGCTCACACATAAATGCTACTCTGATGCAATGAGATTCTATGTTAATACCTCAGTAGCTGGTTTGATGGAGCAAGAAATAAATGCTAATAATACATACCGTGTTTCTAATCTTCTCTGCTTCTTCCATTATGCTTTGAAAGTTCAAACCAGTCCAATCCTGCAATCAGTTTCACAATAGGCATTAAACTTAGTGCAACACGAATGATGTAGTGGTGAGGTTGAAAGTATGGACCTAAAAGGAAAAAAAGAACGAAAAGCTCAATACACAGTTAAGTTAAACATCCAGGAAACCAGAGAATGTATGCATAGTTTAGTCACTCAGAACACCCGTAATGAAGTCTAACTACCTTCAAAACCAATAGAGGTAATTCTACTAACAAAATACACAGCCACTTTCAATATTACATTGAGCCAAAAGCTAGTTTGGGTGACGAGGTTGATAAGGTAACTGTATTATTATATAGATTCTGATATAGCATAAATATGATGACTCAAATCACACTTATAAATTACGCAAAATATTTAATAGGCCAATATTAAAGACAAAAACTTAAAGTAAATACTTGACAGAAAGTCAACAATTACATGAACAATTTAAAACCATTACCCCAAAATATTTAACAATTACACGTTTATAACAATAGCAGCTTGCAAAAATTAGTAATATGATATTAGTTAATATTCAGAGAAAGGACAACTTCATATTACCTGTGGCATCTCAAAACCAAGAAGCTCAATTTCCCATTGAATATGAGCACCTTCAGGAACATTAGTAGGCCTGATGATACCGAGGGAAAACCAGTGACACACTTGAACTGACCGAACAAGAGAAATAATGACAGGAGACTTCCAATCGTGACCGTATTACTAACTGATACTTTTTTTTATAAATCATAATAAAACCATTCACAGTAAGCTAGAATACTAAAAATAACCTGGGAAACTTGTCGTATGCATAATCAGGAGGACATGTGACGAGAGCTTTCTCTTCCGGCAGCATCAGACGAACACACATTTCAAATCCCTCAGGCACCTACCACACAAGAGAAAAGTTTAACTAAACTTAATTCGCCAAAAAATTAACATTCATATACAAACAAGGTTCACAATTAGTGGTAGTTAGATTATGCAAATCCGCCATCTGAGCAACAAGGCACATGTGACACATGTTAATCTGACATATATATTCTGTATATATACATTACATACATAATAATACATTACATATGTATTGTATTAACAGAAAAGTTAGAGTTCAAACGAGGCAAAAAAATATTTCATCTCAAAGATTATGAACTCACAAGGCCTTCTCCAGAACAAAATTCCAAAGGTTGACCATGGTTATCAACTCTTGTATCAAAGAAGACCGTCTTTTCTTCATCAAGAAGCATGCCCTTGTAATGGACACGTAGTAGGCTGTCATGAAGGGGGCAATCCATGGGAAATTCACCTAATTTTTCCAGATAGATACATTATGCTCTAAGGATAAATTCAACACATATAGAGACAGTACATCCGTGAAATAGAACAAAAGAACTCTCACTTAAAAAAAAAGGGTCACTTGGGAAAATCTGACATGAAAGAAAATGAAAATCACAGAGCATTTCTTGATCCATATTTCTAAGGAATGCTGATTTTTCTGGGAAATAAATTCATAACCGCACCTTTTCCGTCACGAATACGCCGCTTAATGAGGCGCCCATCACCAAGCATGTCACGCACCTGACAATACATAACCACAAAGGTAGATCAGAGACTCACAACCACACTGCAAAAACACAAGAGATTACATCATGAAAAAGATAAGAGACATGAAGAAGCATATTCATTAGTGATAAAGAACTTTGCATGCCTGAATAAAGTGAACAATCTCTACTTCAAACTGAACTTCTTCAAGACCTTCTACCACCGGCAGGAAAGGAGATTCAGTTAAGTACTGACTGGTGGCATAGATTATTGCCTTCTCTTCCCGTGTCATAGTACCAATTCCCATCTCGAGACCTTTAGGTACCTAGTTTATATTCCAAACGTAATAGTGAATAACATATAGTAGTATCATTTAAAGGAATATTGAAATGGACATTTTTTCTTCACCCAACCTAAAACTTGTATGTCCCGATTTGTTTTGGTCCCCGTGCAATTTAAGTTTCAAGGCATGAAATTAGCAAAAGCATGGCGTTTTCGAACTATCAGGTAACTCCAGCTAAGAGCAATATTGAATGAGACAAAGAAAAAGAACCAAATAACTAAAAAAGAAAATGAAGAGAAATGTGTTACCAACCTCCGACTTTCCAAAATTGAAGAAAAATGGCTCCCCTTGAGTATGCGAAACAAGCACTTTCCCATCACCTGTCTTTGCAGAAATCCTGAAAACAGAGATATACCTCACTAGAACATTCCAATTTACAGTTTAAAACAGCACCCAAAAAATACTGACTTACCAGGCTTTCACTTCATAAGGTTCCCTCGGACATTCCCAACCCTGACCTTCGGTTACTACCTGCCGATTTAAATGGGGAATCTATTATGGAAAATCTTTCAAATTTGGGTGAAAAGTACAAAAAAGTTACAAATTGTATCTAAATCATAAAGTAGACAGATTACAGTGATTGACATTTATAACAAAAAAGGAATACATGTTCTGAAAGCATTTCTCAGCATATCAGCATGCTCTTAATTAAGTCAAACAGCAGGGCAACAATTTAGGATTTCCTGTAATTATCAATAAAAAAAAATTTAGGATTTCCTGTACCTTCTTTACAACTCCCAAGTCATCACTAATGACCTGAAAAGAACCAAAAGCAAATAAATAAATAAGATCATAACCAAAGTGAGCTCGGGAGGGGTTAGGTTTCAGAACGCAGTGAAGGTTTCCACCCTTCCAAAGATATTATGAGTTAAAAATGCGGATTTCTATTTTGAAATACTTACCTTGGCTTTAAAGAAATCTATCATCTCAATCTCAAAATGAAGTTCATCATCCTTTGGAAAGCCACTGGGAGGTATAACTGGGCAATCATCCTCACCATAGTGCACTTGGGGTTTCATTTTGAGCTGAAACCAGGTGTATAACAATCTCGTAAACAATGAGCCAAATACACCGGCATGGATACCAGTGACTCAAAATAAGCATTCATTCATCACCACATATGCTCGTACAATATTACCATTGCAATTTCACCCTTCTGCATTGTTGGAATTCCTTCTAGCAACCCAACAATCATCTTGCTCTTTCCCAAAACGTGTCTTATTGGGATGCCCTTGCCTGTTCAAAAATGTTTATTCAATTCAATCAATCCAATTGAACATTTAAACCCCATTTTACTCAAAGATTGATCAATAGCACGTATTTCCACTTGCCACCGTATTCCAATCTGGAAGATTCAACAATAACTCCATCCGATGTTCTAACAGTAGAATGATAAATGACCTGCAAAATATTTTCCATCAAAATGCCAAAACTCTTACTGTGACCCAGTTCAACTCCAATTGTAACTAATCAAACCAATAAGCAATAAAAGTTCAACCTGATAACCATCTGAAGGTGTTGAATCACCGCCACCAGGCCTTATCACTGCTTTCATCAGAGTTCCAGCCGCTATTTTCATTCTCCTATGATCACAATATAAAATCAATTGTCTTCAATTGACGAAATGAAACTCACTAAAAAATATTTAAGAACAAAATCAACTTGAAACTACCTACCTCTTCTCATCTTCGGTAGGCTCTTTCTTCGTCTTCTGTGGCGCATAATCCTGATCGGCCTCCGCTTCTACAGCCATCGCCAATAACCGTCCGGAAGCTCGAGAGTGACCAGAACCCTAGCCCTATATGAAGAAACAAACTCACGCTTTAGCTGAACCAGTTGCATATTGGAATTTCGCATAGTCCATAACCTCCATTAACACGAAATTTACCTGAAATCCCAACGATTGGAAACAAATCTAGACTGGTTTGACTCGACACCCGTTGATCTTTAAAGCTTCGATTCAGTATTTTAAGGCAATATTGACTCGAGAGTCGAGAGCAATTTTCAAAGCTTCAGTTGAGCTCGGTTTCTACTTCTCAACAAACAAAATGGAGAAGAAAACAGAGCACGGCATTTTTACCGTGGGCAATTGGTAATGTAATGGTAACTACATTTACTATTTACTGAAGGGCTATCGTTTAGCAATTAGCAATTACTGAAGGGCTATCGTGCAGGGAATTTCATGCGGTATTTGCCGCCATACGACTAGCTAGATGCCTAGGCCGGCTTGCAAGCTGTGATGTGTCGAACACGTGGCACCATAATATTTAACAATACTAATTAGTTGTTTACCAGTTTACCTATAAATTTTATCTTACAATACCTTGTTCACCTAATTCTGGCATCCAATTATCTACACTAAATAAAGTGACTAAAATAGGTGGCTCATATCCGGGAGGACCTTCAACTGATATGGTTGTTTAATTATGTTGAAGCAGAAATCGAACCCGCCGCGAAAAGTTCTCACAATTCCTGCAAACAGCAAACAATTAGCTATCGTTGTCTCGATTGATTTACCCGGGGGGTTGTTCGACCAAGAACACTCCGATGCCTAAGTTAGCTTTGAGAGAGGAAAAGGATATACTTCGAAGCGAAGAATCAACTTAACTTGGAAATGAAATGTGCCTTGCTATTTATAGGGGTGAATGAAATGTTCGATTTCCATAGTTTCGATGTGGGACAAATGCTCATCAATTTACCTCTTATATAGGGGTGAGTGAGATGTTCAATTTCCATAGTTTCGATGTGGGACAAATGCTCATCAATTTACCTCTTATATAGGGGTGAGTGAGATGTTCAATTTCCATAGTTTCGATGTGGGACAAATGCTCATCAATTTACCTCTTATATAAGGGTGAGTGAGATGTTCAATTTCCATAGTTTCGATGTGGGACAAATGCTCATCAATTTGCATGCTAACACGTGTTATACAAATCGAGGGTGGAGAGGCTTCCACATGTCATTCTGGTTTGGGCCATGTCCGGTGCTTGTGCTTACAAGTATTATTGCCAAGGGCAATTTGGTCATTTTGAGAATTATGGGCCACGTGGCAGCTCCACATTTTTCCGGTGATTTTGGGTTCCACAAATGCCCCCACATCGATTCGGTATTCAGGGAATCCGGAGGGATGTACATTGTTTGGAGTCTTATATTACCGGGTTACCAGTTACCGTTGGGTTTAAGAATCGATTCAGTGTTTATTTGACGATTTTGCCCCTGGTTATAAAGGTAAAAAGTCCATTTTTAGTTTTAGAATGACTATTCTGGGTTTAGTGGTGTGAATCACACATAATGTGCAAAATGACCATTTTACCCCCAAGCATGGGCAAAATGTTGTCTTTTGAACCGGGGGGTCCAAAGGACGAGGGCCAGAGACCATTACGTAGGTCGAGTTGATACGAATCCATAGACAGGTGGCATGCCGAAATCGGAGATCGGATGCGAAGGTTATGTGTCTACGAAGGCGAGGGGCATTTTCGTAATTTTGGAAGCGAAGGGCAAAACGGTCTTTTTGAGACAAGCGAACGGTGGACGCTGACTCATGCTACCTACCAATGATTCTTGCTGCTTTGTCTAGACAACATGGAGGAAATCAAGGATTTTAGGGACCCTAAACCCTTAATTAGGGAAAACTCAATCATTTTGTCCAAACCTTGATTTTGTTAAATAGCAGAGCAATTCGATTGTGAGAATGAGAGATTAGAGAGTCTGAATTGGAGCAAAACAAACACAAAGGACAGAGGGTCGCTGGTTTTGCAGATTTTCGAAATTTTGGAAATTTGTGGTAAAAATTCGAATTCGAATTCGTGAGTCTTGAGGATCAAAATTGAGGCTGGATTAAGTCTCCTGGGACTAATTCGAACCGATCCAAATCAAAAACGGGGAGGATTGAGGCCGTATCGAGCAAGAACAGAAGCTTCAAAATCCTCGAAAAATCGAGCTTGAGTTCTACTAGCTGGAGGTAAGGATTTATCAAATTGATCTTGTAAAATCGTTCCTTATACTCTCACGATGTCACGTCGTGGACGGAGTTTGGCCGAACAGTCGACGGGGACTTGGTGGTGACTGAGTGCACTTGCGGACGTGACTAGTGAGCATCGGTAGGCAGGATCACACCTACTGTGACTCTTGCTAGTACCACATACATGCTCGCCATGCGTCAAGATGCCGAGAGACCTAGCAAATTTGTCCTGTGGGAGCGTGGCGGTTTTCGTGGCCTAAGTCCATTCCGAGGGAAAGATATGGATTTTGAGAAGCCTGAAGACCTCATGGAGTGGAAGGCTTGCAATCAAAATTCCTTTCCAAATGACGTTCTCGTGGAGCTTGGCGACAGATGTTCTTCCAGAGTTCCGGGACATGAGCCGGCTGCTTTCTCCATGAATGGCGCGAGGCTTTCAGACATCCCGATCAAGGAGTGGTTGTGCGTTCCACTGTGCTTGAAGGAGACCGTTGTTCAGAAGAAGGACAATAAACAAGGACTTACTGGTTCTTGGGAGAAAAAACTATGCCGAGCAACTTCTTTCCTAACCCATAAGCATACCGAGCAACTTCTTTCCTAACCTTTCCGTTCTGGCCCTACGAATGTGCCATCTTGATGCGAAGGGCAGGCAGAAATGGAAAGTTATGTTGTTGATGTGAGATTGCGATAACTAAGATAACTTGAGGTCTCAATTTCACATCGGAAGCCAAAATGGGCGAGTTGGAGATGAGCCGTGCAGAGAGGATGCTGATAGAAAATGAGCGAGATACCACTCGAGATGAGCTCTCCCTGCTGCACAGAAATTTGCAGGACTCAGAAGGCTTTGATGCTTCGATGGCGAAGGCTTGAATGCTTCGCAGGGCGAAGGCTTGGATGCTTCGATAACGAAGGCTTAGGTGCTTCGCATGGCGAAGGCTTAGATGCTTCGCAGGGCGAAGGCTTGAATGCTTCGATGACGAAGGCTTGGATGCTTCGCATGGCGAAGGCTTAGATGCTTCGCAAGGCGAAAACTCAGATGCTTCGATGACGAAGGCTTGGATGCTTCGATCATGAAGGCTTTTTACACTAGAGAGAATAAGCTTTGAAAATTGTACATGGTGAACAAATCAATTTGTTAATCTCATTTCATTGATACTTGAATTCAGAAGGCAACTTGAAAAGCAAAATTGAAAAGCTCCATAGAGTTTTATGTCTTTCTAATGTTGACTTGCGTCTAGTTGATGCGGATCACCTTTGACGCTGGCTCGTTTGACTCTTTGTTCTCCATGTGATTTACAGTCTTGTTTTTGATGTAGTCTGTACAATGCCCCTCCCTCAGGAGATTTCGGAGATATCTTTCGAAAGATATACATGTGCTGATATTGTGCCCATAACATTCATGATAGGCGCACCATTTGGTTTTATCAGCATTCTCTTGATTGCCTTTGACTGGCTCTGGCTTCTTAAACCATGGCTTGTTCTTAATTTCATTGTGGATCTGATGGGCTGGTAAAGATAGCTGCAAGTTAGGCTTCCCCATAACTGGCGTTTGGGAGTGTTGCCCTGCCTTTCGCTTGTTGAGCTTTCCAGTTGCAGACTTTCCATGGGGTTCATCCTCATCGGAGGCCTTTTCGCTAGTCCCAGCATGGCCATGAGTATGAGCGGCGCGCTTCTCGTCCTCCCAACTTGCATGTCGCTCTGCTAGCGAAAGTATTTCGGAAAGACTTCGCGCATTGCTCATGACGATGTCCCCGTAAAGCTGGCTGTCTCGAGGGAGTCCTTGCTTGAATGCCATTGCAGCAACAAAGTCATTACAGCTGATAATGCGAGATTTCTCCTCACAAAATCTCTGTATGTATTGTCGCAGAGTGTCTTTTGCTCTCTTTCGGACAGAGAAAAGATGGTCGTCTTTCACCTCGATTGTCCGAAGTTGTGCGTATTCCTTCACAAATGTCAAAGCCAACTCTTCGAAGGACTCAATCGACCTCGGGGGGAGATGATTGAACCAAGTCATGGCTTGGCCTTGAAGGGAAGCTTGAAAAACTTTGCACATGAGTGCATCGTTAGACCTGTGGGGGATCATGACTCCTCGAAAATGATCTATGTGTTTTACTGGGTCGGAGGATCCTTTGAATGGAGTGAAATTTGGTGTTGCGAACCTCTGGGGGAATGGCTCCTCCTCAATATCCCTTATGAAGGGCGTAGAGAGCTGTATTTGGCGACGTAGATCGTCTTCTAGATCGCCACCCTGTTGAGCACGAAGGTGCATGTCCAACATTTTTTGAACATCATTAGCCCGCAATGCTCCTTGCTGAGCCGATGAGTCCTCTTTTGCTAATTGTTGAGAAACTCTTTGAGCTTCTCCCCTTTTACTGTCGTGGGCAGATCGTTTTGGGTTTTTGTTTTGAGCTCGAAGTTGCCCCCTGCCCCCACGTGAGTGCTGTGAATGCTCTGCCCATGAAGTTGCCCCAGTCCTACCTCCTAGCCGTTCACGTACTAACGGCTTTAGGCATTGTGGGATTTTTGCTTGATGAGCGTGACTTTCTTCTCCAGAGTTTCCCAGCGAAGTATCTTGTGACATTGTTTGGCAGCGGGCCTGCTCTTTCCTAGGTCGTCTGTCAGGACCCACCCCGGTTTCACCCCGAAACCCGAGGTAAATCCCGCTCCCGTCTGACTCCCCGACGCAAAACTCAAGTAAAACTCACTCACATCTATCCAGTCAAACGCAGGAGTAATTAGACACAATGTCCCGAAGGTAGCATTTACAAAACATAGTACGAACATACAAAGAAAATAAAACCGATAACTACACGCACACAGAAGCCTTTAATCTATTCCGGGAACTCTCACGTCACTTCTATGCCTCAGACTCTGCCTCGACGTCAAGACCCCGCGCTAGCTCCACAACCTGGAGGGCAATTAAAACAGAAAATGTGAGTGGACCAGAAGGTACAAAAGTTCAAAAACCATTTTATAAGAAAACCGAGTTAAACCCTCCGTTTTAAAAACACATGCATAACCAGCAGTTATAAACACATTTATAAAGAATCATTCTTAAACATCATAAGAAACAGAAACACTATAAAAGATCATAAGAAACCATAATACGAGTATCAGAAACCGTATCAAAACCATAACCACCAAATCATCATTTTCTCGATCAAACCTGCTGGACCTATCCGAGTCTTTAAACTCCCGAGTCTTTAAACTCAATCCAGGCCTTAATCATATCCGAGTCTTTAAACTCCCGAGTCTTTAAACTCAAGGCCTACGGGGGAAAATCAATATATATCCGAGTCTTTAAACTCCCGAGTCTTTAAACTCAATCCGGGTCTTTAAACCCAATCCGGCCGGTCCCCCGTCACATATATCCGGGTCTTTAAACCCAATATCCAGATCCAGCAAATCCAATCCCAAAACCATTTGAAAACCATTTACCAAATCCTCATCCAAACCCGAATCCGAAATCACTGGTCTGATGCCCTTCCGGCGTTCAGAACCGTCATTCCGAACCCAAATCCGGAAAATATCCATTTTCATACCAAAACCACATGTAATCACAAATCATATTTCATAACCCATTTATCATGATTTGAAAACCTTTATCGGTGGAAATCCCCAAATGTGGCATCAAAATCCGAAAACCAACATTTTCTCGAAAAACGTGCCAAAACCGTCTTTTTCTCGAAAACGTGCAAACACATAAAATCATCAGTTCATATTCAATAAACATAGATTCATAAGTAAAACCATAAAATACGTATATAAAAACAGTTATGCATGCTCGAGTTTAAGAAAAGGGTCCACTCACAGTACTGAGCCCTACTCGCGTTCCGAACGTCCAGCCCGTTCCTCGGCTTCCTCGGGAAATCCCGATCCTGTCAAACACCGTCAAATTACGTCACTAATACATCTACCAACCCTCTTCTAAATTCCCTCAAAAATCCCCGAACCGAAGACTTAAAACCTCGGGACCCTACACATTTACCCTCGCGGAACTACACTCAAACGACTTCCGATTAACCCGAAACCAACTCCATTGGACTCACAACAACTCCTAGACCAAAAACTATGTTGACCGTGTCTCCCAGAACCGCCGCACGCGCCTCCACGCGCCGCCCCAAGTGGCTGCGCGTGGCCCCACGCGCCAGCTACAGTGCACCTTCAACCTCACGTCGACCCGGTTCAACACAGTAGGCTACAGCTGAACCGGCGTCAACGGTTCTCCGCCGTGCCTGCACGATTTCCTTCCCTTTCTTCACCTACAGCTTCGTCCAACCTTACTCTAAGCATCCCCATCCTCCAATTACCTCGACACAGCCTCCTACCCGTCGTCTCAAGCTCGAAATCAAACCTCCCCAAACTCTGTTTCACGATCCGGCCACCCAGGTAACCTCCCTTCACGGTGGCAAGACCAGACGGTTCCTAGAACCTCAAGGAACCTAACCCGACTCTCCTAGACCTTCGACTCAGACTCTAGGATCACGACTCTTGGTTTGGACCAAAACGGGAAAACAGGGCACACAGAGTCCCTCCGTCGTACCAACCTCCACCGTGCACCTCCCGTCACGGCAGCTCAACCAAATGGCGCCCTGGACTCAACTAAACTCCCTAAACTCCCCTAGACTCTTCGATTCAACCTCTCAGGCCACAACTTCCGACTTGAAGTTCACGGCCAAAACAGAGCATAAACACGGGGCAATAGAAATTACCTGCAACCTGTCGCCGTCGTGAGCTCTGCTGGTAGTGGCTGACTCCTCGCAACCCGCACGACACCACCACGGTCCCAATTGCCCCGTACACGGCCGCCACCGCCACAATCCTCACAACCTCCCTGCTTTTACCCCTGGTTTTCCCCGCAGCTCTTGACACCTTCACACACAACCACCACACCGTCAACCTCTCTCACTGCTTCCCTCTCACTCTCTGATCACCCTCACACACTCACAATTCATCAACACTCACAC
Organism: Prinsepia uniflora; assembly: GCA_032719365.1. Classification (NCBI taxonomy): domain Eukaryota; kingdom Viridiplantae; phylum Streptophyta; class Magnoliopsida; order Rosales; family Rosaceae; genus Prinsepia; species Prinsepia uniflora. The sequence goes on from CM064862.1 coordinate 84,593,689, forward strand.
CACCACCCTCAATTTCCTTCACGATCTCCCTCTGTTTTCTGTTTCCTTCTGCGCACAAACACGAACACGGGCACGGGTACACTCCAAAAATAGAACCGTGCACACACCTTAGAATCCCCCAGAACCCACTACACACTTGCCACATGTCACCATCCCATCCACCCTTATCTCACCTGATTAACTCCCAGCCGTCCATTCCTTCTCTCTCTGCACAAATCCCCATAAACCCAAAAAGACTAAAATACCCTTCTGTTTACCACATTTTTACGGTTTTACCGAAACTTCCTAGACCCGTAACTTTCACCTCGTAAGTCCGATGAATACGTGCCGCCTGTCATCGAACTCAGGACGACGGACTCTATCTAACCATCCTAGGTCAACCTACCAAAACTCGATTATTCAAAAAGTCAACTTTTCCCCCTACTTTACCCAAATTACGGTTAAGCCCTCAACCTTCCGAACATCACAACTTCCTCCTCGGATGTCGGAATCGGGCGTGCCACCTGCCTAAGGATTCGTAACGTCCTCAACTACGTCCTGGTCACTGGTCAACTCCCATTTGACCACCCGAAATAAAAGTCAACATTTCTGCCCGACCCAGGGGCAAAATCGTCATTCCAAGTTCCCGGACCCCTCGGGACCACCTAAACCTTGATTAACCTTACTAATCACACCTTAATCACTCTACTTATCCCAATTCTCGGGACGGGTTGTTACAATCTACCCACCTAAAAAGAATTTCGTCCCCGAAATTCCACAGCTAGTTCCTAACACCTAGGGTCTCCTACCCGGCAAAGAACAACCTCTCCTAGGTTTCCTGTCTATCATCTCCACCTTGGGTATTTCACTCCATCCCCAGCTACTGTTACCACAGCCAACCCTAGCTATATAACAACTACATGGTGTACGCAAGGGAAACTCTATGAACAGAAAACAAAGGTATTATAAAATACCTCATGTCACAGTACCCGACAGAAGTCATAGAGTACCTCCTCGTATACAACCACCCATCTCCCTCGGCTACTAATCCAGCCACGGTCGGACTAACTCCACAAAGTCCAAAAGGTAAACTCTAGCTTGTGGGTTCTCTCCTTCCACAGGCTCAGATCGATCAGTTATAGTCACTCCTTTCCTATACCTTCCGTCAACCTACTACGGAACTTACTATACACTCCTAGTCCTCTAGTAAAAACTCCTAGACTCTACCCCGAGATCCAACAACCAAATCGACAGAACAACCAAAAGTGAAACAAGTACCTGTCTCCGTATCTGGTGTCGACTGACCCTCCTGCTGAGTCATCGAGAACACCCGGGCCTGAGATCCTGAACTCTGGGCACTACCAGGTCTACCAAAACGATCATCGCCCGACGAGGACGATCCACCGAAGTTACCTCTTTTCGGTGTCCGCTGGCTCGAAGCTCCAGGAATAGATGGTTCCCGGCGTCGCACCGGCAAACTAGCCTCAACTCGCACCGCAGCATCCGACAGATCTCGGAGGGTAGCAAAAGATCCAGCCGTCACTACGGCTCGAATCTCACCGCGCAAGCCCAACTCAAACCTACGGCACTTCTCGGCTTCAGTGGCCACAAAAGCAGGAGCAAACCGAGACAACATCTGGAACTTCCGTTCATACTCTGCTACTGTCATATTCCCCTGCTGGAGATGCAAAAACTCTGCCTCCTTGGCATCCCAGAAAGAACGAGGATAATACTGCTCCAGAAACCGTTCCCTGAACGTCTCCCAGGTCACACTATGGACATCCCAACCGGACAACTCGAGGGTATACCACCACTCGTACGCCGCACCATCTAGTAAAAAGGTAGCCAGCAACACTCGTTCCCCCGGCGGACAATGCATCACCGCAAAAATCCGCTCCAGTCTAGTAATCCACCTCTGGGCTTCCTCAGGATCAGCCCCACCACTAAAAGTAGTAGCCCCGAGCCGCTGGGCTCGCTCAATCGTGGTACTCTCCCTCTCTCTGGCTACTTCTTCAGGTTGTGGAGAGGGTCTACGTCTCGGAGGCATCGTCAACCGCACGCTGAAAGAGGCATAGAAGTAGTCAAACAACTGAAACACAACCTCACAAACCGACAGACCCAACAAACTCGACAAACCTATGCTCTGATACCAATTGTCAGGACCCACCCCGGTTTCACCCCGAAACCCGAGGTAAATCCCGCTCCCGTCTGACTCCCCGACGCAAAACTCAAGTAAAACTCACTCACATCTATCCAGTCAAACGCAGGAGTAATTAGACACAATGTCCCGAAGGTAGCATTTACAAAACATAGTACGAACATACAAAGAAAATAAAACCGATAACTACACGCACACAGAAGCCTTTAATCTATTCCGGGAACTCTCACGTCACTTCTATGCCTCAGACTCTGCCTCGACGTCAAGACCCCGCGCTAGCTCCACAACCTGGAGGGCAATTAAAACAGAAAATGTGAGTGGACCAGAAGGTACAAAAGTTCAAAAACCATTTTATAAGAAAACCGAGTTAAACCCTCCGTTTTAAAAACACATGCATAACCAGCAGTTATAAACACATTTATAAAGAATCATTCTTAACATCATAAGAAACAGAAACACTATAAAAGATCATAAGAAACCATAATACGAGTATCAGAAACCGTATCAAAACCATAACCACCAAATCATCATTTTCTCGATCAAACCTGCTGGACCTATCCGAGTCTTTAAACTCCCGAGTCTTTAAACTCAATCCAGGCCTTAATCATATCCGAGTCTTTAAACTCCCGAGTCTTTAAACTCAAGGCCTACGGGGGAAAATCAATATATATCCGAGTCTTTAAACTCCCGAGTCTTTAAACTCAATCCGGGTCTTTAAACCCAATCCGGCCGGTCCCCCGTCACATATATCCGGGTCTTTAAACCCAATATCCAGATCCAGCAAATCCAATCCCAAAACCATTTGAAAACCATTTACCAAATCCTCATCCAAACCCGAATCCGAAATCACTGGTCTGATGCCCTTCCGGCGTTCAGAACCGTCATTCCGAACCCAAATCCGGAAAATATCCATTTTCATACCAAAACCACATGTAATCACAAATCATATTTCATAACCCATTTATCATGATTTGAAAACCTTTATCGGTGGAAATCCCCAAATGTGGCATCAAAATCCGAAAACCAACATTTTCTCGAAAAACGTGCCAAAACCGTCTTTTTCTCGAAAACGTGCAAACACATAAAATCATCAGTTCATATTCAATAAACATAGATTCATAAGTAAAACCATAAAATACGTATATAAAAACAGTTATGCATGCTCGAGTTTAAGAAAAGGGTCCACTCACAGTACTGAGCCCTACTCGCGTTCCGAACGTCCAGCCCGTTCCTCGGCTTCCTCGGGAAATCCCGATCCTGTCAAACACCGTCAAATTACGTCACTAATACATCTACCAACCCTCTTCTAAATTCCCTCAAAAATCCCCGAACCGAAGACTTAAAACCTCGGGACCCTACACATTTACCCTCGCGGAACTACACTCAAACGACTTCCGATTAACCCGAAACCAACTCCATTGGACTCACAACAACTCCTAGACCAAAAACTATGTTGACCGTGTCTCCCAGAACCGCCGCACGCGCCTCCACGCGCCGCCCCAAGTGGCTGCGCGTGGCCCCACGCGCCAGCTACAGTGCACCTTCAACCTCACGTCGACCCGGTTCAACACAGTAGGCTACAGCTGAACCGGCGTCAACGGTTCTCCGCCGTGCCTGCACGATTTCCTTCCCTTTCTTCACCTACAGCTTCGTCCAACCTTACTCTAAGCATCCCCATCCTCCAATTACCTCGACACAGCCTCCTACCCGTCGTCTCAAGCTCGAAATCAAACCTCCCCAAACTCTGTTTCACGATCCGGCCACCCAGGTAACCTCCCTTCACGGTGGCAAGACCAGACGGTTCCTAGAACCTCAAGGAACCTAACCCGACTCTCCTAGACCTTCGACTCAGACTCTAGGATCACGACTCTTGGTTTGGACCAAAACGGGAAAACAGGGCACACAGAGTCCCTCCGTCGTACCAACCTCCACCGTGCACCTCCCGTCACGGCAGCTCAACCAAATGGCGCCCTGGACTCAACTAAACTCCCTAAACTCCCCTAGACTCTTCGATTCAACCTCTCAGGCCACAACTTCCGACTTGAAGTTCACGGCCAAAACAGAGCATAAACACGGGGCAATAGAAATTACCTGCAACCTGTCGCCGTCGTGAGCTCTGCTGGTAGTGGCTGACTCCTCGCAACCCGCACGACACCACCACGGTCCCAATTGCCCCGTACACGGCCGCCACCGCCACAATCCTCACAACCTCCCTGCTTTTACCCCTGGTTTTCCCCGCAGCTCTTGACACCTTCACACACAACCACCACACCGTCAACCTCTCTCACTGCTTCCCTCTCACTCTCTGATCACCCTCACACACTCACAATTCATCAACACTCACACCACCACCCTCAATTTCCTTCACGATCTCCCTCTGTTTTCTGTTTCCTTCTGCGCACAAACACGAACACGGGCACGGGTACACTCCAAAAATAGAACCGTGCACACACCTTAGAATCCCCCAGAACCCACTACACACTTGCCACATGTCACCATCCCATCCACCCTTATCTCACCTGATTAACTCCCAGCCGTCCATTCCTTCTCTCTCTGCACAAATCCCCATAAACCCAAAAAGACTAAAATACCCTTCTGTTTACCACATTTTTACGGTTTTACCGAAACTTCCTAGACCCGTAACTTTCACCTCGTAAGTCCGATGAATACGTGCCGCCTGTCATCGAACTCAGGACGACGGACTCTATCTAACCATCCTAGGTCAACCTACCAAAACTCGATTATTCAAAAAGTCAACTTTTCCCCCTACTTTACCCAAATTACGGTTAAGCCCTCAACCTTCCGAACATCACAACTTCCTCCTCGGATGTCGGAATCGGGCGTGCCACCTGCCTAAGGATTCGTAACGTCCTCAACTACGTCCTGGTCACTGGTCAACTCCCATTTGACCACCCGAAATAACAGTCAACATTTCTGCCCGACCCAGGGGCAAAATCGTCATTCCAAGTTCCCGGACCCCTCGGGACCACCTAAACCTTGATTAACCTTACTAATCACACCTTAATCACTCTACTTATCCCAATTCTCGGGACGGGTTGTTACAATCTACCCACCTAAAAAGAATTTCGTCCCCGAAATTCCACAGCTAGTTCCTAACACCTAGGGTCTCCTACCCGGCAAAGAACAACCTCTCCTAGGTTTCCTGTCTATCATCTCCACCTTGGGTATTTCACTCCATCCCCAGCTACTGTTACCACAGCCAACCCTAGCTATATAACAACTACATGGTGTACGCAAGGGAAACTCTATGAACAGAAAACAAAGGTATTATAAAATACCTCATGTCACAGTACCCGACAGAAGTCATAGAGTACCTCCTCGTATACAACCACCCATCTCCCTCGGCTACTAATCCAGCCACGGTCGGACTAACTCCACAAAGTCCAAAAGGCAAACTCTAGCTTGTGGGTTCTCTCCTTCCACAGGCTCAGATCGATCAGTTATAGTCACTCCTTTCCTATACCTTCCGTCAACCTACTACGGAACTTACTATACACTCCTAGTCCTCTAGTAAAAACTCCTAGACTCTACCCCGAGATCCAACAACCAAATCGACAGAACAACCAAAAGTGAAACAAGTACCTGTCTCCGTATCTGGTGTCGACTGACCCTCCTGCTGAGTCATCGAGAACACCCGGGCCTGAGATCCTGAACTCTGGGCACTACCAGGTCTACCAAAACGATCATCGCCCGACGAGGACGATCCACCGAAGTTACCTCTTTTCGGTGTCCGCTGGCTCGAAGCTCCAGGAATAGATGGTTCCCGGCGTCGCACCGGCAAACTAGCCTCAACTCGCACCGCAGCATCCGACAGATCTCGGAGGGTAGCAAAAGATCCAGCCGTCACTACGGCTCGAATCTCACCGCGCAAGCCCAACTCAAACCTACGGCACTTCTCGGCTTCAGTGGCCACAAAAGCAGGAGCAAACCGAGACAACATCTGGAACTTCCGTTCATACTCTGCTACTGTCATATTCCCCTGCTGGAGATGCAAAAACTCTGCCTCCTTGGCATCCCAGAAAGAACGAGGATAATACTGCTCCAGAAACCGTTCCCTGAACGTCTCCCAGGTCACACTATGGACATCCCAACCGGACAACTCGAGGGTATACCACCACTCGTACGCCGCACCATCTAGTAAAAAGGTAGCCAGCAACACTCGTTCCCCCGGCGGACAATGCATCACCGCAAAAATCCGCTCCAGTCTAGTAATCCACCTCTGGGCTTCCTCAGGATCAGCCCCACCACTAAAAGTAGTAGCCCCGAGCCGCTGGGCTCGCTCAATCGTGGTACTCTCCCTCTCTCTGGCTACTTCTTCAGGTTGTGGAGAGGGTCTACGTCTCGGAGGCATCGTCAACCGCACGCTGAAAGAGGCATAGAAGTAGTCAAACAACTGAAACACAACCTCACAAACCGACAGACCCAACAAACTCGACAAACCTATGCTCTGATACCAATTGTCAGGACCCACCCCGGTTTCACCCCGAAACCCGAGGTAAATCCCGCTCCCGTCTGACTCCCCGACGCAAAACTCAAGTAAAACTCACTCACATCTATCCAGTCAAACGCAGGAGTAATTAGACACAATGTCCCGAAGGTAGCATTTACAAAACATAGTACGAACATACAAAGAAAATAAAACCGATAACTACACGCACACAGAAGCCTTTAATTTATTCCGGGAACTCTCACGTCACTTCTATGCCTCAGACTCTGCCTCGACGTCAAGACCCCGCGCTAGCTCCACAACCTGGAGGGCAATTAAAACAGAAAATGTGAGTGGACCAGAAGGTACAAAAGTTCAAAAACCATTTTATAAGAAAACCGAGTTAAACCCTCCGTTTTAAAAACACATGCATAACCAGCAGTTATAAACACATTTATAAAGAATCATTCTTAACATCATAAGAAACAGAAACACTATAAAAGATCATAAGAAACCATAATACGAGTATCAGAAACCGTATCAAAACCATAACCACCAAATCATCATTTTCTCGATCAAACCTGCTGGACCTATCCGAGTCTTTAAACTCCCGAGTCTTTAAACTCAATCCAGGCCTTAATCATATCCGAGTCTTTAAACTCCCGAGTCTTTAAACTCAAGGCCTACGGGGGAAAATCAATATATATCCGAGTCTTTAAACTCCCGAGTCTTTAAACTCAATCCGGGTCTTTAAACCCAATCCGGCCGGTCCCCCGTCACATATATCCGGGTCTTTAAACCCAATATCCAGATCCAGCAAATCCAATCCCAAAACCATTTGAAAACCATTTACCAAATCCTCATCCAAACCCGAATCCGAAATCACTGGTCTGATGCCCTTCCGGCGTTCAGAACCGTCATTCCGAACCCAAATCCGGAAAATATCCATTTTCATACCAAAACCACATGTAATCACAAATCATATTTCATAACCCATTTATCATGATTTGAAAACCTTTATCGGTGGAAATCCCCAAATGTGGCATCAAAATCCGAAAACCAACATTTTCTCGAAAAACGTGCCAAAACCGTCTTTTTCTCGAAAACGTGCAAACACATAAAATCATCAGTTCATATTCAATAAACATAGATTCATAAGTAAAACCATAAAATACGTATATAAAAACAGTTATGCATGCTCGAGTTTAAGAAAAGGGTCCACTCACAGTACTGAGCCCTACTCGCGTTCCGAACGTCCAGCCCGTTCCTCGGCTTCCTCGGGAAATCCCGATCCTGTCAAACACCGTCAAATTACGTCACTAATACATCTACCAACCCTCTTCTAAATTCCCTCAAAAATCCCCGAACCGAAGACTTAAAACCTCGGGACCCTACACATTCACCCTCGCGGAACTACACTCAAACGACTTCCGATTAACCCGAAACCAACTCCATTGGACTCACAACAACTCCTAGACCAAAAACTATGTTGACCGTGTCTCCCAGAACCGCCGCACGCGCCTCCACGCGCCGCCCCAAGTGGCTGCGCGTGGCCCCACGCGCCAGCTACAGTGCACCTTCAACCTCACGTCGACCCGGTTCAACACAGTAGGCTACAGCTGAACCGGCGTCAACGGTTCTCCGCCGTGCCTGCACGATTTCCTTCCCTTTCTTCACCTACAGCTTCGTCCAACCTTACTCTAAGCATCCCCATCCTCCAATTACCTCGACACAGCCTCCTACCCGTCGTCTCAAGCTCGAAATCAAACCTCCCCAAACTCTGTTTCACGATCCGGCCACCCAGGTAACCTCCCTTCACGGTGGCAAGACCAGACGGTTCCTAGAACCTCAAGGAACCTAACCCGACTCTCCTAGACCTTCGACTCAGACTCTAGGATCACGACTCTTGGTTTGGACCAAAACGGGAAAACAGGGCACACAGAGTCCCTCCGTCGTACCAACCTCCACCGTGCACCTCCCGTCACGGCAGCTCAACCAAATGGCGCCCTGGACTCAACTAAACTCCCTAAACTCCCCTAGACTCTTCGATTCAACCTCTCAGGCCACAACTTCCGACTTGAAGTTCACGGTCAAAACAGAGCATAAACACGGGGCAATAGAAATTACCTGCAACCTGTCGCCGTCGTGAGCTCTGCTGGTAGTGGCTGACTCCTCGCAACCCGCACGACACCACCACGGTCCCAATTGCCCCGTACACGGCCGCCACCGCCACAATCCTCACAACCTCCCTGCTTTTACCCCTGGTTTTCCCCGCAGCTCTTGACACCTTCACACACAACCACCACACCGTCAACCTCTCTCACTGCTTCCCTCTCACTCTCTGATCACCCTCACACACTCACAATTCATCAACACTCACACCTAGGGCTGGGCACATGGAACCAAAATACCGAAACCGTACCGTTTCAGATCAAACCATACCGAAAAAAAACCGAATAGTAAAACCGTTGTATGATTGGTACGGTACCGAAACCGTACCGATATAATTCGGTACGGTTTCGGTATCGATATTTTAAAAAACCGTCCCGTACCGATACCGTACCGAATTAGAATTTTTTTTTTAAATAATTAAATTTATTTCTTATTGGTTTATTAGGCCTTCTTCAAGAGTTGATATGACCATACATGTCTTAATTTAGCTTCTAAGAGTTGATATCTTCAACTTAGTACAACTTCTTCAATACATATTTGAAAATTAAGTCCTTCATAAATGTAGTTTTCCTTTTTCTTTAGTATTTTCCTTGCTTTATAATGACAAAATTTTTTTTGGCTCAAAACCGAAACCATACCGAAACCGTACCGAACTTAATTGGTACGGTACGATCTGGTTTCACTTTCAAAATATTGAATACCGAACCGTACCGTACCGATTAAAATTAAATGGTATGGTTCTGGTATCGATCAATTTTGTACCATACCGAACCGTGCCCACCCCTACTCACACCACCACCCTCAATTTCCTTCACGATCTCCCTCTGTTTTCTGTTTCCTTCTGCGCACAAACACGAACACGGGCACGGGTACACTCCAAAAATAGAACCGTGCACACACCTTAGAATCCCCCTGAACCCACTACACACTTGCCACATGTCACCATCCCATCCACCCTTATCTCACCTGATTAACTCCCAGCCGTCCATTCCTTCTCTCTCTGCACAAATCCCCATAAACCCAAAAAGACTAAAATACCCTTCTGTTTACCACATTTTTACGGTTTTACCGAAACTTCCTAGACCCGTAACTTTCACCTCGTAAGTCCGATGAATACGTGCCGCCTGTCATCGAACTCAGGACGACGGACTCTATCTAACCATCCTAGGTCAACCTACCAAAACTCGATTATTCAAAAAGTCAACTTTTCCCCCTACTTTACCCAAATTACGGTTAAGCCCTCAACCTTCCGAACATCACAACTTCCTCCTCGGATGTCGGAATCGGGCGTGCCACCTGCCTAAGGATTCGTAACGTCCTCAACTACGTCCTGGTCACTGGTCAACTCCCATTTGACCACCCGAAATAAAAGTCAACATTTCTGCCCGACCCAGGGGCAAAATCGTCATTCCAAGTTCCCGGACCCCTCGGGACCACCTAAACCTTGATTAACCTTACTAATCACACCTTAATCACTCTACTTATCCCAATTCTCGGGACGGGTTGTTACATCGTCCCTGGGCATTCTCTTGTCGGCCACGTGACGTGGATCGTCCGTCCCGCTCCTGGATTGGTCTCCCTGCTAGGAGTTGCTGCAAGAGTTCTGACTGAAGTTGGATTTGTTTGCTTAACCCTTCAACTTGCTGCGCCAAATTGTCTTGGGGAGGTTGGTGACGACTTCTCCCTGAGATGTCATGACATCCGTCCAGAAAGTCCTTTAGGACCATGTTTGTTATGGGTCGATCATGTCGTGATGCATTTCCCATCAACCTCTCATTCGCTTGTTGTAAAGTCGAAGTTCCTTCCCCTAGCGCGGGTACTTGGTTAGCTGGAGAGGGGAATGCTCCAAAACTGAAGGTTGGCCTCCCTTCGAGTGTCTCAAGGGGCGCTTCCATAGACACGCGCCTGAGTTGAGCTGGGCGCTTCTCCGGAGTTTCTATGTGAGCTTCATTCCTCGTCTGAGCTGTTGAGGCAGAAATACCTTCTCCGGCTGACTGAGCGGATCGACGAGCCTTAACCATGCCGATTCGAAGAATTTTGAATTTGGAAAGCTGTTGATGGGTAATTTGAACAACGTTCAGAATCTTCGAACAATGTCGATGAACGACGAACGAAGAGAGATGAACGATGAACAATGTTCAAAATCTTCGAACAATGTCGATGAACGACGAACGAAGAAAGATGAACGATGAACGAATTCTTGATGAGTGATGAACAACGTTCAAAATCTTCGAACAATGTCGATAAACGACGAACGAAGAAAGATGAACGATGAACAAATTCCTGATGAGTGATGAACAACGTTCAAAATCTTCGAACAATGTCGATGAACGACGAACGAAGAAAGATGAACGATGAACAAATGAGAGAGCTTCTTCTGAGTATAACTCAATAGCTCTCAATGAAAGCACCAATTGTTGAAGCAGAAATCGAACCCGCCGCGAAAAGTTCTCACAATTCCTGCAAACAGCAAACAATTAGCTATCGTTGTCTCGATCGATTTACCCGGGGGGTTGTTCGACCAAGAACACTCCGATGCCTAAGTTAGCTTTGAGAGAGGAAAAGGATATACTTCGAAGCGAAGAATCAACTTAACTTGGAAATGAAATGTGCCTTGCTATTTATAGGGGTGAATGAAATGTTCGATTTCCATAGTTTCGATGTGGGACAAATGCTCATCAATTTACCTCTTATATAGGGGTGAGTGAGATGTTCAATTTCCATAGTTTCGATGTGGGACAAATGCTCATCAATTTACCTCTTATATAGGGGTGAGTGAGATGTTCAATTTCCATAGTTTCGATGTGGGACAAATGCTCATCAATTTACCTCTTATATAGGGGTGAGTGAGATGTTCAATTTCCATAGTTTCGATGTGGGACAAATGCTCATCAATTTGCATGCTAACACGTGTTATACAAATCGAGGGTGGAGAGGCTTCCACATGTCATTCTGGTTTGGGCCATGTCCGGTGCTTGTGCTTACAAGTATTATTGTCAAGGGCAATTTGGTCATTTTGAGAATTATGGGCCACGTGGCAGCTCCACATTTTTCCGGTGATTTTGGGTTCCACAAATTATTAATTTTTTTATTTTATTTTTGTGGGGAATGTTAGTCCTCCTCTTTGTATCTAATCAATTCACAATGCTTTCGAGAAAAATTTATCTACAGAAGATAATGGAATTATCATCTGGAATTATCAACCAATAATTTCACAAGCATAACTAATGCATTTTTAGAACCTTATATCTAATTAAAATAAAAAGATAATTTAACATTTAAGATTAATTGTCCTACTAATCTAATAATATTTTTACGTACTTTATTAATCCACTCTTGAATTAGATCAGAAGTGAAGAAAATAGTTTGGTGTAATTTTGTCAATGATACTTATTATTATTTGAATGAGTTATGAACTCAATCTCTTGGGTGAAAATTAAAGAAAAATACATGAAACATCTTGATCACTCCCAAATTGCTACTTCTTTTTGGATTAATGACTTAATGATTATGAAATCGATAGTTAAGTATTGCATTGTTGAGTTTGAAAACTAATTTTGTTTATTCGTAGGTTGAATTAAGAAAACTTATTATAGTTCGAACACGCATATTCCACTAATACTAAAATGACCTATGAATTCAATATCTTTCAATATTATTATGCTAGTTCCGAATCGGTTCTTATTATCGAATTAATGACTTAATGCTTAGATACTTAGTTATTGCCATGTTGAGTTTGGAAAATAAATTCTTTATTTTTTTTTAGGGTGGAATTAAGCAAAATAGTTAGCTCCATCACATAAGTAGCCAAATACAAACCCCATAGTTCAAAGGGGCGCACTATCAAATAGGAGTGGGCACAAATTACCATCTCCAATACACTATCCCATTTCCAACCAACCGTCCCTACTTGCAATAATGCCAAACCCTTAAAAGATTTACAAAATATTAAAGAAATATTTGAATCATGGTAGCATGCATCATCATTATTCACAGCACAAGGCCAAGTTATCCCGTGGGACTGGCTGAATCGGCAGGTTTGTTTGCAATTGTATTGGAGTGTGACCGTTTGAAGCCGGGTCTTATCGGCTCGGTTTGTTGGTTTATCAACCGTTGAATTCGAAAACGTTCATACAAAAAGAAGCACTAGGAAACAAAAGGCACGGCGGGCTGTTTGCAAATTGGGCCACCTAGTGAACGCTATAAGTCCATCGGGTCAAAGCTTTTTAATCAATTCTGCAAATCTCAACAGCTCAACATAGGATATTTCTCTTGTAATAAAAATGTTAAAACATAAAATCTTTGGATTTTGACAAGTATCTTCGGTACATTGTATACAAGCTCACATCCATCACATCCTTTTTACATTCAAATTTGACTACACACTGATTGTCCTGATTCATATCCTTACTTTATCCTGCAGAAAATTTGCCTTTTTTTTTCTTCACATAAACCTTATATAACAACCACTATTTTTCTCTAATTTTGTTCTACTAATTATTTTCAACCTAAATTATTTCTATTATTATAATCAAAATTATAAATTAGATGTTACAAGTCTCACAAAAACATTTTAAACGTAAAATCTTTTGCTAATGACATTTTTAGAAAATAAATAAGAACAAAATATTAATATTAAATATCTTAAACTAAAAATAAATATTTTAGTGATGGAATGAGTAATTAGTCCCATACTCGTTCTTTTGTTTTCTTTATATTTTTGAAATTATTTTAATTTCTGCTTATTTCTTAAAAAATTTAAAAAATATTCAAAATAAAACATATTAACGTATAGTCTACTATCAACTAGCCCTCACCATTTGGCTCAAAAGTTTATGGGCTTATGGGGGCCTGATAAGCCCGATTGGCAAAAGTCTGGCCCCACCCGCTATGGGCCGTGGGCTGGCCCAGCCAAGAGTTAGTGGGCTGAGCTTGGGCTTATAATGTTCAAACCCGATAAAACCCGGTAAGCTCAATCCGACCCGCCCGTAATAAATCAGACCTATAAGCTCAAAAATATAAAATACTTATTATTTAAAAATTAATACTCAACCCATTCTTAATACTAATATTTCAACCCAAACTCAAATCTCAGCTCCAAGCACACCTAATTTTTTGAAAAAGTCCAATACCCAATACCCAATACAAACTCTAACCACTCCTCCACCTACTTAATAGGCTCAACTTTTTTGCACCCTTGAGTATTTTATTTAAACGAGACCACGTTTTTGCACCCTTGAGTATTTTTTTTCATTATTAATATTTTTTTTTCATGCATATATTTTTTTGTAATTTTAAAATTTGAGACATAATTTATTACAAAAGCCCACATAAACCCGATCCAAGTGGGCTTAATAGACCCGACCCGAAAAACCTGATATAAACACGGCCCGATAAAAGCCTGTAGGTTCTTTTTTATGTCATTAAACCCGCCCGGCCCGGCCCGTAAATTTAAAAATTATTTAATAAGCCCGATCCGGCCCAGTCTAAACCTAAAAAATTTAGACCGAATTTGCCCGACTTGGCCCAATGCCGAAGGCTACTATCAACCTCATAAAAAATTGTTTAAAAAATAAAGAAAAGTTAGACGTGTTAAATATCTCAGACAAATTTGCAAAATATACTTAAACCAGTAAAATTAATAACATGAACACTTAATAATCACCGGGGAGAATCCCATTAAGTCAAAAAAAAAAATATTACTGGGGGAGAAGAAATGGGGGAGGTACAAATGACTTGGTCAAAACATTCACAACCAGAGGGATATGGGGATGTCACGCACGCATACCCAGTCACTCGTACCCACCACCACTAAAGACACATCAACCGACGTAGGCCCATCCCCAACCTTCCCCAGCCGGCAACCACGCGCGTGAAACACCTACAATACAATCCACTGCTAGTGCGCGCCATGTGACTCATGATCTCCCTCACTCCTTTCATGCTATGGCCCTGCTTGGCGACGTGGTTCACCACCACTCCACCACCCTCCGCCACATTCAGCGGCAAACTGCGTCCTTGCTGGCAATCTAGGCGGGCCCCGCGCTGCGAAAAATCTTCCTCTCTCCCCTCCCATGAATTAAAGTGAGATATGATGGGGAAGTAACAGATTTTAAAGATCTCTCAAAAGCTGTGAGGCAAAGCAAAATGAGGCACATTGGGGTTCGCCACGTGTAAAAGAAAGGGCCACACGTTGGCCCACTAATGAGAGCCTTGCGACGGCCCATGCCCGTGCAAGTGCTTTTCTGCTTCGCGTTAAGCAAAACCAAACCCTGTGTCTGTCAATCGCTAACCTCTCTTCCCTCCAATTTCGCTCTATTTCTTATTATTATAAATTGAGGCTACTAATTAGGATTACATAACATAATGGTTTCACAACGACGCCATGGGACTAAACAATCCAGTTTATCGGACTTCGGGGAAAGCAAGAGTGATTTTAGTATTGAGCACCTTCTTCTGGAGGTTTTAGAACTTCCACATAATGACAACTATTAACTTATATGCTCTGGACTGTATAAATCTAACCCCAAGTTGGCAAATCGCACTGCCCCAAAAACATCAACCGGTAGACTATAATTCAAATTCAACTCTCCTTGTAATTAATTAAAGAGAGTGCGAGACCAATGAACAAAATTTTGCAAAGACTACACTCGAAAATAGATGCTTATATTATTATGAACTTGATTCGGCCATGGTGGGTGGGACAGATTGGGAATCAAAACAAGGTCTCACTTCACCATTTACACTGATATTTTTTCACTGCCTCGTTCTTTGAGCTGAAAACCACCAAGAACAAGAGCAGGTCTGCTGCTGCCGCTGGCTATAGCAGTAGCTTCCGGCGCCACGACTTTAAAGTAGGCAATTATCATTATTCACCTAATCCTAATCCAAAAAACAGTTTCGTCTTCCCTCATCATGTTTGCTCCAACGCATATCACTGTCATGTCCTTCTCAAAAACTTTCATCTGTACTTTCTGCTCTACTAGTAAAAACCCCCTATTGCAAAAACTAACTAAATAACCCTTCAATTTTGATTCTCCTTAATTAAACTTCATAAAATTCCCAAACCCACATCTAATAAGTCCATTCCTGGGGAAGCCTTATCTCGTTGTTCATGGTGCCTTGCGGCAGGGGACGGTGGTTGCGCTTCGGATGAGAAATGGCGGCGTTGTGACTCCGAAGCCTGAGAGCAAGCTCTGAAATAAACCAAATGAGAATATAGAAGATTAAACCACAATAGAAAACTTCAAATTGGTAAAACGGTGAGAAAAGGCAGGGGAATTTACCGTAGTCGGGAACTCGTCTTCCATTGGAACGAGGCTGAAACTGAGGTTGCATCTCATCAATGTTCAATTTCAGGGCCTGCACAACTTTTGCAGGGAGAAAAGCTCTTGAGCAACCTGCGAAATAAAATCCAACACAGAAATTATTACGAGCCCGCCAAACTTAAAAACAACGACCAGATCTAGAAAAACAGAGAACAATTCAACAAAATTTAATCACATACACATAACCCCAAAATTCTTTAATGGTAAGACCAACTGGCTTCATTGAAGAAATGAATCTTTCTTGTTGGGTTTTGCTTGAAATTTTAAACCAAATAGTACCTTGCTGCTTCTTGCGAGTATCAGATTGGTGGCCCATTTGCAAGGGTATGAACACACCAGTTCCAGCACACTCCTTTCTGGCAATTAGGTTTTGATTCCCATGGAAAACGCCTCTCAACCCATTTTTCTGGTGCTGCTGTTGTTGCTGAGCTTGTTGAAGAGAAGGCCATAGTCCTTGTGACAAGCCCAGAGGCCGAGTGTTGAGCACGTTCAGAGCGTCATTTCTCACTCTGCTGATTTGGTGAGCCTGAACTTGAGCTTGCTCCTGTTGATATCGAGATTGAGCTCCACATACCCCAGAGCTCTGCTCCTCCATCAACTGCTGCTGCCTCAATCGCTGAAACTGAAAGAAATCGAGATCACATTTAGAGTCGGACAAGCGTTTGATAAAAGTACCCAAAAAGACTATTAGTGGGGAAGCTTTTTAATACCTGAGTGGCTTGCAAGTGCTTGTGAGAAAGCAACTGCTGCTGAAGGTAATAGCTAACATCAGGGTTGTTAAGGTTGGTATTCGGAGGGACTGAGACTGGTGAAGGCTTTCTTGGAGGACCCAAGGAGCCTCTGCTCTGGTTCATACGCATCTTAGCTACTTCCCCTGCGGCTGCATGCAGCAGTTCCCAAGTGGCCGGCGGCGACTGGGCATTTGGACTTCCACGGCTCCACCCTTGCCCACAACCACAACCACTCCCACTCCCACCGGCGCATAGAGTCGATTGTGGCGAACCGGACAACAAAACGCGAGCCTTCAGAACCAAAAAATAAAGAACCCCAAAAATTCAAATCGCCATTAAAACAAGGTCGTTTCGTAGTGAAACTCAACAGAGAAAACGAAAAAAAATTACTTCATCAATACCTTTGGGTTCTCGGAGACGAAAACAGAGTCGGCGTTCTTAAACCCGTCCTCGAAAGTGGAACGAGCCATTTGCCGAGTCAATCCAGCGAGGTATTCTTCCTCGTCGCTCTCGGTCTCACTGGAACCCCCAACAGACTCAACTGGCGAGCTGAGATCCGATGAAACCCCAAAAGCCCCGTACGCGGCGTACGGAAACTCGAAAGGGAACATAGCCCTGGAAGCCTCGGAGTCAAAACCCAGCCCGAACCCGAAACCACCATTTTTCTGGGCCTTAGACTTGGTATTGGGGCAGAGGTCCATGGCGGATAGGTCGTCGCCGTCGAGAATCTCAGTCGGGAGCCAGAAAGCAGGGTCGTCTAACAAGTCAGACATGTGGATAAAGCAGAGGAAGAAGGTGGAGGCGGGTTTGATGGGTTATGCGAGATTGCTTCTTGGTGAAGATAACAATAATGGCAAACTCAAACCGAGCTGGGTTTGCTCTTAGGGTCCCTGGGGAAGTAGAGTAACGTCCAGAGTGAGTCTGCGAGGCCGAGGAGGAGGATGATGATGAGGGTTTAGTGTGTATTGAAAGTTGAAACGAAGCTCCAAAGGCCTTTTTAACGAAGAAGCCTCTGCGTGTGTTTCTCTCTCCTCTCTCTAAACAGTGTGACCAGGTTAATAAAATATTAGTTTTTTCATCTATGAAAAGGGGGAAGGAAGGACCGAAATGCAATACGCCGAATCGGAATGGCAAACCAAAAACGCACAGTAGAAAAAGAAACGCTCATTCAGGTGCAACGCGGGAGAGTGGGCGTGGGAATCACGCGGGAACTCCCCAGAGGAGGAGAATGTGGGTCCCCCCGCCCTACAGTTGGCACCACTTCCCTGCATGTAGAGAAAAATGCTTTTATTTATTTTGGGGAAATTTTAAAATAATTTAATTATTATTTTTGGAAGGATACAAAGCTATCTTAGATGAGAAAAATTACCAACATTAATTTAATAATTTAATCACAAATCAGGAACATCCAGTTGTCATTACTTTTGGCAACCTAGATACTTCAGCTGTTTTCTTCTTTTTCTTAGTACAAATTATACCCTTAACAGACAAAGAAAAAAAAAACACTCGATATTAATTATGAAATATAGTAATTAATTTTTAAATATGTTGAACATGAACCGTTTTCCAAATATTTCCTTTCTTTTCTGTTTTCTAGTTTACTTTTTAAAACTTAATATTTGTGTTTTTCAGATGGGTGAAAATTGGGAGTGTGGATTTGTGAATAGGACGTGAAACGTGAGACTGTGAGAGGAGGGAGTGGGGCAAATGGGGTCCAATGGGGTCCAATGGGGTCCAGTGCACCCGACTCATGCCTCCTTCCTTCAGCGGTTGAAGCATAGAAATTTAGAAGTTCTTTTACCCAAATAAAACAAAAACTGCCCGCTGCTTTCTTTTCTTTTTCATAAAATAAAAATTACAATCAGATTTGCACCGCCTTGTAAACGGCCATCGTCCTTTTCCATGCTTCCACTTGTCACTTCACCACCTCATTATTCTCCATGTAATTTCTGTGTGGAATTTTTTCAAATTTTTTCGTCTCATAATTGGGGTTCACAATGGATCGGATTCGTGTCGTTTGGTGAATTATGCTTTATTTACATAATACTAAATTTAAATTTCACTGTCGTGTATTTTTTTTTTTTTTACCTGTGAACTTTAGAAGCGGTTTTGGGTATATTGTAATTTCAGTTGTGTATTTATGGCATATATTTGTAGCTTGTGTCCTTGGTTTTTTGATATGGGGATATCATTGATGTGGGTAGGAAGGGTTCGTAGTTCGTACCAATTCGTTTTCATGTAAAGGCTGTGGGAAGATCATGAGGCAGCAGAAGCAATCTTTGCGCAGAGTAGATTAGCCAATGGAGGAACATGATGATAATGACAAGGCCTTCGCCCTTCTCTCAATTTACATTAACTTCACACACACCCTAACTTATCCCACTTCTAATTATTTCTTTTCTTCCCGCACACACAATTACATTGCTAGGCACCACCTGGTGATGAATTTTTGTTAATTGGGATTAAGGCTGCATTCAAAATTATGTGTAGTTTTAATTAGTTTGGTTTATGTTTGTAGGGATAGGCACAAATCCATTAAAATTGCTAACTACTTTACTTTAAATTGTTATTTATTAAACGTTTTAAGTTTAAAATAGAAAAAAGTCTCGCTCTCCATTAGTAATAATTTAGATTTGAATTTTCAAAATATGAAAATCTGTTAAATTCAAATCAGATCTTTAAATAATATATTCATTTTTATTACTTTTTAAATATATTATTAATATAAAGTAAAAATAATAAAATATTATTAAAGTGATAATATTTGTTTGATAAATCTTAATGTACTAGTAATGTTTATAATCTAATCTTATGGAAGCTTAATATACAAAATTTTGAGAATTAATTATTCTATTGTTTTTTGTATCCTTACTTTTTTTTATTAATATCCTTATTTTTTTAATGCTTAAACGGTTTCAAAACGTATCGATCCAAATCGAATTATTAATAATAGTTTGAATTAAAATGATTTTATTTCTAATTTTAGAAAATCCAAACTGTATCTGGTATAATTTTAATAGTTTGGATTTAGATATTATCAATATTCATATCAAATTGTATCATGTTTACCCCTACTGTTTTGGGCTTGAATTTTATTGTTTGAATCAGTATTGTACTTTGGTTCATACTAAGTAATGTGCTTTTATTTTATGAGTTTATTTGTGAGTATAAATTGGGATTCTTACCTTTTTTTGGTTAATGCCTCTTGCATGGTTGTATAATTATTATTATTTTTAATGATACTTTTTTGACCTATCAAAAAAAAATTCGGCTCTCAAACTAATGGACCGTGGTGATTTGTCATTAATTAGTCTCTTTTTAAAAAAGAAAAAGAAAGTTATTTATATTAAACATTGGCTGAATTTGAATTCTTTCGCATACAAAAATATTTCAACTTTTGTAGGGTTGTAGTTGAATCATACTTAAGAATCACGTAGTTGATGTCTAAGATCAAAGAGCCAACGGAGATTTCAAACTCTTCACATCATTCACAATTGGAAAGAGGAGCAAAGGAATCGCCAAAGGAATCGCCAAAGGAAACGAGCTTAGGCCCATTAGTGGCATCAATTAGTGTCTTGGAACCCCTTCTAATTCTAAAGTACATGATTCCTTTTGGAAGGATAGGATTGAGGTCAATATTGATCGTAATTTTATCAATATTTTCACGGACCGACTTATCTCATCAATATTGACTTTAATTATATTCAAATCCAAATGCTCTCGAATCAAAATTTGAGCAAATTAGTTTTATAATGGGCACAAGCAAGTTGAATTCGATCGGGTAGATGATATTCCTTTATCAAATCATAATCTACCTCAACCGTTTAGCCTTTAACAAAATCAATCAAATAATACACATTCAAAGAGATCTCCATGAATCCAAATTTGAAAAGCGAAAACATTATATTGGTGAGGGCCGGTGGACAATATCCTCTTTTACTTGGGAGTCAAATGTTCTCATTTGTTGGAAACGTAGCTTTCCAACCCTCCACCCTTATCCTCCTCATTCCTTCATGTTTGTTTTTCTTGTTGTATCTATATATGTAGCCTTACTCACATATGTCAGGCCACAAAAAGGCTTCCCTATCACTGCAAAACAACCTGATAAAAAGAAAATCACTGCAAAACAAAATGAATAAAAACATTAGAAGAATATCCACCAAAAGGAGCAACCTAGCTTCTTCTTCTTCTTCTTTTTCGTTTTGGAATCAACTTATTAACAAATTAGCAGCACTTGGGGCAGACACAAAAAATAAAAATCATAAAAATTATATGCTTACAAGTCCATATAGGGTCAATAAATATATATCATATATATATAAGGATGTCTAAAATTCTGTAATAATGCTACAATACCACTTACAATCCAATTTTGTTGTATCCCGCCACATGTTGCTTATAACTTGGCAATCCATGTTATCATTTTTAATTAACTAACTCAAAATAAAAATAAAACCAAAATTTAAAATTTAAAAATTTAAATATAAAATATATTCTAAATGGATGTAGCTCTCTTAGTAAGAGTCTTAAAGTTACAGACCAATAATCTCAAGTTTGAATTTCGATGACATAATATGTGATGGTAATTTTCCCCTCCCATATGAATACATTTTTAGGTTTCAAGAAAATTATATATAAATTAGATCAATTATCTCATTACCAAAAAACTTAAACCCTAAGAGCATATTCAGTGATAGAGGTAAGGGCAAGGAGCTAGAGGTAAGATTTAGCCCCTCAAATGACACTATTCATGACATTTTGCCCAAGACTATTTGCTGTGATTCTACTAGGGAGGAGTAAGGGGTAAGAACTCAAATTTTTTGTAATTATTTTCTTATACAAATGCAGAAATCTTAATTTTTTTTTTTATATAATATAATAATAATGTACAAATCTTATACAAATTTTATTTTATATGAAAAAAATGTAAAAATGTTCATTAGATGATCATTATTTTTTAAAATGATGCTCATTATCCTTTAAAAAATATTAATTTTTTTTATGAACTTAGATAAATAAATGAAATGTACAAAGTAAGCCAAACAACTACACTTTCGAAAAAAAAGGGACACATGGCAACCTTTCATTGACTACATGAGTGTATTGATTGTGGGCCATGAGCCTAGCCCAGGCCAAAGGAGAGGCCAAACTAGCCCCTAGACTTGCCTTTGGCGCCCCTTCCCCCTTGCCAAGGCTTGCCCCAATTCCCATTAGAAATGGGAATGCCCAGTCTGAAGGCTATATGAAGCTTAGCTTAGCCTGGATAAGGTGGGTTAGGCTATATGAAGGCTATATGAAGTCTAGTCTGAATAAGATGGGGAGCGCTAGACGTGCTCTAAGAATTCAAATAACATCAATTCGTCTCTCTTCCAGAAAATAGTAAATCTAAAAAAAATCAAGATTTCTTCTCTCTTACCTATATTACTAAATTGCACAATAAAGTACTCACAAGCCCCATCAACTATCTCTTTGGAAAAATAGATTTTTGCATTGTATCCACACCAAACTAACTTCCTATCTCGATTGCCTTTCCCGAAAGGATTCTTCTTCACTGGTGAAAATAACAAACAAAGTCACGATTATATATCCCCAATTATGGGCTCGGCCATCAGAGACCGCTCTTTTCAAATTGAGAACCCATTTTTTTAAGATTTTGTTTTTTTGATAAATCAAAATAAATTAAAGGACAAGCTCTAAAAAAACCCAACAAAGGGGACAAAACCAAATCAACAAGGGGGCACACGACAGGCAACCACCAGAACCAAAACCACCTAAGCTAATAGGAAGCTAGGTAACACGCCCGAGAAAAGAGAACAACACACTAAGATATCGGGATATGCCAGGCATTAGCCACAGTAGTATTGCCCGCATTCCTCTTAAACTTAAAATTACACAACTTTAACCGAATCATCTCAACAACACGACTAAAGAGAACATTGTGGTGGCACCGAATATTGGAGAAGATTCGATTATTTCGCTCCTGCTAGAGGATATAAACAGTGACTGACACGACCCACCCTCAATCCCCCGGGATTAAGGGCTAAGTCATGCTCCCGTCTAACTTACAAGTGACACGAAGGCTAAACTGACGTCCAACCTTCATGTGACATGTAAGTCGGACAAGGGATTCTTGACTAAACCGCTCAAAACTTCCGGATTTCCCAGAGCACGCAGACTCTACTGTGGATCGCGTATGTGATGTCTCCGTCTTTCTCCCGACTAACAGCCTGCACCGCAACAACCTGTAGGGTATCAAAAACACGAAAAGACTGTGAGTGGACAAAAATAAAGTATAAGTTCAAAAACTGTTATCAGAAAACAGTTACATTTTTACCCTCCACGTAAAAACCAATGCATGCATATAAAACCCATTCCATAAAACCATTTCATATCCAAAACCATTAATGAAAGCCATTTGAACACCCGAATCAAATCCTTCATTCAAATCTAGGCCTCAGCCTCAAATCACAAATCGATCTCAAACTACAGGAACTCAGTCCCAAAACTCATCAAATCCAATTCATCCGAGCCACAGCCCAAAACATCGGAAAACCAGTGAAACCATCAATCATGCGAGTTTGCTGGATCTCAAGTGCGCCCGAGTCTTTAAGCTCAAATCCATGCGCAATAATCAGACCTTCCCGGGATATCAACGAGTCTTTAAACTCAAAACACAATCACAGACCTCGGGGGGTATCACAATCACCGAGTCTTTAAACTAAAAACAAATACCAAGTCTTCAAACTCAAAACATCACAATCCAGGGCCCTCCCCCTGTCAATCAACCGAGTTTTTAAACTCATCCCGAACCCAAATCCAGACGTTCCCTTTCAAGCTTCAAAACCAAATCTGAAATCTCATTTCCGAAATCCAGTTTCAAAACCAAAAGTTCGTTTATCGAAATCTCAGAAACAGGGCTCCAAGCCCGAAATCACTTTCCTGAAATCCATTTCAAATCCTTGAAATCAAAACATATTTCAAATCCCGAAATCAAATCATTTAAACCATGATCAAACCACAAGATCATTCAAAATCTCGTAAAACGTGAAATTCCGTAAATATCTCAAAAATCGTGCAAAACTGTAAACCATCAAGATCATAAATCAAATCATAGAATCACGTATAGAAAACTTATAAAAACATCTATGCATGCATCCTAAGTTAAAACGAAAAGTCCACTCACAGCCATAACGTCGCCGCCTCGATAAGCGTGCACCTATGCCGTTCCCAGCCAACCCACTATCACCGGCTTTCCCGAACCTGTCCAAATCCCATAATAAGGTCACTAACTACTTCATAAAGCATATACTAAAACCCCGTAATTTTCTCGAATTTTTAACTATTTTTAACCGAGCCCTAAAACCTTCGAATATCCCGAAACATATCGAGACGATGTCCGATTGACTCGAAACCAGCGCCAAAATGTTCGTTACATCAAATAATTTAAGAGTCATGTTGAAACCTTCCTCAAAATGTGTGCCACATGCCCACACGCGCCTAATTTACTGATCATCGTCTTCCTCAGTCGACCGGTCTGAACCGGTCTACAAATCCGGTCCAACTGTTGAACCGGCGTGAGCAGTTTTTAGCAATTTCAATCCGTTTTTCATTCCTAATTAATCTAATACGTTTGTCCCTTCATTTCCAATAATTCCATATAGTTAATTTGTCAAAACTGGAGCTAGAGATTACCTCCCAATCATCCTTCAAAAGTTCGATGTTTCCTCCATTGTGTTCACAGGTTGCCATTTGCATCAAAACAGGGCTCAGTTGTGGGTATATGTCCTTACCTTCAATCTCAGGCCTTAAAACCGTGCTCACGCACTTCCTATAACAGCCAGGAACCTCATCCCAACATCCAATTCGAGCATCAAGCCTCAAACGATCAATTTTCATTTTGAATGGAAAAAGGGCACTCACGGTTTCCCTCAGTTACCACCGTCGTCCTCTGCTGTCGATCCTTGTCGTGGCCACCAACCATCTCTGTACAACCTCCCCCTAAACATTCCTTCACATTTCAACCTCCTCTGATCAAGTTTGAGGGGGTTAAGGTTCACAACTCCTCCTTGTGTAACGACCCGTCCCGAATATCGGGATTTAATAATATTTAATTATGATTTACTAATCTGGGATTAGTTGGGCCGATTTCGGACGAATTGTGCAAAATGATTGTTTTGCCCCTAGGCGTGGGCAAAACATTGACTTTTAATTCGGATGGTCAAATGGACTTGGACCGATGACCGTGACGTAGTTTGGGACGTCACGAGTTCATAGACAGGTGGCACGCTCGATTCCGAGGTTCGTGGTGAAAGTTATGATGAACGGAAGTTCAAGGGCATTTTCGTAATTTGGACGAAATAAGGGAAAATGTTGACTTTTTGACCGGGATGTCCGATGGCCGAGGGCCAAGGACCGTTACGTAGGTATCGTCGATACGAATCCATTGACAGGCGGCACGCCGAAATCCGACTTCGTACGAGGAAGTTATGGTCTGAATCGTGAAATCGGGGAAGTTACGTCTCGGTAACTATGTTGATTATTTTATTCTGAAAGGGTTGTTGGAGGACACTTGGATGAGTGACAAGTTTCACTCATCCGATGGCTTGATTGGATCTTGATCCACTAATCATAAACTATATACTAAAGTTCCACTATGTAATTATTTAGAATTAAAATCCCTGCTTTTGATCTGAACCATCCATCTCACTCCCCAGATTGCATCACAGCCGTCCATCTCATCTCTCCCTTCTATTTCTTATCAGTCCTCAACCGTGTACACCCAAACTTCAATTTTCTTCTACCCTTAATCTCCTCCCTATCCACTGAGTTTGTGAACGAAAATTGGAGAGAATTGAATTTGATTCGAACTGAGATTACACGGGGGATTGACTGAGTGAGGGAGACTGAGAAATCGAAAAATTTGGTTTTTGGGAGGGAAATTCGAAATGGATGATTTGAGCCGTGAGGATCGAATTTGTTGATTCAGTTCGACTTCTGGGATCAAAACGATCAGCTTTGCAGCAAGAACGACGGGAAACCGTGTCGGATTGAGGAAGAACGGAGCTTCCATGGCAGCTTCATTTCGAGCTTGAGTTCAACAAGTTAGAGGTATGAATTCATCAAATTGATTTTGCAGAAACATCCCTTACACTCTCACGATGCTTACTCTATGAATTAATTTGGAAATCAGGGACGGAATCAGTGAACCCGAATTGGAAACCCGTCAAGGATCGATCGAGAGTCGTGAGGATTTGGACCCTAAATTGTGTAATTTGATTTACAGAACTTAAATGGCGATGGATTAGATGGGATCAGTTAAATGAACGGATTGAATTGATGTCGAATTGGGTGTGATTGAACCGGGTCCTATCGCGGGTTTTCCAACCCGTTTTACAAACAAACGGTGAGAGGGATGACTGTGCGGGTACTGTAGCTGGCGCGTGGCTTCCACGCGCAGCCGCTTGCGGTGGCGCGTGGGGACGCGTGAGTGCGAATCCCGAGGTATGATCAACATGACTTTTATCCTATACAATGTAACGAACATTTTGGCGTTGGTTTCGTGTCGATCGGATTCCGTCTCGATATTGTTCGGGACGTCCGAAGGTTTTAAATCCAGTTTAAAAATACTTAAAAATTCGGGAAAATTACGGAACTTTAATGGGATGTTAATGTGGAGGTTAGTGACCCTCTAATGTGATTTGGACAGGATTGGGAGTCCCGGTGTTAGTGGTGTGGCCCGGGAAGGCCTATGGCACGCGTATCGAGGTGCTCGATTAAACGGTCTGTGAGTGGACATTGGTTTTATAAATTCGATGCATGCATAACTGTTTCATGATTGTTATAATTGTGATTATATGATTTATTTTGGATATTAGTGAATTTATATGTTTTCACGCATTTCGAGGCGATTTACGTGTTTGCACGTGAATCGAGGTTTTCTGGATTTGCACTGATTTCCATAAATATGGATGGATATGATTTCATGAAACGGTTACGGATTTGATAAAGTAAAATCGGGCCAGGGGTCCAGTTAACTTGTGAAATCGGGCCAGGGGCCCAGTTGACTTATGAAAACGGGCCAGGGGCCCAGTTGATTTATATATGCGATTTCGGGTCGGGGACCCTAAAATGGAATTGAATAAATGATTTTGGATTTAAATCAACTATTTGGACTTATGACGGTTTTATGGAAATTCGGGGCAGGGCCCTTGTGATATTTTGGAAATGAATAATAAAATGTGTTCCATAAAACCATCTCGATATGAGGATATATATATATATATATATATATCCTGGTCTCCTCCAAGTGTCGGGGACACTGGAGTAGTCACGGTGCATTGCCTGCGAGGGCTCATTGTATGGAGCTACCAGACCGTATAGTGATCCAGTAGCAGGATTGCTAGACGTCCTGGACGTCAGACATCGGGGATGTCAGAGATATGGACCCGGTGAGACCCCGGGCAGCACGCGTTGCTTAATACCGTGAGATATGACGTCTGGAACGTCAAGCGTCTAGGACGCTAGGCATCGAGGATGCCGGAGATGGAAAAATAATAAATGAATATTACTGGATTGATGAAATAACTCTTGAATTGACTTTTGGAAATTGAAACTATGCTTTGGTTTCCGGGCTAAGGCCCTAATGGTTATTTCTAAATAAATGTGTGATCATTGGTTTTTGGCGCATGCATATGTTTTTACTGAGGGGCATAAATGTCTTATAAATGTTTTAAACAGACTTGTTTATTTCCGTCCACTCACAACTTTTGTTTTTAATGCCCTTCAGGTTGATTCCGGATGCGACTGCAGCAGAGACTTGAGCATCGCACACCTCCTCCATCGATCCTTACGCACTCTGGAAGCTCGTATGGGCAGTGGCAATAGGTTATCCCTTGTCCGACACCTCTTGTCAGACGGGAGCATGGCACATCCCATGGTAATCCCGGGGGGGGGGGGGGGGGGGATTGGGATGGGTCGTGTCAAGTGGTATCAGAGCAGGTTTTGCTCTTTTGTGCGCGAAGGACGAGGATGTGATGTCTCTTTGGGCTGCAGTTCCGTTGTCAACCTGATAGATAGTTTTGGGTTTGTATGGTGAATTGGGTGTGTTTGTGTAACAACCCGTCCCGAGAGCCGGGATTAAGATAGTGATTAAGGTGGGATTAGTGAGGTTTATTGGTGGTTAGGTGGTCCCGATAGGTCCGTAAGTTTAGAATGACGATTTTGCCCCTTACTTGGGCAAAAATGTTGACTTTAGTTTGGGTGGTTGGATGGACTTTGACCAGTGACCAGGACGTAGTTTAGGACGTCACAAATCCGTAGGCAGGTGGCACGCCTGATTCCGACATCCGAGGAGGAAGTTATGATGTTCGGAAGGTTGAGGGCATAACCGTAATTTGGTTAAAAGAAGGGGAAACGTTGACTTGTTGGACGATCGGGGTTTGAGATGTTGACCTAGGATGGTTAGATAGATCTCGTCGTCCTGAGTTCGATGACAGGCGGCACGTATTCATCGGACTTGCGAGGTGTGAGATACGGGTCTAGGAAGGTAGTGGTAAAGTTGTAATTTTGAGTTAAACAGGAGGGTATTTTGGTCTTTTTGCACTTGGGGATTTGTACAGAGAGTAGCAGATGAAGGGCTGAGATGAGGCCATGTGTGTGAGAGAGAATAGGGGATGGTGACATGTGGCAATTGCGTAGTGGGTTCTGGGGAGTTCTCGCGTGTGTACACGGTTCCAATAATTGGGGTGCAACCGTGCAGTGCCCGTGTGTCTTCGACACAGAGAGAAACAGAGGGAGAAAATTGAGAGGATTGAGGGTTGCTCATGGATGCTGGTGAGTGTGTGAGTGTGCGAGGGTGATCAGAGAAGTGGGAAGGTTACAGGGAGGAGGTTTGGAAGTGTTGGCCGTGTGTGTGAGAGGAGTGAGGGCCACGGGAAAAAACCAGAGTGCACAGGGAGGACGTGAGTGTTTGTCGGTGGTGTTGTGGCTGTGATCGATCAAGCAAGGCCAGAGGAGGTGTCCAGGGGCTGGAGGTGGACGGGAGGAGCTACTGCCTCACGGCTGAGCTCGCGACGGCGATCGGAGGACAAGTAATTTCTCATCCTCTTCTATTTGCTCTGTTTAGCCGTCGAGTTTCAAATCGAGAGTCGTGAGTCTAGAGGTCGAATCGAAGTTCATAGGCAGGTCTAGGGGACTCAGTGGAGGTCTGGGATTCTATTAGTTGTGCTGCCGTGACGGGAGGTGCACGGTGGTGGATGGCACGACGGAGGGACTCTGTATGCTCTGTTTTGCCGTGAGTTTCAAACGGCGAGTCGTGACGTTTGGGCGAGAGTCGAAGGTCTAGGAGAGTTGGGTTAGGTTCATTAAGGTCCTAGGAAGGGTTTAGGATGGCTACCGCGAAGGGAGGTTACCTGGGTGGCCGGGAAGGAAAACAGAGCCGTGTATGAGTTTTTTTTCGAGCTGGAATCGACGATGATGGGACTGTGTCGAGGTTAGAGGAGTTGAGGAATCGATAGGGTAGGCCGGGACGAGGAGACTGGTGAAGGAAGGAAGAAGAATGGTGGCCGGACGGCGGAGAACAGGTCTCGCCGGTCCGAGTTGCAGGCTATTGTTGCGAACCGGGTTGGCTCGAGGTAGCCGATGCACTGTAGCAGGCGCGTGAGGGCCACGCGCAGCCATTTTGGGAGGCGCGTGGGGGCGCGTGCGGCGGTCCTTGGGGAAGGTATCAACATGGTTTTTGGTCTAGGAGTTGTGACGAGTCCATTGGAATTGGTTTCGGGTTAATCGGACGTCGAATCGAAGTAGTTCCGCGAGGGTGAAAGTTTAGGGTTCGGGTTCGTTACGTTTAGGACCCGGGGATTTTTGAGGGAATTTAGGTGGATACTCGTGGACATGTTAGTGACGTAATTTGGTGGTTGTTGACAGGATCGGGATTTCCCGAGGAAGCCGAGGAACGTGCAGGACGTTCGGGACGCGATTGAGGGCTCGGGACTGTGAGTGGACCCTTTCCTTAAACTCGAACATGCATAACTGTTTTCTATACTTGTTTTATATATGTGATTTCATGTGACAGGACCCATCCCAATTCCCCCGGGATTAACGTGCGATGACCCTGCTCCCGTCTAACACGAAGTGTCAGACAAGGGATATTTCCGACCTTTGCCCTCCTGGGCTATCAGAGTACGCCAGGATCCGGAGGAGGCATGTGATATCTCGGTCTCTGCTACAGTCCACATCTGATGTCAACCTGAAGGGCAGTCAAAACATTAAAAACTGTGAGTGGACAAAACAAGAGTTTATAAAAACATTTAATAAGAAGTCATTTATACCCTCCACTAAAAAGCATGCATGCATTCGAAAACCATTTATCCAAAACAAACCATATGTGGGACTAAGCCCAAAGCATATATAAACCAAGGTCGAAAGGACCACAATGAAAACGACCATACGGCCACTGCCCAAATCATAAAGAAACCAAGTACCCGAGCCACTGCTCAAATCCTGTGCACACCTGTGCACACCACATATCATATATCATATATACATATAAGTCACACAACCAATCCTGTCACGGTATCCAAAGCTACGCGCGTGCTACCCGGGTCTCAATCCGAGTCATCTCAAAGTCAAGGTCAATGTCCGCAGACCACTGACCCTACCTGAGGTAATAGTAACCATAGCCTTCCTGAGAGTAAGGAACCCAACTGGGGGGTGACTCCGCTCAGTCGGTGCTCCGTGACTACTCCGGGGTCCACCCAGGCCAACGACCCTCCCCGGAGGAGATAATAGAAGTAAAGGAAGGTAGATGAACATATATATACATAACATAAACATTCATGTCCGGTTCCCCTGAACCGTCATGATCCATAATATCCATAATCAGGTAACATGCCGGTTCCCATAAACCGTCATGTACCGTAATAACATAACCAGGTAACATGCCGGTTCCCATAAACCGTCATGTACCGTAATAACCAACAAGGGTTCATGCCGGTTCCCATAAACCGTCATGAACCATGATACCATAACAAGGGTTCATGCCGGTTCCCATAAACCGTCATGAACCTGGGAATCCATTTAAGGTTCCCTGACCTGAAATCAAACCGTAAAGTGACTGGGTCTCGTACCCAAACATAGGACATCAACTGGGCACCGTGCCCGGAATCTGAGGTCATATGCCCGAGACAAAACCAAATGGGTTTCATACTCGAGTTTATCCTTTTGAAATCCAAATCCAGTTCATTAAAACCAAATAAGAAATACAGACTCGTATAAGCACCGTATAAGGCCGAAACCTCGAAATACGTGCTTATACGTAACCACATACAAATGCACTCATGGCATTACAAACCAGCATTTAAAACATATAATAAACATTTATGCATGCACCAATTTAGAAAACAAGGTCCACTCACAGACCGTCCGAGCTGCCGCCTCGATTTGAGTGCCATACGGCTCCCCGAGCCGATCACCGTCACCGGGACTCCCAAACCTATCCAAATCGTAATAGAAGGTTACTAACTACTTAATTAACCTCCTACCAAAGCCCCGTAATTTTCCCGTATTTTTAACTATTTTTAATCCCGAACCTAAACCTTCCGATGCCCCGAAACATATCGAGACAGTGTCCGATCGACACGAAACCAATCCCAAAATGTTCGTTACATCGAATAGAAGATTTCGTATGTTGGAACCTTCCCCAGATTCCCTGCCACGCGCCCTCACGCGCCGCCTGAAGTGGCTGCGCGTGGGCTTCACGCGCCGCTACAGTACCTGCTGACGTCATTGCTGACGTCAGCATGACGTCATCTGACAGTTGTCAGGTCTGACATGTCAGACTCTTACAGGTGCCACGTGTCATGCTCCCATTGGTCCACGTCACTGTGTTGTCAGTGCCACGTGGCAGTCTGACATGTGCCACGTGTCATCACGGCACTGGTCCACGTCAGTGCCACGTGTCAGCCCCTGATTGGGCCACGTCACTGACATGTCAGTGCTGACTGTGCACTGACATGTGACACGTGTCGCACTCCTATTGGCCCATTTTCTGACATGTCAGCTGACATTGTCAGATCTGACAATGCTGACGTCATCCCTGACATGATGACGCCAGCAGGATGACGTCACCTGTCATCCCCTACATAGGTCAGACCGGTCTGAACCGGTCCGGTCCGATTTTTCTTGCAACTTGGGCTGGCGTAACCGGTCCAGGTCTCCTTCTCCCTCATTTTCGGTCCGTTTGCTTCCATTCCAACTCCTAAATTCTTATTTCTTCATTTCCTATCAATCCTAATTAACTAAACAACCTACAACCTACGAAATCCGGCCGGTTCAATTTTGAACCTCACGGTTCAATTTTCCCAAAACCTCCCAGGGCTTCCCCGACGTCCAACCACCACCAAAACCTCCCTAACAACTCCCTAGCAACCTATTTAACTCAAACCAATCGTCCAAATCGACCCATAACAACAAAATCCACACAAAAATTGAAAATGGGCTTACCGGGTACCCGCTCGGGTTCTGGGTTCCCGCCACCGCCCACGGCGGTTCCAGCCACCAGCTGCCGTCCTTAGTCCTCCTCTCTCATTCTCTGGTCTCAGTTATGGTTAGAAGGGAAGGGTTTGGTGTTTGGGTGAGAAATGGTGATCGGGTTGGTTTGGGAAGAAATGGGAGAAATGGATGAACGGGGAAGGGTTTGGTGCATGAGTGGGTGAGGTTGGCCAGTGGATGGGTGACAAGTGTCACTCATTCATTGGGCCTCCATTAAATATCTGGGCCCACTAGAGACAAAACTGCACTTTTTGTCTCGTAAAACGTGCCGTCGTAAATAGTAACCGGGAACTTCCGTGAACCGTAACTTCGCCGTCGAACGTCCGAATTCGACGTGCCGCCTGTCTACGGATTCGTATCGTCCTTATCTACGTAACGGTCTTTGGCCCTCGGCCATCGGACCTCCCGGTCAAAAAGTCAACATTTGACCCCTTTTATCCAAAATTACCAAAATGCCCCTAAACTTCCGAACGTCATAACTCCCTCCTCGAATGTTGGAATTGAACGTGCCACCTGTCTATGAACTCGTGACGTCAACTACGTCACGGTCATCGGTCAAAGTCCATTTGACCGCCAGATTGAAAAGTCAACGTTTTGCCACCACTAGGGGCAAAAAGGTCATTTCGCATCGTTCGTCCGATTTTGCTCTACTAATCACGGATTGGCCTTACTAATCGTGATTAGTCACTAATCTAATCATGAAATTCGGGACGTGTCGTTACATCATGACTGTTGGATTTATGATGTGATTTTACATAATTGCACGTTTTTCGAGAAAATACGGTATTTGGCACATTTTACGATAAAAAGGTTAATTTCTGATTATAATGTTATAGTTTTGGGACTTCAAATGATAAATGATTTCTAATGATTATAAATGGATTTTGGAACATGATGTTGATAATCAAGGTTCTCGATTTTAGAATCGGATTTCGGGAAACGAGATTTGGTTTTAAAGTTGGAAAGTGAATTTCTGGATTTGGGTTCGGAATGACGGTTTTGGATGCCGAAAGAGCATCGGACCAGTGATTTCGGATTCGGGTTTGGATGTGGATTTGGAAAAGTTTTTCAAATGGTTTTGGATTGGATTTGCTGGATCTGGTTATTGGGTTTAAAGACCCGGATATTGATTGAAGGGGGACGGGCCCGGATTGAGTTTAAAGACTCGGGAGTTTAAAGACTCGGATATATTGATATTTCCCCCGTAGGCCTTTGAGTTTAAAGACTCGGGAGTTTAAAGACTCGGATATGATTAAGGCCTGGATTGAGTTTAAAGACTCGAGAGTTTAAAGACTCGAGAGTTTATGATTCAGATGCTATGATTTCTATAACTGTTTTATAGTGTTTCTGTTTCTTATGATGTTTTATGATGATCGATTTCTAACTGTTTTAATAACTGGGTTATGCATGTGGTTTCAAAACGGAGGGTTAAATTCGGTTTTCTGATAAATGGTTTTAGAACTTTTCTTTTTTATGGTCCACTCACATCTTCTGTTTTAAATTGCCCTCCATGTTGTGGAGATAGCGCGGGGTCTTGACATCGAGGCAGCGTCTGAGGCATAGACATTTCGTGAGAGTTCCCGGAGTGTTTACATTTTCTTCCGCATGCGTGTGAATACAATCGGTTTTTATTTGTTGTACTATGTACTATGCTCTGTAAACTTTGACTTCGGATATTTTATTGAATACTTTCTCCTGCGTCTGACTGTGTACTGTCGGGGTGTCAGATGGGAGCAGGATTTACCTCGGGTTTCGGGGTGAAACTGGGGTGGGTCCTGACATTTTGGCCCGATACGCCGTGCATTGATGCGATTCAACCCAAGTGGGGTTGTATACGATTAAATAGTAATGTGGGACCGTCGGTTCGGTCAGGTGATGATGGATTGCTGTGCTACTGGGCACAACTGGGTTCAGGGAACCCCAGTGGAATAATGGTTTAAAAATGCGAAACTCAGTTGAGTAATGGTCTAATATGTGGACCCTGGTAGTGTTGGCTAGTGTACGGGTGTTGGTGCATCGGAGTTAGCCGATGACCTTCGTGGTGGAACCCACGAGGGAACCCACGTTGAGTTGACGATTGGATTGGATTTGACGTCTATGCGATGTCAGGACCGCGGAGTCAGTCAGGTTGTGGATTTTACTGCAGAAGGCAGTTGGGTTCAGTGGAACCCTAGGGTGTGATCTTGGAACCCTAATTTATAATCGATGGGCTGGAAAAGTGAACCTTAATTGAGAACTTGTGCTGCGACGAGCGGCTGAGGTCTTGGATGACCATGTGGATGACTCTAGTGAGTCTTATGGGTTTCGATCTACGGGTACGGTTATGAGAAAATATGGAATCCCGTGTTGGATCGAACATTAGTGTGACGTGTGGATACGGATCTTGACAACGATGACTGTTGGTCGACAGTTGTGTCGAGATAACTGGCTATCGAGGGTATTTAGTGTGGTTTTAATGCTTGGGGATCAGGGGATGTTCAGGGAACGTCCATTTTTCCTGATGTGCTGATGGCAAAAACTGGAGGTACCCATGGTCGTGGGGTACGAGGGGTGTTACGGGATCGTCGTTCGGAATGAACGGAGATCCAGGGTAACAACTTTGCACACGGTGTGCTAGCATGGATGTTCGTGTGCTATGTATGGATGTTGGTATGTTGGTACTTTTATGCCAATACTAGTATGGATGCCTGCGTGCTGATACTAGTGTTGATGATGGTGCGTTGGTGCTGGTACTAGCGCTGGTGCTGGTGTCAGTGATGGTGATGACGATGAGCCACGAGTTGGGGTGTGACTCTATCATGATGGGCATGTGATCGGTATCTGCGACTCAGTGGTGGTTGAGTCTTGGACTGGATGGGATCCAGTGGAGGTTGTGACGTGTTGGGATAAGTCCCAACAGGTATATGATGACAAGTGATGAATGGATAAAAATATGATTGGAAATTGAGGAATCTAGGGACGATGTTCCCTATGTCATGCGAGTTGGTGGATTTGTAGAGTTGTGGTCAGCTCCGAGATTGGTAAGTTTGTGTACTGCTTATATCCCCTGAGAGTACAAGGAAATTGTTGAAATTGGAAAAGTCGAGGAAAACCATTCGTGGTAATGATGTGGGAGTTTGTGATTGTGAATCACTTGGAACCTGAGGATTGAACCAGTAAAGGTTGAGATGTGAGACGAAGGCAGTTGGGTATGCACAGTTGGGGATGTCCCGTTTGGAGTCGGGGTGTATGCATACATGAGTATTGGCGGACGTGAGGTCCGAGTGATTAAATGATTTTGGACACGCGGTGGTCTAAGTGAGGTATGGACGTGAGCAGTCCAGTGGTTGAACTTGACATCTCATTGGGAGCATGTATGTTTCCAACATGGTTGGAACTCCCGATTCGGGGAGAGTTGTGATTGGGAGACGAGAGGAGTGCTCGTTTCCACATCGGTGATTGGTATTCCGAAGTCTTTGGGGTTGACTTCTTATTTCCTGCCGTGGCAGATGATGATTGTTGCTACCAGTACGTTGAGCGTGTATTGGTAGGTGGACCCATGTTTGGCCTTGGGTCATTGGACACAAGGGGTTGTGCACGATTTTGGATTTGGTGGGGAAATGCGAGGTCATCTTTCCACCAAGGGAAATTTGGCGAATGATTCAATGAGGGTGTAAGACCCTATGATCAGCTTTCAGATGGATTGCTTACTATGTGAGCATGTGTGGATGCTAAGTGGATCTGATTTGTGATGTTGTCGACTTTGGGCATGGTGACGATCTAGGATCGTGATGTTACTTGTCGGATGACGTAGTGATGGATCTGGGTCGTGATCGTGATGATCCAGATTGGATGAGAGTTTATCACTCTTACCTTGGTATGTGAGTCGTAAATGACGGGACTGAACTTCTTTTTGGAGTGAAGTCCATATGGTTGTTACTCGGTTGAGCATGTAACAACCCGTCCCGAGAGCCGGGATTAGTAGAGTATTTAAGGTGGGATTAGCGAGGCTAATCGATGGTTAGGTGGTCCCGATAGGTCCATAAGCCTAGAATGACGATTTTACCTCTGGTTTGGGCAAAAGTTGACTTTTAGTTCGGGTGGTCAAGTGGGTGTTGACTAGTGACTAGGACGTAGTTTAGGACGTCATGAATCCGTAGGCAGGCGGCACGTATTTATCGAACTTACGATGGGTGAGTTACGGGTCTAGAAAGGTAGTGGCAAAACCATAAATATGAGTTAAATAGGAGGGTATTTTGGTCTTTTTGCACCTGGGGATTTGTGCAGAGAGAAGAAAAGGGATGGCTGAGATTGAACCAGGTGTGAGAGAAAGTGAGTGGATTGTGACATGTGGCAGTTGTGTGGAGGGTTCTGGGAGAATCCTGTACGTGCATGGTCCAATTATTTTGGGGTGCACCCGTGCTGTGTGTCGTGTTTGTTCTTCGACACAGAGAGAAACAGAGGGTGAGGAATTGGGAGAGATGATCGATTATGTGCAAGAGGGAGTGAAGAGTGGTTTGTGAGAGTGACAGAGAGAAGAGTTTGAGCTGGTGGTCGTGTTTTGGTGGAGAATTGTGCACGGCGTCACGGTGGTGGTGCGGCAAACTTCTGGGAAAACAGGGAGGCCGTGGTACAAGAACGGTGGCTACGCCGTGTGGTGGACCAAACCAAGGCAGTAGGAGGTTTAGGAGGTTGCAGGGGACCCAACGAACACCGTGGCACGCGGCGGTGCGCACGGCGGAGACGGAATCGAAAGGTGTGTTCTCTTACTCTGTTTTTCCGGTGAGCTTCAATTCGAAAGTTGTGGGGTTGGGCGTAGAGTCGAGGGAGTTGGAGGCCAGGGTGAGACTCCTGGAGGTCCCAAGAGTCGACTGTGTGTGCTGCCGTGATGGGTGGTGCACGGTAGAGGATGGCACGACGGAGGTGCTCTGTGTCCTCTGTTTTGCCGTGGGTTTCAAACGGCAAGTCGTGACGGTTGGGGCTGAGTCGAAGGTCTAGAAGGGTTGGTTTAGGTTCAGTGAGGCCCAAGGAAGAGTCTGGGACGGTCACCGTGACGAGGGGTGACCGGAGTGGCTGAATCGTGAAACAGGGGTTATGGGGCCGTCTGGTTTCGAGCTTCAGTCGACATGCTAGGGTCAGTGTCGAGGTTAGAAGAGTTGGGGAATGGTTAGATTGGATCTGGACGAAGCTTTAGGAGAAGAAAGGAAGGGAAATGGTGGCCGGACGGCGGAGAATGGTTCTCGCCGGTCTGAGTTGCAGACCACTGTGCTGAACCGGGTTCGATTGAGGAAGACGGTGCACTGTAGCAGCGCGTGAGGGCCACGCGCAGCCACTTTGGACGGCGCGTGGGGGCGCGTGCGGCGGCGGTTGGGAAAACGATCAACATGGTTTTTGGTCTAGGAGTTATGGTGAGTTCATTGGAAGTGGTTTCGGGTCCATCGGACGTCGTTTGAAGTTAGTTCCGCGAGGGTGACGGTTTAGGGTCTCGGTTTATTATGTTTAGGATTCGGGGAATTTTGAGGGAATTTAGGTGAACTTTCATAGACGTGTTAGTAACGTAATTTGACGGTTGTTGACAGGATCGGGGTTTCCCGAGGAAGCCGAGGAACGGGCAGGACGTTCAGGACGCGAGTAGGGCTCAGTACAGTGAGTGGACCCTTTCCTTAAACTCGAACATGCATAACTGTTTTCTCTACTTGTTTATATATGTGATTTCATGATTGTTGGATTTATGATGTGATTTTACATAATTGCACGTTTTTCGAGAAAATACGGTGTTTGGCACGTTTTACGATAAAAGGTTGATTTCTGATTATAATGTTATAGTTTGGGGATTTCAAATGATAAATGATTTCTAATGATTATAAAGGGATTTTGGAACATGATTTCGATGATTAAAGGTTTTCAGTTTTAGAAACGGATTTCGGAAAAAGGGTTGGTTTCCAAGTGAAAAAGTGGATTCCGGATTTGGGTTCGGAATGACGGTTCGGGATGCTGGAAAGGCATCGGACCGGTGATTTCGGATTCGGGTTTGGATATGAAAATGGAAAATGGTTTTTCAAATGGTTTTGGATTGGATTTGCTGGATCTGGTTATTGGGTTTAAAGACCCGGATATTGATTTGACGGGGGACGAGCCCGGATTGAGTTTAAAGACTCGGGAGTTTAAAGACTCGGATATATTGATTTTCCCCCGTAGGCCTTGAGTTTAAAGACTCGGGAGTTTAAAGACTCGGATATGATTAAGGCCTGGATTGAGTTTAAAGACTCGGGAGTTTAAAGACTCGGATAGGTCCAGCAGGTTTGATCGGAAAATGATGATTTGATGTTCATGGTTTATGATACGGTTTCATGTTTCACATGTTGTGGTTTTTCTAACTGTTTAATAGTGTTTCTGTTTCTTATGATGCGGGTTATGGTAATTGGGTTTATAACTGTTTTCTAAAATGGGTTATGCATGTGGTTTTAAAAACGGAGGGTTAAACTCGGTTTCTGATAAATGGTTTAGAACTTTTCTTTTATCATGGTCCACTCACACCTTTTGTTTTTAACTTGCCCTCCAGGTTGTGAAGCGAGCGCGGGGTCTTGACGTCGAAGCAGTGTCCGAGGCATAGAAGTCACAAGGGGGATCCCGGAGTAGTTTAAATTTTTCTGCGTGCGTGTATTTACGTTATTGGTTTTTCTTTTTGGTGTATTTTGTACTATGCTCTGTAAAACTCTAACTTCGGGATATGTAGTATAAGTTCTCCTGCGTCTGACTGTTTTGTGTCAGGGTGTCAGACGGGAGCAGGATTTACCTCGGTTTTCGGGGTGAAACCGGGGTGGGTCC
Source organism: Prinsepia uniflora (assembly GCA_032719365.1). Lineage (NCBI taxonomy): Eukaryota > Viridiplantae > Streptophyta > Magnoliopsida > Rosales > Rosaceae > Prinsepia > Prinsepia uniflora. The sequence goes on from CM064862.1 coordinate 84,632,860, forward strand.
TGACAGAGCAAGTTTCCGATGTGGTCGGATTTCGTCAACCTTTGACGTGGGGATATTGAGATTGGCTTCCCTATGAAGTCAATCGAGTGTTTTGAACAGGCAACCGATAGGTTCGGTTTTGTTAGGTTTTGGTGGACGTAAACGAGATTTTGGGTTTTGGAATCGAATTTCTGGGTGACGATTCAGGATTCGATTGCGAAGCTCGAAAATGGATTACTGGATTTGGGTGCGGAATGATTATTCCAATGCTAGCTTACGGAATAATGATTTCGGATTCGGATTTGGAAATGGATTAAAATGTGATGTCTGGGTTCGGATTCGGGATTTCTTACGAAATTGCGGATTCGGATTCAGAATTGAAACTGGTTGACGGGTGGAGTTCGTTTTGTCTCATGCCGGTTGGGGCAAATGTACTCCATTACTAGAACGTGTGTGGCCACAACCTGGGTGGTTGTAGGCGGATTGATGGATAGATGTACGTACAGGGTACGTTGTACTAGGATTGATACTGGTTAGGCAGAGTGGTGCCTAATGGCGGTACATGGGATGTACCCGTGGTGTGTGATCAAATGTGTTGGCAATCGGCTTGGTTCCGATATCATTTGTTGGTTGTGATTGTGGACTGGACATTGGATATTGTGCGCTGTGCAGAGTGATTTTGTCGGGTTCAGTGATTGTATGAAGCAGGTGCTCTTAGCCATGGTTGGCTAGTGGAACCCTAGTATTGAGATGTGTGATCACTGCTGGGCTGGTATTCAATGTGTTCCAGTTACACCACTTGTTACGTACACTCAGGATGAGTGAATTGGTGGTCAGAGTTACCACGTGTAGCTTTGTGTGACTTGATCACACTGTGATTTTATTCCAGCGTCTTGGTTCGCTGAGGGAGCCGGCGATTATGGACATTGAGAGTATTTTGTGTCGCAGGATTGGGCTTGCCCTGCGAATGGTGATCATGTGGTTGATCTTGCGCTACATCGAGAGTGATGTAGTGATGTAGTGCGTGGTGTTGTCACTGACTGGCAGATGGTTGGGGCTTTATCAGGGTGGTAAAGTTTAGTGATGACAGTTTGACTGATGGTGTCAGCATGGACTGAAAAATGAGATTTGGTGACTCCCAATGGGAGCAAATGTAAGGATATATTGGCAATGGAAGGGAACCGTTTAGCTGAAGGAGTCAGCTAAATGGTTAGGCGATTTTATCGCGGATCAGGTGATCATTTCCACTCGAGGTGGTCGAGTGTTGTTGCTATTATGACGTATGACTGTGATGGGATGTCTGGGTGCAGACGAGGCTGGTGTTGACCCAGTATGTGGGTGTACAAGTGTACACATGGTATGTGGTCGAAATGTTTTCCACAAGGTGGTAATAGAATAAGGTTATTGGTAATTTCGAGGATGAAATTCTTTAAGGAGGGAAGGTTGTAACGACTCGTCCCGAATATCGGGATTTAATAATATTTAATTATGATTTACTAATCTGGGATTAGTTGGGCCGATTTCGGACGAATTGTGCAAAATGACCATTTTGCCCTTGGGCGTGGGCAAAACATTGACTTTTAATTCGGATGGTCAAATGGACTTGGACCGATGACCGTGACGTAGTTTGGGGCGTCACGAGTTCATAGACAGGTGGCACGCTCGATTCCGAGGTTCGTGGTGAAAGTTATGATGAACGGAAGTTTAAGGGCATTTTCGTAATTTGGACGAAATAAGGGGAAATGTTGACTTTTTGAGTTCAATAGGTTAGAGGTATGAATTCATCAAATTGATTTTGCAGAAACAACCCTTACACTCTCACGATGCTTGCTCTATGAATTAATTTGGAAATCAGGGACGGAATCGGTGAACCCGAATTGGAAACCCGTCAAGGATCGATCGAGAGTCGTGAAGATTTGGACCCTAAATTGTGTAATTCGATTTACAGAACTTAAATGGCGATGGATTAGATGGGATCAGTTGAATGAACGGATTGAATTGATGTCGAATTGGGTGTGATTGAACCGGGTCCTATCGCGGGTTTTCCAACCCGTTTTACAGACAAACGGGTGAGAGGGATGACTGTGCGGGTACTGTAGCTGGCGCGTGGCTTCCACGCGCAGCTGTTTGCGGTGGCGCGTGGGGGCGCGTGAGTGTGAATCCCGAGGTATGATCAACATGACTTTTGTCCTATACAATGTAACGAACATTTTGGCGTTGGTTTCGTGTCGATCGGATTCCGTCTCGATATTGTTCGGGACGTCCGAAGGTTTTAAATCCAGTTTAAAAATACTTAAAAATTCGGGAAAATTACGGGACTTTAATGGGATGTTAATGTGGAGGTTAGTGACCCTATAATGTGATTTGGACAGGATTGGGAGTCCCGGTGTTAGTGGTGTGACCCGGGAAGGCCTATGGCACGCGTATCGTGGCGCTCGGTTAAACGGTCTGTGAGTGGACATTGGTTTTATAAATTCGATGCATGCATAACTGTTTCATGATTGTTATAATTGTGATTATATGATTTATTTTGGATATCAGTGAATTTATATGTTTTCACGCATTTCGAGGCGATTTACGTGTTTGCACGTGAATCGAGGTTTTCTGGATTTGCACTGATTTCCATAAATATGGATGGATATGATTTCATGAAACGGTTACAGATTTGATAAAGTAAAATCGGGCCAGGGGTCCAGTTAACTTGTGAAATCGGGCCAAGGGCCCAGTTGACTTATGAAATCGGGCCAGGGGCCCAATTGATTTATATATGCGATTTCGGGTCGGGGACCCTAAAATGGAATTGAATAAATGATTTTGGATTTAAATCAACTATTTGGACTTATGACGGTTTTATGGAAATTCGGGGCAGGGCCATTGTGATATTTTGGAAATGAATAATAAAATGTGTTCCATAAACCATCTCGATATGAGGATATATATATATATATATATATATATATATATATATCCTGGTCTCCTCCAAGTGTCGGGGACACTGGAGAAGTCACTTTGCATTGCCTGCGATGGCTCATTGTACGGAGCTACCGGACCGTATAGTGATCCAAGAGCAGGATTGCTAGACGTCATGGACGTCAGACATCGGGGATGTCAGAGATATGGACCCGGTGAGACCCCGGGCAGCACGCGTTGCTTAATACCGTGAGATATGACGTCTGGAACGTCAAGCGTCTAGGACGCTAGGCATCGGGGATGCCGGAGATGGAAAAATAATAAATGAATATTACTGGATTGATGAAATAACTCTTGAATTGACTTTTGGAAATTGAAACTATGCTTTGGTTTCCGGGCTAAGGCCCTAATGGTTATTTCTAAATAAATGTGTGATCATTGGTTTTTGGCGCATGCATATGTTTTTACTGAGGGGCATAAATGTCTTATAAATGTTTTAAACAGACTTGTTTATTTCCGTCCACTCACAGCTTTTGTTTTTAATGCCCTTCAGGTTGATTCCGGATGCGACTGCAGCAGAGACTTGAGCATCGCACACCTCCTCCATCGATCCTTACGCACTCTGGAAGCCCGTATGGGCAGTGGCAATAGGTTATCCCTTGTCCGACACCTCTTGTCAGACGTGAGCATGGCACATCCCATGGTAATCCCGGGGGGGATTGGGATGGGTCGTGTCACCTTGTCTCTATTCGTCATGGTTCAAAGCCACCGTCCACAACGGCTGTACAGAGTGCACCACCTTGTTCCTCCTTTCAAGTTCCATTATTTCCTCACATCTCTCACAACAGGATCAAACCAAGGTTTACTCTGATTATTTCCACTCAATCACACATACCTGAGCTATCTATTTCCTCTATGTTTAATCTGTATCGTGCATCCAAAATTTAAAAACAAAGAAGACGGTGATGACACTTCTATAGCCATCCAGACCCAGCCATGTGTCCAAAACCTGGTGGTCACCCCATCCATCAATAGCCAAGTGTCCATCTCTGATTGGGCATAGATCCCAATGCAGGAAATGTCCAGAATGCCCCTTGTTGCACAAATTACCAGTTTGCCCCTCGAGTTCCTAGACCCGTAACTTCAACGTCCGAACTCCAATTGATACATGCCGCCTGTCGTTGTATCCAGGAGATCGAGACCTTCCTAACGGTCCTCGAATTACGGGAAAAATATTTGTCGTTTGAAAAGTCAACAAATTACCCCTTTTCAACCAAATTACCCTTGAACTTCCGAACGTCATAAATTTTTCCTCAGACGTCGGAATCGGACGTGCCACCTGTCTATGAACTCGTGACGTCCCGAATTATGTCACGGTCATTGGTCAAAGTCCATTTGATCACCCGAACTAAAAGTCAACATTTTTGCCCATTCTATGGGCAAAATCGTCATTTTGCGCCGTCCGTCCGAACGCATCCAACTAATCACTGATTAACTTCACTAATTCCTCATTAACAACTAATCTAATCTCAATTTCCAAGACGGCTCATTACAATCTACCCCCCTTAAAATAATTTCGTCCCCGAAATTCCGAATCTCATACTTCGGTAACTAATTGGGGGAATTCTAACTAGTCTCACACCTGGGTCTCCTACCCGGTGTCCAGCACCTGCCACTCCGGTTTATCATGACAGTTTCCAGACTGTCACCACATCTCTGCCAACTTCCAGTCCATCTCATAATCCATTGATTTTCCTCTGAGGTCAACACTGTTCAACTCGTACCCAAAGTACCTGTAATGTCACACTCGTCGACACTCACGATTCAACCAACACGGGGTACGCCACCACACCACAGCGTCTTTTGTCACGACCCACCCCGGTTCCACCCCGAAAACCGAGGTAAATCCTGCTCCCGTCTGACAACCCCAAATGAAGACCGAAACATTCTCACAAATACCCACAATTTACATTGTCAGACGCAGGAGAATTTAAAACATTCAAAGTCAACCGTTACACAGAGCATAGTACTAAATAAAGGAAGACAAAACCGATACACAGAGTACACGCACAACAGTAAAATGAAACCTCTCCGGGGTCACTCTCGAGTACTCTATGCCTCCGACGCTGCCTCAACGTCAACCCTCGCGCTAGCTCCATGACCTGGAGGGCATTTAAAAACAGAAAAGTGTGAGTGGACCATAAATAAAAATAATAGTTTCCAAAAACCATTTCATAAACAAACCAGGGTTTTAGCCCTCCGTTTTGAAAACATACATGCATAACCCATTAGTTGAAAACAGTTATAAATCACATAAGGATCGTCATAAAAACAATTACAGAATCATCATAAAACAGTTATAGAAATCACGTCAGAAGCATCATAAAACCATATCATAAAGCATAAATACCAAGCAATCATTATCCGATCAAACATGCTGGATCTATCCGAGTCTTTAAACTCCCGAGTCTTTAAACTCAATCCAGGACTCAATAATATCCGAGTCTTTAAACTCCGAGTCTTTAAACTCAACAGGCCTACAGGGGAAATATCAACTCAATCCGGGTCTTTAAACCTTATCCGGGCCCGTCCCCCATCAATCACAATATCCGGGTCTTTAAACCCAATATCCAGATCTAGCAAATCCAATCCAAAGCCATTTGAAAATCATTTCTAAATCCATATCCAAACTCGAATTCGAAATCACCGGTCTGATGCCCTTCCAGCGTCCAGAACCGTCATTCCGAACCCAAATCCGGAATTCCACTTTTCAACTTTAAAACCAAATTCCGCTTTCCGAAATCCGATTCTAAAACCGAAAACCCTTGATCATCGAAATCATGTTCCAAAATCCATTTATAACCATTAAAACCAAGTATAGATTGAAATCCTGAAATCATGGCATCATAATCATCAATCGAGCGTTTCTCGTAAAACGTGCTGAAAACTGTACTTTCTGGAAAAACGTGCAATTATATAAAACAGTTATAGTATAAGAAATAGACATGAAATCCCGATTAAAACCATAAAACAATTATAGAAAAGCAGTTATGCATGCTCAATTATAGAGAAGAGGTCCACTCACAGTTACCGGGTATGTCACTCGCGTCCCGTATGTCCCGTACGTTCCTCAGCCTCCTCGGGGATTCCCGATCCTGTCAACAGTCACCACAACACGTCACTAACACGTTAACGAATGTTCTCCTAATTTTCCCCAATTTTCCCGAACTTCTAAACGTAACGAACTGAAACCCTAAACCTTCAACCTTGTAGAACTAACCTCAAACGATGTCCGATTAACCCGAAACCTATCTCAAAAGATTCGTTATAACATTTAGACCAAAAACCTAGTTGAACGTTTCCCCAGAAAATGCCCCACGCGCCCCCACGCGCCGCCCAAAGTGGTTGCGCGTGGGCCTCACGCGCTTGTACTGTTCATCATCTTCAACCTTCGTTCAAGCGGTCCAGATCGGCTCAGGCAAACCGAACCGGTGTGACCGGTTCTCCGCCGTCCGCCCACCATTTTCCTCCCTCTTTCCACCATTCTCTTCGTCCTCAACCAGCAACCTATTCCCCTCAACCAAACATGACAATACGGCCTCTAACCCGTCGTCCCTAGCTCGAAACAAAACCCGTTCAGCTCCCCTGTTTTTCCTCTCGGCCACCCGTGTACTTCCCCATCACGGCTGCTGACGGCTGCACAACCAGCAGCTTCCTAGGACCCTACTGAGTCCACTAGACCTCACCAGACTCCTCGACTCAGCCTTAAAAGCCACGACTAACCGTTTGAAATTCACGAAAAAACAGAGCAACCAGGGGAAATTCAAGAGATTACTTGCCTGTCGATCGCCGCAGTGCTCGCCGCCGCTTTCCCTGGAGTCCACAGAGCCGTCCTAGCTTCCCCTCGAGTCCAATTTGATCAACTTGATCACTGAGGTTCGCACCACCACCAAACTCCCTCTCTGTTTTCTGGTTTTCCCTGAGAACTCACCCTCTCCTCACACCAGTCTTCCTCACGAAACTCTCACTCCAACTCACTCACTACCTCTCTCTCGATCTCTAATCACTCACTCAATCACCAGGACACACAACACACACGCCCAACGTTCAATTTTCTCTCAATCTCACCCTCTATTTCTCTCTTGTGCACGGCCACAAGCACGACTCACCCAAATAATTTGAACCGTGCAAACTTGTAGAAACCTCTAGTCCAATGCCACCTGTCACAATCCCCATGGTCCCTCTAAAAAATATCCAATCTCTCCTGTACACTTGTCCTCATCAGATTTCACAATTCCCAATGTGCAAAAAGACCAATATGCCCCTACTTCTGAGTCAAAATTATCGTTTTGCTCTTCGCCGTTCTAGACTCATATCTCGCTCGTCCAATGTCCGATGAAGGCATGCCGCCTGTCGTTGAACTCAGGACGACGAGATCTACCTAACGGTCCTCGGTCTACTTGAAAATGACAAGTCTAGTAAAAAGTCAACGTTTTCCCCCTATTTTAACCAAATTACGAAAGTTCCATCAACCTTCCGAACATCATAACTTCCTCCTCGGATGTCGGAATCGGGCGTGCCACCTGTCTACGGACTTGTGATGTCCTGAACTACGTCACAGTCATTGGTCAATGCCCAACTGACCGCCCGAACTAAAAGTCAACTTTTTACCCATTCCAAGGAAAAAATTGTCCTTCTACGTCAAAAGTCCAAAAGTAACCAACTAAATACCGATTAGGCCCACTAATCCATCACTAAGTACTTCACTAATCCCGACTCTCGGAACGGGTCGTTACATCTTTCAACACTTCTGACTCCTCCTCGAGTCGAGCGTACCTCGTACCAATGTCCCAGTACCTCTTGCGAGTTCGCCGCCGTCGATCACAAGTCTCAAGTACATCCATTCACAAGACGGCATCTACCGGTCTCGGTACTCCTATGCACCAAGATTCATGCCATGTTCCATACCACTTCCGTCCGTAATCTACATTGACCTCACCGGAGTCACAGCGTATTCGTGTAAACCCCCAATTCAGCCAATCCTCTTACCAGTGGGTCTGCTAACCACTAACACTGTCGACCTATGGAAACACCATCCATAATCCACACTACCTGACTACGAGTCAAACACGTGTCACTTTTAGAGTCGTTCGGTCCAATGACACATCAGATCCGACACGTCTAGATTGTGGGTTCTCTTCAATAACCTCATATAGATCAGTTAGTCACTCCTTTTCCATTTCCATCCGTCATCCGCCTGTAAAACTTTCAATGGTCCACAACTAGGAAATCACAAGTCATCCTGCCTTAACCTAACTTAGCACAATCCTACAACACTCGCCACACAGGCCACTCCCAGCGTCACTAAGTACTCTTTCTACTCCCGAACATATCCACCCGTGTCCATGACCAAGGGGTTACGTCTCCGAAAGTGCCACCACTAAATCTAACAATTCCTAGATTCCCAAGAGACTTCATCCTCAAGTATACCATCTCGTCACTAATTGTCCAAACATCCCCTTCGCTACTATACTCATCTTGATCATAACCACGTGTCCATAGCCAAACCAACTCACCTGTCTGTTCACACCTTGTATGCTCATCCAACAGGATGTCAGTCATTACGTCTCAACCTTTCCGAGGTTCCATTCCGGGTCACCCACTTTCGGGGTCACAAACAACAATCACTCACCTCGGACTCCTCAGTCACTTCCCTCGAAATCGTCTTGACATCACCCAACTGCCAACCTTGGCGTGTGTCGACACAGTCCAACACACTCGATATCTCTAACACAATAAGATGAGTCCACGAAAACCAACCTCACTCAAGGTCAACCAGGCCATACCAACCTGGCCTGCTCCAACACGAAGCCTAGGTCCACCGCGCTTCCGCTGCGCTACTCTGATCTACTAACGGCATCCTGACCGTTCGTCCCGAAACATTACCTACCAATGGTCATCACATATCCTCGCTTGGTTAGTGGTTCCTACCAGACACTGTCACCTCACAACTGGCCACAACCTCGACTCGATGTACCCATCCGAGTGTTCACAAGCATCCCAACTTAAACTTCACTCGGTTCGGGAAACTAACCTCCCTCAGAGTCCAACACGATGAGTACCCAACACTGGACTCGTCCAGTGTCATCCATCAACCATTCCCTACCTCGGCTGCACCTAGCAGCACCATCTCCAGTCTGGCCTTAAATCGGCCCAAGCCACAACCACCAACTCAGGTGTCCGAAACTATGCACTTCCTCTAGGTTCCTCAAATCATCCTCGTCATCCTGGTTATCCAAACCCGCAACAGCCACTGGTTCACTACAACCTTACCACTCGGGTCGTCACACCCGACTAAGACCATTCCTTATCGTAACTCTACTCACCAACATCAACCAGTATCCATAGCTAGGGAGGAATCCCTCGAAGCTCAAAGTAGTCCCTAAACCATACCACTCAACGCATTCGGCTACTTGCAGCTGTACAAGTCCAAGCTTGAACAATCTGACCAAAGGTCACAAGTCCATACTATCATCATCTAAACACCATTCTGCCCAACATGCCACCGTCGACTGGCCTCCTCGGCCCACGTATCTCACTAGCCCAATGGGCTACTCTCGGTACCCACATATCAGGACCCACCCCTAATCCCCCGGGATTAAGGGCTAAATCCCGATCCCGTCTAACTTACGCATGACACGAAGGATAAACTGACGTCCAACCTTCATGTGACACGTAAGTCGGACAAGGGATCCTCGATCCGACCGTCCAAAAACTTCCAAACTTCCTAGAGTGCGCAAAGTCTACTGTGGATCGTATGTGTGATGTCTCCGTCTCACTCGACTAACAGCTCGCACCGCAACAACCTGGAGGGTATCGAAAACACGAAAAGATTGTGAGTGGACAAAAATAAAGTTTAAGTTTAAAAACATTTCATAAAACAATGACATTTATACCCTCCGTTTCAAAACCAATGCATGCATATTAATTTCATGTCATAAAACCATGTACGAAAACCATTATAACCAACGAAAACCATCCTTGAAAACCGTCATCATTCATCACAGAGAAAACCAAAACATATTGAACCACATTTCCAACCATCGAACCTGCTGGATCTATCTGAGTCTTTAAACTCCCGAGTCTTTAAACTCAATCCAGGCCTCAATAAAATCCGAGTCTTTAAACTCACGAGTCTTTAAACTCACGAGTCTTTAAACTCAACAGGCCTACGGGGGAAAATATCAATATATCCGAGTCTTCAAACTCCCGAGTCTTTAAACTCAATCCGGGTCTTTAAACCCAATCCGGGCCCGTCCCCCATCAAACATAATTTGGGTCTTTAAACCCAATAACCAGATCCAGCAAATCCAATCCAAAATCGTTTGAAAACCTTTTTCCATTTCCGAATCCGAATCTGCAATCTCATCAGGATCCCGAATCCAAACTCAGAACTCATATCCATCTCCTTTCCAGATCCGAGTCCGCAACCATCATTCCGTAAGCTGCCATCCTGAATAACCATTCCGAACCCAAACCCGGAATCCACTTTCAAGTCCCGAATCGAATCCTGAATCGTCATCCGGAATTCCGATTCCAAAACCCGAAATCACGTTTCTTAAAATCACTTTTCTGAACTGGGCTTCAAGCTCGAAAACACTTTCCAAAATCCTTTTACTTTCTTTGAAATCAAATCGTATTTCAAATACCGAAATCAAACCATTAAACCAGGTTCAAATCACAATATCTGTCAAATCTCGTAAAACGTGAAATACCGTAATTTCCTCGAAAAATGTGCACAAACCGTAAACCATCACAATCATAAATCAAATCATAGAATTAACTATTGATAACATATAAAACATATATGCATGCATCAAGAGTTATAAAGCAAAGTCCACTCACAGACCATTCCGACCTTGTCTCGATACGCGCGCACTTACGCCGTCCTCGGCCATTCAGCTGTCCTCGACTTTCTCGAACCTGTCCAAAGCCCATAACGAGGTTACTAACTACTTCACAAAAGTCCTACTCAAATCCCATAACTTTTCCGAACTTATAAACGTACTTTAAATGGGACCCTAGACTTTCGATCCCGCAGAACTAACCCGAAACAACGTCTGATAGTCCCGAAACCTATCCCAATAGATTCGTTACAACGATTAGACCAAAAACCTAGTTGACCACTTCCCCGGAAATCACCGAACGCGCCCCCACGCGCCGCCCAAAGTGGCTGCGCGTGGGCCTCATACGTCTGCACAGTAACCACTGTTCATCGTCTTCCTCAGCTGTTCGACCGGTCTGAACCGGCGAGGGCGGTTCCTCGCCATTCCTCCACCAATTTCATCCATTTTCATTCCTTTCGTTTCGTCATGGCCTATTTAATTGATTCCAAAAATCAATTCGTGAAAACACGGCCTCAATCTCCTCGTCCAAGCTTCGAAGAAAACTCAGAAAATCTGAGTTTCTGTCTCCGGCCACCCACGACCACCACGAAGCTCCAGGTTACACCCTAAGGTCCTTCTAACCTTTCTAGAACTATTAGAAACCTTAGGACACCTCGAAAATCACCCAAACCTCACCTCCCAAGCTCGACACAGCAACCGTCCAAATCCCCTGTTCTTGCTCCCGGCCCACCGTACAATCCCCTGCCATGGTGTTGACCTCTACAGCTCCCTAGGAACCTATTGAACTCACTAGGACTCACCAAAAACCTCGACTTGTACACAAACTCCATGACTTACCGTTTGAATCAAAACGGAAAAACAAGGGAAACAGAGAAACCTCACCTGTCTGTGCACTGCCGTGAACGCCGCCGTGTCCCAGCCCGTCCAACGCCTCGTCTCTGTCATCTGATCTCTCCCACACCTTGAATTTGAACGGTTTGCTCGAACACAGCAACACCACCACCTCGATTCTTCTCTGTTTTCTTTAGAACTCACCCTCTCCTCACACTCCAACACTCGACTCTCAATCTGCTCAACTCAGTCCTTACACTCTCAACCTGTAATGACCCATCCCGGAATTCGGGATTAGGTTAGTAACTAATCATGATTAATGAGGGTTAATTGGTGGTTAGTTGGGTGGAATCGGACGAACGTGGCAAAATGACCGTTTTGCCCCTAGACGTGGGTGAAACGTTGACTTTTTATTCGGGCGGTCAACTGGACTATGCCCGATGACCGTGACGTAGTTTGGGTCATCACGAGTACATAGACGGGTGGCACGTTTGATTCTGACGTTCGTGGTGAAAGTTATGACGTTCGGAAGTCCAGGGGCATTTCTGTAATTTGGACGAAATAAGGGAAAATGTTGACTTTTTGATCGGGGGGTCCGATGGCCGAGGGCCAAGGACCGTTAGGATGGTCTCGATGCCCCGAGTACAACGACAGGCGACACGCGTGGAACGGACATCGGGTGACCAAGTTACGAGTCACGGAAGGTGAGGGGCATTTTGGTAATTATTGCCCTGAGGGCATTTTGGTAATTCTGCACGACGGTTACTGTTCAAACAACCGTGGGAGACAACCTGCATGGCTGTGCCGTGGGTGTCTGAGCGTACAATTGTTTATTGAGCCCAATTGCTCGTGATGGGTGCTAGTGGACTGAGGGAATTGTTTATGTGGCTGAGTGGGAAGCAATTGTGCCTGGAATGGTGAGAGGCAGTGCACGGGCTGGTGTTTTTGAGGTAAGAAAAACAGAGTGGGCAGGCGGTTGAGTGTGCACGGGTGAGGTTGGAATTGGAGCGTTGTTGTGGTCTGTGTGTTTATGCAGTTAACGTGGGAGCAGGGACAGAAGGCAGAGCACGGTTGTGCTGGTTGGAGTGCAGTGCGGAGGGGGGGGGGGGCAATGGCGCTGAGACGTTTGAAATGAGGAAAACAGAGACTGTTGGATCATTTCCATTTCAACCTCCACAATAGCGGTCTGAGAAGTGATGTGTGTGTTTTGGGGGGGGGGGGGGGGGGGGGGGGGGGGAACGAGAGAAGCAGAGATTAAATGGTATGGAAAAACTGGGAGAAGGTCCCTAGGAGCACAGAAACCGCCCAGAAATTCCAGTTACGAACTCAAAATCAATTTTGATCTTAGGCGGTAAATTGATGGAATCAGAGGTGAGTCTGATCTTCTTGACGTCCAGACGAGTCGAACGGGATCAATAGTGAAGGAAATGGTGAAGGGTAGAGGCCAGGCGGTTCTTGACTTCTGCTGGTGAGATTCCAGTTGGGGTGGAAGGCTTAGACGATTTGGAGCTTGCAATTGAGGTCGAAGAACGGTTTCTGGTGATCCTGCAAAGCTTCTGAGCGAAGCAATTGAAGAAAACGATGAGTAGTGGTGCACTTCCAGTGATGAACGGCGGTCGGTTGTTCGTCGGAAAATCGAGCTGGGATGGACGGATTAAGGTAAGGGTTGTGGGAACTTAAGTTACAGAACAGTAATTACGATTATGAGGATGCTCTAGACTGAAACAATTGAGGGAAACAACTTGAGATTCGCAGGGATCGAAACGGGTCATGTCGTGGGTCGAACAACCCGGATTGCAGGCTGGTCGGGTTAGGACGATGACTGTAGCTACTACTGTAGCTGGCGCGTGGCCTCACGAGCAGCCGCTTGTGGCAGCGCGTGACGGCGCGTGGGACGGTCTTTCAAGGTGAGTTCAAAATGACTTTTGTCCTATACATTGCAACGAACATTTTAACGTTGGTATCGAATTTATCAGACACCGTTTCGATGTTATTCCGAAGGTCCAAAGATTTATGTTACGTTTGTAATTAACGATTAATTCCCGGAAAATTATGGGAAATTAGTATGTTGTTATCTAAGCCCTTAGTGACACTAAAGTATGTTTTCGGACAGGATTTGAAATTCTGGAAAATATCGGAAATTACGGGCGTGCGTGTGGCGCGAAACCGAGCCTTAAAATTGATGTGTGAGTGGACGTTGCTTTCAAAATTTAATGCATGCATAAATTATTTCTATGATTTTATGATTATGATTATAATTTGTGATTGATTTTGATTTCCGTATTTATACGTATTCGATTCCCGTATTTATACGTATTTTTACTAAACATGTGAAATTACACGTATTTCGAGACTATGGTCACTCGTGTGCTTAATGATGGTTTAATGGAAGAAGTTATATGAAATGGGTGTAAAATGATTTAAGAAGGTTGTTTATGATTTGCGAGTGTGACTTACGATTTTGACATGTTTTTCGAGAACGTTCCGGATTTGCACGTTTTACGAGATTTCGAGTTATTGTGATTTGATCACTGTTGATGTTTGAATCAGGGAATTAAAATGAGACTTGTGTTTTTGAGGATTTTAAAAATGGATTTTGAGTATGTTTTGCTTGGATCGTGATTTTGGTGATAATGGTTGTGGTTTTGATGTATTGAAAATGAGATTCGAGAAAGAAGTAATTTCTAAGAATTAAAATGGATTTGAAAAAGGTGATTTTGGGCTTGATGCTCGGGGCACAAAAGTAAATTTGATTTACGAGTTTTCGGTTTTCAGAAATTTAAAGTGGATTCTTGGTTTGGATTCTTGGTTTGGGTTCGGAAATTTAAAGTGGATGCCGGCTTACGGAATCATTATTGCGAATTCGAATTCGGAAATGAAAAAGGATTTAATAAAGTGATTTGGTATGATTGTACATGCCCCGTGTGTAATGGTGATTTGAATATGTTTTGTGAAGTATGATTGGGAATTCGAATGTGGAAACTCGGACCATGAGTCCTGTTGTGAAAAATGTGATTTTGGGATGGATCCCACGTTGTTGGGTTTGAAAATTGTTTTGGGGTTTAAAGACCCGTTGAAAACTGTTTTGGGTTTAAAGACCCGGGTGCTATTGCTGGAGCACGTTTTGAGTTTAAAGACTCGGTTAATTGATGACGGGGGAGGGTTCTTAATGAGTTTAAAGACTCGTGAGTTTAAAGACTCGGTTACTGTGATACCCCCGAGGCCTATTGATTATGATTTGAGTTTAAAGACTCGTTGATATCCCGGGAAGGCCTGTTTATGCGCATGGTTTTGAGTTTAAAGACTCGGGCGCACTTGATATCCAGCAAAATGATTGACTTGTGATTTATTGATGATTTCTGATGTTTCAGTTGAGTTGGGCAGTGGCCCGGTATATGGTTGTTGGTTTTGGATCAAGTTGTGCATTTGGTTTTGATTCGTGGTTTTGGGCTGAGGCCCGGTGATTATGATTGCGGGCTAAGACCCGATGGTTGAGAAAGGAAAAATGATTTTGAGGTTCATACGAGTTTTTCCTTATGTTGAAATTTGATACACAGTTTTTCTTATGTGGAAAATCTTAACCGATTGCGAAATGATTTTTGTATGCATGCATTCGTTTTTACGCGGAGGGTAAAAACGTTTGTCGTAACTGTTTTGCTAAACTGATTTATTTTTGTCCACTCACACCTTTTGGTTTTTATTGACCCTCCAGGTCGTGGCGCGTTGTTCGAGGCTGTACGAGGGGCGGAGGCATGAGTAAGTACGTGTGGCTATCCCTGGTTTGGCAAGTACTGAGGGTAACTTGGGATTTTCAGTCATCTTGCCAGACGGGAGCAGGACCGGGCATAGTTATCGATGCCCCTTTCGGGGGTGGTCCTGTCACAACCTCCCTCTGATCACACTCACACACTCACACACTCACAAGGGTCACACTTCCCTGCAATTGATCGATTCCTCCCTCTCTGCCCAGTCTCTATTTTTCCCTCTTCGAACAAACACGATGCACACACACACACAAAAATAATTGCACCGTGCACCCTAGAAGCCACTACACATAGCCCACGTGTCCACCATCCCATGGTCCCCTCTCAAAATATCCAATCCCTCCTGTACACTTGTCCCAATCTGATTGCATGCATCCCAAGGCACAAAAAGACCAAAATACCCTTGTGATGTCCAAATTACGATTTTGCCATTCGCCGTTCTAGACCCCTATCTCGCCCGTCCAATGTCCGATGAATGCATGCCGCCTGTCGTTGAACTCAGGACGACGAGATCTACGTAACGGTCCTCGGTCTACGTGTAAAAACCTTGTCGTAAGGAAAGTCAACTTTTCCCCCTTCTTTAATCAAATTACGGTAATGCCCCTAACCTTCTGAACATCATAACTTCCTCCTCGAATGTAGGAATCGGGAGGGCCACCTGTCTACGAACTCATGACGTCCTGAACTACGTCACGGTCATCGGTCAATGTCCAATTGACCGCCCGAACTAAAAGTCAACATTTTGCCCAACTAGGGGCAAAATCGTCATTCTACGTCTAAGGTCCAAAAGTACCCAACTAACCACCGATTAACTCAGCTAATCCGTCGCTAATCACTTCACTAATCCCGACTCCCGGGACGAGTCGTTACACCACAGGCCGACCAACCTACTCATCTGTAACTCACCGGCTACCATCCAGGTTAATCCTGCTGGCGTATCTCCTACCCTATGGCCCATCCATCAAGCAAAACCAACGCCAACGTACTAACCGTTCCAGCCCTAAGCCGATGCACGCCATACCTCGTACCGCGTATCGAGCAACTAACATCCTGACACTAACAATCACCGCTAACTATCCATAAAAGAATGGACTGTCACTATCGTATCCAGGTTGCTGACGGGCTGTTCCACGTCGAGACATGACATCCACAGTAGCATCGCAATACCCAAGTCAACAAACCAACGACTCTGGGAACTAAACCTCGCGCGGAGCACACGAAACCTCGCTCTGATACCAATTTGACACGACCCATCCTCAATCCACAGGGATTAAGAGCTAAGTCATGCACCGCAACAACCTGGAGGGTATCGAAACAACCTGGAGGGTATCGAAAACACGAAAAGACTGTGAGTGGACAAAAATAAAGTATAAGTTCAAAAACCGTTATCAGAAAACAGTTACATTTTTACCCTCCACGCAAAAACCAATGCATGCATATAAAACCCATTCCATAAAACCATTTCATATCCAAAACCATTAATGAAAGCCATTTGAACACCCGAATCAAATCCTTCATTTAATCCAGGCCTCAGCCTCAAATCACAAATCGATCTCAAAGTACGGGAACTCAGTCCCAAAACTCATCAAATCCAATTCATCCGGGTCACTACCCAAACTATCGGAAAACCAGTGAAAAACATCAATCATGAGAATTTGCTGGATCTCAAGTGCACCCGAGTCTTTAAACTCAAAACCATGCACAATAATCAGGCCTTCACAGGATATCAACGAGTCTTTAAACTCAAAACACAATCACAGGCCTCGGGGGGTATCACAATCACCGAGTCTTTAAACTCAAAACATATACCCAGTCTTTAAACTCAAAACATCTCAATCCAGGGCCTTCCCCCCCGTCAATCAACCGAGTTTTTTTAACTCAAAACCAGATCCAGCGGTTTTTCTTTTCTTTTCTTTTTCCTGGTTTTTAAACCCAAAACCATTTTTCAAGCAACGGTGAAAACCATAGAAAATCCTTATCCGAATTCGCAACAATGATTCTGTAAGATAGCATCCGAAACCATCATTCGAAACCCAAATCCAGACTTTCCCTTTCTAGCTTCAAAACCAAATCCGAAATCTCATCTCCGAAATCCAGTTTCAAAACCGAAAGTTCGTTTATCGAAATCTCAGAAACAGGGCTCCAAGCCCGAAATAACTTTCCTGAAATCCATTTCAAATCCTTGAAATCAAACCATATTTCAAATCCCGAAATCAAATCATTAAAACCATGATCAAACCACAAGATCATTCGAAATCTCGTAAAACGTGAAATTCCTTAAATATCTCGAAAATCGTAAACCATCATGATCATAAATCAAATCATAGAATCACGTATAGAAAACATATAAAAACATATATCCATGCATCCTAAGTTAAAAAAAAAAGTCCACTCACAGACCATAGCGTCATTGCCTCGATACGCGTGCACCTATGCTGTCCCGGCCAATCCACTATCACCGGCTTTTCCGAACTTGTCAAAATCCCATAATAAGGTCACTAACTACTTCATAAAGCTTATAATAAAACCCCATATTTTTTCTGAATTTTTAGCTATTTTTAACCGAGCCCTAAAACCTTCGGGCATCCCAAAACATATCGAGACGATGTCTGATTGACTCGAAACTAGCGCCAAAATGTTAGTTACATCGAATACTTTAAAAGTTGTTTTGGAACCATCCTCAAAATAGGTGCCACGCACCCACACGTGCTGCCTGAAGTGGCTGCGCGTGGGCCTCATGCGCCTAAGTTGCTGGTCATCGTCTTTCTCAGTCGTCCGGTCTGAACCGGTCTACAAATCCGGTCCAACGGTTGAACCGGCGTGAGTTTTTTTTTACAATTTCAATCCGTTTTTCATTCCTAATTAATCTAATACGTTCGTCCCTTCATTTCCAATAATTCCATATAGTTAATTCGTGAAAACTGGAGCTAGAGATTACCTCCCAATCATCCTTCAAAAGTTCGATGTTTCCTTCACTGTGTTCTCAGGTTTCCGGCTACCATTGGCCATGATTCCAATCCTAATAGCCTCGTCCTCACCTTTAGAAGCTCACCTGATCACTCATTATTTGTCAATACACAGGATTTCACAGGTTGCCATTTGAATCTAAATAGGGCTCAGTTGTGGGTATATGTCCTTACCTTCAATCTCAGACCTTAAACCCGGGCTCACGCACTTCCTGTAACAGCCAAGAACTTCATCCCAACATCCAATTCGAGCATCAAGCCGCAAACGATCAATTTCCATTTTGAATGGAAACAGGGTACACATGGTTTCCCTCAGTTACCACCGCCGTCCTCCACTGTCGAGCCTTACCGTGGCCACCAACCATCTCTGTACAACCTCCCTCTAAACTTTCCTTCACATTTCATCCTCATCTGATCAATTTTGAGGGGGTTAAGGTTCACAACTCCTCCTTGTCTCTGTTCTTCATGGTTCAAAGCCACCGTCCACGATGGCTGGACAGACTGCACCACCCTGTTCCTCCTTTCAAGTTCCACTATTTCCTCACATCTCTCACAACAGGATCAAACCAAGGTTTACTCTGATTATTTCCACTCAATCACACATACCTGAGCTCTCTATTTCCTCTATGTTTAATTTGTATCGTGCATCCAAAATTTAAAAACAAGGAAAACGGTGATGAGGCTTCTACAGCCATCCAGACCCAGCCAGGTGTCCAAAACCTTGTGGTCACCCCATCCATCAACATCCAAGTGTCCATCTCTGAGTGGGCACAGATCCCAATGCAGGAAATGTCCAGAATGCCCCTTGTTGCACAAATTACCATTTTGCCCCTCGAGTTCCTAGACCCGTAACTTCAACGTCTGAACTCCAATCGACACATGCCGTTTGTCGTTGTATCCAGGAGATCGAGACCTTACTAAAGGTCCTCGAATTACGTAAGAAAATAGTTGTCGTTTGAAAAGTCAACAAATTACCCATTTTCAACCAAATTACCAAATTACCCGTGAACTTCCGAACGTCATAACTTTTTCCTCAGACGTCGGAATCGGATGTGCCACCTGTCTATGAACTCGTGACGTCCCGAACTATGTCACGATCCTCAGTCAAAGTCCATTTGACCGCCCGAACTAGAAGTCAACATTTAAGTTCATTCTAGGGGCAAAATCGTCATTTCGCGTCATCCGTCCGAACACATCCAACTAACACCGATTAACTTCGCTAATCCATCATTAACAACTAATCTAATCTTGATTTCCGGGATGGGTCGTTACAGTGACCGCCAAATCCAGCTTCTTGATAGTAACACCCAAAGATTTGCTCTGCCAACGAGTGGCAGTAGTTCCCACAAAAGACGACCATGAATGATTCATCCATGGCTCCCCACAAAGGCTAATAACACGCTTCCATATACCACCAATAACACAATAATCGAAGAAAATGTGCATGTGGGATTTTGGCGCCCCATCACAAAAACAACATAAGACATGAGGGGGATTGGAGTGCATGGACACACGGTCAAGGGTAGCAAGATGACCCTAAATAGCAGTCCAAAGAATGAAGGAAGTTTTAGGAATAAATGCCCGGAACCAGACCAACCACCACCTCATTCCATAATGATTTGGAAGAATATAAGCCATTAGAGGTAAGGGCCCAGGAATACCGATCCTTCCAGGAAGGATTCGTGACCACAGAGTTACAGGAGTTCTGAATTAAGGCGACCGTAGGGCTCGCAGACCAAGGCCATTGTCATATACTAGCAGCTAGAATAGAAGAAACCAAGGCTTTAGATTGACTTCCCAACCTTTCCATCTCAAAAGTATCCACCAAGTCACCCAGCGAACCCAAAGGATTCCACGTATCATGCCATAGGGAGATGCGTTCCCCATTACCCACAATACCCAGGATATAAGGCCTGATGCTTTCACGGGAATTCATCAGCTTCCTGCAATTCCAGAAGCTATTGGCAAGAGTTTTCAAATTTCATAAACACTGACCGCGGATGAAATAAGCTTTGGCCCAGTTAGCCCATAAATTAGTAGCACCTCCCTCGAAAAGATACCAAATATACCTCCCCATCATTGAAACATTTCATGGATGTAAGTTTCTAATTCCAATACCTCCTTCCTTCTTAGGTTACACTAAGGGTGGCAATTTTCGACACGACTCGATACACAACTTGAAACCCGTACGAAATTTATCCGGGTCAACCCGCACGATTAAAATTTCGGGTCATTTTCGAGTTAACCCGTTATGACCCGTTTATCAAACGGGTGGATTTCGGGTCAACATGTTAACCCGTATATTGACCTGTTAACCCATTTAATAAATGGGTAGATTTCGGGTTAACATGTTAACCCGTATATTGGCTTATATATTGACCCATTTAATAAATGTGTCATTACTAACTCATAGATCTACCCATTTACCTAGCTAAATATCTATTAAATCTTATAATTTAAATAGATTAAACATGTTAAACGGGTCAAACGGGTCATAGGTTAATGGAGTTTTGAGTATGACCTGTTTATTAAATGGGTTAAACGGGTTACACGGGTCATTAACAGGTCGAATTTGGGTTGGACATTCTTGACACGATTATTAAAAGGGTCTGATTCGGGTTTGGTATAAATGGGTAAAACAGAATTCATGACACGACACGATCCATTGCCACCCCTAGGTTACACACACTACTCCAAGCAACCTTAGCATAATATGACCCAGAACCGTGCCCGAACCAAAGAAAACACCGGAGGACCTTCTCAATTTCAGAAGTGATCAGCTTAGGAAGGAACATGTGGGTGCCCCAATTGACAGGACCCGCCCCGATCCCCCTGGGACCACCCGGGACGTGCCCTGCTCCCGTCTGACACCCAACATTAAAATACCAAAAATACCCTTATTGAAGATAAAATGCATAAAGAAAATCCATAGTTAAGTCATACATAGCACGCCACACAAATACTCGAATACAAATAGTGTCAGACAAGGGATAGTTCCCGAATACAGTTTATTGAGCACGACTCTAGACACACTACGTGCCAACCTACCCAGCAGTAGGGTTCAGGTACGCAACGTAAACCTATGCCTCTTCCTCCTCGGAATCCTCCTCCTCCTCCTCGGGATCCTCCTCCTCGATAGCACTACCTGGAGGGGTAGTAAAACAACAAAGGTGAGTGGGCCGAAACTCAAGGTTTACAAAGTAGTTTACCATTTCGAAAACATATAGCTTTTCCCCTCCGTTTTCCGAAAAGACATGCATAGTATCATAAACCACAAAACCATATAATCATAAGCAGAATAATATCAACATAATATAATCTTAGCCACTGCACTATACATCCCAACCCTGACATCCCAGATGCCTGACGTCCCAGACGCCCGATAAGGTCACAGTCTCAAGGCTACGCGTGCCACCCGGGGTCTCAATCCCGAGTCCAAATCCTGAACCTAGTCCGAGCAAGGCATTCTAGATGCCTGACGTCCCAGACGTCCAATAGTAGCAATCCTGCTCCTGAGTCACTCTACGGTCCGGTCCCTCCGTAGAATGACTCCTCACAGGCAATGCGTCGTGACCACTCCGGTGTACCTACATCCAGAGGAGATAGAATCCTAGGGTAGATCCATACAGTGCAGTACCACAGATAATATCGAGATCCATTATACATATATATGACTCTAAACCATTCATAAACAACCAGACGGGTCTCATGCCCAAACATCGTAATACGTGCCATAAATCATACTCAAGGTAAACAGATACTTTTACTTGAATCACATATAGATATAGTAGAAAGTAAAACAGTTATGCATGCCGAAGTTTAGTGAAATCAAAGGCCCACTCACAGTACAATCCCGCTGCAATCCCGAGCGTAAAGCCCCGTCCAAGGGTTAAAGTACAATTCCTGTCATGCCCAAAACATACGTAAAGGTCACTTTAAGTCCCTACTAAACAACTAAGAAACCCTAGACTGAAACCGGCCCGGGAAAGCCGTCCGAACACGCTTCCCAAGGCGTCAAACCCTAATTTGACCAACTTAACGATCTCCGATCGACAAGAAACCACCGCCATTGGATCCGTATCGTCGAAACCTTGAAAATGGCACTGGTCCCACACAAAATACTATTCACACGCGCCCCCCACGCGCCGGTCAACCCTCTGGTCAACATTGCTACAGTGATGCTGACGTCAGCATGACGTCACTGCTGACGTCAGCATGACGTCATCACTGACAGTGTCAGAGGACACGTGTCAACAGCCCATTAGTCCCTGGTCTGATAATATTCTGACATGATGACGTCATCATGACGTCACTGCTGACGTCAGCATGATGACATCATCAGCTACAGTACCGGGTCTGAGAACTGGGTCACCGCAGACCCACGGTTCGACCCGATCACAGATCGTGATTCCGACCACCATTTCAGGTGGGATTTGTTCCTATGGACTCGTCTCTACCTCATCAATGGTTCTGTGCAAATAAAACTAGATTTTAAGTTCGAGAAACCACCTGAAAATCGACGGGGAACTGGCTGCCGGTTCTGGTTCGTCTTCTCCGGCGAGCCGTCAAGCTTCCAGCCACAAACTCTGGTCCAAAAATGCTCGTCTAGTCCCCTAGGTTATGTCTCAAAAGCAACCAAACAATTATAACGTTAAAAACGGAAGTTTCAAAACAGGGAAGGAAATCGGTGTCTCTCGGGTTTACAGGCTTACCGCCGCCGTGGGCTGCCCAGTCTAGTCCTAAGCCGTCCAGAGGTCACACTGATCCTAACCCTACGTTTGTTCGAGCCCAGAAGTCGTGGTTTGGATGGTTGGATGGTTTTGGGCTGCACGGGTTCCTCTCGGGTTTGTGGGTTTTCCGGCCGTGCAGGGTGGCCGTGGTGGCGTTGGCCGGTGTCTGGTGGAGGTGGTGGACGGTCTGGTGCTGCCTGGTGAGGAAGGTTGGGTGGTGAGCTGCTGGTGTGATTGTTTGAAGGGTGAGAGTACACGGTTAAGAGAATGAAAGTGTGGGAGTATGGTTTGATGAGTTTAAAACAGCATAGGCATTAGAAACCAACGGCTAGGATTGAGTCTGACTTAAGGATGAAGGGTGAGGATTTAAGGAAGTTTAATTAATTAATTAATCTAAAGGCAGACATAGATCCAGATTTTTGGGGATGATGTGGATGAGGTAGATGAGTGACATGTGTCACTCATCAAGGGTCCAGATTGATTGGGTTAAAGTAAATCAGATTCTAATATTTTATTATTATTTTAAGTTCCGAGTCTCGGTTAGTTCGGTTACGTTCTTGACCATAACTTTTTCGTCGTAAGTCCGATTTCGGCGTGCCGCCTGTCTACGGATTCGTATCGACGAGACCTACGTAACGGTCATTGGCCCTCGTCCGTTGGACTTCCCGGGTCAAAAGTCAACTTTCCCCCCCTTAGGGGCAAAACGGTCATTTTACAATAAAATAAGAATTACGAAAGTCGGGTCGTTACACCAATAGACCATGATAGTACTCAAAACATATTGGATTAATAAAAGACGACCCGCAAAAAAAAGAGCCTGATGCTCCCAGGCACGCACTCGGTTCTGAATGCGTTCCAAGAGAGGGGAACACTGCATGTAACTTAATTTTGTGGTAATAATTGGAACCCCAAGGTATCTTACAGGCAGTGAACCTTCCTGGACTCCAAAACAGCCCAACAGATGCCTTTTCACACGCTTGTCTACATTTAACTTTAAGAAAAATTGCCATAATACTCAATAGCGTCATCATTGCTATTAGATAGATTCCAACATAAGGGGAAACTGTAGCTTATGAGGCTGAAGGATCATTCTCTGCACGGCTGAATTCTTGAAGTTTACGATTTTTAAGAAAGGAGATGATTTGATGTTTATGAAATTCTTAAGGCTTCAGTTTTTTAGAAAGGAGCTCGCTGATATTTTTTAATTTTTGTTATTTTTTAAAATATTTTATTTTATTTTTATTTTAATATAGTTAATTAAAAATGATGACAAAAATTGCCGAGTCACACATCGCATGTAGTGGAATAAAAAAGAACTGTAATACAACTTATTCAGAATTCTTCTCCATCTTACTTTTCAATTAGGTCTTCTTGTCTAATATAAAACTGTAATACAACTCTCAAAATTATTTTGTGCATTAAAAATTAAATATATATGTGTTCAATTTAAAACTAAATATTTCTAATTTACTTTGTCATGTGGTATAAAACATTATAAAAAAAACGTAAATAAATAAAACTAAAAGAATATAAAGATAAACATTGAATAACTTTAATCTAGAACTCTTAATCATGAACACTACAACCTAATGATGAATGATTGAAAAGCAATAATCTATGCATGTTTTTACTTTGTCAAGCAAAATTATTTGATTTACTTTGTCAGGTATGTTTTTCCTTGCGTGAAAAGCAATATATGTATAAGGAGCTGATTTTTATATTACATTTTTTATTTGATACACTCCACTCCTAATTGCATATTATTATTATTATTATTATTATTATTATTATTATTATTATTATTATTATCTTTCAAACTCCGTTATGAGCTAGATACAATAATTTCTTCATGATATTTCAATTTTTAAAAGAATACTTAGTGATAAATATAAATTTAAAGATGTAAGTGAAATTTTTACAATTTCGATGATATCTTATTAGAATATTGTAAACGTAAAACTATTTTACTTTAATAATACTTTGAAAAAAAACATATTAAATTGTAAAATTAAAAAGTTTCATCAAAACTTGTAATTTTGTCAAAATTCATTCGCTATGTGCAATTTGGGACTAAGTTGTAGTACTCAAACACTTTAATGCCTTGATTATAAGCCCACTCTATTATGCTACATTGATCTAAATCATGATTTTATTAATATTATATTAGCATGATCCATTTTAATAAGATTTTTTTTACTGGAATCCATTTTAATTTTTTAAAACGACCAGGAATCCATTTTAATAAGATGAAACATATAGTATAAATTAAATTTTTTTAAAGCAATTTGTGATTTTGTCGATACTTAATTACTTATGACTAATTTTTCCTATGAACTTTTATTTCAGCCAATTCTTCCCCCAGTTTCCTACTTTCCTACACCTTTTTAATAGCCAATTTTCTCATATTTCAAATAAACTATTGATTTCTTAAATAAGTTATTAATTAATTCTGCTATTTTACTTTCTTTTCTTTTCATAAAAAAACTAGAGAAATAAATTTATATATTTTGGTAGTAATTGCAAAATAATTTAACTTTTAGATTTTTTTTCCTTCTAAAATTCACATGTTGGTCATCAAATATGATTTGTTATGGGTTGTTTTTCTTTTATTAATATTGATTGATATCCTTGCTTGAAACATTAAAATTTAAACGAGATGCGACCACGGAGGGAAGATTGACTGACCATTAAGAATAGTTAAAGGCAGAAATTGACCACTTAATGTTATGTCCTAGCGTTATTCCTTTTTTTACATGTTATGTGGGAGGTCTCTAGTTCGACTCTCATAAATGATAAGGTTGATACTGAATATCCATATTGTAATCTCATCCCAAATAACATTGTATAAAATAAAAGTAGAATTTGGCTAAAATAAAAATTTAGAGGAGAACTTGGCAAGATGTATAAATTCAAAAAATGAATTAGCTAAACATTGTTAAATTTCGTTCCATAAACTAGAAATCAGGATCTTAGAAATATTAATTTAAGCCTATTAGATTGTTTCGGGCTTTACTTAGTCTAGGGTATTGATTGTTTATACCTTAAGCCCAAGTTAGTTTTAGGCCCATTTTGGGAGGCCCACGAGCCCAAAAACACAACCAAACTTTTTATTGGTATCTCTAATCCAACTCTCTCTACAAGTATACCCCAAAAATAAATTGCAGATATACACACACACGCGTGTGCACGCACACACACACGCGTGTGCACACACACGCGTGTGCACGCACACACACACGCGTGTGCACACACACACACACACACACACACACACACACACACACACACCTATCATCTTCCATTTTAGTTCACTGTGAGCAAAAAAACTCCACAACCATTCACAACGACGCGCCACCTTTACCTAGAGACTCTAACCACCATCACGCTGGTACTCACTCCATTTCAAAGGCACGAGAACTGTCCCAACCTCTTCCTCAATAAGCTCATCCTCATAGTGTGCTTGTTGAGAACTGAGGAGCCTAACAACACCAAGTCTTGAAGCAAAACCTTCTACCACCACCGGGGACTTGCATGGACTCTACAAACACCATGGTCTTACCACGAATCACAATGCTCGCTATAGCCCAGCCGGAGAATGAGATCGATGTAGAGCACCGCCACTTCTTAGAAAGTATCTTACTTACATAAGTAACATCTTGAACCCAGGTAAACATCATTCGAGCCTCATTGTAATACCCGATCTTGTAAGCAAGAACGGTGAGTAAGACCTGTGAGCTTGAGAAGCAAGACCCGTGAGCTTGGAAAGGCAAGATCGGTGAACAATCCCACATCGCGCGGGGAGGGAAATGTAAAATGCCTTATATGTGTGGACACGTATCTATTTAACACAAGGCCTTTTGGGAGCTCACTGGTTTTGGATTTCTTGGGAACTCCAAAGTTACGCGAGTTGAGGCTGGTGCAATCTCATGATAGGTGACCTACTGGGAAGTTGAACGTGAGCTCCCGAAAACAAAATCGTGAGGGATGGGCCCAAAGCGGACAATATTGTGCTAAATGGGTCCAGACGTGACATAATGGTATTAGAGCTGAACCCCGATCGGAAATGTGCTAGCGAGGACGTTAGGCGCCAAAGGGGGTGGATTGTAATACCCGGTCTTGGAAGTAAGAATAGTCAGCAAGACCAATGAGCTTGGAAAGGAAAGATCGGTGAAAAATCTCACATCGCTCAGGGAGGGAAAGGTGAAGTGGCTTATATGTGTGGGCACGTATCTATCTAACACAAGGCTTTTTGGGAGCTCACTTGTAACAACCTGTACCTTCGGGAAGGGTAAAAAGGTAATTTTGTAAAATTTTGTGTAAATGGACGATTTTGCCCTTGTGAATAGTAGACGAAAAGTTGACTTTTTGTACTATCGATTGGATGAGTGTTAGCCCTTGACTGTGACGTAGTTTAGGACGTCACGAGTCCGTAGACAGGTGGCAGGTTCGATTCGGACAACCGGAGGAAAAGTTATGATGTTCGGAAGGTTGAGGGCCTAACCGTAATTTGACTAAATTAGGGGGGAAAGAGTTGACTTTTCCTACGACCGAGTTTTGACATGTTGACCTTGGACCGTTGGGTAGCTCTCGTCGTCCTGAATTCAACGACAGGCGGCACGTGTTTATCGGAGTTAGGACGGGCAAGTTACGGGTCTAAAACGGTAAGGGTAAAATGGTAATTTTGAAGTTAAGAAGGGTATTTTAGTCTTTTGGCTGGGGGGCATGGTGCAATCGGATTGGGACACTTGTCCAAGGCAGAAAGGAGATTTTGTGTGAGAAGGGAGAAGATTGTGACATGTGGCAGGGCTCTAGTGGGTTCTAGGCCGTGCATGAGTGTGTTTAAAATTGTGTCGTGTGTGTGTGTGTTGAGTTTAGCCGAAGGGGGAAAAAAAAAACAGAGGTGAGCTGAGGGAGGAATTGATCGAACCGGGTGAGTGTTGTGAGGCTCTGTGATGTTCAAAGGAGAGCTAGGAGAGGGAGTAATTGTATCTGTGAGGATTTGGGCGTGACGATGAGTATGTGAGGTGTGTGAGAAGTGAGGAAAAACCAGAGAACAGGGCAGGGGTTTTGTGCACGGTTGTGCACCCCGATCGACCAATCTCCACAACTGGACGGGTGGAAGTGTTCAGAGACCTGAGCAGAGCCTTGTGAACCGAGAGGAGCACAGCGGCGTGCACGGCGGAGGCCAGAAACAGGTAATTGCCCACGGTCCTCTGTTTTTCCAGTTTGGTTAAAATCAATAGTTGTGGGTTTTGGGTACGAGTCGAGGCTTTTGATGGGTGTTATGAGACTCAGGAGGTCCCTAGGAGTCGAATAAGTTGTTGCCGCGATGGGGGGAATGTTTGATTAGCTGGGAACCGAAACAGGGGTTTCGGGTTAATGGTTTTAAATTCGAAGTCGATGAGCTAAGGACTTCGATGTTGGGTTTTCTGGTGGGGAATGGATTAGGGAGGATAGGACGAAACTAAGGGATTCAACGGGATTAAAAATGGATGAAAACGGGATGAAAACCGTGAACGCTGGTTCACGGCTGGACCGGACCGGTTCAAACTAGGTGAACCGGGTTCACTTGAGGTTGCTGGTGACACTGTTCACGCGCGTGGATTTCACGCGCAGAACCTTCTGGACGCGCGTGGGGGCGCGTGAGGGGTAATTTGGGAAAGTAGTCAACATGACTTTTAAAGTATTTGATGTAACGAACATTTTGGCGTTGGTTTCGAGTCGATCGGACATCGTCTCGATATGTTTCGGACTGTCCGAAGGTTTTAGGGCTGGGTTAAAAATAGTTAAAATTCCGGGAAAATTATGGGGCTTTAGTATGACCTTTATGAAGTAGGTAGTGATCTCTTTATGGGATTTGGACAGGTTTGGGACAGCTGAAGATAATGGTTTGGCAGGGAATGACATAGGTGCGCGCGTATCGAGGCGACGTCGAAATGGTCTGTGAGTGGACTTTGCTTTCTAACTCTTGATGCATGCATATATGTTTTTATATGATTTCTATACTAGTTTCTATGATTTGAGTTATAGTTGTGATGGTTTGTGGTTTGTGCACGTTTTTCGAGGAAAATGACGGTTTTCACGTCTTACGAGGTTTTGATAACTATTGTAATTTGAACCTGGTTTTAATGGTTGATTTCGGGATTTGAAATACGGTTGGATTTCAAGGAAAGTAAAAGGATTTTGAAAAGTATTTTCGGGCCTGAGGCCCAGTTCAAAGGTGTTTTCAGAAATGAGATCTCGGGTTTCGGAATCGAAATTCCGGGTGACGATTCGGGATTCGATTCGGGACTTGAAGCGGATCTCGGGTTTGGGTTCGGAATGGTTATTCCGGATGCTAGCTTACGGAATGATGGTTGCGGACTCGGACCGGGGAAAATGAGAAGGAAATGAGTTCTAGGTCTGGATTCGGAATGACGGTTACGGATGCCGGAAGGGCATCAGACCAGTGGTTTCGGATTCGGGTTTGGATATGAAAATGGAAAATGGTTTTCAAATGATTTGGAGATTGGATTTGCTGGATCTGGATATTGGGTTTAAAGACCCGGATATATGTGACGGGGGACCGGCCGGATTGGGTTTAAAGACCCGGATTGAGTTTAAAGACTCGGGAGTTTAAAGACTCGGATATATATTGATTTCCCCCGTAGGCCTATTGAGTTTAAAGACTCGGGAGTTTAAAGACTCGGATATGATTAAGGCCTGGATTGAGTTTAAAGACTCGGGAGTTTAAAGACTCGGATAGATCCAGCAGGTTCGATGAATATGTGGTTTTAAATGTGGTTTGGGTTTTCACTGAGACTTGATGATGATGTTTTGGGCAGTAGCCCGGATGAAATGGTTTTCATTGGTTATACTGGCTTCCGGTGATATTGGGGCTGAGGCCCGGGTTTTGGAAAAAGGAAAATTGTGCTTTGGTTTTCGTACATGGTTTTATGATATGAAATTGATATGCATGCATTGGTTTTTAATACGGAGGGTATAACTGTTTGTGTTTTCTGATAACTGTTTTGAATTTAAACTTTATTTTTGTCCACTCACAGTCTTTTCGTGTTTTCGATACCCTCCAGGTTGTTGCAGTGCGGGCTGTCGGTTGAGAGGGATGGAGACATCACATGCACCATCCACAGTAGACTCTGCGCACTCTGAGAAGGTTGAGGTTGTTGAGGTGGTTGGTCTGGAACTCCCTTGTCCGACTTACGTGTCACACGGAGGTTAGGCGGTTGTTTAGCCCTCGTGTCATGCGTACGTTAGACGGGAGCGGGGTTTAGCCCTTAATCCCGGGGGATTAGGGGTGGGCCCTAACATCACTAGCTTTGGATTTCTTAGAAACTCCAAAGGTAAGCAAGTTTAGGCTGGTGCAATCCCATGATGGGTGACCTACTAGGAAGTTGCACGTGAGCTCTCGGAAACAAAACCATGAGGACTGGGCCCAAAGCGAACAATATTGTGCTAGATGGGTCAAGTTGACCTACTAGGAAGTTGTACGTGAGCTCTTGGCAACAAAACTGCGAGGGTTGGACCCAAAGCGGACAATATTGTGTTAGATGGGTCGAGTCATGACACTCATCTTCGAGAGCATCCTAACCCCTTACCTTCTTACTATTTTAGTACGAGGGTCAATGGCTAAGAACGTAAATGGCTTAGATCGATGTAATTTTGCTTTCTATAAGCTAGTTTTTTGGAATCCTCACATCGAGTAGAGTAATTTAGTCTATTTGCTTGTAAAATTTGAGTAGTTTTAAGTAATTTTTGAACTTGCCGAAAATTTTTGAGTTTTCCCCGAGGTTCCCAGAACCCGCCCATTGTCGACAGCGGCTGTCTGGTCGCCGTCTTCGACTAGCCTCTAGTAACAATTAGTCAACTGTCAAGTCAATTGACGTCGTTACTAATTGATGGAATATTCTAACGACATTAACATTGTAACGATCCGTCCCGAATTCCGGGATTAGATTAGTGACTAATCGTGATTAGTGAGGTTAATCCATGATTAGTGGGAGAAATCGGACTAACGATGCAAAATGACCGTTTTACCCCTGGGCATGGACAAAACGTTAACTTTTCGTTTAGGCAGTCAAATGGACTTTTACCAATAACCGTGACGTAGTTCGGGACGTCACGAGTTCATAGACAGGTGGCACGTTCAATTCCGACATTCGAGGAAAAAGTTATGACGTTTGAAAGTCTCGAAAATCATTACGTAGATCGGGACGATACGAATCAGTAGACAGGCGGCATGCTGAAATCGGACTTCGAACGGGGAAGTTATAGGTCACGGAAGTTCGATTTCACTATGCACGTATATCGAGGCGATGATTAGGTGGCATATTCTGATTGGTCAAATATTTTAAGTGGGCCGTGCATGAATCATTGAAAGGTTTAAAGAATGATTTCAAAGGTTTTTAGTATGCCATCCTTTATATATGATTGTCTCCTCCGGGGAGGGTCGTTGGCTTGGGTGGACCCCTGAGTAGTCACGGAGAACTGACTGAGTGGAGTCGCCCCCCAGTTGGGTTCCTTACTCTCAGGAAGGCTATGGTTCGTAACCTCCAGGGATGGTCATTGATCTACGGACATTGACCTGGGTGGGCCCTAGAGAGACTTGGGTTTGAGACCCCAGTTAGCACGTACGTTGCTCTAGATACCATGACAGGTTTGGTGATATGAAATATATTGGATAAACATGATTTCAAATGGTTTGGAAAATTGTGCTTTATGATGATAAATGGATTTGGGCTGAGATCCCACATATGTTTGTTATGTTCTAGATTTCTGTAAATGGTTTGGCCAGGAGCCCGTATGATTATTATTGTTTAAACATATGTGATTGGATAAATGGTTTTACTATGCATGCATGCTTTTTAGTGAAGGGTATAAAGGTCTTTATAAAAATGTATTTATGAACTTATTACTTTTTGTCCACTCACAGTCTTTTTGTTTTTAATACCCTTCAGGTTGAATACATTACGGACTGTAGCAGAGACCGGGACATCACATACCTCCTCCGGATCCTGGCGTACTCTAAAAGCCTTCGGGCTAAAGGTTTTAATTTTCCTTGGGCTGACACTCCGTGTCAGACGGGATCAGGGGCGTTCCTCGTTAATCCCGGGGGGATTGAGGACGAGTCCTGACAGGTGGTATCAGAGCGGGGTTATCTCATCGAGCAACCGTGTAGCTCTTGGAGTGATGCACAGGTCGAGGATGTGATGTCTCAATGGGCTACAGTTCGTTATCAACCTGATAGTTAAGATGTCGATTCGATAGTTAGTAGGATGGAATCGTGGAAAGTCTTTGTTCGGCATTTGATGCTGGGGTTGCCATAGTTCTGTCGTGGATGACAGTGTGGGACCCTACGATGGAATAAACGTATTGGTACTTTAGAGTTTTGATCGTGAGATGGTTAGTTGGGATCTTCTTTGCACACGGTGTGCAGGTATTATTGATGGTGCTGGTACTAGTACTGGTGCTGGTACCAGTGATTGTAATGACGATGAGTCACGAGTCGGGATGTGACTCCGTTGAGAGGGGCATATGTTCGGTATCTATGGTTCAGAAGTGGATCACGGATAATGATGGACTGGATTGGATCCAGCAGTAGTTAAGATGAGATGATCGAGTATTGTCATGGGGATTAGCGACCAGTTGGTCAGAGTTGGTCAGGATTGGCCAGTTATGGTGGTATGCAGAGATTTGACTGCAGATCACAGCAGAAGTCTGTTGTGAATCCTCAATCGAGCGGTACACTAGGTTAGGACAAATTGACATCCTTTGGATGTGCATGTACGGTGTAAACCGATAGGCGAACTTGGAAGTGAGTTAGACTGGTCTCAAACACGTGGATGGTGTCCGGATGAGCTGAGGACTTCAGAGTCCCTTTCGGATTAGTTATGGTTGACTGCGGTTGACTATACCCGATGAGCTTCGGGTAGGCTTGTTTGTGGAGAAATTTGATTATAAAAAATAGAATGGGTCATTATAGTAGTTACCGACAGTCGTCGTTTGTCAGAAAGGTCGGAGAAATAGAACTTCTAGCTCAGGAATAGAAACAGTTAAGCATGGTTCCGACATGGTTGGAACTTCAGAACCGAGAGAGGTTGTGATTGAGATTTCTCATTTTCTGCTTGGTGGCAGAAGATGTTGGGTTACATGGCGTGGTGAGTGCAGCAAGTTTTCGTTGCATTCACGCAAGATGACTTTTGATGTCATTGGTTTGGATCATCCTTGATTTTTCCTAGGTGGAATGCCAAGGATCGATACGAGGTAATAGGAGAGAACCCACAGTCTCGACGTGTCTTTTCGTTGACTGAGCTATTTAGATGTGGGAATTGGTTAAGGAGTGATGTGACTGACGAAGAATTCGAGAGGGTGTAAGACCCTTTGATCTGAACTCAGGTGGATTGTTAGCTGAGTGAGCATGTATGGATCATAGGTAGATCTGGATTGTGATGTTATGGACTTTGTTCGTCGTGACGATCGGGGGTCGTGACGTCTATGGTCGGTTGACATAGTGATGGATCTGGATCGTGATCTTGATGATCCAGATAGGTAGAGAGTTTATCACTCTTACTTGGATGTTTGAGTTGAGGATGTTGGGACTGAACTTCTTTTGGAAGTAAATCCCGTACGGTATATTACTCGGGCGAGTAAGTGTCCGAAGAGGTCGGATTTGGTCAACCTTGGATGTACGTATGATGGGATTGGCTTCCCTATGAAGTCAATCAAATGTATTGAGCAGGTAACTGATAGGTTCAGAATTGGTGCGTCTCGGTACGCGAGAACGAGATTTCGGGTTTTGGAATCGGATTACAGAATGACGATCCAGGATTCGATTTTGGAACTTGAAAGTAGAATTGACAGGACCCGTCCCAACTGGACGTCAAAAACAGTGCCCGGTCTTGCTCCCGTCTGACAAGTCGACCAAAGGCCCGAAATTACCCTTCAGTGCTTGCCAGACAAAGGATGTTTGCGCTGATTTCTGCTGCTGCCACTGCCTCACGATCAGTCCCGAACGTCGTACCACGACCTGGAGGGTCACAAAACAGAAAAGGTGTGAGTGGACAAAAATGACCTCTTATAAAAACATTTGCCAAAATACATTCTTACCCTCCAGTTTTTACAAACTTGCATGCATATCGTAAAACATGAGTAATAGTATGAAATCATTCACGTATGAACAGTGGACCGATAAAATCAAAATACGTTTTTCCATGGTCCATAAAAACTCATGTTCATCAAATCAGTTCATGTTATAAAACATCAAATTCCGGCTCTCAGGCCAAAACATGTGAAAACATAATCGCTGGCCACAAAGACCAAAAACCTGTACTCAATACCAATACGTCACCACAAACAACATCAATCAGCACTAGTCACAAGTGCACAATAAATATATCAATCCAATCAATCCGCACTACTCACAAGTGCACAAACTATCACAATCACATCTGCACTACTCACAAGTGCACAATCAATCAAACTACACTACTCACAAGTGCTGCACTACGCGTAGGCCAATATCCAGCCACTCTCTCGGGAACAGACACCTCTGGGCTCAACCCCCTGGGGCTCAGTCACCTCTGGGCGAACACATCCCCAGGCTCAGACCCATCCGAGTGGTACATCCAGGCTCAGTCTCATCCGAGAAGCTGACTACCATAGGATCGACTCCTGATCCTACAATCACATCCCCCCCAAGCTTCGGTCGTCTGGGTAATCCCTCCAGGCTCCGACCGTCTGGGAATATCACAATCACCATGGAAACCATCTCGGGAATTACATCCCAAAACATTTCAATCAAATCTTGTCTTCATACAAAGTCAAGATCATTCCCGACTGGGTCTCAAAGCCCAAAATACCTTTTACACATAAACCGTTAAAATCACATTTTAAATCAATAAAATAATCCGAAAATCATCATTGACTCACCAACCAAGTCAAAATATCATTTTAGAAATCATTTAAACTCCGGGCCTAGCCCAAAACATCATTTGCACGTTCCTCGTAAAACGTGTCCGAAAGACTGATTAAAATAATCATAAAATCATAAGAAATCATTAATTTTATCAAATTCACAAGTGACTCCAAATCCGAGTCAAAATCACTATTCACTTGGGTTCTCAAGCCCAAAATATCATTTTCACGCAAATCCATGTGTTGCAACCTCCGTTGCCATTTTTACGTAAATCCACGAAATTGACCCTTGACTCATTCCCGAGTCACCACATCATTTTCAATCCATGACTCATAATCCGAGTCCAAACATTATTTTCAATCAATTTCAATCTCGGACTCATAAACCAAGTCCAAACATCATTTTTACCAAATTTCGTAATTTCTCGAAAATCGTGCCAAATATAATAATATAATAATCATAAAATGGAGAAATCACCAGATTGAAACATCAATCATGCCAAAGCATATAAAATCACTTAATAAGGCATTTAAAATCATATATGCATGCATCACGGTTAGAAAACAAAGTCCACTCACACACACCGTCCAAAACGGTCCGTTTCCGAGCTGCACGTTTTTCTGTCAATTCTGGAAATCACAACTCCTGTCCAAAATCATTATAGAGGGTTACTAACATCTCAAAATACATCATATAATTTCCCCCAATTTTTCCGGAATTTAAATACGTATTTTTAACGTAAAACAAAACTTCGGATACGCCGAACATTATCGAAACAATATCCGATTTCCTCGCAACCAGCGTCAAAATGTTCGTTACAATGAAAGGATCAAAAGTCATGTTGACCTCACCTTGAGACTAGACCGGACGCGCCTTCACGCGCCGCCGTGAGTGGCTGCGCGTGAAACCCACGCGCCGCCGTGAGTGGCTGCGCGTGAAACCCACGCGCCTGCTACAGTGTCGTCGTTCATACCCGTTTGTCTGTAAAACGGGCCATTTAACCCGCGAGACGACCCGGTTCCAATCCTATCAATTCGACACCAATTTCAACAATTGAACATTCAATTAGTTTCGACTTAAGTTCAATTAGAGTTCTGTAACATTAATTACATGAAACATTACCTCAATCCTCACGATCAAAGATGAACATTCGAAGAACACCCCGAACACTGTTCATCTTCGAAAGTCGTCAGTTTCAAGCGTTTTCCTTAAATTGATTCATCAAGAAGCTTCAATGGACTCCGTTAAACACTTTCCCCAACTCAATTGCATCAATCCATGGCTCAAACTCCACGACTCAAGCTCGACATTCCTCACTGTTACCAGACCCAGTTCAGAGCCAATTGTGCCTCAATTCTTCTCGTTTTTGATCTGAAACAACTCGTCACAACCTCATGAAGCTAATTCCAAGCTCCAATTCGATCCTCACGGCTCTAATCTTCCATTTCGAATTTTCCCTCCCAAAACCAAATTTTCGATTTTCCAGATTCCAGCTCTCTCACAATCTCTCGTTTTCCCCAGATAATTCAATCTCAATACTCTCTCAATTGTTCACTCTCTGGTTCAGAAATGGAAGAGATGGAAGAGGGATGAAGGTTGGGAGAAAACTGAATTGTGGGTTGTACACGGTTGAAGAAAATAGGGAGGATTAATGGAAATTAAGATTAATTTATTAATAAAACATAATAATTATGTTTTCCCCAAAACATGGGATCTGGGTTTATACCTGAATTTAAGGGATGAGTGACACTTGTCACTCATCCAAGTGTGTTCAGTCATCAGGTACTATTCATATTAAAATATTATTTTAATCCCAGTTCGTTCGGTTAATCGAGTCCGTTCCCGTGACCATAACTTCGTCGTCGAATCTCCGATTTCGGCATGCCGCCTGTCGTTGGATTCGTATCGATGAGACCTACGTAACGATCCTTGGCCCTCGTCCATCGGACCTCCCTGCCAAAAAGTCAACATTTGGCCCCTAATATGCCAAATTACCAAAATACCCCTCAACTTCTGAACGTCATAACTTTCACCTCGAATGTCGGAATCGAACGTGCCACCTGTCTATGAACTCGTGACATCCCGAACTACGTCACAGTCATCGGTCAAAGTCCATTTGACTGCCCGAACTAAAAGTCAACATTTTACCCACGCTAGGGGCAAAACGGTCATTTTGCACAATTCGTCCGATTTCACTCAACTAATCCCCGATTAGTCATTCTAAACCATAATTAATTAATATTCAATCCCGATATTCGGGACGGGTCATTACAAGAATTCTGGATTTGGGTTCGGAATGGTTATTCTGGTTGCTAGCTTACGGAATGATGATTTAGGATTCGAATTTGGAAATGGATAATGAGTTGGAGTTTTGATCTGTCAAATACTGGAGTGGACAGATGGACTCCAGAATTGGAACGTGATTGGCTACGACCTGGGTGGTTGTAGTCTGGTTGATGATTTTTTGTACGTCCCTTGTACGTTGTTCAAGGTACGATACGGGGCAGTCTGTGGTGCCTGGTGATGGCATATAGATTATGTCAGGGGTACGTGGTGAACATGCTGGTAGTCGGCTTAGTTCCGATACCATTGGATTAGTCGAGGACGTGAACTGGACATTGGATACAGTGCATTTGGTCATGGTATTACTGATGGGTCCAGCTACACACAGGTCGAGTGTTTTGTTGGTAGATGTATACTCAGGTTGAGTAAGTTGGTGGTTAGTGTAACCACAAGGGAGTATAGTGTCAGTTTTCGACTGACAACTGTCAAGTTGTGATAGTTTGTCGGATGTTTTGTGGATCGGTTAATGAGATTTGGTGACTCCCTATGGGAGCAGATAGCATGATAAATTGGTGATTGAGCAAGGAAACCTTTGAATTGTTTGTGTTAACGAAATGGTAGAATGGTAGATCTGACAAATGGTTAGCTCATAGGATACTCGGGCTGCTCTGATACTGACAAGCGGTGTCAGTTCGGAACTTACGATGACTATCATTCGACATGGTCGAGTGTAGTCGATACGGCGTGAGTATTAGTGGTACCTCTGGGTGCAGACATGTTTTTCGTTGACTAGTAGGTGTACGAGTGTACACGTGTCGTGAGATCGAATTATTTTCACGAGGTGGATGTGGAATCAGGATAGTTGGAATATCGAGAACGAAACTAATTAAGGAGGGAAAAACGGTTGGAATTAGGTCAGTTGGAATTTCGAGGACGAAATTAATTAAGGAGGGAAGGTTGTAACGACCAGTCCCGAATTCCAGGATTAGATTAGTGACTAATCTTGATTAGTGAGGTTAATCCATGATTAGTGGGCGAAATCGAACGAACGATGCAAAATGACCGTTTTCCCAACGTTAACATTTCGTTTAGGTGGTCAAATAGACTTTTACCAATGACAGTTACGTAGTTCGAGAAATCAC
This sequence comes from Prinsepia uniflora, assembly GCA_032719365.1. Classification (NCBI taxonomy): domain Eukaryota; kingdom Viridiplantae; phylum Streptophyta; class Magnoliopsida; order Rosales; family Rosaceae; genus Prinsepia; species Prinsepia uniflora. Next base: position 84,671,283 of record CM064862.1, read on the forward strand.
GAGTTCATAGACATGTGGCACGTTCAATTCCGACATTCGAGGAAAAAGTTATGCCGTTCGGAAGTCCATGGGTAATTTGGTAATTTTGGTTAAAAAGGGCAAATAGTTGACTTTTGGACCGGGAGGTCCGATGGCCGAGGGTCGTAGACCGTTACATAGATCGGAGCGATACGAATCCATAGACAGGCGGCACACTGAAATTGAACTTCGAACATGGAATTTATAGGTCACGGAAGTTCGACTTCACTATGCGCGTATATCGAGGCGATGATTAGGTGGCATATTCTGATTGGTCAGATATTTTAAGTGGGACCCATGGATGAGTGACAAGTGTCACTCATCCCATTGGCCCAAACCCCTAATTTTTGGATCTAACATAATTAAATAATGTTATTTTAATAATTTTATAATCTAATCTATCTATCACTCAATCCTAGCCCTCCATCTAATCTAAATCTCTCAATCCTCACCATTCATCTAATCTTCCTCTCTCCCATCTGATCAACATCCCACATCTTCTTCATCAAACCTCATTTTCTTCTCTTTTCTTCATCCAAACCTGAACACCCCATTGCTTCATTCTCCATTTTCAAACAAAGACGACGCATCCCCATCATAAGGACCCTCAGTGCTCGTGTGTGTAACCGTGAGAGGGTGAGGACACGACGGTGAGCCACGGTGGTGGACGGCGGAGGTGAGTAACCCGAGGACCCCTTTTATTTTCAAAAATTGGAAACTAATATTTAGAGGTTTTTAGCTAATTTTATTGATTGGGTTATGCTTCTGGGGACCTTAGGAGAAGCTTGGGATGGTTTTCGAGTGTTTGGACGGCCGACAAGCACGACGGGTGGAGGTTGCAGCCGCCGTCACCATTGTCGACGTATGGAGGTACGATTTTCCTTCGAGTTTTGGTGTTTTTAAATGTTAAAAAGATAGGAAACAAGATTAGGAAGGGTTTAGGATCAAAATGGAACGAAATGGGATGAAAATGGACAAGTTTGGGCCTTGAACCGGTCCAGACCGGTTCGGCCTGTTCAGATCTAGTGAACCCGGTTCAACGCGTGAGGAAGACGATGAATAGTGCATGCGCGTGGGCTTCACGCACAGGACTTTCTTGGGCTGCGAGAGGGTACGTGGCCCATAATTTAGGGATGTCTTCAACACGTGAAATCTTGTATTCGATGTAACGAACATTTTGAGACTAGTTTTGTGTTGATCGGACACCATCTCGATAATGTTCGAGGCATTAGAAGGTTTAGGTTCGGGGTTTAAAATACTTAAAAATTGGGAAAAATTACGGGGCTTCAATGAGAGGTTAATAAGGTAGTTAGTAACCCTTTAGATTGATTTGGACAGGTTTGGGAGTCACAGTGATGACAATTTGCCCGGTGAGGCTTACGACACTTAAACCGAGGCGGCAGCATAGGACGGTCAGTGAGTGGACCTTGATTTCTAAACTCTGATGCATGCATAAATTTTTTATGTGGATTATGAATGTGATTCTATGATGATGATTTGGATGATTGTGGTTTATATGGTTTCACGCATTTCGAGGCGATTTATGTGCTTGCACGTAAATCGAGGTTTTCTGGTTTTACACTGATTTTCCGTACTTATGATTTTGGAAATAGTTTAATGAAATGATTTTAGATTTGATAAAGTAAACTCGGGTTCGAGACCCATCTGTTTTAGAAACCCTCGGACTTGAAATCCTTTTTAGTGACGTTCTCGGGCTAGAGGCTCAATTGGTTCTTGAATCGATTTCTGATTTGGTAATATGCCTCGGGCATGAGACCCATTTGAATTACGAACTCTCAGACTTGAGGTCCATTTGATTTAACGAGGCATCGAGCCGGAGGCCCAGTTGGCTTACGTGTCGGGCCGGAGCCCAGTTGACTTACGTATCGGGCACGAGACCCAGTTGGTTTACGATTCGGGCTGGAGGTCCAGTTTGTATGTGGATTCGGGCCTAGGGCCCAGTTATGTGTTAAGATGGTGATTTCGGGTCAGGGGCTTACAAATGATGTTCATGACGGTTTATGGAAACCGGCATGAACCCTTGAAATGGATTTATTATTCATGACAGTTTATGGGAACCGGCATGAACCCTTGAAAGGATTTTATGGTTCATGACGGCTTATGGGGGCCGAACATGAATCCTTGAAAGGTTTAAAGAATGATTTCAAAGGTTTTTCGTATGTCATCCTTTATATATGATTGTCTCCTCCGAGGAGGGTCCTTGGCCTGGGTGGACCCCGGAGTAATCACGGAGCACTGATTGAGTGGAGTCGCCCCCCAGTTGGGTTCCTTACTCTCAGGAATGGTCATTGATCTACGGACATTGACCTGGGTAGACCCTGGAGAGACTTGGGTTTGAGACCCCAGTTAGCACGCGCGTAGCTCTAGATACCATGACAGGTTTGGTGATATGAAATATATTGGATAAACATGATTTCAAATGGTTTGGGAAATTGTGTTTTATGATGATAAATGGATTTGGGCTGAGATCCCACATATGTTTATTATGTTCTAGATTTCTGTAAATGGTTTGGGCAGGAGCCCGTATGATTATTATTATTTAAACATATGTGATTGGATAAATGGTTTTACTATGCATGCATGTTTTTTAGTGAAGGGTATAAAGGTCTTTATAAAAATGTATTTACGAACTTATTACTTTTTGTCCACTCACAGTCTTTCTGTTTTCAATACCCTTCAGGTTGAATACGGTGCGGATTGTAGCAGAGACCGGGACATCACATACCTCCTCCGGATCCTGGCGTACTCTAGAAACCTTTGGGCTAAAGGTTTTAATTTTCCCTGGTTTGACACTCCGTGTCAGACGGGATTGGGGGTGTTCCTCGTTAATCCCGGGGGGATTGAGGACGGGTCCTGACAAACATATTCCGTTTAATACTAATAGCGTCATAACAGATCCTAACCCAGTTAAGTCTAACTGAATATTCTGATTACGTCTTCAGACTTGACGAAATATTCTATCCATATGATAGAATATTCCATTGAGAATATTCTGATGCGTAAGCCCGCTTGGGGGTGTGCGTGGTCGGTGTGTGCAACCTATAGCAGCTGGGTGACTGTAACGACCTGTCCCAGAAATTAGGGTTAAGGAAGTGTTTAAGGTAAGATTAGTGAGCTTAATCGGTGGTTAGTTGGTGCCGCAAAGGTTGTTAGCCTAGGATAACGATTTTGCACCTGGTTCGGGTAAAAAGTTGACGTCTAGTTTGGGCGGACAATTGGGTTTTGACCGATGACCAGGACGTAGTTTGGGACGTCACGAATCTGTAGGCAGGTCGTACGCCCGATTTCGACATCCGAGGAGGAAGTTATGATGTTCGGAAGGTTGAGGGCATAACCGTAATTTAGGTAAAATAGGGGGAAAAGTTGACCTTTTGGACGATCGAGTTTTGACACGTTAACCTAGGACCGTTAGGTAGATCTCGTCGTCCCGAGTCCAACGACAGGCGGCACGTGTTCATCGGAGTTAGGATGTGTGAGTTAAGGGTCTAAAACGGTAAGGGTAAAATTGTAAATTTGACTTAAAAGGAAGGGCATTTTGGTCTTTGTGTTTTGGGCCTGGTGCAACAGAGAGGGACAAATGGACGGATGAGATTGAGCCACTTGTGAGAGGAAGAGGGAGGATGGTGACACGTGTAGGGAGTCTGGTTGGTTCTAGTGAGTGCACGGTCCAATTATTTGGGGTGTAACCGTGTGTGCTCTGTGTGTGTGTGTGTGTTCGAAGAACAGAAAACAGAGGGGGAGATTGAGAGAAAATTGAGAGGTGATCGTGAGTGTTGGTGTGTTCTGGTGAGTGAGGAGTGACTCAGAGGTTGAGATGGAGACAGTGAAGAGGTTTGGAGGTGCGGTGGTTGTGTGTGGGTGAGAGGTGAGCCACGGGAAACTAGGGGGAAAACAGAGAACAGAGAGGAGTTTTGGGTGGTGGTTCTGCCGTGTTCGACCAATCGAGACTGGTGGTGGCGTCCAGAGGACGGGAGGAGATACTTACTCACGGCTGAACTCACGACGGTGACCGGAGCCCAGGTAATCTCTGGTTTTCCGTTCGATGCTCTGTTTTGTCGTCGATTTTCAAATTGAAAGTCGTAAAGTCTGGGGTTGAGTCGACGGTTATGGTGAGTTGGGTAGGACTCAGTGAGGTTCTAGGAAGGGTTTAAGGTAGCCACCGTGACGGGGGGGGGGAGGGTGACCTGGTTGGCTGGATCGTGAAACAGGGGAAGTGTTCGGGTTTCTGTTCGAGCTTGAGTCGACGGGTTGTAGGTCGAGTCGAGGTGTTTGAGTGAGGGGACTGGATTGCTGAGGATTGGACGATGAAGATGGTGAAGAAAGGAGTAGTTTTGGTGGCAGGACGGCGGTGAACCGGCCACGCCGGTTCGAGTTGTAGGGACTGGTTCGAACCGGGTCGACCAGAGGTTGCTGGTGATACTGTAGCAGGCGCGTGAGGCCACGCGCATCCACTTTGGGAGACGCGTGGGGGCGCGTGCGGCGGCGATTGGGAAAACGGTCAACATGGTTTTTGGTCTAGGTGTTGTGACGAGTCTATTGGAATTGGTTTCGGGTTGTTCGAACGTCGTTTGAGGATAGTTCCACGAGGGTGAAAGTTTAGGGTTCCGATTCGTTACGTTTAGGACCCGGGGATTTTTGGGGAAAATTAGGAGAGTCTTGGTAGACGTGTTAGTAACGTGCTTGGGTGGTTGTTGACAGGATCGGGACTTCCCGAGGAAGCTGAGGAACATACGAGACGTTCGGGACGCGATTGAGGGCTCGGTACTGTGAGTGGACCCTTTTCTTAAAATCGAGCATGCATAACTATTTTTCTATAATTGTGTTATGGTTTTAATCACGATTCTATGTTTATCGGATACGCTTGGTTGATTTTACATAATTGCACGTTTTTCGAGGAAGTTCGACTTTTAGCACGTTTTACGAGAAATAGTGATTTCTGAGTATAATGCCATGGTTTTGGAGTTTTCAAATGATAAATGGTTTTTAATTATTATAAAGGGATTTTGGAACGTGATTTTATGATTAAGGTTTTCAGTTTTAGAATCGGATTTCGGAAAACGGAATTGGGTTTTAAAGTTGGAAAGTGGATTTCCGGATTTGGGTTCGGAATGACGGTTTTGGATGCCGGAAGGGCATCAAACCGGTGATTTCGAATTCAGGTTTGGATGTGGATTGATAAATGGTTTTCAAATGGTTTGGATTGGATTTGCTGGATCTGATTATTGGGTTTAAAGACCCGGATATTGATTTGACGGGGGACGGGCCCGGATTGAGTTTAAAGACTCGGATACATTGATATTTCTCCCGTAGGCCTGTTGAGTTTAAAGACTCGGGATTTTAAAGACTCGGATATTATTGAGGCCTGGATTGAGTTTAAAGACTCGAGAGTTTAAAGACTCGGATAGACCCAGCAGGTTTGATCGGTTGGTTATGGCTTGGTACTTATGTTTTCTGATACAGTGTTATGACGCTGATGATATGGTTTCTATAACTGCTTTATAGTGTTTCTGTTTTACGATGAGGTTTATGTGATTTATAATTGTTTTGGCAACTGGGTTATGCATGTGATTTCAAAACGGAGGGCCAAACCCGGTTTTCTCATAAAATGGTTTTGGAAACTTTTATTTTATTTATGATCCACTCACACTTCTCTGGTTTTAAATTGCCCTCCAGGTCGTGGAGCTAGCGCGGGGTTTTGACGTCGAGGCAGCGTCGGAGGCATAGAGATTACGAGAGCGACCCCGGAGTGTTTTAAATTTTCCGTGTGCGTGTACCTAGTTACCGGTTTTCTTTCTTTTGTATTCAGTAATATGCTCTGTAAACTTTTACTTCGGGATGTTTTATACAGTATCTCCTGCGTCTGACTGAGTACTTTAATGGCTTCGAGTGAGTTTACTTTGGTTTTGTGTCGGGGTGTCAGACGGGAGCAGGGTTTACCTCGGTTTTCGGGGTGAAACGGGGGTGGGTCCTGACGGTGACGACGAGTGAGGCCATTTTTCGACCTTTGACTGGCGCGTTAAGGCCCATAAAGCCACTTTTTGGTCCACTACAGCGCGTTGCAGCGTATGGTATAGTTCTATAAGCCACGGAGGTGCATGGTAGCCCGTGGGCAGTTTCTTAACCCACGACAGCGCATGGGCCTAGTTTTAGGACGTCCAGAAAGTCTTTTTATGTTTTTAATCTGTTTTGAGTGTTTTAGTCTCATTTCGGGGAACCTTAGCGAGGTGTTTTGTAGTGTTCGGTTGGAGATGATTAACTAACCTTTTGTCGAATTTGTTTAGGATCGTGACGAGCTTGGAGTTTGCATGGCTTGTCATGTCAGGTGATTTCTAGTCCCCGATTAGTATGTGAGTGGACCTCCTTACCTTAGTTTATACTTTTAAACATCTCCCTTGCACATTTATTCATGTTTGATTATGATGCATACTAGTTTATAACTTACTTGTTGATTTCCTCGAATACAATTGGTTTGATTAATAATTGTTTTACCATGTATATTTAGTATTGATGGTGGATAACACATAGATGTCCCAGGGACGATCAATTAAAGAAAAGTGATTATTTAACTACCTATGAGTCGTCAGTTTCTTAGGTACTCATATGTTGGCCACATACCAGATTCCATGTAATTGATCACTCACGTTTGATCGAATTATATTTGTAACAACGCTAACTTGTTCCAGAGCCCTATGGGACATGAGGTGGCAGTGCGATGCACCCAACCTTCACGGGGTTGAGGTGCACGAGCTATTACATAGATACCCAGCCTGGCATGAACGTATGCCTCGAGCGACTCATGAGCTTAAGTATCTGTTCATGCATGTTTTATTCGCACTTCAGGATGATTTTTGAGATTTTTTATTATTTTATTAATGCAAGTTAAAGGTTTTGATAATTATTTTTTAGTAAAACTGAATGGTTAATTAGTTTTTAGCAAAACTGAATGGTTAACTATTTTTTATTTTATTACGGTTTTACATTGAAATATATTTTAGGTCCACTCACCCTTCTATTTCTAATTTCTATACCCTTCAGGTCTCGGTGGTACATCACACATTTCAATGAGTTTACGGTTGCTGCTCTGATATTCACATCGGTAGTTTGAGTGTGACACATTTCAAATCGGGATAACTTAGGCAGTTAATTGAACTATATGAACATCATAAATAGTGTGTTATGCTCTCTACTTCTGATGTTATATAGATAGTTAAGTAGTAGTGGTAGGGCATAGTTGTAGTCTCTCGGGTAGGGCATAACGTAGTAGTTGTTGTTCTCTTCTATGTTGCATAGGCATAGATGAGGTAGGCAACTAAAGCAAGATATAATTACAGAACCAACTAAGTTGTAGCCACCTGAAGACAAAGGGGGAGCACCTGAATAAAAAGCCAACCATATTACAATTGCCCTTACATTTTCTTCGCTGGAGTGCAGGTTTGGAACTAGGGCTACAACTATCCTGTATGTTTGGGCTTGTTGAAATAAAATACTAATTGATTTGTACTAATTATGTTTATCAAGAACTCCTAAAATACACAATTTTAATCCTTTGGCTTTCATCATTTGGGCTTCAACGTCTAGATGTCCGCTAGCATGTCTCGAACTCGGCGTCCTAGTGGATTTTGGGGCCGAAGTATACCAACAACCTATTTTTTATTTACAATTTTAGCAAAATGTGAGTTTTTTATCTTTAATTTTTCTATCCACTTGACTTGGAAATTAATTTTACAATATAGAATTTATATTTCATTTATTTTAGATCTTATCACTGAAAATAGTAAAACTAAAGAAACTTTGATTCCAATGCATAAACCAAACAATAGGATGGGCATAAAGTTATTTTCATTACCCTTTCCAAGATTTCTAACAAGAGACTATTCCATTTCCAAGAGACATAAACCAAATAATATTGGCATGGAAATGAAGTTTAATTTCAAGTTTCCCAAAATTTCCAAACACATGATTGAGAGTATTTCATTTCCGAGAAATGGGAATGATAAAGAACTCTTGGATAATGCTTCACATTTGGGTAGTGAAGTGATCTTTATTTTCTCATCATTTGCATTATTTATTGAAAAAATATTGAAAAATTTATACCGGAGTATACTATAAATCGCGTTTATACTCTAAATGGACTATGATTATATCTTTATTAAAAATATGATCATTATAGCATTACCCATTTTAGTATGTTAACGGCTTGGCTCCGCGACCATGGCATGCAGGTGATGGTGCAGCATGAATGCATGATCAACTTAATTATTAACCATTGCCATCTGCCAGAGATTGCCTACAAGATTCAGTCTTCACACAAAATTTATTTATTTAAAATAGTCTTTTTTTTTTGTTAGAAGACAACTAAAATAATCACTGAAAATATTTTCGATGTATAAAATAAAAGAATTCGAATTCTGGACGAGGCGATGGCAAACGATTCAGCAACCTCAACCGTCTATTATATTTATATCACGGTCAAACTAAAAAACGTTAATCCCTTGTACTTGTTTGAACGACCGTCGTTTTCGGGGAAGATAATTACGGCGCGTCGTTGTTTCATTCCACATGGCCAACAGCCGGCGTAGGCCGGCGCTAGTTTCTCACCCTGTCTCAGTTCTTTTCACTAAATCAACACGTACACATGGGGTGCGGGAGGAACTCACCATCAGGCATCATCAACTCCATTTTTATTATGAAATATCTTTCAACTCACAAATATTGAAACAAATTCAATTAATAAATAATAATCAAGAAATAATCTAAGGACAGCACAAGAACTATTGGATGAAGATGACGTCCCTAGCTTCTCAAAATTATATTGAATCCTTTTTTTTTTTCCGCCGTTGATTTTGTCTATGAATCACACGTTTGCCACATACTTCCGTGTCAGCTGACTCATACTCTTCAATCTTCATTCATGCTTCTCGTGTAAAAGGTAAAGCATACATTGGTCAATTTATTGCACGAAATTTAAACTTTCCCGCCGAAAAACTTTGGAAAGAAAGAAAAGTTAAAACTCATGTCGTTTTCATATCCACTAAATATTACATTTATTAACCCTCACAAATGAATTGATTTAGACCGTAACGAACCTAATTATTAAATTTAAAATAATATAATTACATGATAAAATATGAACAAAGACAAAGTAAACGAGATTACAAGCCACATGCGTGCCGTTGTTTAATTTGACTATTTGGCCTCAAATCCGAAACTCTCATTTCTAAACATGTGCTGTTTGGGGTGAGGGCGGCGCATGCATCGCTGACGTAGCCCTAGCTGAAACCAAATTGACTGAAAGTGAAACGAGGCAGGCAGGCCGAGGGCGAGGGAGGGAGCTAAGCTCGCGTCGATAAGAAATAATGTCAATTGCTGATCAGGGCGTACGTGTAATTATTAAAAAAACATTATATTTGCCGGAATATGAGTAAGCATTCGTACCTGGTCCATTTTAGAAGTGAGGAAAGAACCAAAATATCCCTTGCTTTCGGTTTTGTTTAGCTCTTGTGGACGTGGTAGCTAGTGATCGATGCTTTCGTACCACAAATTACGACACAAACAAAATTAGTAGCCTCTTTGTATGTTGATCATGTGGGTGATGCCGACTTAGAATTGTCCATGGTTCGCTACCATTACAGCTTGCTGCCATGCACAATCATGTCTATTTGTTGACGGCTAACCTTTTTTTTTTTGTGTGATAAAAAAAAACGATTTTTTTTTAGATTTTAAAAGATATTTATAGGAGAGAGGGAATTCCTACTTTTTTTGACATGTACATAAATTGTATCTTCCAATTAGCCATGTGCATGATTCGGTACGGTTCGGTTTCGAGCTGATATCAAAATCGTACCAAGTAATTTTAACTGGTTCGGTATGGTATGATATTTCAAAATATAAAATTGATATTGTAGCGTACCGTACCAATTATATTCGATACGGTTTCGGTTTTGAGACCAAATTCATAATTCAATTTCTAAATTACTTGATTGAATGTCTAAAAGCAATCTTATGATGAAGTTGAGAAATTAGGCCTCTTGGTGGGTAACAAATTTTGCTCAAAATATATAGAAAATTCATAAGACAACCAATCAATCTCAATACATCAACTAAAATTAACTCCATCAACTAAAAAACCTAACATACAATTAAATTCTTCAACTAAAATTAACATACAATTAAATGCATCAACTAAAAAATCCTAACGTACAATTAAATCTATCAACTAAAATTAACATACAATTAAATCCATCATTAGCTATGTTGAAGTAGAAATCGAACCCGCCGCGAAAAATCCTCACAATTCCTGCAAACAATAAACAATTAGCTATCGTTGTCTCGATCGATTACCCGGGGGGTTGTTCGACCATGCCTAAGTTAGCTTTGAGAGAGGAAAAGGATATACTTCGAAGCGAAAAATCGACTTATTTTTATTAGGAAATATGTATCCCTTATATAGGGGTGAGTGAGATGTTCAATTTCCATAGTTTCGATGTGGGACAAATGCTCCTTGATTTGCATGCTGACACGTGTTACACAGATCGAGGGTGGAAAGGTTTCCACATGTCATCCCGGTTTGGGCCCAATGTTGGGGCTATGTAAGCGTTGTGGGCTTGAGCCATGTTCGGTACTTTGACTTCAAGTATTATTGCCAAGGGCAATTTGGTCATTCTAGAAATTATGAGCCACGTGGTAGCTCCACATTCTTCAGGTGATTTTGGGTTCCACAAATGTCCCCACATCGCTTAGGAATTCAGGGAATCCTAAGGGATGTAATTTGTATTATGGTCCCGATAAATTATATATAGGAGTAGGACTCCACTTGATCTTCAATTTCATTGTACGATTGCTCTTGTGTATGATAAATTCTGCTGAGTTCGAATGTCACATCAAAATGACATAAATGTACTTTAGGCTTGGAGTCTGATATGTGTCTGTACTATACCTCCTAGCTTGGACTTGGTTAATGGATCATTTGAGGTTAATTCTCCAACTAATATGGGAGTTTATAACCTCCAATTAACTCTCCCATTGATGATGCAAAATTTATTCCCTCATTCAATTGTGGTAGTTTGTAACTTCTATTACAGAATAAAAACTCTTCATTGGCGAGAAATAAATGTGGTGGTGGTTGTTGATGCGCTTTAGCCGAGAAGTGAATCCACGTGTTCGCTCTTGAGTGGTTGATCAAGCAGAGGGAGCCCACCATTGTCGGCTGCTCTGTTAGTGCCGCTATTAACCACCACATGTTAGACACAGATTGACTTGAGGGGATATCGGTTGACTGCTACAGAAGGTTTCGTGCGTCGGGCTTTAGTTGGAGGGTTAGTAGTGGGCCAACGCTGATTGACTTTTGCTTAATCACCGAGGAAACATCTCCACATGTTCGCCACTGGGTGGTGCATCGAGCAGGCAGGGCCCGCCTTTGACGGCGCCCATGTTAGTGCCAATGGAGATGTGTCATACATTGAGCTCGGATTGGAGGCTGAAGCTGGCAGTTCGGATTGGTCACATGTCATGCAGCGCTTGAACCTTATCATGAGGTATTTTCCTCACATGCGGAATGGGGAACATGAATGGCAGTGATTGTTAAAGATTGTGTCAATTATGGATGCAATATACAAAATTTTATATATTGTTAGTCCTACGTTTTTGGCATACTCCTGATAGCTCTGGGCATCTGATTGTGGGAGTGCGGTGGTTCGCGTAGTTAGAATCCATTTCGAGGGGAAAATATGCAATTTGAGGGACCCGAAGAATTGATGACATGGAAAGTTTGCAATCGGATTACCTTTCCAATAACGTATTTGCCTTTCCAGCTAGTGGACAATATAAAGACTTCCTCCTTTGGTCATCAATTAAGGCTGAAACTTTTATTCTCAAAAAGCTTGGAAGGTGGAAGACCTTCCAAAAACTTGGTCAAGAAGTAGCTGAGCGCTCAAGTGTATTTGACAATTGCCGCCATCTTGAAGAATAACATCAAAACAGAGGCTTGACTTTCCTTCAGAGAATAATTCAAGTCCTGAATTGACTTCCAAGTCTGCTCGAGCCATTTCCTAGTTTTTATGGCTTATCAAGGTCATCCAGCAGGTTCAGACTTTCCATCAGTCCTTCCGAGCACTTGGTGAAGTTTTTGGAAGTGGAAAACTCAACAAAGGTGAAAATCCTACTATTTGAGGCAACGAACTTTGCTCCGAAAAGAAAATAAGGAGCTAAAGTTGGGTATGATGAGTTGCAACGGACTTTCAAAGAGTTGGAGCTGGAGCAAGAGTTTGAGGTCGGGAATGATGGATGGCTTTTCCCCTACTTTCGGCTGAAGAATGGACCGAGTCTCAAAAGATGATAGGCATTAGTGCCTTGCCCCCAGAATTCTCATAGAGTAGTAGCTTCTTGTCCATGATTGTATTTTCATTTCTACATTGAATGCTTGGTGTGAGCAATCGACATGTGATTTACCAACCATTTTCTGAATAATGAAAATTCATGTGTAAAGTGAAGTTTCCTCTGCAAAATTTTTATTTGTTTGAATTAGCTTCCACACTTGTAGGTTTGTCAGATGCCCCCATTGCAGCTATGAGTATACACTAAGAGCTTTTCCACTCCAATTGGTCTAGAGTGGTTCCCAGAAAGAGTCTTAGATTGCTTATGGGGTGAAGACTTGGATTGCTTCTGGAGAAAGGCTTTGATTGCTTCCTCAAGGAAAGACCTGAGATGTTTCCAGGAGGAAGACCTTGATGCTTCGTAAGGCGAAGGCTTGAATGCTTCGTATGACGTAGGCATTGATACTTCGCATGTAATGACCTGTCCCGAATTTCAGGATTAGATTAGTGACTAATCACGATTAGTGAGGTTAATCGGTGATTAGTTGAGTGAAATCGGACGAACGATGCAAAATGACCGTTTTGCATTTGGGCGTGGGCAAAATGTTGACTTTTCATTCTAGCGGTCAAATGGACTTTAACCGATGACCGTGACGTAACTTAGGACGTCACGAGTTCATAGACAGGTGGCACGTTCAATTCCGACGTTCGATGAGGAAGTTATGACGTTTGGAAGTTAAGGGGCATTTTGGTAATTATGTTTAAAAGGAGGCAAATGTTGACTTTTTGACCGGGAGGTTCGATGGCCGAGGGCCAAGGACCGTTACGTAGATCGGGACGATACGAATCCATAGACAGGTGGCACGTCGAATTTGGACGTTCGACGACGAAGTTACGGTTCAAGGAAGTTTTGGGGAACTATTGCACGAATTACGAAACGAGTTAACTTTTGGACTCTAGCCTAGATATTTAATCCCTGCCCAATGGATGAGTGACAAGTGTCACCCATCCACAGGCCACCCAAATTGTATTCATGCATCGACCATCCCATTTTCTTCATTCAAACACAAACCTACCCGATCTCAGTTGGAACCCAAACCAATCCAACCCTTACCCTATGATCAGGACAGAGAGGCCAGCGAGTGAGGGAGGATGTTGGATGTTGGTGGCCGGCCTGGATGGCCAGAACCGCCGTGGTCGGCGGCTGGAAGGAGGAAAACCCGAGAGGGTTCTCGGTAAGGCTCAAAACCCATTTTAATTCAATATATGCATTATGGTTTGTTTTGGATGTTTCTAATGAATTAAAAGGGTTAGTAGGAAGGTGTTAGGATGATTTTGAGGATGGTTAGAGGTTGTAGGACACCCGGGACGGTTTTGGGAAGTTTGAACTGTGAGGTTCAAAATGGAACCATGAGTTTTAGGGAGTTTTGATTAGTTTTAAGGATTGGAATGAATGAGAAACATCAAATTAGGAAGAAAGGAATCAAGAAGGAAGAGATTGGACGAAAAATGGGGAGTCTAGAGCCATGAACCGGTCACGCCGGTCCAATTGGACCGGCCAAACTAGGTGAACCGGTCTGCTATAGGTTGATGGTGCAGGAATAGTGCCCAGCGCGTGGGCACACGCGTAGGGACTTCAGAGGGCGCGTGGGGATGCGTACCTCACCTTTTGGGGTAGTGTTCAACATACGAAATCATCTATTCGATGTAACGAACATTTTGGGACTGGTTTCGTGTCAATCGGACATCGTTTCGATAGGTTTCTGGGTGTCCGAAGGTTTAGGTTCGGTTTTAAAAATAGTTAGAAAATCGAAAAAATTATGGGACTACAATGAGAGGTTAATGAGGCTATTAGTAACCTTCTATTACGATTTGGACAGATTTGGAAGTCCCGGTGACGATGATTTTCCCGGTGACGCTTACGACACGCAAACCGAGGCGGCAGCATAGGACGGTCTGTGAGTGGACCTTGATTTTTAAACTGTGATGCATGCATAAATGTTTTATATGGATCATGAATGTGATTATATGATGTTGAATTTGATGGTTGTGAATTATATGGTTTCACGCTTTACTAGCCGATTTACGTGCTTGCACGTAAATCAAGGTTTCTAGTTTTATACCGATTTTCCGTACTTATGGTTTTGGATATGATTTCATGAAATTGTTTTGGATTTGAAAAGATAAACTCGGTTTGAGACCCATCTTTTTTGGAAACCCTCGGACTCGAAGTCCTTTTATTGACGTTGTCGGGCTGGAGGCCCAATTGGTTCTTAAATTGATTTCGGATTTGGAAATATGGAATCGGGCATGAGACCCATTTGATTTACGGAATCGGGCACAAGGACCAGTTGGTTTACGATTCAAACTGGAGGTCCAGTTTGTATGTGGATTCGGGCCTAGGGCCCAGTTATGTGTTATGATGGTGATTTCGGGTCAGAGACCCTAGAAATGGTTTTTACGGGTCATGACGGTTTATGGGAACCGGCATGAACCCTTGAAAGGATTTTACGGGTCATGACGGTTGATGGGAACCGGTATGAACCTTTGAACGGTTTTATGGTTCATGACGGCTAGTGAGGGCCGGACATGAATCCTTAAAAGGTTTCAAGAATGGTTTCAAAAGGTTTTTCATATGCCATCCTTTATATATGATTGTCTCCTCCGGGGAGGGTCATTGGTCTGGGTGGACCCCGGAGTAGTCACGGAGCACTGACTGAGTAGAGTCGCCCCCCAGTTGGGTTCCTTACTCTCAGGATGAGCATGGTTCGTTACCTCCAAGGAGGGTCATTGATCTACGGACATTGACCTGGGTGGACCCTGGAGAGACTTGGGTTTGAGACCCCGGTTAGCACGCGCGTAGCTTTATTTTACCGTGACAGGTTCTTGGATATGAAATATAATGGATAAACATGATTTCAATTGGTTTTGGGAAATTGTGTTTTATGATGATAAATGGATTTGGGCTGAGCTCTCACATATGTTTATGATGTTATGGTTTTCTGTAAATGGTTTTGGGCAGGAGCCCGTGTGACTTGTATTTACGGAACTTGGGGCTGAGTCCCTAATTATGGTTGTTTAAACATATGTGATTGGATAAATGGTTTTACTATGCATGCATGCTTTTTAGTGAAGGGTATAAGGGTCTTTATAAAATGTATTTCTGAAATATTACTTTTTGTCAACTCACAGTCTTTCTGTTTTTAATACCCTTCATGATGGATACGATGTGGACTGTAGCAGAGACCGAGATATCACATACCTCCTCTGGATCCTGGCGTACTCTGATAGCCCGGGAGGGCAAAGGTCGGAAATTTCCCTTGTATAACACTCCGTGTCAGACTAGATCAGGGGTGTTCCTCGTTAATCCCTGGGGGATTGAGGACGGGTCCTGACATTGCATGACGAAGGCTCTGGTGCTTCGCATGACGAAGGCTTTAATGCTTCGCATGTCGAAAGCTTTGGTGCTTCGCATCAGTGAAGGCTTGGATACTTCGCAAGGGTGAAGGCCTTGGTGCTTCGCATGGCGAAAACTTCAGATGCTACACGGGGGTGAAGGCTTAGGTGCATTGTGAGGGCAAAGGTTTTGGTGCTTCGCAGGGGCGAAACTTTTGGTGCTTCGACGGAGCGAAAGCTATAGTGATTCGCGGGAGTGAAGGCTTCAGATGCTTCGCTGGGGCGAAGGCTTTGGTGCTTCACGGGAGCGAAAGCTTGGATGCTTCACGAGGGTGAAGACTTTTGTTGTAACAACCCGTCCCGGAAGCCGGGATTAGAAGACTCAATAAGGTGTGAGTAGTGTGGTTAAGCGGCGGTTAGGTGGTCCCGATAGGTCCTTGAGCCTAGAATGACGAGTTTACCCCTGGTTCGGGCAAAAACGTTGACTTTTAGTTCAGGCGGTCCGATGGGTGTTGACCAATGATCAGGACGTAGTTTAGGACGTCACGACTCCGTAGGCAGGTGGCACGCCTGATTCCGACATCCGAGGAGGACTGTTGGTTATGCATGTGGTTTTCAAAACGGAGGGTTAACTCGGTTTTTGATAAATGGTTTTAAAACCTTTCTTTTATTATGGTCCACTCACATTTTCTGTTTTAAATTGCCCTCCAGGCTGTGGAGCTAGCGCGGGGTCTTGACGTCGAGGCAGTGTCTGAGGCATAGAAGTGACGCGAAGGATCCCGGAATAGTTAAAGTCTTCCGTGTGCGTGTACTTTCTTGGTTTTTTTTTTATTTTCCTTGTATTTTCGTACTATGCTCTGTAAACGATATCTTCGGGATATTTTGGTTAATTACTCCTGCGTCTGACTGGGTTTGAGTGAGTTTTACTTGGGTGTTGTGTTGGGGAGTCAGACGGGAGCGGGGTTTACCTCGGATTTCGGAGCGAAACCGGGGTGGGTCCTGACATTTGTATTTCGCGGGGGCGAAGGCTTGGATGCCTCACTGGGGCGAATACTTTGGTGCTTCGCTGGAGCGAATGCTTTGGTGCTTCGCTGGGGCGAATGCTTTGGTGCTTCGTGGGATCAAAGGCTTTGATGCTTCACGTAGGTGAAGACGTTGGCGCTTCCTGGGGCGAAGGCTTGGATGCTTCGCTGAGGCGAAGGCTTTTGTGCTTTGCGGGAGCAATGGTTTCAAATGCTTCGCGGGAGCGAAAGCTTCAGATGCTTCGTTGGGGCGAAGGCTTTAGATGCTTCGTTGGGGCGAAAGCTTTGGTGCTTCACGGGAGTAAAAGCTTCAGATGCTTCGCTGTGGCGAAGGCTTAGGTGTTTCGCGGAAGTAAAGGCTTCAGATGCTTCGCTGGGGCGAAGGCTCAGGTGCTTCGCGGGAGCGAAGGCTTCAGATGCTGCGTTGGGGCGAAGGCTTTGGTGCTTTGCGGGAGCTCCACATTCTTCCGGTGATTTTGGGTTCCACAAGCTATTAGCATGTTAGCATATTAGACTATTAGGGTTTTTTTTTTTTAATTTTTGGATTTAATTAATTAAAAATTAATTAATGAAATTAAAACCGATTCGGTTTTGGTACAAGACAATATTGCCTAACATCGAAACCGATCCTGTACCGATTTGAACCGGTATAGTATCGGTACCATACCGATCATCCATTCGGTTTTACCATTCAATTTTTTTCCGATTTGGTATGATACGAGACAAGATGATTTTGATATTTCGATACGATATGCCCACCCCTATTTCCAACCCTTACAAGAATGTGCTTTTAGATATTTAAATATGCGTTTTTAGAATCATGACCAAAAGCGTTGAAGAAATGGCCAAAGATGTTTATTATTATATAAAATGTTAAATTTTCTATCTATTTATATTAAACCATTACATGAAAAAGTGCTAGTTTTATGTCTGGAGTACCTGTTATTATACAATAATGTATATTTTTATTAACATTGAGTGCTTTTTTGTAATATACGTTATTATACAGTAATAAAATATTTTGCTTATTATACAGTTATATTGAGAAAACCGTGAACTATCATTTTAGCTCGTATGTATATACAGGCTCGCTTCATACTACTTTTACTCGCGTTCACATTAAAAAAATCACCCCTTCCGTCCTTACGAACTTTGAGTGCATTATACACAAACATGGCACATCCTATATATATGTATCTTGTTGTAGAGGTGCATGTAGTGGTGATTGGAGTAAGGATATCCTTAATTTCATGAAAACCCATATCATATTGGGGGCATTATTTTAAGGATTATTTGAGATATTATGTTTGTGGAGTGCCATAATTGATCATGAATGCTTATACTATTTACTAACATGAAAGGCAATGAGTATGAGAAACATGCCAATTGCCATGCCGGCCATGAGAAATTGCAATTGAAGCCATGAGTGGAATCCAGGTGGTGTCACTGGTGTGCAACGTGTGGATCATATATATATATATATATATTCAACCTTAATTTATATGTAATCTTAGAGATGAAGGGATGTATGTATCATACTATCATGTGTGTGTGACTGTGTGAATGTGTTACTCCAATTATATAAAATTGAGTGATGCTTAAGCTTTCTATATATATATATATACCATTATTTGTACCAATTTTATATGTTTTTTTATCCGTTTATATATATTTCGTCCTTTATATCTTTGTTACTTTATTTTCTAATTGGTGCTTTTTTTACTTTTCCAAGGAGGTCATGTAGAAGTCGGTCATCGATATCCTTATCAAAACACACTTGCATCATCCATTTCTTAATGTTCTTTGCCTTGTTTCCCAAGTTAGGTCTTAAATCACTTTCCCTGTATCCACGATGTCCTGGGTAAGTGATATGTTTTCATCATCACAGTGGAATCTTATGTAGATTTTTTCAATGTGGATATTATTCTATCACGTATTTTTTTTAAAAAAAAAAAATTAATTAAAGTGTGTTTAGTAGAAGTTTTATATTAGAAAAGTTATAAAAATTGGTCCGCATTTAAAATCACTGATTATAATCAATCCAAGACCAGGAGTATGTATCATCCTGGATTAATTTTTTTAAATCAAAATTGATTGGTAAAATCTGAATTAAGAGTGGGTTGTTTGAGATTACTCAGATGAGGAGTCCATGAGACATAAAAGGAGAATGCATAATCTTAATGTATTACCATAGGTGAGAAAATAAAATCATTTTCGTAGCCTAAATATCAGTGCAGGTGAAATAAAAAAACTTCGTTGTTTTGGAAAGTAATTCTAACCTTAGTTGATTTTTTCTAATTTGAACTTGGCTAATTTTATTTATTTTTTAATTATTATACATATAAAATACATATATTTTTTTCACCCACAAATTTTACCCCGTGGTATAGCATACCCTAGCGCATGAGATCATCTGCCCTTAATTATAGTGACACTCAACTCGTTTATTTCTTTATATGTGTGCTGAGCTCTCTCAAATTCTCAACATGATTCGTACTTGATTTTGTAATGTTGATGAAAATCGAAACATATGAGAGAGGATTGGTCGATCCCAAAAAAAAAAATTGATAAAGGATTGAGACAACTCTTGGTGTTAGTACTATTGCAATAATCCTAAGGGATCCAATTATGATTCTTCAATAGTACTTTCATCATATGGTTAATTAGAAGTCAACCAAATGAATGATGAAAAGCTAAGAGTATAGGAGTCGTCAAAATTTATGATCTCACATTGGCTCATTCATTATAGTACGCAGGGGCCTTAGTAAATTCTCATTTATTAAAGTGACATCTGTATTGACAAATAATTTGATGAACAAATTCAATGACCTTAATTCGACATAGCTGATGAAGGACCAACAAACTGGTAGATGCGGGCAGCTCAATCAATGTTCATCAATTCTACAATAGTTGTGAGTAGAGTAATCAGTAAAACGATGAAATAAATATCGCGTCAATCGGTGGAAGCATGTTAATTAATAAATGGAAGTGGGACGGTTGGTTTACCAATCGTGTATGTATAGTACCCATAATCACTAATTACATAATAAAAAAAATTATACATTTGGTGAAGGCAATTAAGAGAGAGTGATGATCATCAATTAATATAATCATGTAGTCAAACATACAAAACCTCAAACACGAACGAGAACAACTTGGGATAATCGTAAAGCATGTCACAAATATTTATCCAAAATTGCCTTCTTCTTTTTTTCACTTCGTTACATACTTACATGTCGCAAATATTTATCCAAATTGCCTTTTTGTTTTCACTTTGTTACTTAGGTTTATCCTTTTCCCACCATCATACTTCGCAACCTCATTTTCTGAGTTGTTGATGGTATTGGATTTAAGGTGATATATATATATATATATAATAAATTTAAGAACTTCATAAGTGCGAATATAAATTATCTAATTTTTTTTATAGAAATATAAAAAAAAAATTGGTTCATGTGCATTAATCTTGTTAAAAATGGAGGCTGGGAGGGAATATCGAGGAACATCAGGACATGTGACCTTGATTAGCGGTGAAGTATGGGCTTTGTGTCTTAAGCTTGTCGTTTGCCTTTTTTAACGAGTGCCTTTATCTTTCTCCTTCTCTTTATCTTTCTCTCTCACTGTATATGGATGGAATGAAGCGTGGAAGAGTTTGGAGATTCTTTATGGAAAAAGTTTGACCATGTGTTCCCCTGCAGCTGCCAGTTTGACTAACCCTGCAAGCACCATTTCCAGATCTGCATGCTCTTGTCTCTTGCTCCTTAGTGGAAACCAGCCCACCATTATCTCAATCTTAATCTCGATTCACTAAACTTAAATCCCATTTTATCTTTCAATTACTTCATATTCAATTCAATACCATAATCCATCAACAAATTATTAAATATAAATAATCGACAACCTCAAAATTAGCTAAAAGCTGCTGCTATCAACAGTTGCATACACTACTCATCAGCAGTTGATGATAATATGAACATATTATCCAATTTGACAAACTAATTTTTACTATAAAATGTACATTTGTTTCGTAATCAGAATATTTATCACCCTTTGTAAGATTTATTGTAAAAAACACTAGACATCGATTCGTTGTTCTTGAATGTGAAAATAAAATGCAATTAGTTTAGTTGTATCATGTATGCATAACTTAACCTACAATTTTCATAGATCGAAGGAGAAAATTTGTGCGTAATTGATTTTTTAAAAGAGAGTTGTTAAATTTGATTCCACCTTTGGTTACGTTGGCGAAAAGAAAGACATCGCTACAATATACTTAAAGCCAGCTCCCGTCAGGGGCTATCAGCATTGGAACAAACGAATCAAGGCCCAGCCTGGCTTGCGTCGCTCCATTGCTCAATATGAAGTCCACTCTCTTGTAAGTTTGATCGGCCCATTTTACAATCCAATACACTTATGGGCCTACTTTGGGCCTGTGTGATAAATGATATATGCAAATAGAAATCCCTAGAATATAAAAAATTATGAAAGCTACATATGATCAAATGAGCCATATGAGTCGACAGGGACCAAGGAAAATGCAAAGCAGCTTCCTTTAACCAAATTTGGAGAGCAAAACAAATAAATATATTATATACCATCATTCTCCATTTATAATCATTTGGGGTTTTGATCATCTATTGATCATTAGGCAACTCCCCAACTTCACAAAATAATTCAATGAAATTTTAGCATTTTCAATAAAAGTACTATATTTGGCCTTTGATGCATTAATAAAATTAGCCCTTTTTATATATATATATATATAAAAAAATCTAATCTTGTGCATATTCTTTGTATATAAAATAAACACGGCTATATGTACTATCTTACAAAATACAAAGTAATTTAATTGATTAAAATAATATCATTCATTAATGATCACATCAGATAATTTAGTTGATATTATTATTAAAAATAGTTCAATTAATGTGATCAATTAAAATAATTTAATTGATATAATCAATTAACATAAATTTAGTACAATTTCTCATATAAGCAACCAACTAATTAAAGCATACAAATTACTTGTTTCACTCGTTTGAAATTAACTATTACATTTTTATTACAATTTCAACACGGTTGTAATTAAACGTTTTTTAAAGAATTCATAGTTTGTTTTTTTTTGGTCGAATACAGATTTCATATTCCCACACTAATAAAATTGTAATTAGTAAAACGTAAAATGAATTTTCAGCGTGATTACAGCATGTTTGGGTCGGTTCTATCACGTGACCATCACGTGAAGTTGCATGTGACACGATCCAACGGTTCATGATCAATTATTAAAGAAATAACGGAATCCACCAATAATGACCTGGCGCAGCATGGACGGTGGTGATGAAAGTAAAGTTAGGACCAAGACACAGTAAAACGTATGCAAGCCCGCAGTATAATCTGTTAACTTGTTCCTATTTTCCTCTGCTTAGTCTATAAGCTTCGACACTCATCACACTCTTTATTCCTCGAATTTATGTCTTTTTAACAACGTTCACACACGCCACGACTTGTCTTCTTGTCTGATAAATAAACCAGCTGGTTCAGAAACGCCACAGAAATCAAGAGGTCTATCAGAATTCAGAAATAATGGTGAAGGATAGGAAGATTGGAGTTGCCATGGACTTCTCAAAGAGCAGCAAGAACGCTCTTCAGTGGGCTGTCGACAATTTGGTCGATAAAGGCGACACCCTTTACGTCATCCACATCAACCACAACTCCCCTGACGAGTCTCGAACACAGCTCTGGGCTGTTTCTGGTTCTCGTAAGTCCCTCTGCAACCGAGTTTGAATCTTTAAGAAAAAAATTGTAGCTTCAAATCAAATTAGATATCAGTTTGATGATCTGTTTTTTTTTAGCTACAGGTTAAAGCTTTGAATCAAATTCATTATGTATTTGATGATCTGAGTTTTTTTCTTTTTTCTTTTTTCGCAGCTCTGATTCCATTGGCAGAGTTCAGAGAGCCAGAGATCATGAAGAAGTATGGTGTCCAAACTGATATAGAAGTTCTTGACACACTCGACACTGCTTCCAGGCAGAAAGAGGTTAGATTTTGTTCCCATTTTTTTCATGTATTTATTGAATTTGATTTTTTACTGTATATATTTAATTATTTTTATTAATTTGGTTTTGATGGATTGAAGGTGAACGTTGTGACAAAGCTTTACTGGGGAGATGCAAGGGAGAAGCTCATTCAAGCCATTGAAGATCTGAAGCTGGATTCTTTGGTCATGGGAAGCAGAGGCCTCAGTACCATCAAAAGGTATGCAATTTCATTTATTCTTTAATTTCCTTTTATTATTATTATTTTTTTCAATTTGATTTTCTTAATTGAGCTTTGATTTTGATAAATATAATCTATGAAACAGGATCATAATGGGGAGTGTGAGCAACTATGTACTGACTAATGCTCCAATCCCTGTGACCATCGTCAAGGATTCGAGCTTGGAACACCATTGAATCATCTGATAGTTTGAAACTCGGATGGATCCGGTTTTTCATAAAATAATCCATAATTAACAGGGGCGTTGCTTGATGCCGAATGAATGGACATGTACTACGTTAAACGAAGATCAATGTATTTGGTTTGGTTATTATAATTCTGTTTTTCTTCATCTTCAATTCAATTATCCCTCGTACAATTCGGCCAGAAGCCATTGGCAATGGTCGAAACCGTGACCTCACCTCTGGCACTGGCCCCCTCTACCACCAGCCCAAACTCCTGGGGTCCGCATAAGCTCCTATCGACAGAAAAAAACCACTTTATATATAAATAAATTAATAAATAATTAAATGTAATTTATACGATCGAACGAGACACCTTCAGCCCACCGTCACCCCCCCTAGTATTATTGCTTATGCTCGGGTGCTTTTAATAAACAATAATTGCACTTGGCTGATGATAAAGGACAAGTGGACAACCAGGTTTCTTTGGTAGATATCATAACGCACACAACTGCATAAATATATAAATGACAATGTCAGGCTAAACTTCATTTGCAAATTATATTGGTAAATTATAAACTAAAATATATATAGTTTTCCATTAGGCATCACCATTTGACCCAAAATCGTATGGGCTTATGGGGGCCCGATAAGCCCGATGGACAAAAGCCCGGCTCGACCCGTTATGGGCCGTGGGCCAGCTCGGCCCGAGAGTTAGCGGGCTGGGCTTGGGCTTATGGTGTTCAAACCCGATAGACCCGATAGGCCCGAGCCCGATAAAGTCCGATAAGCCCAGTCCGACCCGCCCGTAATAAACCCGGCTCATAAACCCGAAAATATAAAATATTTATTATTTAAAAATTAATACTCAACCCATTCTTAATACTAATATTTCAATCCAAATCCAAATCTCAGCCCCAAGTCCACCTAATTTATTTTAAAAAACTCAATACTCAATACTCAATACCCAATACCCAATATAAACCGTAACCACTGCTCCACCTACTTAATAAGCCCAACGTTTTTGGACCCTTGAGTATTTTATTTTAACGAGACCACATTTTTGCACCTTTGTATATTTTTTTTTCATTATTAATATTTTTTTGTAATTTTAAAATTTGAGATATAATTTATTGCAAAAGCCCACGTAAGCCCGATCCAAGTGGGCTTAATAGGTCCGACCCGAAAAGCCCGATATAAATCCGGCCCGATAAAAGCCCGTGGGCACTTTTTTATGTCATTAAGCCCGCCTGACCCGGCCCGCAAATTTAAAAATTATTTAATAAGCCCGACCAGGCCCGACCCAATGCCGAAGCCTATTTTCCATTATAAATAAGGCATGTTTACATTAATATGTAGTTTGTAAATGTAATTTATTAATATGATCTTTCTAGCCTTATATATGTATAAAATAAAAGTAATAGAACATACGTAAATATAGTTATATTGATTAAAACATATGAGTTCTTTCATATTTATGGATAATAATAATGACTCATCACATTAGGATTGATTTTAAACTATCATCTACTTTCAACGTAATCACAGGACATCATGATAGTTATGTTATCTCGAGGAGGCATAGTTTCCTTAACCATAATGTGGCTCACAAACTCATCACACCATTTACACATCTTGGGACATCTCTCTTTGGTCAATTGGTCCACCCCCATATCTACCCGGTCCTCCTTGTCCCAAGAAGCTTTACATATTGCTGGCAAGTGGCAAGCACTAAACAACAGTATTTTCTTCATTTTTTGGTCAAAGAGTTATTATTCATTAATTAAAAGAGTTCAATAATATATTTAGAAATTAAAAAACTTAACCTAACAAACAAACAAGCCCAAATACAGAAAAATCCAAAGTAAAATGTGTAAAATATTTAGATCGAACATTGAAGTATATTCACAAATCATGGGCTTCCATAATTATTGAGTTTATCTAGAACATACTAGTGGTTCTAGATTAATCATAAAGTTCATGAACCCAAGATATATGTAGAAGGTTCATGAAGAAAGTATGAGGAAAGTTCATGAATGAAGTAGGTAGGTAAATAAGGTATTAATGAAGACATCTTTGATGGTTTCCCCTTGGCCTATATAAGGAGAGGTCATTTTCTCATTCATTCAATCTCATCCAAGAAAAATATCTTCCTCCAAGTAGAGAGCAAAGAGTATCCACTCCAATTAAAGAGTGTTAATTAAGTGTTGTAGTGTAGGTAGTAAAACAAGCGTGAGAGATGGTTTTCTTCAAGTAGTGTTCTTGAAGTTGTGCATCTCTTTGTACCCCTAATTTAATTATTAAAAGTTCTTGTTATTTTTGCCTCGTGGACGTAGACACCTTATCGAACCACGTTATATCCAATGTTTTTTATTCCTTCTATATATATATATATATTGTAGTTTGAGTTATTATTTCATTGTACTACTTTTTCCAACAATGATATCAGAGCTTCTGGTTCATACGAGGGGACTAAATTTGTTGTCCTTACTTCTTAGATTTTAAGGCGGTTGACCTCTCTGACAGTCTTGTTTTGGCATTACAACAGATTGGGTATCATTTCTTTTAGTTCTTCTCATGATCGTTCTTCTCATCTCTGATTGTGAAGACCCAGAAATTCGAAAAAGAAAAAATTGGAAAAATGGGAAGGAAAGAACGATTTTACCCTTGGTCATGGAGGGGCAAAAGTTGACTTTTCATTCGAGACATTGTTCAGACTTTCCGAAGAGACCATTGGGTAGGTCTGGGAACGCTGAATCCGTAGACAAGCGACATGCCAAAATCGGAGTTTAAATGGTAAAGTTACGGACCTAGAAATGCTAGGGGCATTATGGTCATTTTGTTGGTAAAGGGCAAAAAAGGTAATTTTGGGCTGGGATGTGATGAGTCGACCATCTTGGTGAGTCATACAGTTATGTGAGTGACATCTGTCACCTCGTGGTATGGATGGCTGGGCTATACGTGGCAACAAAAAAGGAATGCTTGTGGCTTATTCATCCATGGTGGGAGATTAGCACCGTTCAAAATTTACCTTCAACAATTTGTATAAGGTGAGGGATATTATGAAAGGTGAGACAGTGGGACAAAATCCAGAGACGAAAATTAGTTAGAATTAATGTAGAATGGAGGGGAATTGAACCCCCAAATTGTAACGACCCGTCCCAGAACTAGGGTTAAGATAGTGATTAAGATGGGATTAGTAAGCTTAATCGGTGGTTAGTTGGTCTCGTTGGGGTCGTTAGTGTAGAATGACGATTTTGCCCCTAGTTCGGGCAAAAAGTGGACTTTTAGTTCGGGTGGTCAATTGGGTTTTGACCGATGACTAGGACGTAGTTTAGGACATCACGAATCCATAGACAGGTGGTACGCCCGATTCCGACATCCGAGAAGGAAGTTATGATGTTCGGAATGATGAGGGCATAACCGTAATTTGGGTAAAATAGGGGGAAAAGTTGACTTTTCGTATGATCGGGTTTTGGTATGTTGACCTAGGACCGTTAGATAGATCTTGTCGTCCTGAGTTCGATGACAGGCGGCACGTATTCATCGGACTTACGATGTGTGAGTTACGGGTCTAGAAAGATAGTGGCGCAATTGTAAATTTGGGTTAAAAGAAAGGGTATTTTGGTCTTTTGGTTGTCTGGGGATCTGTGCACAGAGAGGAAATTGGATGGCTGAGATTAGGCCACTTGTGAGAGGAAGGATAAGATAGTGACACGTGTAGGAGGTCTGGTTGGTTCTAGTGAGTGCACGGTCCAATTATTTGGGGTGCAACTGTGCTCTGTGTGTGTGTGTTCTTTGAACCAGGGAGAAACAGAGAGGGAAATTGAGAGAAAATTGAGAGACGATGGTGAGTGTTGGTGTGTTCTGGTGAGTGAGGAGTGATCAGAGGGTGGAAGAGTGAACCAGTGAGTGTTTGGGGGAGTGAGATCGTACAAGAACACGGTGGTCGGGGCAGTCGGTTTTCAGAGGAAACAGAGAAGAAGTGGAAGATCGTGGTGGTGGTGCGGCCGTGATCGATCAATCGAGGCCAATGGAGGTGTCCAGAGGATGGAGGAGGACGGGAGGAGCTACTGCCTCACGGCTAAGCTCACGACGGCGACAGGAGGACATGTAATTTCTTGTTTTCCCTTTTGATGCTCTGTTTTGCCGTCTAGTTTCAGGAGCTAAGTCGTGACTTTAGGGGTAGAATCGAGGATTCTAGTGAGGTCTAGGGAGTTCAGTGGAGTCCTAGGAGTCTTCTGGTGGTGCAGCCGTGACGGGGAAGTGCACGGTGGAGGTGGAACGAAGGAGGGTACTAGTGTACTCAATTTTTCTGTTTTTCTCAGGATGAAAGTCGTGGTTGTAGGGGGTGAGTCGACGGTTTTGGTGAGTTGAGTGAGACTCAGTGAGGTCCTAGGAAGGGTTTAAGATAGCCACCGTGACGGGGGATGACCTGGGTGGCCAGAGAAGGAAACAGGGGACTGAACGGGTCTGGTTTCGAGTTAGGGACGATGACTTAGGGGCTGAGTCGAGATGTCTAAGTAAGGGGAATGGATAGCTTAGGTCTGGACGATGCTGTTGGTGAAGAGAGGAGTGGTTTTGGTACAGGTACGGCGGAGAACCGCCCTCGCCGGTTCGATTTGCAGGTACTGTGTCGAACCGGGTCTGCTCGAGGAAGACGATGCACTGTAGCTGGCGCGTGAGGGCCACGCGCAACCACTTTGGGCGGCGCGTAGGGGCGTGTACGGTGGTGGCAGGGGAAGTTGTCAACATGGTTTTTGGTCTAGGTGTTGTGACGAGTCTTTTAGCGTTGGTTTCGGGTTAATCGGACGTCAAATCGAAGTAGTTTCGCGAGGGTGAAGGTTTAGGGTTCCGGTTCGGTACATTTAGGACCCGGGGATTTTCGGGGAAAATTAGGAGAGTCTTGGTGGACATGTTAGTAACGTACTTTGGCGGTTATTGACAGGATCGGGAGTTCCCAAGGAAGCTGAGGAACGTACGAGACGTACGGGACGCGATTGAGGGCTTGGTACTGTGAGTGGACCCTTTCCTTAAACTCGAGCATGCATAACTGTTTTTCTATAATTGTTTTATGGTTTTACATGTGATTTTATGCTTATCGAATATGTGATAACTATTTTATATAATTGTACGTTTTACGAGAAGTTACGGTTTTCAGTACGTTTTACGAGGAAGCTAGTTTTGGGATTTCAAATGATAAAGGGTTTTCAATGATTATAAAGGGATTTTGGAACATGATTTGATGATCAAGGTTTTCGGTTTTAGAATCAGATTTCGGATAACGGGATTTGATTTTCAAAGTGAAAAGTGGATTTCTGGATTTGGGTTCGGAATGACGGTTCGGAATGCCGGAAGAGCTTCGGACCGGTGATTTCGGATTCGGATTTGGATGTGAATTTAGACATGATTTTTCAAATGGTTTTGGATTGGATTTGCTGGATCTGGTTATTAGGTTTAAAGACCCGGATATTGATTGACGGGGGACGGGCCCAGATTGGGTTTAAAGACCCGGATTGAGTTTAAAGACTCGGGAGTTTAAAGACTCGGATATATTGATATTTCCCCCGTAGGCCTGTTGAGTTTAAAGACTCGGGAGTTTAAAAACTCGGATATTATTGAGGCCTGGATTGAGTTTAAAGACTCGGGAGTTTAAAGACTCGGATAGGTCCAGCAGGTTTGATCGGAAAATGATGATTTGATATTCACGATTTATGATACGGTTTTATGATGCTTATGATATGGTTTCTATAACTGTTTTATAGTGTTTCTGTTCTTATGGTGAGGTTATGTGAATTATACTGTTTTTTTAGAATGCTTCTGTAAATGTTTTATGGCGATTGATTGATAACTGTTTTCATAACTGGGTTATGCATGTGGTTTCAAAACGGAGGGCTAAACCCGGTTTTCTTATAAAATGGTTTTGGAAACTTTTCTTTTATTTATGGTCCACTCACACCTTCTGTTTTTAACTGCCCTCCAGGTTATGGAGCTAGCGCGGGGTTCCGGCGTCGAGGCAGCGTCTGAGGCATAGCAGTTACGAGAGGGATCCCGGAGTGTTTAATTTTCCCGTGTGCGCATACTGTTTATCGGTTTTCTTTCTTTTGTACTGTGGTACTATGCTCTGTAAACGTTTAAATTTTGGGATGTATTGTATAGTTCTCATGCGTCTGACTGAGTATTTTGGTGGTTTCGAGTGAATTTACCTTAGTGTGTGTCGGGTTGTTAGACGGGAGCGGGATTTACCTCGAGTTTCTGGGTGAAACCGAGGTGGGTCCTGACACAAATCCAAAACCCAAATCCTTGAAATTTGAATTGATCAATTTTCGAATTTGAAATTAGGAACCACAAACACTGCAATTGTGTAACGACCCATCCAGGAAATCGGGATTAGATTAGTTTTTAATGACAGATTAGTGAGATTAATCAGTAATTAGTTGGACGATTTTGGACGGCCGGTGCAAAATGACGATTTTGCCCTTGGAATGGGCAAAAATGTTGACTTTTTAATATGGCGGTCAAATGGACTTTGATCGATGACCATAACATAGTTCGAGACGTCACGAGTACATAGATAGGTGGCACGTCCGATTCCGACATTCGAGGAAAAAGTTATGACGTTTGGAAGTTTGAGGGTAAGTTGGTAATTTGGTTGAAATTGGGCAATTTGTTGACTTTTCTAATGACATGGACTTTTCACGGACTTCGAGGACCGTTAGGTAGGTCTCGATCCCCTGATTACAACGACATGCAGCATGTGTCAATTGGAGTTTGGGAAATAGAGTTACAGGTTTAGTAAATAAGAGGGGCAAAATGGTAATTTGTCTTTTAGGGGCATTATGGTCAATTGTTTGCATGGGGAAGTGTGCCCAGAGGATTTGTGACACTTGGCTTGTGTTGGAGTCTGTGCCTACCAGATTTAGGACACATGTCCTATCCTGGAAGGCTGTGGAACACTCCTAGCCTCCTCATATCCAAATTAAAAGGAAATAATTGGGCTAACCGGTTGGAAAACAGAGAACAAGGTAAGGTGGTCACTATGAACCTAATTCCTCCTCTGAACTTCACCAATTTCCAGTGATCTAGGATTGAAACAGGGGGGGAGATGAGGACAGTGGAAGGGTGGAGGTGATGCCACGAGCGCCGTCGTGGACGGTGGCCTCGAACGGTAAGGAGCAAAACAGGGGAACCCGGGGAGGTTAAACTAGAAAAATTACCAACATATATTGACAGGACCCATCCTAATCCCCCCGGGATTACCGTGGAATGTGCCCTGCTCCCGTCCAACAAGAGGTGTTAGACAAGGGATAACCAAGAGCCACTGCCCATCGGGGCATCCAGAGTGCGCAAGGATCGATGGAGGAGGTGTGCAATGTCCCAGTCTCTGCTGCAATCGCATCCGTAATCAACCTGAAGGGCATTAAAACCAAAAGCTGTGAGTGGACAAAAACCAATAAGTTTACCAAATACATTTATAAGACATTTATGCCCTCCAATAAAAACGTATGCATGCCACCAAAAACCAGTAACCAAAACGTTTGCTCAACCGAGCCATTAGGGCCTTAGCCCAAAAACTGTTAACCAAAAACCAAGTGTGGGAACTCAGCCCAAAACAGTGGAATACCACAACCATACATATTAAAACCATGTGGGCCACCGCCCAAAGCCATAAATATAAATCCATAAATCCAAAACCATTTAGGGTCCCCGACCCGACATACCATTTCATAACCAATAATCCATTTTTACCACATAACACATATCCAACCGAAAAGCCATTTCATAGATCCATTAATCCATATTTTACCATTACCATCACCAGCATCCCAGATGCTTAGCGTCCCAGACGCTTGACGTCCCTGACGTCATATCTCACGGTTTCATAAGCTACGCGTGCTGTCCGGGGTCTCTCCGGGTCCATATATCTGACATCCCTGATGTCTGACGTCCCTGACGTCAATCATAGCAATCCTGCTCCTGAGTCATCATACGGTCCGGCTGCTCCGTATAATGACCCCTCGCAGGCAATGCACCGTGACTTCCCAGTGTCCCAGACATCTGGAGGAGATCATCATATATCCTTGTATCCAGATGGTATATGGAAAACAGTTTTATTAAATCCTTTTATCACATCATTACCATTGGGCCCTGCCCGAAATTTCCATAAAACCACATAATTCCATTTAGGGTCCCTGACCCAAAATCACAATTATTAAACATAGGGTCCCTGACCCGAAATCACATTTATAATCCAACTGGGCCTCATGCCCGATTTTATGAACCACTGGGCCCACGGCCCGATTTGTAAACCAACTGGGCCCGCAGCCCGACTTATAAACCCACTGGGCCCACGGCCCGAATTCGTAAATCAACTGGGCCCCTGGCCCGATAACATAACTCAAATGGGTCTCAGCCCGATTTCATGTCAACTGGGCCCCTGGCTCGATTTCATTAACCAACTGGGCCCCTGGCCCGATTTCATTAACCAACTGGGCCCCCGGCCCGATTATCAAATGGACTCCAAGTCCGAAATTTCCAAAACAAGTGGGCCTCAAGCCCGAGTTCATATTTCCAATTTCAAAACCATTTCATCATATTATATCCAAGTCATAAATATGAAAAATCCATGTAAAACCGGAAAACCTCGATTTACGTGCAAGCACGTAAATCGCCTCGAAATACGTGAAACCGTACAATTTACCAACAACCAAATCAACATCACACAATCACAACCATAATCCATATAAAACATTTAAGCATGCATAGAATTTATAAAACCAAAGTCCACTCACAGACCGTTTTAACGGTATGCCTCGATACGCGTGCCACCGGCCCTCCCGGGCCACACCACTATCACCGGGACTCCCAATCCTGTCCAAAACACATTAGAGGGTCACTAACCTCATCATTAACATCCTATCAAAGTCCCGTAATTTTTCCGAATTTTTACTTATTTTTAAACTTAATTTAAAACCTTCGGACATCCCGAACAATATCGAGACGGTGTCCGATCGACACGAAACCAATTCCAAAATGTCCGTTACATTAAATAGGACAGAAGTCATGTTGACCTCACCTCGAGATTCGTGCCCACGCGCCGTCATGCGCCGCCGTGAGTGGCTGCGCGTGAAATCCACGCGCCTGCTACAGTGCATCGTCCTAACCCGTATGTCTGGTAAACGGGTCCAATTTACCCGCGATACAACCTGGTTCAATGTCCATCAATTCAACCTTAATTCCTTCAATTGATCAATCAGTTAGTTTCGTTTTAAGTCCAATTACAGGTCTGTAAACTCAATTACACAAATCCTTACCCAGATTCCATCGATTCCACGATGAACACGAAGAACACTCCGGTCACTGTTCAATCATGGGATTCCCTCAATTCCAATTGATTTCCTTAAATTGAATCAACTAGAAGCATCAGTGGACCATGAGGAACAATTCCCCCACATCAATTGCATCAATCCTGTGCTCAATCGTCACGACTCAAGCTCGAACACCGTCCACTGTGCAACCATGGAGTTCTGTCAACCACAGCCGTTTTCCTTCAATTGATGAACCCAGAAGCATCGTGGGATCATGAGAAACAGTTTCCCCACCTCAATTTCATCCAATGAAGCCTCCAATTCCACGACTCAAGCTCGATTTTTCTCCTCTGTCACCAAGTGTGATCAGAGCCAAAACAGCACCAATTCACCTCGTTTCTTCGACAATTATGATCGCTGTGATCCCAGGAAGCTGAAGGTAATCTCCAATTCGATCCTCACGGCTCAATTCCTTCAATTCGAATTTTCCCTCTAATTTTCCCGAAATCCAAAATCCAAAATTCAACCCACACTCAATCCCTCGTGTTTCCCCGTTAATTCAATCATCTTAGTCTCTCAGTTTTCTCTCAGGAACGGCAGAGAGAGGGAGCCAATTCTCCCAATCTGATTCCCCCAATTTTGTGCACGGTTTAGGAACAAAGAAGAGGAAATGAGGGAGAAAATGGAGGAAATGATGAAGGATAAATGATGATGTTGTAATGATGGTGTTGGGAGGGAAACATGGAGCTGGAAACAAGGGATGGGTGACACTTGTCACTCATCCGGATGTGCACAGTCAATGGTCACTATTCATTATTATATTATTATTTTAATCCGAGCCTCGGTTCGTTAATTCGTTTCCTTGACCATAACTTCGTCGTCGAATCTCCGATTTCGGCATGCCGCCTGTCGTTGGATTCATATCGACGAAACCTACGTAATGGTCCTTGGCCCTCGTCCATCGGACCTCCCGGTCAAAAAGTCAACATTTGGCCCCTAACATGCCAAATTACCAAAATACCCCTCAACTTCCGAACATCATAACTTTCTCTACGAATGTCGGAATCGAACGTGCCACCTGTCTATGAACTCGTGACGTCCCGAACTACGTCACGGTCATCGGTCAAAGTCCATTTGACCGCCCGATCAAAAAGTCAACATTTTGCCCACGAACAGGGGCAAAACGGTCATTTTGCACAATTTGTCCGATTCCGCCCTACTAACCACCGTTCAACCTCACTAAACGAGATTAGTGACTAATCTAATCCCGGAATTCGGGACGGGTCGTTACAATCTTCCCTCCTTAATAAATTTCGTCCTCGAAATTCCAACCGCTCTAATCTCAACGTACTTCCCTCCTTAATTAGTTTCGCTCTCGAAACTCGATTACCCTGATTCCACAAACACCCCGTGGAAAGTGGAATCGACCACGCAACACGTGTACACCCGTACACCAACTACTTAGACAAAACTTGTCTACACCCAAACGTACCACTAGTACTCAAAACGCAACGACTACATTCGACCCCGTCGAATGACTGAAACTACTTGTTTCGAATTTGACACCACTTGTCCAAACTACCCTCTCGTTGACGCAACAACTCGACGGTTCCTTTCCCACTCCCACTAGGAGTCAGCTGACCCCACTCAACAATCTATGTTGACACATCCTGACAATCTGTCACCACACAGTTGTTGTCAGTCGAAAACTGACACTAGACTCACTTGTGGCTACTCATGCCACCAACGTACTTGACTCACAAATACACTTACCGACATTTTCACCCGACTCGTGTGTAATTAAACACATTGGAATTACCATGACCCATTGCATAGTAATGTCTGGTCCACAACCATTCCCATGGTATCGGAACCAATCCGACTACCAACACGTTCACCGACACACCTCGGGTATATCCCGTATACCGTAACTAGACATCACAAGTCTACAAGGTATTGTACCTCGAACCATGTACGAAGTACACACATCTACCTAATAACCAGACTACAACCACCTAGGTCATAGCCGAACGCGTTCCACTAATGGAGT
The DNA here is from genome assembly GCA_032719365.1 of Prinsepia uniflora. Taxonomy (NCBI): domain Eukaryota; kingdom Viridiplantae; phylum Streptophyta; class Magnoliopsida; order Rosales; family Rosaceae; genus Prinsepia; species Prinsepia uniflora. The sequence continues at coordinate 84,705,847 of CM064862.1, forward strand.
ACGTTTGCCCAATCCAGCATGAGACAAATCGAAACTCCACCCAACATCTAGTTCCAATTCCGAATCTGAATCTGCAATTTAGTAAGAAATCCCGGATCCAAGCCCAGACATCACATTTTAATTCATATCCAAATCCGAATCCGAAATCATTATTCCGTAAGCTAGCATTTGGAATAATCGTTCCGTATTCAAATCCGGAAATCCATTTTCAAGTTCCAAAATCGAATCCTGAATCGTCACCCAGAAATCCGATTCCAAATCCCGAAATCTCATCACATTTACCATGACACACCCAAAACCGAACCTTTCGGTCACCTGTTCAATACCTCCAATTGACTTCATAGGGAAGCCAATCTAACCTCCACACGTCTAAGGTTGACAAAATTCGACCAGTCGGAAACCCACTCACTCGAGTAAGATACCATACGGGCCCCACGTCGAAAAGAAGTTCAACCTCGCCGTTTACGACTCACACACCCAAGTTCGTATCAATCCTTGTCATTCCACCTAGGAAAACCAAGGATGATCCAAAATGATGACACCAATACTCATCCTACGTGGATGCAACAAAACTCACTGCACTCACCACGCCATGTGACACCACATCGTCTGCCACCAAGCAGAAAATGAGAAATCTCGTTTACCTAATTTCGAATACGTAGCTCCTCCTAATGACCCACAAATACACATGGGCCCACCAACCAATACTCGCTCAACGTACTGGTAACTACACTCAACGTCTGCCAGGGCAGAAAACAAGAAGTCAACCCCTATGACTTCGGAATACCAATCACCCAAAAACGAGCACTACTTTCGTTCCCCAATCACAACTCTCCCCGACACTAAGGTTCCAACCATGTTGGAAACAGACATGCTCCCAACAAGACGTCAAGTCTAACCACTAGACTTCCTACCTCCTCAATTCACTTGGACAACCCCGTGTCCACAATCAATCTGTTATTGTTCCGTTTGCACATCCCAACCTTTACAGGTTCAACACTCGGTTTTCCAAGTTTTCAATTATACCTTTTTATCCACTCATCGCTGGTTATCTCACCACTATTGGGACTTATCCCAACACATCACAATCTTAACTGGATCCCATCCAGTCCATCACTCAACCACTACTTAATCTCAAAGACCGAACATATGTTCATCATGACGGAGTCACACCCCAACTTGTGGCTCATCGTCAACACCATCACCGACACTAGCACCAGCGCTAGTACCAGCACCAACATACTATCAACAACACTAGTATCAGCACACAGGCATCCATACTAGCATCGGTACAAAAGTACCAACCCACAAACATTCATACTTGCACACCGTGTGCAAATACGACAACCCTGGATCTCCGTTCATACCGAACGACGATCCCGTACCTCACGACTATGGGTACCACCACTCTGACAATCCAAATCAGGAAAATGAACGCTCCCTGAACGTCCCCTGATCCCCAAGTATTATAACCACACCAATTACCCTCGATAGCCAGTCATCTCCATATGACTTCCGACTAACTGTCATTGCTATCGAGATCCGCATCCACACATCACACCAATACCCGATCCAACACGGGATTCCATAATTTATCTCAGAACCGTATCCGTAAATCGAATCCCATAGTTCTGTCTAGACTCACCAGAGCCATCCACATGGTCATCCATGACCTCAGCCGCTCGTCGCAGCACAAGTTCTCATCCACTAGCCACAATTAAGGTTTACCTTTTAATACTAGGGTTCCACAATCACACCCTATGGTTCAACCGAACCAAACAGCTCTCCGTAATATAAAATTGTAACGACCCGAACTTTCGTAATTCTTATTTTATTGTAAAATGACCGTTTTGCCCCTGAGGGGGGAAAAGTTGACTTTTACCTCGGGAAGTATTTAGGACTTTGACACGTGACCGTGACGTAGTTTAGGACGCCACGAGTTCTTAGGCAGGTGGCACGTTCGATTCTGACGTTCGAGGAAGAAGTTGTGACGTTCGGAAGTCGAGGGGCATTTTGGTAATTTGGCCATTTGGGGGCCAAATGTTGACTTTTGACCCGGGAAGTCCAACGGACGAGGGCCAATGACCGTTACGTAGGTCTCGTCAATACGAATCCGTAGACAGGCGGCACGCCGATATCGGACTTACGACGAAAAAGTTATGGTCAAGAACGTAACCGAACTAACCGAGACTCGGAACTTAAAATAATAATAAAATATTAGAATGTGATTTACTTTAACCCAATCAATCTGGACCCTTGATGAGTGACACATGTCACTCATCTACCCCATCCACATCATCCCCAACAATCTGGATCTATGTCTGCCTTTAGACTAATTAATTAATTTAATTTCCTTAAATCCTCACCCTTCACTCTTAACTCAGATTGAATCTCAGCCCTTCATTCCATTTTCTCCTTCTGTTCTTAAACCATCAGAGCAACATATTTTCATTTTCATTTCTTCCTAAACCGTGCAACCTCTCACTCTCTGCACAAACACACCAGCGATCACACCACCCCTCAGCCTCAACCCACACACCAGCCTAGCTCTCAGCCACCACCAGACGGCCATCACCACCACCACGGACGGCGGCGCAACCCGGAAAACCCACAAACCCGAGAAGGAACCCGTGCAGCCCAAACTAACCAAACCGTCCAAACCATGAATTCTGGGCTCAAACCAACCTAGGGCTAGGACCGTTGTGACCTCTAGACGGCTTAGGACTGGACTGGGCAGCCCACGGCGGCGACACAGCGACGGTAAGCCTGCAAACCCGAGAAGACCGATTTTCCTTCCCTGTCTCGAACCGTCCGTTTTTAACGTTAAACTTGTTTGGTTGTTTTTGAGACTTAACCTAGGGGACTAGATGAGCATTTTGGACCAGAGTTTGTGGCTGGAAGCGTGACGGCTCGCCGGAGAAGACGAACTAGAACCGGCAGCCAGTTCCCCGTCGTTTTTCAGGTGGTTTCTCGAACTTAAAAACCTGTTTTGATTACACAGAGCCATAGAACATGTTCAGACGAGTTCATAGGAACAAATCCCATCGATTTTGGTGGTCGGGTTGATGAGAACTGGTCGGGTCGAACCGTGGGTCTGCGGTGACCCGATTCTCAGACCCGGTTACTGTAGCTGATGACGTCATCATGCTGACGTCAGCAGTGACGTCATGATGATGTCATCATGTCAGAATATTGTCAGACCAGGGACCAATGGGCTGTTGACACGTGTCCTCTGACACTGTCAGTGATGACGTCATGCTGACGTCAGCATCACTGTAGCACTGTTGACCAGAGGGTTGACCGGCGCGTGGGGGGCGCGTGTGAACAGTATTTTGTGTGGGACCAGTGCCATTTTCAAGGTTTCGACGATACGGATCCAATGGCGGTGGTTTCGTGTCGATCGGAGATCGTTAGGTTGGTCAAATTAGGGTTTGACGCCTTGGGAAGCGTGTTCGGACGGCTTTCCCGGGCCGGTTTCAGTCTAGGGTTTCTTAGTTGTTTAGTGGGGACTTAAAGTGACCTTTACGTATGTTTTGGGCATGACAGGAATTGTACTTTAACCCTTGGACGGGGCTTTACGCTCGGGATTGCAGCGGGATTGTACTGTGAGTGGGCCTTTGATTTCACTAAACTTCGGCATGCATAACTGTTTTACTTTCTACTATATCTATATGTGATTCAAGTAAAAGTATCTGTCTATCTTGTGTATGATTTATGGCACGTATTACGATGTTTGGGCATGAGACCCGTCTGGTTGTTTATGAATGGTTTGGAGTCATATATATGTATAATGGATCTCAATATTATCTGTGGTACTGCACTGTATAGATCTACCCTAGGATTCTATCTCCTCCGGATGTAGGTACACCGGAGTGGTCACGGCGCATTGCCTGTGAGGAGTCATTCTACGGAGGGACCGGACCGTAGAGTGACTCAGGAGCAGGATTGCTACTATTGGACGTCTGGGACGTCAGGCATCTAGAATGCCATGCTCGGACTAGGTTCGGGATTTGGACTCGGGATTGAGACCCCGGGTGGCACGCGTAGCCTTGAGACTGTGACCTTATCAGGCGTCTGGGACGTCAGGCATCTGGGATGTCAGGGTTGGGATGTATAGTGCAGTGACTAAGATTATATTATGTTGATATTATTCTGCTTATGACTATATGGTTTTGTGGTTATGATACTATGCATGTCTTTTCGGAAAACGGAGGGGAAAAGCTATATGTTTTCGAAATAGTAAACTACTTTGTAAACCTTGAGTTTCGGCCCACTCACCTTTGTTGTTTTACTACCCCTCCAGGTAGTGCTATCGAGGAGGAGGATCCCGAGGAGGAGGAAGAGGAGGATCCCGAGGAGGAAGAGGCATAGGTTTACGTTGCGTACCTGAACCCTACTGCTGGGTAGGTTGGCACGTAGTGTGTCTAGAGTCGTGCTCAATAAACTGTATTCGGGAACTATCCCTTGTCTGACACTATTTGTATTCGAGTATTTGTGTGGCGTGCTATGTATGACTTAACTTTGGTTTTTCTTTATGCATTTCATCTTCAATAAGGGTATTTTTGGTATTTTAATGTCGGGTGTCAGACGGGAGCAGGGCACGTCCCGGGTGGTCCCAGGGGGATCGGGGCGGGTCCTGTCAACTTGGTATCAGAGCACTAGGTTGTGGTCAGCATGCTAGACTAGTGGTCAGTACTTAGTTTAAAAGATGTCAGTATCTAATCTATGCCTCTTAACAGTGGGTTATGCCTCCAAGGAGAATTCCTCAAACACGAACTGACGAGGAAATCGCGAGAGAGATGGAATGTGCTAGCATTGAGCGGGCTCAAAGGTTGGGAGCCACACCGTTCAGCGGGGGATCAAACCCCGAGGATGCCCATGAGTGGATTGCGAAATGGGAAAGAATCTTCACCGTGATGCACTGCCCACCCGGCGAGCGGGTGGCACTGGCGGCCTTCTTACTGGAAGGCGGAGCTTATCAATGGTGGCATGGTCTTGAGATGTCCGGGTGGACTGTTCACACCACCACATGGGAGGTCTTTCGTGCCCGATTCTTAGATCAGTATTACCCGCGTTCATTTCGCATGGCACGAGAGGCAGAGTTCCTGCGGCTGGAACAGGGAGATATGTCCGTAGCAGATTACGAGCAGACTTTCGGGAAGCTTTCCCGTTTTGCCGCAGCCTTCGTGAGTACTGAGGAGGAAAAATGTCAAAGATTTGAGTTGGGACTCCGAGGAGAGTTACGGGCAAGTGTGACGGCTACTAGCTACGCGACTCTGAGGGACATGGTCGACGCTGCAGTTCGTGTCGAGGCCAGTCTAGCGGCACACCAGGCGCGACAATCATCAGGCGAGGGGCAGCGCCGGGATCGTCCACATCCTGGACCAACCGGCCCAAAGATCTCTAAGGGGGGAAATTACCGAGGAGGACCCTCATCTTTACGTGGTCGTGGCTGGTCAGGTCGACATGGGAACTCTCAGAGGGGCGGATCGAGATTCAGTTCTGGACAGCATCAGGCTTGGAGTGGTGCATCAGGAGGGTCTTGGGATGGACCGAGGACAGTTAATTGCTTTGCTTGTGGAGGAGCGGGCCACTATGCCCGAGATTGCCCTTTACTGTCAAGGAACAACGAGACTAAAGGTGTTAGTGTGACACAGAGTTCGGCTTCTCACCCTTCCAGAGGCCGAGGACAGAGTGCTGAGCGTGGCGCGCGTGGGCGCGGACAGACTGCGGGACCCAGAGCTCGTGTTTTTGCAGTGACTCAGCAGCAGGCGGATTCTAATTTAACGCGAAAGACTTCTTTAGACAAATAATTTGCCGCGAAAGGTTTGCTGGGAAAAAAATTCTTAGCGGCAAATGTTGAAAATTTGTCCCCGAAAGATCTTTGTTGGCGAGCTTTTACTGACAAAGCTCACGACAAATATTTTTGCCACCACAAACTTTAGCAGGCATAATTTGGCTTTTCGCGACGATTTTTTTTGCCTCCAAAGGTATATGTTTTACTAGTGACCCAAAATTGCTAACCTTAATAAACAACCCACGTAATATTAGTATTTATAGTCTACCTCATTAATTTGTTTTACCATAAATAAGGAGGATGGTTTTATTGGAGATTCTGTTATATCTTTATCCAAATTAAAGTGAAATTCTAAATTATTCCATTATATATAGACCAATTTAATGCCTTGAAGACTAATATGGTGTAATTTTAATAGTTTTATGTTATATTTTAAGAGTAAGGTTCCTTGGTGTATATTTTTTCTTTTTACTAATGGAATTTACTTCCACCGTGGAGTTTTGATAGAATTTTATACTAACATTAGTTTACCCTATATTTAAATCTTGAGTTTGTCCATATATCTTAATTGGAATCATTAATATTTTAAATTATCACAATTGAGTCATCAACATGCTAAGCCACATTTGTTTTGTCATATATAATTAATCTTGTTCGTATAGTACTCCATTCGAGTTTTAACATTCTTTTCTTTATGTTCAGATTAGTTTTCTTCATAAATCGTCGGATCTGGACGTAGTCAAATCAAATTAGCTATCTAACTCTTTCCGAGTAACAAATATGTCTAAATCATAATTTTTCAGTATAATTTCGTAACTTTTATTTCAATGCGACATCATAACATAGATGTCACAATATGTTTATACGTGTAATATATATATATATATATATATATAATATATCATATATCGTCCACCAAGAAATGCTCGTAAGCAATATATGGCAGCTATGAACCTCAGTTTGAAGCAGAGGTAGTAGTTTTGATGCCCTCAAATCGAACTTGGAAGTGGGCAATTAGCTTATCTTTTGGAGGCAGACTTTCGTAAAAAGCAGCGTTGAAGTCATCACTCCAATCGTAAAGCTTTGGGAGCTTCTCTTTGGTTAACACCTCTACTCCCACAACTTCTTGGATAAGTCTAAGCCAGTAGGCTATGAAGTTGCCAACAATGTCCACAAGCCCAACTGTGTCTCCTCCAAAGAACTTGTTGCCCTTGAGCTCATTTTCCAGCAATTTCAGAAGCTCCAAGGCTTCTTCCTCAGCCTTCTTACGGTCTTCACTTCCCCAGAAAGCTGTCCATAAGGCAGGCATGCACTAATTATAAAAACAACAAGAAAACAAGCAAATTCAACATTTAGTGAACAGGACACATGTAGGAGAAAAAGGATTAAATTGAACTGCATATTTCGAAATGAGTGATTTGTTGTAACTTTCAATATGAGCATTTATGTGTGGTTACCATATATAGGGAGGCAAGTACACATGCAAAGTAAACTTAATACTGAAAGAAATTCCGAAAAAGAAGGCTCAATCCAGACAATGGAATGAGAAAACTCATTTTCGGAAGTAGTTGATATATGCAACTCATATACCATATAGGGTTCTTTTTGTCCAAAAAGCCTCTATGTCACCGGGTTGGAACATTAAACATATAGTATTTTGAGTTTCTTTAACATCTCAAAAAGAAACTATTTTGAGTTTCTTTGACATCAGAACGTGAAATTACTGTCTTTTTAATACTTCTTAATTCAGATAAAGAAGACTAAACTTAAATATCAATTTGAGAAAGTTGCATATATTTTCAATGTTAATCCTGATATCAAGTATAAATGACCAGACAAATCTTCTGCTTATTAGAGAACGTTAGATCTGAAACAAACATTTAAAGTTGGAAAACAAAATATAAATTTGTACCTTTTCATCAATGAACCGAGCCCAAAAACGAGCATGGGCTCTTTCAAAAGGGCGTTTAGGCAAAATGGGAAATCCCTCCTTCCAAGTCTCATCAATGTATTCAAGAATGACTTGGGACTCAGCTATGGGTTTCCCATTGTGCAGGAGCACAGGGATCTTCTTGTGAACTGGGTTGCTTTTGAGCAGCAAAGGGCTCTTGTTGTGCAGGTCCTCTTCGAAGAACTCATACTCCACACCTTTCAGCTTCAGAGCGATTTCGACTCTCCGGCTAAACGGGCTTCCCCAAACCCCCAGCAGCTGCACTTGCTCAGCCATTTCAACACTTGTGCTTATTTTGTGGCTGGTTTTTTTATTTCTTCTGGGCTTTATAGAGACATGAAAACAGTGCTTACTTGGGCACTAAGGCGCCTCTACACAAAGTTCAACAGTCAACTCAATTTTAAATGGTGAGTTGGTAGAGGAAAGATCTAGAGATAATGCCCTTTTGACAATTTGTGCATGGAGTCATGGTGCTCTGTTCCTTTATTTGAAAGATTACGTTTTAAACTTTGTCTATATGTTGAAGAAGGGACCAAACCTAAGGATTAATTAAGTTATCTGCCAAGTATGGGTAATTTTCAGCCTTGTGCATTTGGGTCATTGACTTTTTAGGATTTAGTGAGTTGTATGTATTCTTTTAGTCCAACTTATAATCTTTTCCGTGGGGTATGCTTGCGCAAGTGCGGACTGGTGTCACCATGATCAGTTTTAAAATGCTCCCTGAAATTGCTGAATGTAGTTGTGAATTGGACACACATCAGTCAATTTTTTCATATTTTAAATATTACGTATGTCCAAGTCCAGCATTGCGGCATTGCGGCATTGCGGCATTGGGCTTACTCCAGGGTGGTCTATTGTAAGTTTTCCCGAATCAAATACTGACAAGAAGAATTGGGCTCCAAAATGCTATTGAAAGTGAGCTTTTGCTTATTTCGAGAAGTTGGGTGGGTCTCGAGGCATGGAGCCTGGGAAGGAATTGGGGTTATGTAAGCAAATAAAGATAATTATTATCAAATCATACTCTTATTCACCCTAGATTATTAATTTTAAATTCAAATTTTACCTCCGGCTAATAATAATAAAGTGGGATTATTTTATTTTTATTTTTTATACACAAACAGAAAATTAAAACAAAGAGATGCCCTTAAGGCAATCGCAACTAGAAAACTTAAATCTCTAGACTCCAATTGTTTCCTTCGCTGTCAGCCCCTTGGGTTGGGATTATTGCCCCCAACCAAGTAGTGGAGCTTTTTGTTTTTTGGGTGAGAAAAAAAATTGAGTCTATATTGACCAATCTCGCTCTATGATGAGAGCAGAATGTGTGTTAAAATGCCCCAAAGAGAAGAATGTTAAAATGCCCCCTTAATGACCCTCTTAAGGGGGGTTGGAATAATGCTGAAAAGGGGGAGGATTTTACATCTATTGGCCTGAAACGTGGAGAATCAAAATTAGATAGAAAATTTGTGGCACCAGGTAAAAAAGTCAAGCTAGACCTTTATACGGGGGAGTCTTCATTGCATCAGAAACAACTCAAGACCGTTAAGAAGAAAAAAACTACAAAGGCTGGGAGAAGTTCTTGCGTGAAAAATATGAGAGAACAGGTCCCTTTCTAAGACATGAATCTTGTAGAAGTTGAAATTGATTTTGCAGGGGACGGCTCTTACAAGCAGGAAGGTAATGGAGTAGCTGATGGTGCTTTTAATTGCATCAAACTTGGCAGTGAAGATGCTGGAGGTGGCTGGCCGATGTCAGCTGCCGAACCAAAACGAAGCTCTTGAGCTGGAACTGTCAGGGTCTAGGGGCTAACCTGACAGGCCAATGTTTTCGACATTTGGTTCAAATGCACAAGCCCTCTGTTGTAACGACCCGGAAATTCGAAAAAAAAGAAAATTTGGAAAATTTGATAAAAATAACGATTTTGCCCTTGGAACTGGGCGAACGGTTGACTTTTGGTTTGAAGGGTCAAACGGACTTTGTCCGATGACTGTGACGTAGTTCAGGACGTCACGAGTTCATAGACAAGTGGCACGTTTGATTCCGACATTCGAGGAGAAAGTTATGATGTTTGGAAATTCAAGGGTAATTCGGTAATTTGGTTAAATGGGCAATTTGTTGACTTTTCAAACGACATGGAATTTTTACGTAATTCGAAGACCGTTGGGTAGGTCTCGAGCCGCTGAGTCCGTAGACAGGAGGCACGCGTTAATCGGAGCTCGGACGACAAAATTAAGGGTTTAGGAACTTGAAGGGCATTTTGGTAATTTGTAAGCAAAATGGCAAAATGGTAATTGATCAATTAAAAAAGAAATGGGATGGTGATTGGGCTGATTCAGCCATGGGTATGCCAGATAGTGACATCTGTCACTTTGATGCATCAATTAGTGGCACTAATTAGCAAAGGTGGAAGATGCACCGTGTGTGTATTGTAAAAAACAGAGTGTGTGTGATTTATCAACAACCCACTGCCCAACCGTTTGAATCACTGAGTAATTGGATTAACTGGGAAAAGATTAGAACTACAAATAGGATAGGAATGGAAAAACCAGAGAGAAAGAGCTGTTGTAAAACCCGAAATCCAATTATCAAAATGGAATGTGATCAATAATCAAATTTGCAATTGTGGATGTTTATGATTGAAATTGAGCTTAGATTTAGCTCTCTGGAACCTATACGACTCAAATGGATTCAAAAACGAAGGAAAATGAGGTTGTTTTGACCATGAACGGAGTACCTCGACGCCTCAAAAATTCGAAGGTTGGGTGTGTAATTGGAAGAATTCGACGGTGCAATTGAGATCGAAGACAAGTTTGTGATAGTTCTACGAAGCTTTTGGTTTGATCAATTGAGGAAAAACGATGGGAATCGGTGAACCTTGATGAAGGAACAGTGTTCGAATGTTCTTCGAAATCTCGAGCTCGAATTCACGAATTGAGGTACGTTATAATGAAATTGAACTTACAGAACCATAATTAGATTCATAAGGATGCTTTTAACTGAATCAATTGAAGAAATCGATTGGAAATCGACATGATTGAATCGGGTTGAACACGCGGGTTCCAGACCCATTTAACAGGTAGTCGGGCAAAGACGATGAACAATGATTTTACTGTAGCAGCGCGTGAGGGCGCATATGACCGAATTTCAAGGTGAGTTCAACATGAAACTTGTTCCTTTTAATGTAACGAACATTTTGGCACTAGTTTCGAGAAAATCGGATATTGTTTCGATAGTGTTCAGTGTATCCGAAGTTTTCGTATACGTTTAAAATACGTATTTAAATCCCAGAAAAATTGGAGAAAATTATATGATGTATATTGGAGTGTTAGTGACCCTCGATATTGATTTTGGACAGGGATTATGATTTCCAGAATTTACGGAAAAACGTGCAGCTCGGAAGCGAGCCGTTTGGACGATGTGTGAGTGGACTTTGTTTTCTAAATTTCCAATGCATGCATAATCGTTTTCTATGCTTTATATTTATGATTTCTATGCTTATGGTAATTATGATTTTCGTATTTATACGTATTTTGATATGCAATACGTAATTACACGTATTTCGAGACTATGATTTCTCCTATGCTTTGATGATGGTTTAATAGATAATTTTATATGATTTGTGCGTCTCATGTTTTGATGATGTTTTGATTATGATTGTGAGTATGATTTACGGTTTTGACACGTATTTCGAGATTATTACGAATTTGCACGTTTTACGAGATTTCAAGTATATTGTGATTTGACCATGATTTTAATGACTTGACTTCGGGAATTGAAATATGATTTGATTTCAACTATTTAAAACGAATTTTCGAAAAAGTGATTTCGGGCTTGATGCCCAGTTCATAATGTGATGTCGGATTTGGTTTTGGAAAGTGGATTACGATGGATTTTGGATTTGTTGTGAATTACATATGGTTTTGGGTTTAAAGACCCGGTACTATTGTTGGATCATGTTGATGACGGGGGAGGGCCCTTGATTGATATGTTTTGAGTTTAAAGACTCGGTTACTGTGATATCCCCCGAGGCCTATTGATTGTGTTTTGAGTTTAAAGACTCGTTGATATCCCGGGAAGGCCTGATTATGCGCATGGTTATGAGTTTAAAGACTCAGGCGCACTTGAGATCCAGCAACTCAATTGATTGATATTTTCGGATGTGTTGGGCAATGGCTAGATTTATATGGCTTGATGGATTTTTGGGTTATGTTCTGTACTTGGATTTTGATTCATGATTTTGGGCTGAGGCCCGTGTTTGTATTTTTGGGCTAAGGCCCGCGGTTTGAGAAAAGGAAAATGATTTTGATTTTTCATACACGATTTTCTTATACTAGAAATGGAATGGATTGTGAAAAAGTTTTCGAATGCATGCATTGGTTTTACGTGGAGGGCAGAAATGTTCTTTCTGTAAACATGTTTTATAACTGATTTATTTTTGTCCATTCACACCTTTTGTGTTTTTATTGACCCTCCACGTCGTGACGCGATGATCGAGGCTATTCGGGAGGTGGATGCATGAGTGAGCACGGGTACGAGTATCCCCTGTTTGACAAGTGCTGAGGGCAATTTTTGGGAACTTCAGTTGACTTGTCAGAAGGGAGTAGGACCGAGCACGGTTATCAATGTTCCTCTGGGACGGTCATGTTATATGTTGTCTTCTTAATGGAAACAAAAATGAACTCAAGGTCGCTTTTTAGTTTTTATAAGCAAGCCCGGTTTAATAAATGCTTTGGTGTAGATACGGTGGGTTCGGTTGGCGGCCTTGGCCTTCGATGGAATGAGAATGTTGATGTTTGTATTTACTTATCGCCCAAATATTTGATTGATACGACAGTTCGTGATAAGAGTACTGGTAAAGTGTTTCAAGCTTCATGGATTTATGGAACTCCCTATAGGGAGCATAAAGTCGAAATGTGGGATTGGTTAACTCAGAATGCCATATCTATGTCTATTTCGTGGGTTTGTGTTGGGGACTTCAACGAATTTCTTTGGGCTTACGAGAAATCTGGGTGAAGGCCGAATTGGATCAACAGGAGACGATTCCTTTATGAATTTATGGAAAATGCCAAGCTAATTGATTTGGGCTTTAAAGGAAAACAATTCACATGGCGAGGAATTCGAGGTAACAATGTGCTAGTCCAAGAAAGACTGGATAGGGGTTTGGTTAATGCTGATTGGCAAAGTTGGTGGCCGACCACGACTGTTTCCCACTTCCCTGCAATTGGGTCCTACCACTGCCTTGTCCTTATTGACCTCGAGCCCAAAAACACCAGGGGTGGAAATGTTTCAAATTTGAGGCTTACTGGATTGAGGAATCCAATTGTGGCGATTTGGGGAATTACAGCTGGGGAAACCATTCTATCAGTGAGGGTGGCGATGGAAGAATCGGCTATCATCTTATAGGGTTGCTCTCTAATTGGAGTAGGTCCAGTTCCCAAATAACAGACAGCGAATTAATGATCTGATGCATGAACTTGAACATCTCCAACATAATTGAGAGGACAATTGTGAACTTATGGATACTCTAAAGCTGGAGATTGGGAGGCTGTGGAGACGAGAGGAATCCTATTGGCACCAGAAATCTCGGATCAAATGGCTATCGATAGGGGATGCCAACACTGGTTTTTTCCATCACTCCACTATTCAAAGAAGAAGACAGAACTCAGTTTCAAAAACCAAAATTGGGGATGAGTGTTGGGTGGAGATAGACGGGGAAGTTAGACAGGTGGTTGATGACTACTTTAAGGACATTTTCAAAGGCTCCGACAACCGCAATTGGGATGATACACTGGCTTTTGTTGACGTTGTGGTAACCCCAAGAATGAATTCTGATCTAATGGCGGATGTTACCGAAGAGGAAGTTAAGGCGGCTCTGCCTTCCAAATGAGAGCCCTCAAGGCACCAAACCCTAATGGGTTTTCTGGTATCTTCTATCACAACTTCTGGGATACCATTAAGGATGAGCTGATGAAAACTGTTAGAGGTTTCTTTAAAGGGGAACTCTCAATCCACAACCAGAACTCGACCAACATTGCTCTGATCCCAAAGGTTCCCAACCTAGAATTGGTTTCTCAGTTCAGACTTATTGCATTGTGCAACTTCTCCTACAAGGTCATCTCTAAGGTCCTCGCTAATAGGCTGAAACCACACCTTCCGATGTTGATATCTCCTCAGTAGAGTGCCTTTATTGCTGGAAGACAAATCCAAGATAATATTTGCATTGCCCATGAAGCTTTCCACTCACTCAGGCTTTAGAAAACCACGAAGAAGTATGAAATGGGCTTGAAACTTGATATGAATAAGGCCTATGACAGGATTGAGTGGAATTTCTTGATGGCGGTTCTTACGAAGATGGGATTTGCGGGGCATTGGATCAGGCTGGTAATGGACTGTGTTTCTTCGGTGCAACTTGCTGTTCTAATAAATGGCCAACAAGGGAAAACCTTCAACCCCACCCGTGGGCTCAGATAAGGTGACCCCATTTCTCCTTATCTCTTTATTTTGGTTTGTGATGTGTTGTAAAAAATGATTAACCATGCAGTTGACCGTGGACTCTTGGAGGGGCTTTGTTTCTGTGAGTCGGGCCCGGTTCTATCCCACTTGTTCTTTGCTGATGACTTTCTGTTCTTCATGAAAGCGACTGCATGTAACTGCATAACAGCCAGAAAGTTCATTGATAAATATTGTCATGCTTCGGGTCAGATAGTGTATTATCACAAGGAAAATTTGTACTGCAGCCCTAATACTCCACTTGAAATTCTTCTTGAACTTTGTGATATTCTCGGAGTACAACTGACTGAGGACCCTGGGCTTTATCTAGGACTTCCCACCCTATGGGGGAGCTCAAAAAAAAGGCCTTAAATTTTGTCAAGGAGAGGATTATGATGAAAGTCCACGGGTGGAAGCAAGGATTTCTCTCCCAAGCTGGCAAGGAAGTTCTCATCAAGGTTGTGACTCATGCTATCCCTACCTACCCTATGGAAGTCTTTCGTTTCCCAAAGACTCTGTGTTATGAGATTGATGCTACTTTGGCCAACTTCTGGTGGGGCCAAGCCAACGACTAGAATAAGTTGCATTGGGTCAGTTGGAAAGAACTTGGACTCCCGAAAGCTATGGGGGGTTCGGATTCAGAAATATGGAAGACTTCAATTTGGCCCTCTTGGCCAAGCAGTATTGGCGCTTGATCTGTGAGCCAAGCTCTCTTTGGGCTTCAATGATGAAAAACAGGTATTTTCCTAGCGGTGATTTCCTACATGTGAAGCGAGGTTCTCGCGCCTCGTGGGCTTGGTCTAGTCTCCTTGATGGTAGGGATTTTATTTTGAGGGGGCAAAATGGCAAGTTATGAATGGTAAAGGCATAAAATTTTGGGCTGATAATTGGGTCCTCGGGTTGCCAGATTCTCGTCCGATCTTATCTGCCCCGATGGATGCCAATCTAAACGAGGTTGTGGCCTCTTACTTGGATGTTCAGGAAAGGGGAGTGGAGGATGGACACCCTGGTGGGTAAAGTGCCTACAAATGAATTAAAGTTGATAAAGGATATGCCCATGGGTGATGGGTCGGGGGAGGATCGGTTAATTTGGCCTGCTACCAAGGATGAAGCCTATACTGTGAAATCAGGATATCATTGGTTGAGATCTCGTGCTTTGAGCATCATCAATATTAGGCCTTCTTCCTCGCATATCACACCAAAGGAAACATGGAACATGATCTGGAGCATCAAGACCATCCCAAAGGTGCGGGTTTTCCTTTGGCGTGTCCTAAAGCACTGCAACCCTACTCATGGCAACTTTTTTAGGCGCCATTTGGGCTCGTCTCCCTTATGCCTTGTCTGCTCAGAGGAAGTTGAAACTAAGAAGCATATGCTTCTACAGTTCCAGGGTGCTAGAAGTGTTTGGTTCGGGAGTGTACTTGGCTATTCCTTTCACCCGACTACTATATCTACTTTTGAGGATTGGATCTCTCAGGCTTACTCTCACTGCTTGTCACAGGACTCTGATAAAGTTTGGGTGCTCTCTGTCATTGCTTTCATCTGCTGGTCTATTTGGAAAGAGCGTTGTCGTGTAGTTTTTGAGGGTTCTACCTTTAACCCTCGCAGAGCTTTGCATGAGGGCGCAACTCTCCACTGGGATTTCTGGACAGCTTCTATACCACCTAGACCTCGGAATGTATGTGTCACTGAGGTAACATGTGATGGGTCACTTTGGTCTCTACCTTCCCTTTTGAAAATGAAAATAAATGTGGATGCCTCTTGGCTCCCCTCTTTGGGGCAGGCTGGTCTCAGTGTGGTTGCAAGGAATGCGGATGGAAAGTTTGTTGATGGGTGCTGCCATACTCGAACCACTACATCTGTTATTGAGGCTGAGGTGTGGGCGTTGCTAGAAGGCGTAAACCTCGAGAAAAGGGAGAGTTTTCAGCTGGTTACTTTTGAATCTGATTCTTTGGACCTTATTCAGGCCATCAATGGCTCCATTAAAAAATGAAGATGGAAGATCTTCCCTATCCGGAAGATGGAAGATCTTCCCTATCCTTTCTCGTATTATATCAAGTACTCATTTCTTTGATTCTGTGGTCTTTCATTGGGCAAATCACTCAGCAAATATGGCAGCTAATGCCTTAGCTGTTCATGCACGCTGGTTGATGTGCAGTGAGGTCTGGATTGATCGCCCTCCATCATCCCTAGTGCACGTGCTTTCCCAAGATGGTTTACCATGTCCTCCGCCTCTTGAGATTCCTTCAAGAGACTGCTCCTAGTGGCCCATGCTGTTAGTTTCTTTTTTCTCTGTTGTTTTGTTTCTTCTGTTTTCTGTTTGTACCCTGGATAAAAAAAAGGATGGAAAGTTGTGTTCTAATAGATTCATACTTGAATTTTTAAATGTTTCAATTTTCACTCTAAATTCTTCAAATCGTTGCACGTGGACTCTTCCGTTAAAAATTTTGTCAATAATTTTGTTATCTAGTGTTTGTCACATGTGGATCCCATTTTCACACACATCACAACATATTAAGAGGGGCATATATGTAATATTGGTCATTAGAAGAGGGTGGCTCGCGACTCTTATGTGAAATCCTTGAAATTGCAGAGAATCATTTTGAAGGTGCAACCTCCATTTGAAAAAGGGTCGATCGAATAAAACACTCCCTCCCTAAAATGGTGAATATGTGATGCTGGTGTAGGCAGAGGGCGTCGTTTAGGACTGGTTGGAATAAGGACATTCCAAGAAGGAGATTTTGGACTTGTTGACAGGACTCGTCCCAAATCTCCCGGGATTTACATAGGACATGCCTGCTCCTGTATGACACGAAGTGTCAGACTAGGGATAATTTCGTCCTTAGCCCTCACCGGGGCATCCAGAGTACGCTAGGATCATAGAAGGATGAGTGTGATGTCTCAGTTTCTGCTACAGCTCGCATCCGCCATCAACCTGAAGGGCATTCAAAACATTAAAAGTCGTGAGTGGACAAAACAAACAATTTAATAAAAACATTTTCACAAAAGATCATGTATGCCCTTCACTGAAAAACATGCATGCATCCGAAAACCATTTATCCAAAAATTTACAAAACCAGTAGGGCCTTAGCCCAAAAATCGTAAATCGATACATGAGAACTTAGCCCAAATCAAATACACATGGGACTCATCCCAAATCACACCACGTGAGTCTCAGTCCAAAACCAATACCGCTGGGTCTCAGCCTAAAACCATATTCAGTGAAACACCAAAACACAGAACACGGGGTCTCCGCCCCCAAATCACTTTCCATAAGAAAGCCTCATATGTATACATATACATATAACATATCCTCGGTACTTCCGAGAAGATGCCAACTCGGGGCAAACAGCCCCTAGGGAACACATCCCCGATATATGTCACGATTCATCTCTATTATAATGTGCACACTATTCGGGATCTCACTCCGAGTCTACCTCCAAGAATTCTCCATCTGGGAGGCTCTATCCCCAGATCTAGTCTGAGCTCTATCTCCGGATCTAGTCTGAGGATCTCTCCGGAATCTGGTCCGGGACCACATCATAACTCTCACTCCTAGAATGAGCTCCTTATGGGGATACTCATTCTGGTCAGTGGATCGTGACTCTCTAGGTCGACGTCTAGAGGAGACCAAATAAATCACATGGAGGGTATATATACATTTTCATAACACTTTCTTTCTTAAAACATATTTCAACTGGGTCTCATACACGATTCATCTCAATAGGATTCCTCGAATCCGATTCAAATCCATTTTCACAGGCCTCAGCCTAAATCCACAGTTTCAATAGGGTCTCAACCCGAATTCTCATTTCATAAACCGAACTGAGACTCAAGCCTGATTTCACGATCAATAAGGTCTCAAGCCCGATACCACAGTAATGGGGCCTCGAGCCCGATTTCACAATCAAATGGGCCTTTAGCCTGAAATCACAACGAACGGGGCCTTACGCCCGAACCCATAAATCAATGGGGTCGCAAGTCCGATTTCACAATCAACGGGACCTCAAGCCTGATACTACAGTCAAAGGGGCCTCAAGCCTGATATTACAGGCAACTGGGCCTCAAACCCGAACTTGTAAACCAACGGGGCCCTTGGCCCGATCTTATAACTCAATTGGGCCTTCAGCCCGATTTCTCATCAAATCAAATGAACTCTAAGTCCAAGGGTTTGTAAATAAAATGGGTCTCATGCCCGATTTCATATTTCCAAATCCAAAACCAATTCATTAAACCCTCATTGAAAACCTAGCACGTACAAGCATCGTATAAAATCGAAAATCTCAAAATACGTGCAAATACGTAAATCCTAGGCTACCACAAAAAATCCACTCATTGCATCACAAAACATGTATTCAAAATAGTTATAAAACATTTATGCATGCATCAGT
This sequence comes from Prinsepia uniflora, assembly GCA_032719365.1. NCBI lineage: Eukaryota > Viridiplantae > Streptophyta > Magnoliopsida > Rosales > Rosaceae > Prinsepia > Prinsepia uniflora. The sequence goes on from CM064862.1 coordinate 84,724,472, forward strand.
TTAAAAAGAAAGGTCCACTCACAGACCGTCCGAAGCCGCGCCTCGATACGTGCGCCATAAGCCTCTCCCGGGCCAATCGTCACCTCCGTGGTTCCCAAACCTATCCAAATCGTAATATAGGGTTATTAACTACTTAAATAACCCCCCACTAAAGCCCCGTAGTTTTTCATAATTTTAAACTATTTTTAAAGTTGATCGTAAACCTTCGGACAACCCGAACTATATCGAGACGATGTCCGATCGACACGAAACCAGTCCCAAAATGTTCGTTACATCGAATAGATGATTTCACATGTTGGAAGAATCTCCAAAATATGCTTCACACGCCCCCACGTGTTGCCCAAAGGGGCTGCGCGTGTGGCTCACACGCCCTGCACTGTTTATCTTCTTCCTCGGTCAGACCTGTCCGACCTGACTAGTCTGGTCCAACCCTGTACAGCCAGTCTAACTGGACCGGTGTGACCGGTCCAGGGCTCTCATCTCCTCATTTTTCGTCCATTTCTCCCCTTTTTGATTCCAATCTTCCTAATTCAATCCTAGGAACCTAAATATATGAACCAAAACACCTAAAATCTACAAAAACCCACGGGTTAAATTTGTCCTTCACGGTTCAATTTGTCCAGTTCTTCCCCAGGGCTTCCTCAACCGTGAACCACCACCAAAACCACCCTAATACCTTCCTAGAAACCTATTAAGTCCATTCAAATCAACCTAAACCGCACATAATACTTGAATCCAAAGATAATGAAATTTGGACAAAATCGAGCTTTTACCTCTTTCCATTGTGCACAGCGGCTCGGCCAATCCTGACACCGCCTTCATCACTTCAATCTCCTCTTTCTGCTTCCTTCATGGTTCATGCTCATCAGAGAAATTTGAGGGGTGTTTGTGAGGGGTGGGTTGCACGATTTATAGGTTTTGGGTTGGTTTGGATGAATGGAACAAATAAGGGAGGGGGTGCATGAATGTAAGGGAATGGGCAATCGATGAGTGACACTTGTCACTCATCCATTGGGCCTGTTCAAAAAGATCTAGGCCCCATTTAGGACAAAAACCCTTTTTTGCATCGTAAAATGCGCCGCCGTAAATAGTTCCTCGGAACTTCTGTGAACCGTAACTTTCCTATTTCCTATCGAATGTTTGATTTTGACGTGCCGTCTGTCTACGAATTCGTATCGACTCAATCTACGTAATGGTCTTCGGCCCTCGGCCATCGGATCTCCCGGGTCAAAAGTCAACTTTTCGCCCTTATTCAAGGGCAAAATCATAATTTCGCCCTGAACGTCCGTTAATCCTCGTCTAATCCCTGATTAGCGAGGCTAATCCGTCATTAGTTCTTAATTAATCCTGGTAATTCGGGACGTGTCGTTACATTTGTTCCCGAGATGTGTCCACATTCGAAAATGTATGTTGATTAAGATGAATTCGTAAAAGGGTGACCTAAAAAATTCTCAATCAATGATGAAGTAACTCTGATAGGACCTGTCCCAACTGGACTTTGATAACCGTGCCCAGTGCTGCTCCCGTCTGACAAGTCAACTGAAGTCCCGAAACTACCCCTCAGCACCTGTCAGACAAGGGATAATTGCACTGATTTCCGATCATGCCTCCGCCTCTCGATTAACCCCGAACGTCGTGCCACGGCCTGGAGGGTCATCAAAACAGGAAAGGTGTGAGTGGACAAAAATAATTTCATTTAAAAATACATTTCAAAATACATTATTTACCCTCTAGTTTATCAAACCATGCATGCATATAATCAAACATATGAATCATTTCATAAAACCATTTTATCATAAAATAAAGAACATAACTCGGGAATTACACATCCGAGGTTCCTCTGGGAATTACACATCCAGATCTGCTGAGAATTACACATCCAGCCTCACCGGGAATTACACATCTCGTCCCCCTAGGAATTACACATCCGGAGTCACTAAACATAAATCCAAAACCATCAATTCAATCATATATTCACATTTGACTCCAAATCCAAGTCAAAATATTTATCCAATTGGGTCTCAAGCCCAAAATGTAATTTGCACGTAAATCCGTAAAATCTCATTAAAATAATCTCGAAATCATCCTTGACTCACCAACTAAGTCAAAATACCCTTTTTGAAACTTTTTTTACTCCAGGCCTAGCCCAAAACATCAATTGCACTTTCCTCGTCAAATGTGCCCAAAAGACCGATTAAAATAATCATTAATCACAATTAATCATGCCAAATCACCATGACATAATTGCAAACTAAATCATGCAATCAATCATGTAAAACGTTTAACTATGCATGCATAACAGTTTATAAAACAAACGTCCACTCACACACCGTCCATATCGCTCGCTTTCCGAGCTGCACACTTTTCCGTAATTTCCGACACTTTCCAGGAATCTCAAATCCTGCCCAAAATCATCATTAAGGGTGACTAATGACTCAATAAATATCATATTAATTTCCTCTAATTTTCCGAGAATTAATTACAAATTAAAAAAGTAACATAAACCTTCGGACCCTCGAAACAATATCGAAACAGTGTCCGATTGACTCGAAACTAATGCCAAAATGTTCGTTACATTGCATAGAACAAAAGTAATTTTGACATCACCTTGGGAATCGTGCCCATACGCCCTCACGTGCCGCCGCTTGCGGCGGCGCATGGGAGCCACGCTCCTGACACTATTCCTGCTACAGTTGTCTCCTTCACCCGATTAGCCTGCAAACGGGTCCTGTAACCCACGATTCAACCCGGTTAGTTCTCAGTCAATTCGACCCCAATTCCTTTGTTTCTTTCATCGATTTTCATCTATTCTAACTTAATTAGAGATCTGGCTTCTTACTTTCACGAATTAACATCATAAACGGGTCGATTTCCAAGTCGATACCCGGTTGGTTATAAGTCCAATTGTATCCAATTTCAGTTCAATTGAATCTAATCAACTAGAAAGTGTCTTAAGGTCATTATAAACATGAATTCAAAATCAATTTCAAGATTTCTTACATCCAATTACATGAACTCAACCTCACGATTTCTCGAATTTTTCCATGTCTATTCAGGGCTCCAAGAGCTTCAAACCTTGAGTTTCTCGATTTGGATCAACTAATAAGGGTCCCAGAAGTCATAATCTAACCTTAATTCGACTTGGGCTGTCCTGCAACTCGAATTCGAATATTCAATTTCCCAAGAACAGGTTTCGGGTTTCTTTTCGGGTTTTCTTTCACGATTAATCTCCTATTCTATGTTCTCCCTCTCTCAATTCCATTTAGTTTCTCATTGAGTCGGATGATTGGTAGTGATTTGTAGGAATACACATCCGACTCTGTTTTCCCCCTTAGAACACACACACGGTTCAACCCATTTAAATTTATTCCACCGCCATCATCCAATTAGCACAATCACTGCCACTAATTGTAATCTGCACAGTGACATGTGTCACTTAATTACCTAATTGACTCACCCACACGACTGAATCAGCCAATTAACCGTCCAATTTACCTTGCTGCCCCAATTTACCATTTTTCCCTTCCTTGGCTAATTACCAAAATGCCCCTAGCCTTCGCAGACCCGTAACTTTCACATCCAAACTCTGATTGACGCATGCCGCCTGTCTACGGATTCAGCATCTTGAGACCTATCCAACGGTCCTTACGGAAAGTCCAAACAAGGTCCCGATCAAAAAGTCAACTTTTGCCCAAGGGAAAAATCGTCCTTTCCTTCCAATTTTTCCTCACAAACTCGGAGCAATTTTTGTGGTTCGTATGGTGGTGATAATTTTTCTATATTTTTGTTAATTGGCATTGGGTTTTTTCGTAGGTAATAGTGGGTTTGTCGCTAGATGTTGGTGGTAATTTGATAGATGTTTAGGTAATATTGATCACCATAGTCATTATCGATCAATATCAATATGGGTTCATATCTACCTCACCTCCTTAGTCATTAGCGATCGATATTGATATGGGCATGAGCTTGCAGTCGTAGACACAAATTTTCTTCATTTGTTAACGACTTGTATTTTGAAAAAGAGTTCAAATTCTATCCTTTCGTTTAGTGACGGTTCTTGCACTGAAAATTCGGATGGGTTAAACTTATATACCAACCTTAAAAAACAACATTTAATAAAATATAATATTATATATAAAAGGAAGACACATAATACAAAGAATATAAAAAAATTTACCCCATAATTGCATATTCGTATATAAATAAAAGCTTGAAAATAATACAACAAATAAAATAAGTAATTAAATATTCAATGCACATATAGAATATCATTATCTAATTTTCTTTTGTACCCCATGAGTCATTTTGATACAAGGATATAAGGGGAGAGAAATTAAATTATTTAAATATTTATTCACCTCACTTGAGGAAAGTCGAACCTGAGACCTCACATAGTGTAGAGGAATACTATTAGGTCACGAGTCATTAGAACTGTAAAATTCTCTGCTAAACTTCATTATTGATATTGTCAGCATGTTTTGAAAAATAGAAAGCGGAATATTTCTTTTCGTGCATTTTTTCGAGTGTAATATGTTAATTTTTATGTACTAAAATTCTAAATTTTATTATAACTTTAACTATTAATTATATTTTTATTGTTAACTTGGATGGGCTATAGCACACCCAGCCCAAGTTGTAGCCCCGTCATTGCTTTCGTTTATTAATTAAGTACAATTATTTAAATAATATCCTTTCGTAGACACAAATTTTCTTCATTTGTTAACCACTTGTATTTTGAATCATGGACTCATTATCATCTTCTTTGTTGAAGTTAGCGATCTCACCCAGACTTACATTAAGACTTGGAGTTGCAGAAGAAGGATGTAGACGACGTCTCTGTTCATCATGATGCATTTTATTCTCCAAGTTATATCATCAGCATCAATGCCATAATAATCATTTGGATATTCTGCATCGTAATCCTCATCACTTTTTTTTATCAAATAAATTAAGTCTTTCCATTAAATTGAACAACCAATTACAAAGCATCGAAGATTCAAAATAGAGAAAAACCTAACTAGAAAATAAAATGCAAATGATGAACCCAGAAAGGCCCAAAAGCAATCCAAAATCCAAAACAGCAAAATTTAAAACAACCTAAAGGAAACATTAAGACTTGGATAGGCCCAATGGATGAGTGAAAAGTGTCACCCATCCATTGCCTAGCTTAAACACGGTCATGCATATCCCTACCCCTTTCATTTTTCGGTCATTTTCTCCATCCATCAAACCCGATCAAATATCCACCCCAAATCCAAACCCTTGACCCTTTGATCATGACTGAGAGGCCAGAGAGGGAAGTGAGGACCAGATGGAGGTGGTGGTCGGCCAAGGGAGCACCGCCGTGGACGGCGGAGGACACCTCGAACCCAAGGTATCGATTTTAACTAATTTCTCCATTTTTCGATTTCAATCATTATGGGTCGTTTTGGGTGGTTTTAATGAGTTAAATAGGTTGCTAGGAGTGTGTTAAGATGCTTTTGAGGAAGGTTAGAGGTTGAAGAATCCCTGAGATAGTTTTAGAAAACTTGAACCGTTGAAGGATTGTTGGATCGGCTAGATTTTAGGGGTTTTAGGAGTTTTGATTGATAGATTTAGGTTCCTAAGATCAAAATAGAAAGAAAGGAATCAAAAAGGAGAAGATTGGACGAAAAATATGGAAAATATAGGCCTGGACTGGTCACGCCGGTCCAGTTACAGGGCTGAACCGAATCGACTCGATCGGACCGGTCGGCTGGAGGACAGGGATGACCCTGTGCAGTGGCGCGTGAGGCCCACGCGCAGGGCCATCTCGAGGCGCGTGCGGGCACGTGTTGAGGAATATGGGGAAGGTTCTAACATGTGAAATCATCTATTCGATGTCCCGTATCGAGGCGGCAACGCGGACGGTCTGTGAGTGGACTTTCTTTCTGAAATCGATGCATGCATAAATGTTTTATATATATTTTAATATGTGTTTTGGGATGCCTTGAGTGCATTTTGGTGTGTGTTTACGTATGGGCACGTACTTCGAGGTTTTTGGGTTTTATACGTGCTTATACGCGCTTATGCTTTCGGTTTTCATGAAATGGTTTTGAAAAGGTAAAACCGAGCATGAGACCCAATTGGATTTGGTTTTGACACGAGCATGAGACCCTATTGATGACCTACGGGTCTGAGTCATGGTCGCGATGGGTGCTATGTGCACGGCGACGGACGACATGACGCTCGCCTCCGGATTAGGATGCGTTCCTTCTGGAGAGGTCATGATGCACGTCCTGTTGTTGAGCAGCCACTGTAGGCTCGACTTCGGAGTACTGATGGTTTAGAGGATCGATCGGTGACGTGTGCACCATTGTCTCGAGATGGTCGCGGCAGTGATGTGTTCACGACGACATACCAGGATTGAGAGCGGTTCTGGATTGATGGTTGCACGCATCGCTATGATCGGGATCGTGACTGACCCTGAGATATCGGGCTCGATGCCCAGTTGATTCGAGTTTGGACTCGATGCTCAGTTCATTGTGAAATCGGGCTAGAGGCCCCATTGAGACTTATGTTCGGGCGGAAGGCCCATTTGCTTGTGTTATCGGGCGTGAATCCCGTTTTTACGGTTTTGTATACTGGTCGTATATACCCTCCTTATGAGCTGATTGATTGGTCTCCTCCAGTCGTCGACCTGGAGAGTCACGATCCATAGACCAGAGTGGGTATCCTCATAGGGATCCCGTTCCAGGAGTGGGCGTTATGATGTGGTCCCGGACCAGATCCGAAGTGATGATCGAACTAGGTCCGAAGATGAGCCTCCCAGATGGAGAATTCCTGGGAGAAGACTCGGAGTGAGACCCCGAGTAGTATACATACTTATATTTATAGAGATATCGTGACTATATCGGGGATGTGTTCCCTAGGGGCTGTGTGCCCCGAGTTGCCATCTTCTCCGGAAGTGCCTATGATGGGTTATATATGTATATATGTATATGTGTACGAGTTTTCACTAAGGATGGCGTCGGGCTGAGACCCACGCGTATTGGTTTTGGGCTGATACCCTTATGAGATGGTTTTGGGACGAGTTCCCACGTGTTTTGGTTTGGGCGGAGGTCCATGTATTGATTAACGGATTTCGGGCCAAGACCCAAATGGTTTGATGGTTCATGACGGTTTATGGGAACCAGGCATGAACCCTAAAAATGGTTTTCGAATGCATGCATATGTTTTTAATGAAGGGCATAAAGGTCTTTTGTGAAAATGTTTTTATAAAATATTTGTTTTGTCCACTCATAACTTTTGTGTTTTAAATGCCCTTCAGGTTGATCGTTGATGCGGCTGTAGCAAAGACGAGACATCGCATTCCTCCTTCGGATCCTGGCGCACTCTGATAGCCCCAGTTGGGCAAAGGACAGAAATATCCCCGGTTTGTGTCAGACGGGAGCAGGCACGTCCCACACTAATCCCGAGGGATTTGGGATGGGTCCTGTCAGGTGAGCAAGCCACTCGCGCATACAACACTCCCATAATCCATTCAAAGGGTGCATTTAGCACTTTAACATTTACCACAACTAATAGCAGAAAATCTGAAATGGAAGCAAATAGGTCAAAAAAGGGGGGGGGGGGGGGGGGGGTGGGAGAGTTCAGCGATGGGGGAACCAGAGAGAGTGACAGCACAGAGTGTCCAATGAGAGGATAGGAGATGAAAAAAGGTGGGTGGATATAGTTTGATATGAAGGTAAAATGTCAGATCCAGAAAAACCACAAGGTACACCATAGTAGGTGAAGATATAACCTCCAGAGAGAGAGGGGCTCTGGTATTGAAACCAAAAAAGCAAACAAACAAAAGAAAAGAAACTTAATAAAACCGAAAATTTGTCTGCCAAAGGAAGAGCAGGAGATCAGTTCTCCACCCCTACCACTTGTAGCAGAGCAAAGTAAACACAAGTACCACTGCCGTAGCAAAAGCCAAGCGGTCACCCAGAGGTTCACCGTCAAGCCACCGCCAGTAGGCGAAGAGCACGTCCACCAAGGGCGAACAAAATGGAGAGAGCCGATGGCGCCAGATCGAGCAGAGCGACAGCGGTAGAGGGAGGGAAATGAGCCCGTCAAAATAGGAGCTCGACACCACCTCCACAAGGAGGGAGAAACAGAGCCCATCAAAACACCGACTTCGGGACTGAGCAGGGGGACGACTAGCGACGGAGGAGTGCTGGGAGGCAGTGCGTGGGGGAAAGGGGTTCGACGGGAAAACAACCCCGTGAGGTGGGAAGTAGGGGCAGTGAAAAAAAAAACGACCGGGCCGAGAAAGAAAAAACAGTGTAGTTAGGGACGGGTGAAGGGAAGGAGAAGAGAGAAAGAGGAAATGGCTAGAGAACGAAGAAAAGAAGATAAAAAGGGAGATGGGGCGCTGCCACCGACCTCGGAGGGGCGGCGGTTGCTAGGGTTTTCAAAGGGTGGGGAGAAAAAACCAGCCGTAATCCTCATCACTAAAGTCATCAATATGTGTATTCCTTTCTCTTTCACACCTCCATTGACTTTCTGCTTCCCACTATCTTTCACACTTCCACTGACCCTTCTTATAATTAAAACATAGCATTTTTTGAACAAATTTGAACTAGGTCCCATATGAACATATGGATTATTGTCGAATTCCTCAATGATCATATTGGGTTTTCTCACATATAAATATGGAATGATAAACACTACTACTCAGCTATATAAATATAAGAAATTAATTGCAAAATATAAAACGATTAAATTAATCTCATACTAAACTATTCAGACTAGAGTATAGAAAGAGGACTCCACTCTGCTAACTGCGTAACAATACTATTGATCAATGAACAAATTAATCTCGCATAAAGAAAAGAAATTAGTCAATGAACATGCCACGATAAACGTTTAACAAGAACTCCTATCCCAAAAATTATTCTCAAATGCCCAAATTCAAACCATATTTCCCAGTACTCTACTCCTTGGTTTAAACCCTAACCGGAAAATAATCAAACCTAATCCTAAATGAGCTTACCGTAACTCGGGGTAACTTCACCTCACCTCAAGGCACCCATTCCATTCCTTCTATCGATTTTCCCTTGGAAACCATTGCTGAAGTCTGACAAGGGAAAAGTGAGGAGGGATTTGAAATGGAGAACGTGTATACGAGAGGGAAGGATGAAATTCTTCTTCTCTGTCCGCTCAAACTGGACGATGCTACGTGCGAGAGGGAAGGTTGAAATTTAGACCCACAAAGCCGCTCAAACTGGTCGATGTTAAGCACAAGAGGGAGGGGAAGGATGAAATTTGCTCACCTCTTTCAGCTCAAACTGGTCGATGTTAGGCGCGAAAATACATGGGAACAATAAGGTAATTTCCTTCGGAGGTGCGAGAAAATGCGAGTCACAAATGATACGTCATCGAATAATAAAATCGTAAATAAAATTTTTAACGGAGTGATTAAAGTGTAATGATTTGAATAGTTCAGGTTAAAAATTGTAATATTTGAAAGTTTATATATATATCTTATACAAAGTGTAAAATATAGGTTAATAAATTGTAATTTTCTCCAAAAAGAAATATTCCTAAATTTGCCACTGTTTTCCTAAACTGTCTAAGAAAATCTGATAACTTAATATACCGAACCTTAGATTAGAGCCAATCCCTCTTGAAGTTAAGTATTAATTTTTTTTTTTCCAACTTCCTTTACCAACATCGTTCCATCCACTAAAAAAATATACATTTAAAATCTTGATATAAAATGTAAACAAAACTCGGCAATTTGGACACTTTATTCACACATGTAGACCAATAAACTTTATTATGTATTTGTAACCCACATTGACAATTATGAATGTGGCCCATCAGACCCTAGCACATTCTATATATTTTTGGAAAGGAGAAGAGGGCGCCCTTGAGGGTTTGCATTCTAAAATTGAAATGGACCCAAGACTTGGAGCCCTAACAATTAATGAAGACACAAGCTTTAAGTAGGAGCCATAAATCAGATAATTTCAAACACTAAAGTGATGCAACATACCCTCATTTGCTTTCTTTTTCTATCATCCTTTTTTCTTTAAAACTTCTTTCATTCTATGAAAAGTAGCTTCAAATTGAAGTTTGTCTTTCCCTCTTAAGTTTTTTTTTTTGTTGAATTAGCAGTCAACATCAAACAAGGTGCCATGGCTGTTGAAAGGAGTCTTTCTTCACGCATACATTTCTAATCAGTTATAACAACCATCATCATCATCCCTCATCAAACACAAATAGGAATACATGAAGCCTTGCACCAAAAGTCACAAAATTGTATATCCATTAAGAATTAAAACCCATTTATGGATCCTAATTTTAACTCTTTCTACTAACTACTTTGGTCGTTTTGATGAAAATGTTATTTATTGTCTCATGCCGATAAAAACTTCACTTTCGGTGTAATAAGAACTATCAGGTTTTTTTTTTTTTTTTTTAAATTTAAACAACTTACATTAGGTATAATGTTCAAAACGGTGCTAAGCGTTCTCAGGGCGGTCGATAGCGGCCTCGCCAATAGCAGCCTAGCGTTTAGGCAATTAGACGAGACCTAGGCGGTTTTTATTTAAAAAAAAATTCAACAAATTAATAATATAATTAATACTATCAAATAGATTTAAAAATAAAAATTATTTCCCTAGATAAATAAATTGAGCTGGGAATAATAAATTTTGAAAATGTAAATTTTTATTAATTTTATTATACTACATTCTAAATTCTTTATTCTTATAAAAAAAAGTTTGCTATTTTATTATCTTTCTTTTAATTAATAATTATAATATTAATTAAGTATTTAATATAAAAATTCTAAGTTGGATTTACAAACTCAAAGGATGTACAAACAAATCTACTAAGAAACTGCTCGCCTTCAATCCCCTAAGGGCCATTTAGGTGGACTAAGATTCGCGGTATTCGAAGGAGCTGCTCGCCTTCAATCCCTTGGGGGGGCCATTTAGGTCAACTATCCCCTGGAGGGGCATTTAGGTGGATTAAGATTCGCCGTTTTGAATAGTTAAATAACTCTTTGGGATCATATTCAATCTTATAAATATATGAATAGCCAGCCAATGGAGGAGTCTACTAGCTCCGACAGTTGTTTCAAATTCAAATTCATCAAAAGTTGACACCACACTTCATGGCCATGTAATAAGAACCTAACAACGGAATCCTAATCTGACTGTAAAATTTTGTTTAACTTCTTGTAACTTGTTTGATATGATAAACTTTTAATACAGGTTTAGATAAAAAAAATATATATATATAAAAACCTTTTCACAAGTTTGAGGTATTCCACCAAATAGCTTTGTTTTGTGGTTTCAAAGTGTCTGTCTTTTTACCCTCCATTTGATTAGTTTATTGCTTTTTTTTTTGGGGGCCAAGTTTTATTGCTTTTCTATGAACTTGGAAACTCTGCTACAAAAAGCTGTGGTTTTACTAAAATACCCCAGTTACATGTCAATGCTTTGTGGTTTTATTGCTTTTCTATTACTACACGACAGTCATTGTGCACCTTTACTTATTCCATATATTGTCATTTTTGATCAATTTTAAATTTTTATTTAATTATAAATAATTAATTAATTCTATTAAGTTTAAAATTATCATTTTGGCACATTTGTTTCATTTGCATTTTCATTAAAAGAATCTAATGTTGGGATGTGAGGAGTGTGTAGTTCCACATCGAAAAAAATGAGAAAGGATATGTGTCTTATATAGATTTGGACAACTTTTTTTTATCATCAATTGGTTTCAGAACCAAAATTCCGAGTCTATTGTAGGGTGGAATAGTGTGCACTTGCCACCACAACAGGAAAAAAAAAAACGCTTTCTACATCCAACATGCATCAATGAAAGTATTGAAGAAAATTGGAATATAAACATTAAACCCTACACAATGCTTCTGTTTTACTCAATGAGATTGAGCACTGGATCCCAAAATTTTGAAAACGTAATATATATTTTCAATAACGTTGTAATAATTTGAGGGAGAAGGGCAATGTAGTCATTTGACACCAAACTTACAATTACAAACATAATCAAGGATAAATCGGTGGACATCATCGAGAGATCCGTCGATTACACGATTCCCATAATCTTTGTTTATAATATTTTTCAAACTCAACCTAAGAATTAATTATTTATTTATTTCAAACAATATCATTTTTAGTCCTTGTTTAAGCGAATGCTACAGTGAGACAGTCACTAGCGGCTTACCGTCTGATTAAAAATTCATCAGAGGACCCAACAAGACAAGACGCTCTTCAAACTTCAAATCTCTCTCTCTCTCTCTCTCGCTGTTCATGTGTTTGAGCAGGGATTCATTAATCATTATCAGCTTCACATTTTTGTTCATATAAATAAAGCAAGGGTCCTTTTGAGCAGAATATCCAACATTTTCTCTCTATTTTTCAGCTGCCTTTCATTGTCAGCATGGTTGTGACCCCATGGATGGAGCTTTCACTCACCAAGAAGAAAGAGAAGGAAGAACCCAGCTACAAAATCACCAGCTCAAGCTTTGTCTGCCATTGGTGAGGCTCAGGAGCTTCAGCAACCAGAACCCACTTTCCATTTTGGGGTTTTGGGCGGCGAAGTATCTTCGGAACTTGCATTGCAGAGCTCGAATCTCTCGTTCGCATTGTCTCGGGAGTCGTCGATACAATGGAATGGTGGTGAACAACTCTGCCTTTTGTGATTCGCCTGGTGTTGCTGCAATGGAGGGTTTAATTGAGAAAAATGAAGGCATTGTTGAAGGGGGAAATGACGATTCCTTTAGTGAAGCTTTGGCTAAAGTTGAGACCTTTGGGGATTTAATTGAGGGAAAAGGCCGTGAAAGCTATTCAAGTTCAGATTTTTTGACGTCGGAGACGACGGGGCATGAGGAGCAGAGTCACAGTAGCTCTGATGAGGAATCATCTTCAGCTCCCTCATTGGGTTGGCCTCTTCAGAACACTGAGGCATCAAATTGCACCAGTCAGAATGGTTCTGAAGCTGCAGAGAAACACGCCCATTTGGATGATAGGAAACTAGAGATACAAGGGTCCTCGATATCAGGTATTTATAATTTTTCGTTACTCATTCATAGTAAGACACATAAGAAACATGACAATTTAAATGTTTTGCCTCAAGAAACTGATTATTTTGGTTCGTGGGATTATAGAGACTGAGTTGATGAAGGAAAGGTTTTCGAAATTGTTGCTTGGAGAGGATATGTCAGGTTGTGGTAACGGGGTTTGTACAGCATTGGCTATATCAAATGCGATTACTAATCTTTGCGGTATGTAATTTTGATTTATTATCTCAATGTCTTCATACATAGATTGGTTGATTTGCTTCGTTATGTAGTGAAAAAATTCGTCATAGATTTGTTGGGTGATGGTTGTTTTCCTTATTCTTTGTTTTCTCTTGTAGCTACCTTATTTGGGCAACTTTGGAGACTAGAACCTCTTCCACAAGAGAAGAAATTGATGTGGCGAAGAGAGATGGAATGGCTTCTTTGTGTGAGTGATCACATTGTTGAGTTGATACCTTCTTGGCAGACTTTTCCTGATGGAAGCAAATTGGAGGTACAATCTGATTCCTATGAATTATTGGAAGAGTATTGCATCTTTCAGATTTCATTTATTGGAAGAGTTTTAAGTGACCAGTTCTTATGTATAAATGAGAACAATGAAACACAGGTCATCAATAGTTTTGCTACATTATAAATATGACAAGAAACTATAAAGTGTAGGGCAATGGATGTATGTTAGTTAAAGGAGATGCTAACTGATCAGTGCCTTGAAGTAGTTCTGACTCATTTACACCTCAATTCCAGGTCATGACTTGCAGACCACGGTCAGATCTTTATGTTAACCTCCCTGCCCTTCGGAAATTGGATAACATGCTTCTTGTAAGCTTCCCAAAAATTTATTTTTCAGTAACTTAGATCCAGTTTCATGAGCTCATGCATTCAATTTGGCCAATGCTTTGCAGGAAATATTGGATAGTTTTAACAATACAGAGTTCTGGTATGTTGACCAGGGGATTCTAGCCCCAGATGCTGATGGGTCAACCTCTTTCCGAAGAGCATTTCAGCGCCAAGAGGAAAAATGGTGGCTACCTGTGCCCCGTGTTCCTCCTGGTGGAATCCATGAAAATGCAAAAAAGAAATTGCAGCACAAACGTGATTGCACAAGCCAAATATTAAAAGCAGCCATGGCAATCAATAGTATTACTTTAGCAGACATGGAAGTCCCTGAATCATATCTGGAAACTCTTCCAAAGGTTTGAATTTGAAACATCCTCAAAATTCCATTGACATATAACTACAAAGTACAAAAATATGATTGTTAAATTTTTCCTTTGACTTGGTTTCAGACAGGAAGAGCAAGCTTAGGAGATTTTATTTACCGATACATTTCATCAGATCAATTCTCCCCGGAATGTCTGCTTGATTGCCTTGACTTGTCCTCTGAACATCAAGCGATAGAGATTGCCAATAGAGTGGAGGCCTCAATCTATCTATGGCGCAAAAAATCAAACTCAAAGCCCACAAATAATGCAGCCAGATTTAGCTCAAAGTCGTCATGGGAAATGGTCAAGGAATTGATGGTTGACGCAGAGAAAAGGGAGTTGCTTCCTGAAAGGGCAGAAAGTCTCTTAATGTGCTTGAAGCAAAGGTTCCCCGGTCTTCCACAGACATCCCTGGATATGAGCAAAATTCAGTGCAATAAGGTTCCCACTTTTTCCAAATAAAAATATGTTCTGTTTTTTTCCTTTTGAGTTGTTTTCCTTTGTGCTAAATTAGTTGAATTTGATCTGTTTAGGATGTTGGGAAATCGATCTTAGAGAGCTACTCACGGGTTTTGGAGAGCCTGGCATTTAACATTGTGGCGCGCATTGATGATCTGCTCTATGTTGATGATTTGACCCGGCATTCTGACCAGTTTTCATCCATCTCCAAAGTTAGTATGATTTCACATAAGAGCACTCCATACAAGACAGCTTTCACAACACCAAGCTATTCACCGGGACAGCTAGTTAGCCCTCTGAGGGGAGACAGATCACCTTTCATCACCAGTGGCAAGATTACTCACCGTGGATTGGGTGTAAAGAAAGTCTTGACTGATTATCTTACCATCGATCCAGTTGACAGACCGGACTCAGCATTGAGCACAATGCAAGAAACGCTGGCATCTCAAATGGGTGTGAAATCATTTGAGTTTACGAAAGCATCAATAAGCCCAGCATCACAGGACTCAATCTCAGAAGAATGAATCCAACGGATGGTGAGTTTTGGTAGTTCAGCTGCTTGAACGAGCTCCTTTATTTACGGTTTTTTATCGACTGTTTGAGAGGTGGAGAAGGATCATTGTCTGTTACGCTGTCTGCTCTTATTTGTTGTTAGGACCTGATACGTCTGCAATGGTGATGAAAGATTTGAGCAGCTAATGTTTTAGATTAGCATCGCCTTGTATCATTACAGTTTTGAGTTTGTTCCCAAGTTGCTGTTCGATATCAAACAGTGATTGTAAATAGAGAACTTGTAATCCCACGCCGCTTTGCTTTGGATACAATATATGAATTTGTTTCTTTTTTCCTCATGTCTAAGTTTGCGATAGAGAAGTTCATATTACCTTGTCAACTACCATGGAAGGAAGATAAGTTCATAACCTTATCAACTACCATGGAAGGAAAAATGTCAACCCCTAACCGCGGTGCAGAAAAAGATGCCTAAAAGAGGTGTGGGGGGCATTCCGAGAATTGAACTCAAGTTTTGAGTTTGTTCCCAAGTTGCTGTTCGAGATCAAACAGTGATTGTAAATAGAGAACTTGTAATCCCACGCCGCTTTGCTTTGGATACAATATATGAATTTGTTTCTTTTTTCCTCATGTCTAAGTTTGCGATAGAGAAGTTCATATTACCTTGTCAACTACCATGGAAGGAAGATAAGTTCATAACCTTATCAACTACCATGGAAGGAAAAATGTCAACCCCTAACCGCGGTGCAGAAAAAGATGCCTAAAAGAGGTGTGGGGGGCATTCCGAGAATTGAACTCAAGTTTTGAGTTTGTTCCCAAGTTGCTGTTCGAGATCAAACAGTGATTGTAAATAGAGAACTTGTAATCCCACGCCGCTTTGCTTTGGATACAATATATGAATTTGTTTCTTTTTTCCTCATGTCTAAGTTTGCGATAGAGAAGTTCATATTACCTTGTCAACTACCATGGAAGGAAGATAAGTTCATAACCTTATCAACTACCATGGAAGGAAAAATGTCAACCCCTAACCGCGGTGCAGAAAAGATGCCTAAAAGAGGTGTGGGGGGCATTCCGAGAATTGAACTCGGGACCTCTCGCACCCTAAGCGAGAATCATACCACTAGACCAAATGCCCATGTTAATGAAGTTGGTTCAATTTCTAATAATGTAGATCTACAAGCCCACAAAATTATTCCAAGGAAAAACACATTCGTATTTTGAAGTTCGTGCTGGAGTAAAATTATGAATGGAATTTTACATGTCCACAACAAACCAATGCTGGCTAAGAAGAAACATTGAACTAGAAAATAATTAAGATTAACTCTTGGATAAAAGTTACATGAAGCAAGTGCCCATTGTCATCCCAAAGATGAGAGAATTAAAAAAAAAATCCAAAATCAAACTATTTTCGTCTCATTTTGAATTACTTATCCAAGTAGTTGGTTGGTGATAGTACGAAATGAAGGCATAATTCACTAACACCATGGGTCTTGATCTTGAGCCTATGGTCATAACTTGAGTGTGTCACCAATATTAATTTGTTTTATGTCGATAGATTAATCAAAATTGTGGTAGTTGGGTACACGTCTTCACGAGAAGGGCTTTCTAAATTTCAATGGACCATCCATCATCACCATGGTCGGTAATGGAGTGTTAGTGAATTGAGATGAGGTGTCTCGGCAACTAGGTCCTGCAAGTTCTTCACTGTCACTAATGGCTTCATCTGGAAGAAGATACGCCAATTTTTAATTGGAGGAAAGTGAACCAGATGTCACTTAAGCTAATTTGTGTACCAAAAGTGCTTCATTAATAAGTAGTTTTGGTCCTAGTGCTACTCCCATTTTCACGAAGTGGATGAATAGAGAAGGCACATTTTCCTCTCTCATTCTAGTATAAAACCCTGATCAAATGCAGAGATTATTGCAACGTGAAATTGTGGTATTGTGAGAAACAAAACTCAAATTAATCAACTTCAAAATTGTGAAATTTTCGCGCGAATAATGGAGGTTTCGATGAAATTCATTTGCCTTGTGGGATTGGTTGCATTTATGAGCATTATTGAGTTTCAAAGGGCTGATGGGGCTAGCGCGTGTGGAAAGGCCAGTCCAGACGATGAGGCCTTCAAGCTTGCTCCTTGTGCAGCTGCTGCACAAGATGAAAGGGCCGCCGTGTCCAGCCGCTGCTGCCAGCAAGTGAAGAGGTTGGGCCAAAACCCTAGCTGCCTCTGTGCTGTTCTGCTTTCTGACACCGCCAAGAGCTCCGGTGTCAATCCTGAGGTTGCCGTAACCATCCCCAAACGCTGCAACTTTGCCAACCGCCCTGTTGGTTACAAGTGTGGAGGTAACTAAATTCACTATAATATAGTTCATTTAACAAACCTTTCTTCTACACGAATCATAGTCTTGACACGTATAGAATATAAAAATGGTCAAGTATTGGCCAAATTTGTGCACTAGCATGATCTACCGAGAACAATTTCGATTTTAAATTATGATTTGTGGATAAAGAAAAATGACTCTTTGCATGCAAACGAACCAAATGTGTTGCATTGTTTTTGAAGTTTATTTTTTGTGTGACTGATGTGCTAATATCATGATTCTAATGCTGCAGCTTATACACTTCCTTGAACTGGATATAAAGCAATAGTGAATGAAGGCCATGGACGGGTGATCACTTGGCTTATTAGGGTTTAAAACTTGTTGGCTACTAGTGTAACAAAGTAGAATTTGGAAATAAATTAAAGCTAGTAGCTTCTATCACATATGTAATCTTGTCCTTCTTTGATAATAAAATACACAATTTCACTTACTGTTGTACGTTATTAGTGTTTTTTTATATAAACAACGTTAAAGAAATAAACACAATTGCATACGTAATTACTTGAGTTAAACGAAGATTTTAATGAAGTTGGAATTTAGAAAAGATGAAAATGAATGATTGGAGCTTTCGAGGCAAACAACCATTCATGGAATTGAATAGAAATATTGTTGATGCAAGAAATGAACCAACTTAGTCCGTGAAGACACGCACGCACCCAAGAACAATAATGTACGTGGTTCACCCAAATCGGGCTACGTCCACGGTGTTGCTCTATTCTCATTAATGAAATAAGTGTTTGTACATGATACAAAAAGATTTGAGCCTTAGAGAAATAATAAGAATATAGAGAGAATGAAGAGCTTATTTCTAGAGAGAGAGTCCGCTCTCCCAAATGAGGGAGAGAGCTCCCTATTTATAGGAAATATCTAGGTTTAGGTGATGAGTCTAGTAATGGGCTTTAAGCCTGGGCTTTGTTGATGGGCCTAGTCCAGGTGGCCTTCTATGCCGTGATGGGCCATGATGGTGGGCCGAGCTTGGTTCGAGTGATCTTTCAAGTCTTGGTCGGGTCGGTCGATATGGTATCAACAGAAGTCCCCCAAGTTATTGACTGAGGTGGATTTCCTCGGTCGAGGACTTGTAATCCAAGCCGATGCATGTCAACCAGTTAGAGAAGTATACCTCCTAGTCCCCAGAATGTAGATCAGAGCATCAGATCAGTAGCTACTGGTTGCATTTTCCGATCGAAGTATGCTTCCCGGAGGAAGTCGAATGGAGCGTCCGATCAGCAGCTACTGATAGCGTTTGCTGATCGGAGCATGCTTCCCGGAGGAAGTCGATTGGAACGTCCGATCAGTAGCTACTAATAGCGTTTGCTGATCGGAGCATGCTTCCCGGAGGAAGTCGAATGGAACGTCCGATCAGTAGCTACTGATAGCGTTTGCTGATCGGAGCATGCTTCCCGGAGGAAGTAAACTCGTGCATCCGATCGGTAGCTACTGATAGCGTTTGTCGATCGAAGCATGCTTCCCGGAGGAAGTCGAATGGAGCGACCGATCAGCAGCTACTGATAGCGTTTGCTGATCGAAGCATGCTTCCCGGAGGAAGTCCTCCAAATTGATTTAGGTAGATTGCCTCAAGGGAGGACTTGTAACAAGATTGCACTGATTGAACAACTTTGTTTATCAATCTGTAGGTGCACTATATCCAGTCCCCCAAGTCCTCGGTTGAGGTAGGATGCGGAGGAAAACTCGTGTGATGCACTCTACTTGGCTGATCGGCGAGGAATGTCCATGGTTGACCGAGAGCCATTTTCAAGGTGAGGGTACGTGACCTCATACAGGGGATGCCTGTGAGCTCATGATGCGTGCATGTTGATGCATATGGACAAGATCCAATGATGTGGATATGATGCTCATGCGCCATGGGTGATGATGTGAGCATAATGATGTGCATGTGCACATGATGTAAATATGATGCTCATATGTCATGGTCAATGATGTGATCATGAGTGCACATAATGATGCGCATGATGTTTCAATAATATGACTCATGTATAGTAGAGGGTGAGAAGAAAAGATTAACTCACCCATTGTGATGCCTTGGATGACCAAGGGGGGGTAGGCCGACCAAAGTGAGGGTTGGCCGATCAAGGGTCCGTTGGGTGGACGAGAGGAAGACTGCGTCAAGGAGGTAGGTCGACAAAAATGAGGGTTGGCCGACCAAGGGTCCATTGATGGGACGAGAGGAAGATCACGTCAAGGTGGTGGGTTGACCAAAGTGAGGTTTGGCCGAGCAAAATCCTTTCGGCCAAGCTTGGTGGCTCCTCGCACGATGAGGTGGCCGATCGGCCTAAGGGATGCCTGTAACACCCCGGAAATTCGAGGATTTTAATATTGTAATTTAATTTGTGAATTGACGTTTTTACCCTTATGAATGGTATGACCAAATTGTTGACTTTTTGATTGGTGGGTCAAATGGACTTTGACCAATGACCGTGACGTAGTTCGGGACGTCACGAGTTCATAGACAGTTGGCACGTCCATTTCGGACAATCAGGGAAAAAGTTATGACTATCGGAAGTTCAGGGGCATTACCGTAAGTTGGACTTCACGGGCGGAAATGTTGACTTTTAGTTTGACAATTAATTTTCACGCGACTCAAGGACCGATAGGTAGGTCTCGACGTCCTGAGTCCGTAGACAGGCGGCACGCCGAAATCGGACTTCGTATGGCTGAGTTACGGGTCTAGGAAGTGAGGGGCAGTTTGGTAATTTTTGAACCAGGGGCATTTTGGTCTTTTTGCCCTGGTTACTGTAGCAGACCGCGGGGGACATGGGCGGCACCACCATGTGCGGTGGTTCTATCGTGCAATTGATTATGCTAACATGTGCTGGAAAGTCTGGGCTGTCTTTTGCTTTTGAACGTGGCCTGAGCCGTCCAGCCTGCACGATCAATTGATTAATTCAAGTTCGAAGCTTTTCGGGGAGCATTTTTCAGTGGACAATTGGACACCCACGAGCCTCTGGGACGGCTTGAAATTGTTTATAACTAATTAGAACGTGTGTGAGCATCACTCTGATGCTGTTATAACTGAGAACGGGTGAGGAAATCGAGTGGGAGTGTTTAGAACTCTGATGCAGATTAAGCTTTCTGGGAGTGTTTAGAACACAACCATATCAAAATCGAAGGCAACCAGCCACGGGTGAGCTGGGACGGTGACTGCCGTGTTCAGAAGAATTTCAGAGGTTTGGACGACTACTTCCAGGTGAGTGTTGGTTCAATTGAGTGTGTTTTCCAGTTCGTTGTGATACTATGATGCTTCATGTAAAGTTAATTTGATTTTGGTTTAGAAACCAGTGAGTTGGGGTGATCAACCTGTTTGGATGATCACGGGTCGAAGGGCCATTTAAGGATTCGATTTGGCTAATTAATAACTCAGAACTTAAATTAGATGTTTAAATAACATGTTAGGATCAAATTGGATTGAAATCGAGTGGGAATTGATGGGTAATTAACCGGGTCAAGCCGCGGGTGGCAGGCCCGAATTACAGACAAACGGGTGAAGGTGCTGACACTGTAGCTACAGTGTCAGGCACGTGACTTTCACGCGCAGCCACTTTGGGCGGCGCGTGAGGGCGCGTTGGGGCTTATCTCCGATCACGATCAACATGACTTTTATTCCTCTCATCATTCTGAACATTTTTAGTGAATTAACCATGTTGATCTGAGATAGTTTTGATGGGTCAGTTTAGGGCCGGTTGCCTCGGGAAACGTGTTGGACGGCTTCCCCGAGCCGGTTTCTATTTTGGAGTTTGTGGTTAAACGTTTAAGACTTGTAGTGACACTTACATGTGATTTGGACTGACAGGAATTGTACGATAATCCCGGTACAAGTTCGTACGCGCAGGTTCACCGCGGGATCGTACAGTGAGTGGGCCATTTTCTTAAACCCTTGCGTGCATAAATGTTTTCTGGTTTATTATACTTATTCACATGCTAAAAACAATAATGGTTTTGATGATATGGAAAATATGGTTATGGCACGTTTCACGGTATTTGGGCTTGACACCCGTCTAATGAAACTTAATGATTGGTTCGGATTTTATATATATGCTTGCATGTGGATATCAATAAAATGTATTTGGTACTGCACTGTATAGATCCATTCGTATGATACTGTCTCCTCCGGATGAGGTACCCTAGAGAGGTAACGGACGTCTAGAACGTCCAGCGTCTATGACGCTAAGCATCGGGGATGTTGTAACCGAACAGGGTTCGGGGATTAAACTCCGAATTGAGACCCGAGTGGCACGCGTAGCCTTGTGATAGTGACCTTATTGGACGTCAGGGACGTCAGACATCAGGGATGTCGGGATTGGAGTGTATAGTGCAGCAACTAAAATTATACTTATGGTTTTATTACATGCCTTATGGTTCATAGTATATGGCTTATGATTTTAAATACGGTTGCATGCATGTTTGGAAAACAGAGGGGTAAATTATATGTTTTACTTATCAAATGATTTTATAAACTTGAGTTTCGGTCCACTCACCCTTAATGTTTTTGGTAACCCCTCCAGGTCGTGATACTGAGGTAGAGGAGGAACCTGAGGCTGAGGCATAGATCTACTTCTGCGTACCTGAACCCCTGCTGGGTGGTGCACCCGCAGGTTTATGTTAGAGTCGTGCTCGCAACTTGTAATTTTGGATTTCATCCCTTGTCTGACAGCTGTTTAATTCGGATTTGATGTATGACTTTAATTTGTTATTTATGCATTTGATGTTTTGAGGTTAAAATTGGTATGAAATTTTTGGGTGTCAGACGGGAGCAGGGCACGCCCCCTTGTGGTCCCTGTGGGATCGGGGTGGGTCCTGTCAATGCCCATGGACCGATCAAGGACCACTTGGAGCTAAGGTGAATGTATGTTACCTTGGACCGATCAAGGACCACTTGGAGCTAAGGTGAATGTATGTTACCTTGGTCGGTCAGCCTATGCGGAACCTCCCACGATGAGGTGACCGATCGGCCGTGAGGAGATGTCCATGGTAAAGATGAAGGCCGATCAAGAGGATTCCGTGAGGAGTTTGATGACTAATGAACATGCAAATATAAAGGCCGATCGGTTAGATGACCATGCGAGACTCCCCATGTGAAGGGTGAGAAAATTGATTGTTTTGGAGTGGAGACCAATCGGCATAAACATCGTGCGAGGTCTCTCCAAGTATGTCTGATCAATATTGATGAATTTGTCATGATGACCGAAACGAAGTTAGAGATGATTATATTTTCTGTTGTGAATTTGGGGCCTCCTTTCCTACGCTTTGATGCCGATCGGCCAGGGAGTCGTGTGAGCTTCCTCGTACCTAGGCCGAGCAAGAATGATGAAGTAGTACTGAAATTTGGGCTGAAAATGGCAAACCTTGGCAGAGCCATATTGGTGCATGAGATGGATCCTCCATCGAGAGGGGAGTGGAAAGCTCCATGTTTGTCCATGATAACATGTTGATCGGTCTAGGCACCGTGCGGGCGTCCACGCTTCTAAGCAGAGCAGATCAACGCATACTTAAGTATTTTGGCTGGTGGGTTTTGGCTTTAGACGTGAGAGCAGAACGATGTGGGCACTTAGCTGACAAAGAAACCTTCGGCATCGAGCAAGAACGAGTGAGAACTAATTTCACTAAAGAAAGATGCTTGCAATTATACACATGGGAAAGCTTTTCCTCTTGAAGCTCCACGTGGTCTCACATTTCCACATATAAATATACACATAGTGGTGATAAATTGCCCACATCGTGCTTGCAATTATGCATCGTGCTTGTTGCATGCCATGTGATGTCTTCCTTGCCTACCATCTGGAAAGGCACATGGGCCATGTAATGTTTTTTTTTTTACATGCGTCATGGCTCCCATGAAAAGATGATATACTTGCATATTGGGTGGGCCCAACATTGTTGGTGTGTAGACTTTGAAAATATACTAAGCAGCAAATGAATATTGGTAGCTGGGGAGAGTACTTGGCAGAGAGATATTTTCTCTTTGTATGGATAGGCACGGATGAAGATCTTGGATTAGTGGGTTTCAGCGGGTAGAAAAATAAGAAAAACTGACATAACTTTTTGTGTCGATTCCCACAGACGGCGCCAAACTGTTGATGCAAGAAATGGACCAACTTAGTCCGTGAAGACACGCACGCACCCAAGAACAATAATGTACGTGGTTCACCCAAATCGGGCTACGTCCACGGTGTTGCTCTATTCTCATTAATGAAATAAGTGTTTGTACATGATATAAAAGGCTTTGAGCCTTAGAGAAAGAATAAGAATATAGAGAGAAGGAAGAGCGTATTTTTAGAGAGAGAGTCCGCTCTCCCAAATGAGGGAGGGAGCTCCCTATCTATAAGAAATATCTAGGTTTAGGTGATGAGTCTAGTAATGGGCTTTAAGCGTGGGCTTTGTTGATGGGCCTAGTCCAGGTGGCCTTCTATGCCGTGATGGGTCATGATGGTGGGCCGAGCTTGGTTCGAGTGATCTTTCAAGTTTTGGTCGGGTCAGTCGATATGGTATCAACAAATATCATAATCACATCCGAACTTTGCGAAAAGCGTGGCTGCAGAATCTCCTTCCACGACTACAAAAATATGAAAATCTTTGTTTAACGGCCAGAAGCAGTTAACGACCATGAAAGCCATATCCTACCAGACATGGGGGATAAGGATCGCTTCCCTTTTGAGTCATCAACTGTAAGTTCTGTTTGGATGATAGGAATAAATTATTACAATAACTTCGACCCACAATCAAAATTCAAAAGCTGGGATAAGAGTTGGTAAAGACAGTTTGGAGAATGACACATCCATCACAAAGGATAATCCTACCTCTCGTGGTCCACACCGACTTTGGACGCTCATTTGTTACGTTTAACTCGTGGCACTAACATTACACCTACTTTATTATCTCCAGCCATGAAGAACTTCGTAAGGCATATCCAAGCATCCAAATGTTTGTCACCCTATGTCATGGTTGCGGGGCAAATCTATTTAAAGCAACTGATGCCTAATCTATTGAAAGCAACCAAGTAGGCCGAGCATGAAAGAAAAACAATGGTGAGAATTTGAGAAAACGGAGAGAAGTGAAGTCACGCAAAATAACACAATTAATTATAAGAAAGAAGTAAATATAAATGCATACAGGTAGCATATGCTACACAATTGGTATGTTCTAATCTTTAATTCGAACATACAAAGATTGGATAGAAATAAATTATATTTGATTATTCAAGATGAAGAATCTTCTTGTCTTGCGGGGGATATGAAGCTCCACCATCAATCATAGTCAGGTTGAAAATTTTTTGAAAATCTAATGCCTGAGATGCACTGAGCTCTAGCTCAGAAACCATGTTTGTTTGTTAAAGTCTCTCTCAACTTCTGACATCTGACAAATTTTGGAAAATGAAGATTAGTTAGGTAACCCAGAAAATACATTATTTCCAATAATCATATTCAACTACTTCTGTAAGCTCAAAAAGTCTTGCCTCAAATTTGAAAGTGAATCAAATTTAACACTTAGATACAAAGTATCCGAAAAAAGGCACCTACTCCATGTAACAGCAACTATGCCACTATGTAAGACAATTTCATTTCATGCAAATTGAAACACGGATAAATGGCTAGTATTTGCTGCAAAGAGTACAAAATGAATCAGGTAAGAAACCAATAAGTTGTCAATTGCAGCAACCAGTTGGTTATTAAATCAGTTACATACCAACACTACAACATCATTTTCCAGCATGTATTGCATTCTTCAAACGTATAAAGAAGATTGATAAAATGTTAATTACTATATTTATGAACAAAGATAGTAATGCAAAAAATTACAATATCTAAAAAATACTAATATTTTTTAGTATATATCAAAATAAGTATTAACAACGGGAAAGAAGAACTGACCTTCAAGCAAAGCACAATTATCTTGGCATAAGGGCCAGAGCTTGAAGTCCAAAAAATTTTTACCTTTCAAGAACAACAGTTCACTAACAATTCCCATTTTCTTCTTTATCAGTGAATATATTTTAAAGATTACTATTAGACCTTTTTTCAATCTACTAGATATTATTATATCAGTCTTATTTTGCTAGGTTTCAATTATTGTTAAGCAGACTTTTTCTTTAATCTATTCTATATAATTATAGCACTCTTATTTTTATCTTTCAAATATCCGTACCCAAAAGAAATGTCTCACAATTATAATTACTAAAAGAGGTAGAGATAGACAAAGAGACATTGAGGAATACAATAATAAACTAACAGAGTAGAAACAAACATGAAGACAGATGGAAAAAGTTCAACTATGCGTCAATAAAGAGAGAAACCAAGGGAAAAATGAAAAGAAAGTGATTGAAACACTTGAAAATAAAAAGAGTGAGACAACTTTACCCAGTATCACACATTACTCAGTGCTCAATAATGTTTTCTTGGAATCTTAAAACAAAAGAGGTTATAAGTTAGAACTCAAAATAATAATAATCTCTAAATATCATGGCACACATATTAAGCTAATCTTAACATAACTTCATACTATAGCTTGTGCTGAGCAAAATGCTTAAGATTGATGTAATAAATAAGCACGTAAACAAAAAAAAATCCATAATCTTCTCTTCGTGGATCAAAATATCTGGAAATTAAAAAAACAATTAACATTCACGTGCAGGCTTGCAGTTCCAAATGACATGTAAATAACTTTAGCTACAACAGAAGCTAAAAATCCTAAAAGATACTGCAATTTGAACACATTGTAGCTACTATCAACCACGAGAAAAGGACAATTACGTATTCTACAAAGTGTAGGATGTCTGTTATTACTAAGTCAATATATGTAACGACCCATCCTGGAATTCGGGATTAGGTTAGAAACTAATCATGATTAATGGGGGTTAACCGGTGGTTAGGTGAAATCGGACGAACGATGCAAAATGACCGTTTTGCCCCTAGTCGTGGGCAAAACGTTGACTTTTTATTCGGACGGTCAAATGGACTTTGACCGGTGACCGTGACGTAGTTTGGGACGTTACGAGATCATAGACAGGTGGCACGTTCGATTCCGACGATCGAGGTGGTAGTTATGACATTCGGAAACCCAATGGCATTATCGTAATTTGGACGAAATAAGGGAAAATGTTGACTTTTTGATCGGGAGGTTCGTCTCGAGGCCCCGAGTACAACGACAGGCGGCACGCGTGAAACGGACATCGGATGACCAAGTTATGGGTCTAAGGAAATAGAGGGGCAATTTCGTAATTTGGTGCACAAGGGCAGTTTGGTAATTTTCACGGGGGCCTGTTTGGAACCGCGACGCAGGGGGCTGAACCACCGTGCGTGGGTGGTCTGTCCGGAAGATTATTTTACTAGCTAGTGGCCTTGGTGTGTGAGTGTGGGTGCTTGGAACTGATGTACGGTATGGGATTAGGATTCTTTATGCACGGGTTGGCATTTTGAGGTGAGGAAAATCAGAACGGGCAGAAACTGGGTATGCACGGGCGAGGTTGGAATTGGAGTGCTGTCGTGGACTAATTGTTTATGCAATTAGTGAGGAATCTGAGGCAGAAGGCTGAGCACGGTTGTGGCTGGTCGAGGTGAAGTGTGGGGAGCAAGCACTGCAATCTGTGCTGAGGCTCGTGAAATGGAAAAACAGAGCACTGTCGGGCTGGTGGGCTTAGTGTTGGTTTGATAGACTTCTGGGAGGTATGAGACGGGCAGAGGACTGGTGAGAGTGGGAGAGAAGGATAGGAGAGATGAGTGGATGGTTTGGGTGAGTAGGGGCTCTGAAAACCCGAAACAATGGTCGAGCTAATTTCAAAATCCCAATCCAAAATGTAGGCCAACCCAACAAGAATTAAGGCTCAATTCAGCCTTCTTGGACATCATGTAGTCGAACCAGATCGACAAGTCGATGCTCTGAAGCCCCTGGAGCTCTGAACGGACAAGTGGAAGACCGGAAAATCGCGTGTCTGTGATCGTGCATTTGGAGGTGAGTTCTTGGTAAATTGGTTTCAAAATAACCTTCTATGTGAGGTTACAGTACTTC
This sequence comes from Prinsepia uniflora, assembly GCA_032719365.1. Taxonomy (NCBI): domain Eukaryota; kingdom Viridiplantae; phylum Streptophyta; class Magnoliopsida; order Rosales; family Rosaceae; genus Prinsepia; species Prinsepia uniflora. Next base: position 84,752,101 of record CM064862.1, read on the forward strand.
CTAGCTAATCAATTGAGGAATTGAGGGACTGTGAAGTGTATGGGGACTTTGAACCCGATTAGGACCCATGTACCATTAAGGTGGTTTTAGGCAGTGACGATGGGCAGGGATGCCACAGACCTTTAATTAAACTCATTTCGATCCTATTTGAGGGTTCAATTAAGGAAAACTAATTGGTTATCTCAGGGATTTGGCCGGGTCACACACGCGGGTCGACGGCCCGTTTACCAAGGAATCGGGTAGGATGGTGACCGTTGGGGTTACTGTAGCAGGCGCGTGGGTGTCACGCGCAGCCGCTTGCGGCGGCGCGTGACGGCGCGTGGGGCCGATTTTCAAGGTAGGTCCAACATGACTTTTGTCCTACACATTGTAACGAACATTTTAACGTTGGTTTCGAACTTGTCGGACACCGTTCCGATGTGGTTCCGAGGGTCCGAAGATTTCGATTACGTTTGTAATTAATGATTAATTCCCGGAAAATTAGGGGAAATTAGTATGTTTTTATGTAAGCCCTTAGTGACACTAAAGTATGTTTTCGAGCAGGAATTGGAATTTCTGGAAAATATCGGAAATTACGGAACCGCGTGCGGCATGAAACCGAGCCCTATTGAACGGTGTGTGAGTGGACTTGCTTTCAAAATTTAATGCATGCATAAATTATTTCTATGATTTTATGATTATGATTATATGTTGTGATTGATTTTGATTTCCGTATTTATACGTATTCGGTTCCCGTATTTATACGTATTTTTACTATACATGTGGAATTACACGTATTTCGAGACTATGGTCACTCGTTGTGCTTAATGTTGGTTTAACGAAAGAAGTTATATGAAATGGATGTAAAATGATGTAAGAAGGTTGTTTATGTTTTGCGAGTGTGACTTACGGTTTTGACACGTTTTTCGAGAACGTTCCGGATTTGCACGTTTTACGAGATTTCGAGTTATTGTGATTTGGTCACTGTGATGTTGAATCTGGGAATTGAAATGAGACTTGTGGTTTTGGAGGATTTTAAATGTGGGTTTTGAGTATGTTTTGCTTGGATTGTGATTTTGGTAATTATGATTGTGGTCTTGATGCTTTGATAATGAGATTTGAGAAATGAAGTGATTTCAAGGAATTAAAATGGATTTGAAAAAGGTGATTTCGGGCTTGACGCTCGGGGCATAAAAGAAATTTTAACGAACGAGGTTTCGGTTTTCGGAAATTTAAAGTGGATTCTTGGTTTTGGTTTGGGATGATGCTTCCGGATGCCGGCTTACGGAATCATTATTACGAATTCGAATTCGGGAATGAAAAAGGCTTTAATAAAGTGATTCGCTATGATTGTGCATGCCCCGTGTTTCATGATGATTTGTTTATGTTTGTAAAGTATGATTTGGGGAAAATGAATGTGGAAATTCGGACCATGGGTCCTGTTGTGAAAAATGTGATTTTGGGATGGATCCCACGTTGTCATGATTGATAAACTGTTTTGGGGTTTAAAGACCCGTCGGAAACTGCTTGGGGTTTAAAGACCCGTTGTTGTGTTTGAAAACTGTTTTGGGTTTAAAGACCCGTGTGCTATTGCTGGAGCACGTTTTGGGTTTAAAGACTCGGCTAATTTATGACGGGGGAGGGCCCTTAATGAGTTTAAAGACTCGTGAGTTTAAAGACTCGGTTACTGTAATACCCCCGAGGCCTATTGATTATGTTCTGAGTTTAAAGACTCGTTGATATCCCGGGAAGGCCTGTTTATGCGCATGGTTTTGAGTTTAAAGACTCGGCGCACTTGTTATCCAGCAAAATGATTGACTTGTGATTTATCGATGATTTCTGATGTCTCGGTTGAGTTGGGCAGTGGCCCGGTATATGGTTGTTGGTTTTGGATCATGTTGTGCATTTGGTTGATTTGTGGTTTTGGGCTGAGGCCCGGTGTCTATGATTGCGGGCTAAGACCCGATGGTTGAGAAAGCAAAAAAAAAAAATTGATTTTGAGATTCATACGAGTTTTCCTTATGTTGGAATTTAATGCACAGTTTTTATTTTGTGCAAAATGTTAACCGATTGCGAAATGATTTTTGTATGCATGCATTGGTTTTTACGCGGGGGGTAAAAACGTTTGTTGTAACTGTTTTGCTAAACTGATTCATTTTGTCCACTCACACCTTTTGGTTTTATTGACCCTCCAGGTCCTGGCACGTTGTTCGAGGCTGTACAGGGGCGGAGGCATGAGTAAGCACATGTGGCTATCCCTGGTCTGGCACGTACTGAAGGTAACTTGGGTATTTCAGTCGACTTGCCAGACGGGAGCAGGATCGAGCACGATTTTCGATGCCCCTTCCGGAGGCGGTCCTGTCAATATATATATATATAATATCGCGATGTAAAAAAATTTCCAAACAATTTCAACTACTAATAGTAAGAATAAACGATGGCTTTCAACTTGAATGTGGATTCCTTCAAGATCACCTGATATAGCTTGTCTTAAAAATGTATTAATGCTAAATGAATTCTTCCTTAATAAAAACTGAAACACAGACACAAGATTGTCAAAATGTAGAAGAAAATACCCTCCTAAACAATCATCACATAACATGACAGGAAACATGATCCCAAAATCAATCACTCATTATCCAAAATTACAAACAGTCACCAAGATCACGTGAAACCTAAGAAACAAAAGGTTCAATTTACGATAAATTATGTTCACTTTCTAGGAAACCAAACAGAAAATACATAACCAAAGAAAGAAAATTAAAATTTTGGGGTTGTTACCAATGCTTACAGGTATTTGAAGACCAATTTCTCGAATGTTATCCTTGAGCTCTTGAACCTTGGTTGGGTCATTTGCTCTGGTTCTCATCAAATACCTCCTCATCTTATCAAGCGGAAACTCCATTATCACTGACCAACCAGCCCCACCACTGCTCCCACTCGAATTTAAAGGAGGAAAACCTGAAAATGCAATTCTTATTAAAAGCAATGACAACTATAATAAAAATTACAAAGAAACCAATTTCATGAGGAAAAAAATTACTGAATAGTTATATTTTGTACCGTTTGGTGAAATAGAAGCAGGAACAGTGAAGCTCCTACTTGCAGAATAAAGTTTGCCATTCTTGGTTAATCCTTATAAAAAGAAACATGCAAGAAAATTAATCCCTAATCTTTAAACTTGAATTCAAACTAATTTATATTAAAAATAAATTAATACATAGTTGAAGTTGATGATGATCGTGCGTCGTCTCCAACGTTCAAAGATGGAATCGACTGAAACAATTATAAAACATCAGCTTCAAGACATTGAAATTCAATATAAGAAAACTCTCACAGACTAATTAATTAGAAGAAATTTTAAAACTAACCTACAAATTAGTCAAAGAACTTGTTTTTCTTCCTCCCGAAAATGGTGCAAGAGGCGATGAAGATGATGCTGGCGGTTGACAAAGACGATGATTATGATAGTCGGCGAAGATGGTGGGTTCGATGGCGATTTGGTAATGAAAATGATGAGTCAGTGATGGGCGAAAGCAAGGATGAAGACATTGACTGCTAAAGCGTGAGGAGAAGATAAACCTAGAAACTCCAACATCGACGCGTCCAGAATGATGGAAAAACCTGTTTACGTAAGGGTAAAAATGTAAGACTGTTGTTTACTTGAGAAACATCTGACAGGTTGCACAAGGGCAATTTCGGAAAGAAAAAATCAAAGGGCAAACTTGGAAATCCACTGTTTATGAACAGTGCCAAGGCTACTTCAAGCTCTAAATATTAATAATAAATTCTATACAAATTGGTATATATTAATTAAGATGAAAAACTAAACAAATCAAGCTCTAATATAAACACACATAAGAAACAAAATGAAATTACCATTAGATTATAAGGAAGTGGAAATGCTTGAAGATAAGAACTAAAAATCATTAAACATATGTAGGATCATTAAGTACAAAACGAACATAAGAAATCTAAATACTCACTTCAAAAGAACCTACTAAGATAGCTTCAAATGAATAAAAAGAGCATGAGAAATCTAAATACTCACTTCAACAGAACATACTAAGATAGCTTTACCTTCAAAAAAATAACTAGAACATACTAAGATAGCTTTACCTTCCTCTGAGCACAGAAAATGAAGCTGAAACGAACTTGGAATGATCAAATCATATTTTCAAGCGAAGTATCTACAAATAAACAATTCAAATAAGCCAAAAGCCAGAAAATAGTTGATAGCCCGAAGCCAATTATACTGATAAACATTGTAACGACCTTACCCGTAAGCATGAGATTACTAAAAGATTATCAAGAATAATCGGGATTTGTCAAGGTAAAATGACGATTTTTCCTATGAGGGGGGAAAATGTTGACTTTTGACCCGGGAGACTTTTTCACGTGGACCAAGGCTCATTACATAGATCGAAAGATTACGATTACGTAGAGAGACGACATGTTGAATTTGGACGTCATACAATGATTTTACGGGTCAATGAAGGATTTAATGAGATTTTACGGTGGCACGTTATACGATGGAAATGGACTTTGGTTGTTATTTAATGGGACCCAAAATATCTGGTTTAGACTAAAGGATGAGTGACAAGTGTCACTTATTCCATTGGTCCACTTCCCTACACACATACATCTCACTCTCTCATTTCAAACATACATACACACCTGAAACCTCACCCTCACCATTTCTTCATTAACCTCAGCACATGGTACTGGCTGAGAAAGACTGAGAGTGAGGGAAAGACTAACAAAGACGGTGGAGAGACGGGGAGCCATAGTGGCTAGCTGAGAAAAACCCAGAAAAGGCCAAAAAATGGAAGTAATTGGACGTCTAGACTGGTCTGGGTGGAGGTTTGAACTTGGGCTGAGAAAGTTTGAGCTTGGCCAAACAATTTTAGGCATGGATGTCTCTGAGGCTTCAGATTGGCTTACGACTCATGTTTTGAGCAAGCAGCGATATGTGTGAGTGGACTTTCGTTTTCCTAACTCTACGCAAGCATTTGTATATGTTTTTTTTTATTAATTTATAATAAGAATTGCTTGATGGCTGGTTATGTATGATTCATGTGGATTTTCTTGGGAGTTATAATGAATATTTGAGAAAGTGATATTAAAACATTTTGCAAGGAAATTGGGTTTATTCAACCTTGGATCCTCAATGAGGTATAGGGAATGGTTTTATATTTGTGATGTCATGTTTAAACGATTTTGACAGTGTTTGCTAAAATGAGATTTGCCATGATTTTATGACTATTTTAATGGCTCGTTTTACGAGGTTTGATATGACTGTGAATATATGATTGATGTGAGATGTTATGATGATGGTGATGATTGTGATGATGTGAGATGTGATTGATGACCCACTCGAGATATCGATTGTGATAGATAGTCTCTGATGTCGAGCTGGGCTCAGTCATTCCTGAGACTCGTCTTAGACGTCCAGTCTCGGGCTCCATCATTCCTAAGACTAGTACCGTTCCTCAGACGTTGAGTCTGGGACTCCGTCATTCCTGAGCCGTTTCACACTCAGACTTAGACGTCAAGTCTGGGACTCCGTCTTTTCTTGAGTGATATTAGACTACCGGTAGTGCACCTTGATATGATAACTCAGCAACAGACATCAATGTTGATTTGATATGTTGGTGCGTGCAGTGTGACTGATATGGCTATGTATTGATATGTTACATTGTGTTGGTACATGACATGAGTTTTAAATGGACAGGCTTTTAGTAAGATTACGTATTTTGAAGTTCCTAGTTGTTTAGTTACTGCACATATTTTGAAATTCATGATTTATTTGTAAATTCGATCCATGCATAGTTTTATCAAAGCTGAGGCATCACTGAGAATTGCGTACTCTAGATGTCTTGTTTAAAATGTAACCCTATCCCTTGTCTGACACGTGGTAAGTATACATACTTAAATCTCGATGGTACTTTAGTGATTTTGCATGACGTGTCGGACGAGAGCAGATTCTCCCACACTAATCGAGGGGGATTACAAGGAGGGTCCTATCAAACATTACATTCTAGGCCTAACTATAGATATAATCTTCGTAATTGAAATTGGAAACCAATAGGCTCAGCAACAGTTCCGTAAGAGCACTTTTGAATCCAAAATAAGTTTGTTGAAGAGACGCAAGTGGATTAACAATACAATCAAAAGAAAAATGTTACTAGGCCCGAGAAGATAGTTAGGAAAGCAATTTCACCATGAAATTATAAGCAAATGTAAAATGTGGACTACAAAAATTCATGAATAAAAAAAAAACTAAAAGACAATTTCACCACTTATACAATTCCAATTTCTAGTTGAATGCAAAACGAATCGACATCACTTATAAAAAACTGAATGCCTACTGAAATGCACATAATCTGCAAAAGGAACACGATTTGTTGTAAGGGAATCTTGTCCAAACCCTCATCTCCTTCTTTCCATCAGAAATCCAACTATTCTAAATACACCGTACCCACATAATCTGCAATGGGTATGACATTTTCTTCATTTCTAGGAACTTATTTGAAACCCTGCACACAACAATTCCCTAAACTTAAATTTGACCATTGGGAAGCAAAACGAACATAATAATCGCAAAATGTGTTTGATGCCCATAAGTTTGACAAAAAACAAATCTCAAAAGCAAAACTTCATAATCTATTATAATGCAATTTAGCAATGCAACAAAGTACAACATCACTACCTGTTTGATGCCCTTTAAGACAACTAGAACTTTAGCAGGTTTAGTGTCAGGACTCGTCCTCAATCCCTCAGGGATTAACGAGGAACGATCCTGATCCCATCTGACACGGGGTGTCAGACAAAGGAAATTTCCAACCTTTGCTGACAGGACCCGTCCCGATCCTCTCTGGGACCACATGGGGACGTGCCTTGCTCCCGTCTGATACCCAAAATACTGTTCCAATTTTAGCCTTAAACGTTTAAATGCATAAAAACCAAAATTAAAGTTTTACATCAAATCCGAAATAACATATGTCAGACAAGGGATGAAATCCAAACTACAAGTTGCGAGCACGACTCTAACATAAACCTGCGGGTACACCACCCAACAGGGGTTCAGGTACGCAGAAGTGGATCTATGCCTCAGCCTCAGGTTCCCCCCTCTACCTCATTAGCACGACCTGGAGGGGTTACCAAAACAATAAGGATGAGTGGGCCGAAACTCAAGTTTATAAAATCGTTTAGTAAGTAAAACATATAATTTACCCCTCCGTTTTCCAAAACATGCATGCAGCATTATTTAAAATCATTAATCATATAATATGAACCATAAGCATGTAATAAAACCATAAACATAATTTTAGCCACTGCACTATACACTCCAATCCCGACATCCCCGATGTCTGACGTCCCTGACGTCTAATAAGGTCACAATCACAAGGCTACGCGTGCCACTCGGGTCTCAATTCCGAGTTTAATCCCCAAACCCCGTTCGGGTACAGCATCCCCGATGCTTAGCGTCATAGACGCTGGACGTTCTATACGTCCGTGACCACTCCGGGGTACCTCATCCGGAGGAGACAGTATCATAAGAATGGATCTATATAGTGCAATATTAAATACATTTTATTGATATCCACATGCAAAACATATATGTATACATAGGTAAAATCCGAACCGATCGTTACGTTTCATCAGACGGGTCTCATGCCCAAATACCGTGAAACGTGCCATAACCGAAATTTCAATATCATCAAAACCATATCTTGATTCCAGCATGTGAACATATAAGTAAATCAGAAAACATTTAAGCATGCAAGGGTTTAATGAAATCGGGCCCACTCACTGTACGATCCCGCGGTGAACCTGCGCGTACGAACTTGTACCGGGATTATCGTACAATTCCTGTCAGTCCAAATCACACGTAAGGGTCACTATTAGTCTTACACATTTATCCAAAAGGTCCGAAACAGAAACCGGCTCGGGGAAACCGTCCAACACATTTCCCGAGACAACCGGCCCTAAACTGACCCACCCAAACTATCTCAGATCAACATGGTTAATTCATCAAAAATGTTCAGAATGATGAGAGGAACAAAAGTCATGTTGATCGTGATCGGAGATAAGGTCCAACGCGCCCTCAAGCGCCTGCCAAAGTGGCTGCGCGTGAAAGTCACGCGCCTGACACTGTAGCTACAGTGTCACCACCTTCACCCGTTTGTCTGTAATACGGGCCTGCCACACGCGGCTTGACCCGGTTGATTACCCATCAATTCCTACTCGATTTCAATCCAATTTGATCCTAACATGTTTATTATCCTTCCAATTTAAGTTCTGTGACACTAATTTGCCTCGACAAGTCCTTTAACTAGCCATTCGACCCGTGATCAACAAAACGGGTTGATCACCAGAACTTCCTAGTTTCTAATTCAAACTTCAATTAACTTCACAGGCAGTATAATAGGATCAAAACGAACTAATATGAACGATCAATTGGGTCTGAGAGTACCTGAAGATTGTCGTCCCAAGCTCTGCAACTCCTCTGAAGACGGCAGCCTCCGTCCCAGCTCAACCGTGGCTGATGGCCTTAGCTTTCGATGTGGTTGAGTTCCAAACACTCCCAGAAGACTAAACCAGGCCTTGGTTTGGTCCAACAGTCACCAGAAATCAAAACCCGATTTTCCCTCCAATTTTGCCCGAAATGGTTTCTCTAGTTTTCTTCACCTATTCTCAGTTCTTTCAGCATCAGAGTGATGCTTACCCACGTTCTAATCAGTTTTAAATAACCTCAGCCGTCCCAGAAGCTCGTGGAAGTCCAATTTGTCCACTGAAAATTGTTCCCCGAAAAGCTTCGATCTTGAAATTAAAAATTGTGGCTTTGCTGGATGTATCCAGCCATGTGCTGATGTCTAAAGGGTTTAGACAAATCCCAGCTTTCCAACTCACACACTGATTAATCAATTGGGGCACAGAACCACCGCACATGGTGGTGTCGTCCACGGTTCCCCCGCGGTTGCTACAGTGACCAGGGAAAAATGACCAAAATGCCCCTGGTTCAAATAATTACCAAACTGCCCCTTACTTTCTTGACCCCTAACTCAGTCATACGAAGTTCGATTTCGGCGTGCCGCCTGTCTACGGACACAGGACATCGAGACCTACCTAACGGTCCTTGAGTCATGGGAAAATTAGTTGCCAAACGAAAAGTCAACATTTTCGCCCTTGAAGTCCAAATTACGGTAATGCCCCTGAACTTCCGATAGTCATAACTTTTTCCCTGATCGTCCGAATTGGACGTGCCACCTTTCTATGGACTCGTGACGTCCCGAACTACGTCACGGTCACTGGTCAAAGTCCATTTGACCCACCAATCAAAAAGTCAATAATTTGGCCATACCATTCACAAGGGTAAAAACGTCAATTCAAATATCAAATTACACTATTAAAATCCTCGAATTTCCGGGGTGTTACATTTGCCCTCTCGGGCTATCAGAGTACGCCAGGATCCGGAGGAGGTATGTGATATCTCGGTTTCTGCTACAGTCTGCATTATATCCAACCTGAAGAGTATTAAAAACAGAAAGACTGTGAGTGGACAAAAATAAAGAATTTATAAAAATATTTCATAAGAAAGACATTTATACCCTTCACTAAAAAGTATGCATGTATAGCAAAACCATGTATCCAATCACATATGTTTAAACAACCAGATTTAGGGTCACAGTCCCAAGTTCCGTAAATACAAGTCACACGGGCTCCTACCCAAAACCATTTACAAAAAACAAGAACATAGTAAACATATGTGGGTTCTCAGCCCAAATCCATTTATCATCATTAAACACAATTTTCCAAACCACTTGAAATCATGTTTATCCCTTATATTTCATATCACCGAACCTGTCACGGTATATAGAGCTACGCGCTTGCTAACCGGGGTCTCAAACCCAAGTCTCTCCAGGGTCCACCCAGGTCAATGTCCAGAGATCAATAACCCTCCTTGGAGGTAACGAACCATGCCCATCCTGAGAGTAAGGAACCCAACTGGGGGGCGACTCCACTCAGTCAGTGCTCCGTGACTACTCCGGGGTCTACCCAGGCCAACGACCCTCCCCGGAGAAGACAATCATATATAAAGGATGACATATGAAAAACGATATGAAAAACCGTTTGAAATCATTCTTTAAACCTTTCAAGGATTCATGCCCGGCCCCCATAAGCCGTCATGAACCATAAAACCTTTGCAAGGGTTCATGCCGGTTCCCATAAACCGTCATGACCCGTAAATCCATTTCAAGGGTTCATGTCGGGTCCCATAAACCTTCATGAACCATAAAAACCATTTGTAACACATAGCTGGGCCCTAGGCCCGAATCCACATACAAATTGGACCTCCGGTCCGAATCGTAAACCAACTGGGCCTCCGGCCCGATGCCTTGTTAAATCAAAAGGACCACAAGTTTGAGAGTTCGTGAATCAAATGGGTTTTGAACCCGAGTTTACCTTTTCAAATCCAAAACCATTTCATGAAATCATATCCAAAACCATAAGTACGAAAAATCAAAGTAAAACTAGAAAACCTCGATTTACGTGTAAGCACGTAAATCATCTCGTAAAGCGTGAACTCATATAATTCACCAATTTCCAAATCAATATCATAGAATCACAATCATAATCCATATAAAAAATTTATGCATGCATCACAGTTTAGAAATCAAGGTCTACTCACAGACCGTCCTATGCTACTGCCTCGGTTTGTGTGCCGTAAGCGTGACCGGGAAAATCATCGTCACTGGGACTCCCAAACCTATCAAAATCGTAATAGAAGGTTACTACTAACCTATACAAGTCCATATTAAGAACCCTAAACTTTCACGAAAAAGTCAACGTGTCCCGTACACGTTTCCCGAGGTGAAAACCCTCAATTTGACCAACCTAACAATCTCCGATCAACTCGAAACCACCGTCATTGGATCCGGATCCTCGAAACCTTTAAAATGACATTGGGCCCACTCAAAATACTGTTCACACGGGCCCACACTCGCTGGTCAATGCGTTGAAAGTTTAACACTGACGTCAGCATGACGTCAGCACTGATAGCCTCTGAAAGTGACACGTGTTGCGCCCCCATAGGTCCTCTGTCTGACATGTCAGCTGACATTGTCAGACCTGAAAATGCTGACATCATCCCTGAAATGTGACGTCATCAGTCATCCTTGTCCTCAGTTTGGGTCTGCAACCGGGTCGGCGTGACCCGCAGGTTGACCCGGTTGGTTCTCCACCGTCCGACCACCAAAACACTGCCCGTTTGTCCCATTTTAATCCTCTCAACCTAACTTAAAGTTCAATGGGTTTAAAAACTAGAAAACAGGTCAAGATGATTACCTGTGATCCAAAACCAGTAACCCAGTTTTCGGCCGTCTGTCTAGGCTGCACGGCCGTCCCCAGCCTTAGTGAATGATCCTATTCGACTCCTCTAGGTCCTAGGGACACAACCCAATCCTTAGAATTGAACCAAAACCAACAAAACCGAAGCTTGGATTTTGAATGCTTACCCGTGAGTTTCGGGTTTTCCCCGCTGTGTCCTCCGTCATCCTTAGTCTCTCATTTCCCTCCCGCACGGTCACACACTAACACTCAGACAATGAAGGGTGGTGTGGTATGGTTTCAGGTCTGAAGAAAATGGAGGAAATGGAGGATATGGGTTTTTCGGGTTTTTAAGGAATGAAGAAGAAATGATATTGGATGGGAGAGGGATTGAGTTTGTTCAGATGAGAGAGATGAGGGTTAGATGAAATGAGTGGTGAGAATTGAGTGTTTAAATTGAAATGGATGGATATGATTTAATGAAGAAAAGATTAATCATATAATAATAGATATAATAATATTTAATTAAGTGAGATTTGCTTTTTAGGGGTTTTAGCCAATAGGTTGTCACTCATCCATGAGACCCACTGAAAATAACTTGGCCAATCAGATTATGCCAAATCATCACCGTCTCGAAGTACGTGCATAGTGAAATCTAACTTCTGTGACCTATAACTCTCCTTTCGAAATCTGATTTCAGCATGTCGTCTGTCTATGGATTTGTATCATCTCGATCTACGTAACGGTCCTCGACCCTCGGCCATTGGACCTCCCGGTTAAAAAGTCAACATTTGCCCCTTTTTAACCATAATTACCAAATTGCCCTTAAACTTCTAAACGTCATAACTTCTACTTCGAACGTCGGAATTGTACGTGCCACCTGTCTATGAACTCGTGACGTCACAAACTATGTCACGATCATCGGTCAAAGTCCATTTGACAGCCAGAATGAAAAGTCAACGTTTTACCCATTCCAAGGGCAAAACGGTCATTTTGCATCGTTCGTCCGATTTCGCCCAACTAATCACCGATTAACCTAACTAATCGTGATTAGTCACTAATCTAATCCTGAAATTCGGGACAGGTCGTTACATTTAGTAAGTGATTTATGCTTGTTCTCTTCATTGTTGCAATGCCTTAAGTCAAAAGAGGAGTCAACGGAGATAGAAGAGGTGTTTCTTGGGCTAATAAACTCCTTGAAATTCCCTGCCAAAGAAAAACCCAACATACATGAAGAAGACATAAAACTTAAAAACTAATGGTGATTATTAGTTTTTAGAGCACGTCGATATTAAGTAAATAAATTTTAATCTACTTATGAAAGAAGCAAATTAATGTTAAACTTACTTTTCTTTTACCTATATCTTAGTGAGGAAGACTTAGGTTGTTCGCTAGATATTCTTTTTCCAAAGTTGTAAAAAAAAGTAGGAATTCATAAACATCAAACTAAATTCACAAAACTCATAGCTTCATTCATCAAAATACTGCAACAATGAATTGGTGTATGCCTTCCTTTGAAGTGATTGCTGAGAGGCTCCATTGGTACGTGTAGAATAGAAATATAATCAGCTCCTAATAAATTTAATTGGTATAGAAACAGTGTACCCGTAATCCACTAACACGCTACATCTGAAAGCATCCTAAACAGAAATTTAACAAATAGAAACGAAAAATAGATAAAAAATTAAAAAAAAAATCTCCAAATTCGATATTAATGAAACCCAAAAATTGACTACATTTTACCTTCTCTGAAAGCACCTCCATAATACAGCCCTAGAAGTCCTCAGCAAACACTTAGGCATAAAGAACCTTCTTTCCCATACCAAAAACTTATTTGACAAAGTAGGTCCCCTTATAAAGTTGGAACCACAATAATATTTTCTACTTTAACCAAGGAAAGGGATGTAGTGTAAAAACATCACCTCAAGTTTTTCTTTTCAATAACAAATATGGATGCTTCTGCTATCACAAAGATGGTAAGGTCCTAGAAGTACTTACGAAACAAAAAAGTTAGATTTTTAAAAGAAAAAACAGGATGAACCTTTTTGTTTACAAAGTTGCAAGCTTGCAACAATTAGTATTGTTGTTTCAACATCTATTAAAGGGATCGAGATATCTATTCTTGGTTTGGATTCTAGGTGAACCATTTATTTAAAGTATCAAGATATCTATTCTTGGTTTGGATTCTAGGTGAACACTGGAATATAGCGTTAAGACACCAAAACTTTTAAAGAGAGAATTCCACGTAGGAAACTAACAACATAAATATACATCTCATGGTCATTTGGATTAGTATAATCAACTGAGATCATCAAATATCAGGAAGACATAAGAGTATAATCAAATGAGATCATCAAATATTAGGGAGACATAATAGTATCATCAACTGCATAACTCAAAGCAACATCCAAAAAGATATCTCATGTGACACGCCATATAGTGGACATACACCAATATATTAAAATTATCTCTCAAAAGTAAGCATATACATCCTTACCATATCTCCATTCTTCTAAAAATTGATTATCAAAAAAATGCCATATATTTATAAATCAAAATTCATAACAATCAAGTTGAAATTTAACCTTGTTACAACCAAAACAATCAAACCGAAATTTATTCAAACAGAAGCACATAAATTTATTCAAACACGAAGCACATAAATTTATTCAAATAGAAAGCACATAAATTTAAGCTTAGAAGGCTTATCTCACAAATCACCCAAACCCAACGTCAACTTCCAAAAACCCAACATGCAAAGCAATTAACCCACCAAACTTATGTCAGCAATCTAACCGAATCATGTATTAATTAAACCAAAACTTATAACCTTACTGTATTAATTAATCCACCAATTGAAAATGAAGAGAAATTATCCACCACAAATAAATTACCCCATTATCTTAAATTACTCGTTTGAGAGCTCTATGTCTTTGAAGCACTATGAAACATCTTAAACATCAAAATTGAATACATACTTCCCCAAGCCTTGCCAAAAAAAAAACACAACATGCAAAACCAATTTACAGTTGGGTTAGGTTAAGAATCATCAATTCACATACCATAGGTGAAATTTTACCTCGAAATCTGGAAGTTGTGGCTACATGAAAGTGTATCGAAGTGAATCAAAGATCCTCGATCGCTTCCCCATTGCAAAGGCAGTCGAAGTCAGTGGAGATAGAGATGGGTTAGGTCAGATTTTTTTCGATATCCGACCGATGAGTTGTGTCGCAGAAATCTTACCTCCAAATCTCGAAGCTGGAGTATTGTGACGGAATGAAAGAGGATCACAGGCCTTCATGTCGCCCGCCACGAAAATAGAAAGCCAAAGCCGATGGAGATGGAAATGGGTATGAGTGCGATTATGAGAGGTGCGACAGATGATGAGAGAAGAAACAATAGTTGTCCAATGAGGGCAAAAAAAAAATTTTACTGTTTATAACAAAGAAAGAAAAAACAGATGGGTAAAATTGTAAAATCGCCCGTCACTATTCATAGAAAAATAAAGGCATACCCATAAACAGTATAAGGCTGTTTGCCTTTTAGTATATAGAGAATTCATTAATAAAATTCAACAGAGACTAATAATTTAGATTTATAGTTCGAATCTGTGACTATTAGAATGAATACACAGATGCATCATGATCATAGGCCCCTCGAGAGGGTGACCATATACCATGACTAAATTCCAGATTTGGATGCATACAATCAGTCAGATTCTGTCCCAAGTAACAAAATCCATGGACCACGTATGAAAAAAACCATGCCAATATATTACAAATACTACAACACAACCATACACATTATATATCGATCATAACACGACTAAATTTACCCTTCATATCCAAATCTTCAACTGCGAGATATATAGCATGCAGTTGAGGATAAATTAGGTCACTAAACCAAGAATCCTTCGCAGACATTAAAAGGAGAGTACAACATTCACAGCCAAACTAAAGAAGATGCATATATATATATATATATATATATATGGCTGCTATGCATGCCTTCATAAGGGTACTGTTGCCCGCCCGGAGTAAAACGAACCGGCTGTCGACAACCATCTGCTGCTACCCTACTTCCTTCCTATATATATCTGCGAACCACATGGGAAACAAACACAACCTGTTTCTGTGATCAACTTTCAGCTCCAAACCAATCACAAAACACAAACATAAAATTCATCACTTGAAAAATTGTTACCTTGATGGGGAGTACAAGGCACGGCAAGCGAGGCCTTAATAATAGAGAGACCCTACAGATCAAAAAATTTAGAAGTAAAAAACAATATCAGAATCCCACCAAGCTTTTTGTTCATGCACTTGCAAAACAACCACAATTAATGCTATGATACCTTGCCACCAGTTCCCCCTAGAGGCACTCCCATCATCTTCAGTCCCATCTTTCGAGTACTGAAAAATCACAAACTAATCCCAGGTTTACGAACATCGATCATCTAATTAACTTATCTATAGTTAATTTAGTACACTAGATAATTTTCGTTAGATGTATGCGACCAATAATTGTTATGTAAAAAATAAAAACAAAACACAAAGGAAGAAGCTGACCACAGAGTTATATCGAGGGCTCTGGGTGCTCTGAGGATGAGAATAAATGTCTTGGCCACCATAATAGATGGATGAGCTGAGGTGACATGGTTGCTGTACTCTCTGATCTTGATAGATGGAACTTATTATATCCTTATTTGCTAAGGTCTGATTCTCTCCTCCACTCTCCTTTGAGGCACCACCTGCACCACCACCACCACCACCACCACAAACACCATGGTAACTTACTAATCATACAGTTTTTACTAATCATATAGAAAGAGCATATAAACAAACCTGGCTCTCCAGGTTTGGAGGGCAATGGTTCGTCTGTGAACTTCCTTCCAGTGAACTCAGAACGCAGAGATTCCCTCCCTAACACCTAAATCAACGCCAACATAAAAAAATCTGTCTCAATTTAATTTGAATAACTTTATGCATACACTTTAAAATATTCTGATAAAAGTCAGTAAGAGAGATCCTAAGAACAAACGTTCTCCAATTTAATTTGCAGAGGTAAAGCAAAACATATTTAAAAAAAAAAAGCATAAACCAGCATTTTGTGTTTCTAAAACCCTTGTGAATAAGACAAATGTAAGCTCTCATTAAAATAAATAAAATCTTTTCTTGATCAATGAAATCAGCTTGCCTTAACCCATTTGGAAGAAATCATAGATAAACCCCAGGCAGATTTTATCCAGAGAATAGGTACAGGACAATTTGAAATGACATTAAAGGCGAAGGCTTTAAGCTATATTCAATCAAACCAGAAAAATAGCAACAGTTCTCAAAATTCAAAGGCAACCCATCAAAATGCAGAGAAAATATTCAAAAACCAATTCATCAAACAAAGCCACACATAAAAATAGGTGATTCAGATAAAAAAAATAAATGAAAAATACGTGAACTTTGAAGTTTGATCAGGACAAATACCAAATCCTTGGAGAGCGGCGGGAATATGGACCCGAAAATCCCAGACGAAGTTGACGACTCCGACGATCCGAAGAGCTCAGAAGTGAAGGAAGAGGAGGACGACGACGAATCAACCTGCTTTCGTCCTTCCATTTCTCTCCCTGTAACCTTATAAAACCCGAGAGTCTCTGCTTTATATCTCTGCGTCTATATATATGAAAGATGTATATATTGAAACCAGCACTGTCAAAAAAGCTCAAGAAATAAGAAACCGGTGCAAGAACCAAGCGATACAGACAGAGAGCAAATAGAAAAGGGAAAAAACGGAGAGAAAGGGAGAGACACGTGAAAGATGAGTCTAAGCTGGAGAGATATTGAGTAAAAACGAAACCGTCTCTCCCACAGTCCCACCCAATTTATAAGCCAAAAACGACGCCTACCCAATTCGACGATTATTATTTATTATTATTATTACTACTTTGTTTTAATTAGTTTTCATATTTAATAATTTTATATATTTGGTATGATTTTCTGTCTCGGTGGTCTCATCCTACCGTATCTCTGTTTCTATTTACATTTCTGTGCGTTTTATTATTCTGTTGTTTCGCTCCCGTCCTTCAACCTGTTTAAAGAGTTTGCAGATTTCCGCCACGTGCAGTCCTCCTTCTTATGGGCCCTGAACTTGAGACCCAACCCTTCACTGCCACGAGTACCCTAGTGGATAATAACAACCCTATCCTACCATACCCCAACTCCATTTTTGACTTTTACCACTTTTGAGCCTATAAGGTAACACAATGAGAAAGTCGCACTCGGCTTCAATGTTATAGTATATTTATTCAAATCATTCACGTTGGAGCTTATCACACTCCTTTATAATCTTTGAATACTAGTACCATTAAATGATAAGAGAGCATTGAAGTCTTGTCAAACCTCTGTGACCTTATCTTTTATCTTGTCGGACCAAAACAAAGATGGCCCTTCCACTCTCCTTCTCCATTCCCTCCTTTTTTCCATCCTTACTGAAGGATGTTGGATTTCCGTCATATTAGTATTGCAACTCGGTGCTATTAGTATTTACGCTATAATGAGAGATGTTTGAGACAATTTTATCTACTCGTCTAATATGTTATATTTTCAAAGTTATGTTCTTTGCAGGTAAATAAGTAAAATGAGCTTACATGTGTAATTTATATTCACAACTTTGTAATATAATTCAAATAGATGATATATAATCTCGTATGATTTAACATTTATGACATTAATCAAGTGTGATATGAAAATGTGTGTAGAATAAGTTTGAAATTAGGTGAATGAGAATCATAATAAAAATTATTACTTTTTCAATCTTTACATTTTTATTATGTAAATCATAATAAAAATTTAGACAATTATTAAGATAAAAAAAAAAAGAGTAATTGAATAAAAAAGATCTCATACCGCAAATGTATGATTATGCGAAGGACAATGATGCCTTCATAGTTTTGATATAATGGAAGATGACATAGAGGAGTTGGGATTTGGGGCCACACAACCCACAAGAACAAGTGACGACACAAATTGTAGCCGTAATTGCTATATCGACATGACAAGTCATGCAGTCGTTGGTTGTGTACCACCGAGGAGGGTTGCCGCATGGTATATCTTGTATGGTACATGCCTTTCATTTAGGTCATATGGCAAAATAATCTTCTAGAAATAACACATAAAATAATACATTTTGGATTCTTCAAGTATAAAATAATATATTTTAGATTCGTACCATCAAGATCATTATTACATGAATAATTATTCTTTGTAATCCTAAAAAACGGAAAATTTAACACAGTCAATCCAAAATAAGATCGCTAAACTTATTTTCATAAAGTAAATAAAAAAAAATCTCCTATCAAAAAGTACTTCCGCTGAATTTAGAAACATGTCTGCTTTCTTATTTTTTTTTGAAAGAGAAACATGCATGATACATTGATAAATATATAATATTGATTTTACGTTGTTTCATTGTGATCTTACTCGTTTTTATGGGGTTAATATTTGTTTTTCGTTGCATTATACATGGTCGATCAAGTTTCACATAAAAAATCATTGCGTTGTACCAATATAAAGATTCTGTTTTGAAAATGCATTACTTTCCAAATTACATTTATTATTGCATTGAATTTGAAAACTAAATTCATATGTATGTATGTATGTATATAGAAGAGTGGCTATAGAGTTAATAATTGTGTTGCAAATAGTCAACAATAACATGAACCAGAAATTTTGTAGTTTCCAGTAAGGCAAGTTAACTGGGCAGAAAAGCATAAAATTCAAAATATTATTCGGTGGTTTAAATGGTAGGAGAGGGAAGCAAAAGACAAAAAAACTCCCTACCAATAGTTTCATATTTCTACGCAAAGAAACTCCTAAAAATTGCAATGTTACCGCCAATTAATTAACAACTAAATATGCATAAAATTAAAATGTTAATTCCAAAAAGAGTTTTTTTTTTTCACACTGATATTCAGTTTAAGTTTAGTATAAAAATAAATAATATCTTTAACCGTTTAAGCAGTAATTGTAAGTAGATTGTTACTTAAAAAAACGAATTTTTTTTTAAAAAATAAACTGGGGAATTGATCATTTGAGTTAATATGTTAGAGGGGTCCTCATTCTCAAATTAGGCAGAAAAGGCTATATGAATGTGAAAGCTAGTTACAAAGGAATGAAGATGCAATTGGCGATAAGAGATTTATGGGTGGATGAAATTAGATTTACAATACGAGGAGAACAATCACAAAACGGCACTGCATATCAGCCAACAATCACAAAACGGCACTGCATATCAGCCAACAATCACAAAACGGCACTGCATATCAGCCAGTAGGGCACCTTGGCGTCTCATGGATAACTACAGAACAAATAAAAGGAGAAAAAAAGTGAAAAAAAAAAAAAGAGGACACCCACGTTATGATCATGATATCATTGTCCCACCATCACCATAAGCCTCTTTTAACTTACATCCCTGCGAGGTTCTTGTGTTCTAAAGTTACTGGCTTTGCCACCACTTCTTTCATTCTTTTGTAAAGTTTATCTTCTTTCCCTTCTTTCAATCTTAATTTTGGGGTTTTCTAATTTTACGTGAATTCACTCCATCATACTAGGTAAAAATAAATATATGATGAAACACTTACGTAATGAGTGAAATGTAATGGATAAATTATATGAATGAAGGAGAACTAGACTCAAAATCATTCATTTGCTAATGTATATCTATGCAAGGACCGCATGCTCTAAAGTAGGAAACAGTCCAATCGTGTATATGGCTCTACTCTCCTTTTTCTTTTCTGTATTTTGTTTTATGTTCTTTTTCATATTTTATTTTATATATATATATAAAGTAAAAAAGATTCGTGATACAATAGGAGAAAATATTTGTGAAGAGAGAGAGATACATTGAATAAGTGGTGTGAACGAATATGATATGCCTTCATCATATTTTTTGCTCTTTTCAAAATCATGCATTTCTTAAGCTCTTGCTAATTAGATATCTGCAATATTTAAAGATTCTAAAAGCACATGACAATCAAATTTTTGGATTCGGATCTATTTCTACATTATCTTTAACATTTTCTAAATTCTAATTAATAAACTGGATTTATACCCACTATAGCTATTGAAAAACGTTCGAGACTCAATTATTATGATCGTTTTTCTTCCCTCGGTTTCGAAAAATAAAAATTATTCCGTTCGTCTTGGGTGTGATGCTCATTGAAATGTACATGTTCCTAGCACTTGAACGTCACGGCTTCAATTATATGGGATTGTAATGGACTTTTGTGCCGTCAATCCTGCACTAAACTACAAGTCGTTTTGTTTCTTACTAAAATGAAGGCAGGCATTTCGATATGAATAATCTAAGCTCTGCAGTCCTGTACTAAGCTATGTGATCTAATCTATCTAGTGGGTTCCAGATGGGAGTTTGATTATGAGCCATTTAGTCTAATAATAATTATAATAGTGCCTAGTCTACAGATAAATCATTTTTTTTTTCTTGATGGAAACATGTAATTTTCATTAATGAAATTAAGAAATATATTAAGGCGTACATAATATAAACTCGTTAAAAACTTTATCAGGAATAGTTAACCTGAATGAAAATAAAAAGTACCACACCAAAAAGAAAAAAAAAATGATGGCAAAGCAGAAATCAAGAGAAAGACTCCAAATTAAATAGCAGCGGCAATACGCGTCATGGGCCATGATGGCCCATCTTCGATCCTGTCTTGAATAGCAAGAAGAGAAAGACAAAATGAAATAAAATTTAAAACGAAAAAAAAAAAATTTGGAACTTGGGTGCACATAGTTTTCGGATCATCTACCCCATAGTTTTACTATGAAAGTAACCTCTACTCAATTTTCAAATAATCCAGCTAGGCAAAAGCATTATGCTAAGTTCTGAAATTCTAATGTTGGATGGTCTCGTAAAAACAGTACTCCGTTATTTGGTATTAATTATAATGTAATGGAATTAATTTTTATAAAACATAAAACAATATTCTCCTTCAAAATTGTAGTAAATTAAAGCATTAAAAAAATGCACCAAACTTAAATGCATAAAAAAAACGTCTGTTTTAATTAATATGACTCTATTAATATACATTAGATTTATCAAGTTAAATAATATTTTAAAAATCAAATCAAACAAAGTACTATAAAAGAACAAATTCGTGGCCATTTTTGCATGCATGAGAATCAATGGGTTTTGCATGCATGAGAATCAATGGGTCACCTTGTTACGACTCAATAGGGAATCTAATTTATATAAGTCTTGTGTTGTTAAATTCAAAATCATCCGAAAATTGTGGAGTTGCCACGCGGTCCATAATTCCCAAAAATGACAAAATTGCCTCTGACAATAACATTAGTCATTTGAAACCACCCACACATTAAATAATTTATTTACCAGCTAACTACGTTATTTAATCGGGTTAAAATCTCCGTAATATTAATATTCTCCCCGAGAGTTAATTGTCATTATTCTTAATAACGGACAATTAATATTAATATTAAATCACAATAATTATCATTATTATCATAATGAGCCATTATTATAATTATTAAATAATATATTTAATTAATAATATATTATTTATTAATTACAAATTTCACCGACCAATCAGAACGCCCAAGATTTTCCTATAAATAGCGGAGCACATTTCATTTCCGAGGTACGTTGATTCTTCGTTTCGAAGTATATCATTTTACCCTCTCAAAGCTAACTTAGGCATCAGAGTGTTCTTGGTCAAATAACACATCGGGTAAATCGATCGAGGCAACGATAGCTAATTGTTTGCTGTTTGCAGGAATTGTGAGGACTTTTCGCGGCGGGTTCGGTTTTTGATTCAACATGTGTTATGCCTTTTCCCGTCATTTGAATGTAAAAGCAAAAGTTAGTATGGCAAGCTTTGTGTTTTACAAGTGTTATACTTTTAGTTTCCGTAGTCTCATTGGCTCTATGGACAGATGCTTAGTATGGGTTGGGAGGGCTATAGCTGTAACGACCCGTCCCGAGTATCAGGATTTAATATTATTTAATTATGATTTAGAATGACTAATCTGGGATTAGTTGAGTAAATCGGACGAATTGTGCAAAATGACCGTTTTGCCCCTGGGCGTGGGCAAAATGTTGACTTTTTGATTGGGCGGTCAAACGGACTTTGACCAATGACCGTGACGTATTTCGGGACATCACGAGTTCATAGACAGGTGGCACGTTCGATTCCGATATTCGAGGAAGAAGTTATGACGTTCTGAAGTCCAAGGGCATTTTGGTAATTTTGGTTAAAAAGGGGTAAAATGTTGACTTTTTGACTGGGATGTCCGATGGCCGAGGGCTAAGGACCGTTACGTAGAGCAAGTTGATACGAATCCGTAGACAGGCGGCACGCGTCAATCAGAGTTCGAATGACCAAGTTATGGATCTAAATGCGAGAGGGGCATTTTGGTAATTTGCCAAGCGAGGGCAAAATGGTAATTTTGGCTGTTGATTTTGAACAGCCGTGAGTTGGAGCCTTGTTGAACTGAGTGGATGACTTGTGTGATCTGTCCAAAGAATTGTTTAACATTGAGGACTGAATTGGGGCAGCTTTGAGGTTGTAAAGCACATATGTTGGGTTGGCTACAGATCACAGAACATGGACACCATTTTTAATTGGTTTCGGGTCAGTGCGGGGAACCTTTACAGAGAGGACTGAGGGATACTTTAGGATACCTTGATGGCTGATTTGAGTATAGGGAATGAGAGTGGGTCGAGTGAGAATCATTTTGGGGCACAGGAACACTGAGAATTCAAGGGAAACAGGAACGGGAAAATCTGAAAAAAAAAATTAGAGGGAAAATTCAAATGTCGAGTGATGGGCTCTGAGGATCAAAATGGAGCTTACTTTCAGCTTCCTAGGAGTGCCACGATCAGAATCATGGAAAGAAGGAAGCAAATTGGTGCCCAATTCACTCTGAACGGACAAAACGACAGTAAGCTTGAGTCGAGGTTGAGTCGTGATCATTGAGTGATCAAACGATTAAATTGATTTGGGAAATGAGTTTCCCATGGTCCACTTATGCTTCTGGGTGGATCAATTGGAAGAAACCAGTTGGAATTGATGGAATTCGAAGCAGGAACAGTGACGGGTGTTATTCGATGTTCATCGTCTAATTGTTGGATTTTAGGTAAGGATTGATGTAATTAGGTTTACAGACCTTTAATTGAACTTAAAACAAAGCTGGTTGAATGATCAATTGAATGATTTAGGGCTGAATTGACAGAGAACTGATCGGGTCTGTTCGCGGGTCGCAGGGATCCGTTTATCAGTAATCCGGGTGAGGACGATGACATTGTAGTAGGCGCGTGAGTTTCACGCGCAGCCACTCATGGCGGTGCGTGACGGCGCATGGGTACGAATCTCGATATGAGGTCAACATGACTTCTGTCCTATTTAATGTAACGAACATTTTAGCGTTGGTTTAGTGTCAATCGGACCTCGTTCCGACATTGTTCGGGATATCCGAAGGTTTTAAGTCGAGTTTATAAATAGTTAAAAATTTGGGAAAATTACGGGAATTTAATAGGATGTTAATGAAGAGGTTAGTGACCCTATAATGTGATATGAACAGGTTTGGGAGTCCCGGTGTTAGTGACGGGGCCTGGGAAGGCCGATGGCACGCTTATCGAGGCGTATCGTTGAACGGTCTGTGAGTGGACTTTGGTTTTATAAATTCTATGCATGCTTAACTATTTTATATGATTATGATTGTGATGGTATGATGTTGATTTGGATGTTGGTAAATTATACGATTTCACGTATTTCGAGGCGATTTACGTGCTTGCACGTACATCGAGGTTTTTTCGGTTTTACCCTGATTTTTCATACTTAAGACCTTGGATATGATTTCATGAAATGGTGTTGAAATTGGAAAGAGAAACTCGGGCATGCGGCCCAATTGTTTTGGAAACTTCGGATTTGGAGTCCAATTGAGTTACGTAATCGGGTTAGGGGTCCAATTGCTTTACCAAATCGGGCCAAGGCCCCAGTTATTTACAAAATCGGGCTGAGACCGATTTGAGTTATATTATCGGGCCAGGGGCCCAATTGATTTATGAATTTGGGTTGTGGGCCCAGTGATTTACAGAATCGGGCATGAGACCCAGCTGGTTTCATAAACGTGATTTCGGGTCAGGGACCCTAAATGGAATTGTGATGTTTTATGGAGATTTTGGGCAGGTCCCATTAATATGATGTGAAATGATTTGATAAAACTGTTTTCCATATACCATCTTGATACGAGAAAATGTGAAGGTCTCCTCCAAGTGTCTGGGGCACTGGGGAAATCACGGTGCATTGCTTGCGAGGGGTCATTATGCGGAGCTACCGGACCGTATAGTGACTCAGAAGCAGGACTGCTATAATTGGACGTCTGGACACTAGGCATATGGGATGCTGTACCCGGACTGGGTTCGGAGATTGGACTCGGGATTGAGACCCCGGGTAGAACGCGTAGCTTATGGTTATACCGTGAAATTTGACGTCTGGGACGTCAGGCGTCTGGGACGCTAGGCATCTGGGATGCCGGTTATGGTAATGTGGTAAATATGGATTAATGAATCTATGAAATGGTTTTTCGGTTGGATTTATGGTTTACGGTTTTGGGCTGAGGCCCTAATGCTTTGTTGAGCAAATGTTTTGGACTACTGGTTTTCGTGGCATGCATATGTTTTTATGGAGGGTATAAATGTCTTATAACTGTGTTTAATGAACTTATTTATTTTCGTCCACTCACAGCTTTTGTTTTTAATGCCCTTCAGATTGATTCCGGGTGCGACTGCAGCAGAGACTGGGACATCGCACACCTCCTCCATCGATCCTTGCGCACTCTGGAAGCCCCGTTTGGGCAGTCGCATCAGGTTATCACTCGTCTGACACTTCTTGTCAGACGGGAGCATGACATATTCCACGGTAATCCCGGGGGGATTGGGATGGGTCGTGTCAATAGCCCTTCCTATCTATTTTAAGTTCTTGAAAATTGTAAGTTTAGCACATCCTAATTTAACTAGTTCAACTTAATTTAATTAATTTAGTACACATTGATTTAAAAATCAGATAATTTAAAAGACTCAAACACGCACACCCGAATATGACAAAGGATGAAAACATCATTTTGTCATGAAATATTAACACTTACATTTATGGAAATATTGATTTTTTATATTGATATCAATATCGTTCACGCTCAACAAAAAAAAAGTTTGAAATTTACTCTAAAACTAAAAATAAATGAACTTTTAGAAAAAATTTAAGCATCCAATAATATTTATACAAGACTAATATCATGAAAATTGAGAGGAAATCTTTCTCTCCTCCTGTTTTTATGTCAAAACTCTTAAATACTGATATATTCATGAAAATATGACAGGACCCGTCCCAACTGGATTTTGATAACCGTGCCCGCCCCTGCTCCCGTCTCACAAGTCAACTGAAGTTCCGAAACTACCCTTCAGCACCTGTCAGACAAGGGATAACTACACTGATTTCCGTTCATGCCTCTGCCTCTCGATCAGCCCCGAACGTCGTGTCACGGCCTGGATGGTCATCAAAACAAGAAAGGTGTGAGTGGACAAAAATAATATCATTTAAAACACATTTCAAAATACATCATTTACCCTCCAGTTTATCAAACCATGCATGCATAGAATCAACATATGAATAACATCACCGGCTTTCTAGCCAAATCACATGAAACGTAGCAAATCCCGGCTCTCAAGCCAAACAAATGAAAACATAATCACCTGGCCACAAAGA
This sequence comes from Prinsepia uniflora, assembly GCA_032719365.1. Taxonomy (NCBI): domain Eukaryota; kingdom Viridiplantae; phylum Streptophyta; class Magnoliopsida; order Rosales; family Rosaceae; genus Prinsepia; species Prinsepia uniflora. The sequence goes on from CM064862.1 coordinate 84,778,208, forward strand.
CCGAAAACCCGTACACAATGCCAGTACGCAAAGAATGACCAAAACCCGTACTCAATACCAGTACGCAATCACAATAAACATCAAACAACATTATTCACAAGTGCACAATCAATCAATCAATCAATCCATCAATCTGCACTACTCACAAGTGCACGATCAATCACACAATCACATCTGCACTACGCGTAGGCCAATATCCAGCCACATTCTCGGGATCAGACACATCTGGGCTCAACCCTCGGGCTCAGTCACATCTGGGCGAACACATCCCCAGGCTCAGACACATCCGAGTGGTACCTCCAGGCTCAGTCGCATCCGAGAAGTTGGCTTACCATAGAAACAACTCACAATCATATCCCTCAAGCTCCAGTCGTCTAGGTGATCCCCTAGCTTCGATCGTCTGGGCACTCACAATCACAATGAAAACCATTCTGGGATTACATCCCAAAACATGTCAATCACATCCTTGACTTCAAACCAAGTCAAAATTATTCCCGACCGGGTTTCAAGCCCAAATATCATTTATACGTAAATCCGTAAAGTCTCATTTGAAACATTAAAATAATCCAAAAATCATCATTGACTCATCAATTAAGTCAAAAATCTTTTTTGAAACCATTTTGACTCCGGGTCTAGCCCAAAACATCAATTGCACATTTCTCGTAAAACGTGCCCGAAAGACCGATTAAAATAATCATTAAATCACAAACAATCATGCCAAATCACCATGACATCATTGCAATTCAAATAATGCAATCAATCATGTTAAACATTTAACTATGCATGCATATCAATTTATAAAACAAACGTCCACTCACACACCATCCAAACCGCTCGCTTTCCGAGCTACACGAGTTTCCGTAATTTCCGGTACTTTTCAGGAATCTCAAATCTTGTCCAAAATCATTATTCAGGGTCACTAATGGCTAATTAACATCATATTAATTCCCCATAATTTTCTGGGAATTAATTACGAATTAAAAACGTAACATAAACTTTCGGACCCTCGAAACAATATCGAAACGGTGTCCGATTAACTAGAAACCAACGCTAAAATGTTCGTTACATTGCATAGAACAAAAGTCATGTTGAACTCACCTCGGGAATCAAGCCCACGCACCTTCACGCGCCTCCGTGAGTGGCTGCGCGTGAAACCCACGCGCGTGCTACGGTGTCACCACCTTCACCCGTTTAACTGTAAACGGATCCTACAACCCGCGAACAGACCCGATTTGATTCCCATTAATTCTGCATCGTTTTCAACAATTGAACATTCTATTAGCATCGTTATGGATCCAATTAAGGTTTTGTAAACCCAATTACATAAACACTTACCTCCATTCCTCAATTCGATATCAATTTCTCGAAGAACATTCGAACTCTGTTCATCCATCGTAGTCCACCAATTCGACCCATTTTCTTTCAATTGATCCGGCCAACAGCTTCGTAGGACTATTCTAAGTATATTTCCAACCTCAATTTCATCCTTCAATCCCTCCAATTGCTCGACTCAAGTTCGAAAATCCACAGTCCTCATTCCCTCTGTTCTAGCTCAAAACGACCTCATTTCTCTTCACAATTGATCTGGTCCTAGTCGAAATGATCCCAGAAGACTTAATTCAATCTCAATTTGAAGAATCTCAAGCTATAAATTCAAATTCGAATTTTTGAAAGGTATGAACTTCACTGGTTGGGTCTTCGGGTTTTAATGGTTTTCTTCCTAATTCCTTTTTCATTTAATCCCCTATACTCACTTTCTAACTGTCTCAGTGATCTATTTAGTTGTTCCTTCCTTCTACCCAAGTAACCGATCATGGTGTATTGTATACATATATATCATTCTCTGTTTTCCCAGCTCACGCGACTAAACCCGTGTAGTTAGGACGGTTAATGCCACTCATCCCTCAATGATGGTGACAGATGTCACCAAATAACAAATCCTCATCCAAATCAATGAGGAACAGGTGTCCCTTATCAGACTAATATTAGCTGAATCATCCAGTTTAACCGTCGCAATCACCATGCTGCGGAAAATTACCATTTTGCCATTCCTTGGGTAATTACCAAAATGCCCCTAGTCTTCGCAAACTCGTAACTTTCACATCCGACCTCCGATTGACACATACCACCTATCTACAGATTCAGCGTCCCGAGACCTATCCAACGGTCCTTCCGGAAAGTCCAAACAAGGTCTCGATCAAAAAGTCAACTTTTGTCCCCATAACCAAGGGCAAAATCGTCCTTTCTTTCCAATTTTTCCTTTTTCGAATTTTCGGGTCGTTACAAAATATCACTGATAATTATCTCCCATATTTTTATGACGTGCCCCCAAAATATGGATATATTGACAAAAAATTTATGGATATTGCAGATATTCTCATCTATTAGAAAGACATAGAAAGCATCAAAGAAATGAGGGTATACCATTTCAGCATTTTTTCTTTTTTTTCTTCACTTGTTTTTTTGAAGTCTCACAAATTACAATTTTTGACTTTGAAATAAAACAGCCGATGCATTCCTTGCTAATTGTATGACCCTCACATTGAAAGAGACTTTATTTATATTATCAGTATGGAGAGATAATGAATTTTCATTTTATTAAGGCTCGAATGATACAATTTAAAATTAAAAAATTATCATTTGTTTTTGCATTGTATGTTTAATTAGAGATTTTGTTATAATTTATTTTTCGTCTTTCTTTCAAACTTTTATTTATGTATATTTTGTATGTGAGAGATAAGGCTTATTATGTGTCCCCTTGACTTGGTGTATCTTTTATATTTATTAATGTAATTTATTTATACGGTCGACTTTTTTACACTTAATAGGTAAATTTAGTCCATCTAAAAATTGAATTCAGGAGCCGTCCTTGATTGGCTCAGCTCCCATTTTTAACTGTGCGTTGGTTGAACTTGAAAGACAACTCAAGGCTCTTTGTGGTCATTTTGTTTCCATTTGGACTTGCAGGTATATGAATATTCTCTCCAAGGTTGCACGATGAGCAACTATGTCCTCCAAGGTTGCCACCATCGCGATTGCTCCTTTTGCTGTCATGTTCGATAAGTCATTAAATTCTCTCTTATTTCACATGCATATAATTAATAGATAACACATTATTCTAAAAGTAAAGATTTTAAAAAAAAAATTAGAACATGAGACCGATCATAACTTTTTTGATATTTATCAATATATTATATAATACGGTTGGGTTTTGCTAGAGTGATTATTTTCTTAATTTCTTGTTGTACAAGGTTTCTCTAAATTTCATGTAAACATTTTTATGTCGTCGTCTTAATTAAGTTGTCTCATGGTAGGTCGGTTCTTGACTAGAGTTTGTATTTAATTGGGATGAGGTACACATCGCAAGGTTTGCAGCTGCTATGTGCAATATTATTCTTCCTGCCCTTACTTTTGTTTATGGGTTGTTTATGGTTTGGATTCTCAGGTAATAAAGCATTTTACTTTTTGGTGAAATTTTTCCTTGAAACGTACGTCTTGAATTTTTTTTTTTTTTTTTACTAGAATTAATCAGAATTAGAATAAGTTACATCATTAATGAGGACAAGCTCTAACCGAAAGGGAAGCTAGCTTACTCTATCCAAATTACATCAGATTGACAACTTACAGCTCATTTACCTGAGACTATGAGCTGCTCTACTTCCGCTGCGAGGAATAAAAGTAGAAGAAGAATCCTCAGATCTTGCCAGTATGTCTCTGGCCTCCAAAATCAGCTTGCCATCAATAGTTAATCATCTGTACGTGCTGTTAAAAAACAGACCACCGCTTGAGCGTCGGGCTTCAATAGAGTGAAAACCGGCGTCCCAAACCACAAAAAAAGCCTTAGAGATGGCAAGCTAGGATTTCAGCTTATCTTGGACTTGATATTAATTCCGACCAAGCTAGGGAATGGTCATTGCCACCAGAGCTTCCCCACTGTACGTTAGCGAAAGGGAGTGCCTAGTTAATAAATTGTGTTACAAACAATCTAACATGAACTAGAATTTTCCCGTCTTCTAGTTAGGCAAGTTCATTTGTAGAAAGCATAAAGTTCAAAATATATATTAAGCTACATATTCTGTGGCTTAAAAGGTGGTAGGAAGAGGAAGCAAAACACAAAAGATTCCCAACCAGTTTCGTATTTCTACGCAAAAAAAAAAAAAATAAATAAATAAAAAAAAAAAAAAAACTAAACTCCTAAAAATCCAATTTGACTGGAAATTAATTTAATTACCAACTTAATTAACTCTGAATATGCATATAATTCACTTAGTATATACGCTTTAGACATCGTTGGATTGCATATTACAAAGTTGGGAATAATATTTTTAACAAAGATATTCAATTCAATATAATGATTCAAAATGTTTTTATTCATTGAAATTACAATTACAGGTTGATTGTCATTCGTAATGAACTTGTTCCTAGCTTTTTACAGAATTTCCAGAAACTTGATCATTTTAAATGAACAGATGTGATCATTTTAATTAATAATATCAAAGAGGGGTCATCTCATCTCATGAATGATGAATCAATTATTAAATAAGGCAGAAAGGCGTTGTATGACTGTGAGGAGGTAGCAAAGATGCAATTGGTGATAAAAAGTTTTATGGGTGGATCAGATTTCAACACCAACAACATCATGAAATTAGAATACAATACGAGTACAAGTGTAGAACAATCACGAAATGGCACTGTATGTCCTAGGTCTTTTTCCAACGCACATCCCTACGCGTTCTAAAGTACGGTCCAAGTTATGGATTTGGCTCCACTTCTTTTGTTCTTGCGTTAAGTTTTTTATTTTTTATTTTTTGCTTTTTTTGTTTTCATTTTTTTTTAAAATTTATGCAAACTCTGTCAATGAAGTTAAAACGATAAGACACTTAATTGATGAGTGAAATATAATGAATAAATTACATGAACTAGGAATGATTAAAATAAAAACAAATCACTTGCTAAAATCTTACTATCTTAGATTTATGCAAAGACTGTGTGTGTAATAAACTTGATTTTCTTTCAAATTATGCAATAAACTTGATTTTTAACACCCAAAAAAAAAAACCGTCAAAAACCAATCTTTTTTTCTCTTCATGTTCATCAATCGGAAAGCAAGACAAACTGAATATTAAAGAAGATTTTTTCCGAATAAGATAGCAACTGAATGGACACTAATAGTACCCGTGGGATCGAAAATAAAAATAAAGTGTAAAAGAAGTATTCGAGGCGCAATTATTATGATCGCCTTTCTTCTCTTGATTTGAAAAAATAAAAATTAGGCTTATTACTTACTTTGCTTGCATAATCAGATATTAAGTATCACTATGCTCCCCGAAACGGATTTAGTTCCAATGTGCTGCCACAACTGCACTTCTAGTAGCACCGTTGCTCCAATTCATTAGTCAACTTAGTAACAACATTAGTTACGCTCATGTGTTAATAACAGATCTGTGGGTTAATTATTTTATAAAAAACTATTAAAACTAAAAAATTTAAAAACAAGAATGGAGGAAGGAAGAAAATGATGAACAATGAATATGAGTTTCATCTTCTCCCTTCTTCCCAACTGCCTTCAAATCCGATCATAGAAATTACGAGGTCGGTCTCCGAAACCATCAAGTCCAATGGCCTCTGTTGAAGCATAAATCAAACCCGCCGCGAAAAATCCTCACAATTCCTGAAAACAGTAAACAATTAGCTATCGTTGCCTCAAGAGATTACCCGGGGGGTTGTTCGACCAAGAACACTCTGATTCCTAAGTTATCTTTGAGATAGGAAAAGGATATACTTCGAAGCGAAGAATCGACTTACCTTTATTGGGAAATGTGTAATTCTTATATAGGGATGAGTGAGATGTTCAATTTCCATAGTTTCGATGTGAGACAAATACTCCTCAATTTGCATGCTAACATGTGTTATACAGATCGAGGGTGGAGAGGCTTCCACATGTCATCCTAGTTTGGACCCAATGTTGGGCTATGTAAGCGTTGTGCGCTTGGGCCATGTCCGGTGCTTGGGCTTCAAGTATTATTGCAATGGGAAATTTAGTCATTCCGAGAATTATGGGCCACGTGGCAGCTCTACATTCTTCCGGTGAATTTGGGTTCCACAAATGCCCCCACATCGTTTAGGAATTTAGAGAATCCTAAGGGATGTAATTTGTATTGTGGTCCCGATAAATTATATATGGGAGTAAGACTCCACTTGATCTTCAATTTCATTGTACTGTTGTTCTTGTGTATGATAAATTCCGTTGAGTTCGAAATGTCACATCAAAATGACGTAAATATGCTTTAGGTCTTGGGGTCCAATATGTATTTGTGTTGTACATCCCGGCTTGGACTTGGTTAATGGATCATTTGAGGTTGATTCACCAACTAATCTAGGAGTTTGTAACCTCCAATTAACTCTCCCATTGATGATGCAAAATTTATTCCTCATTCAATTGTGGCAGTTTGTAACTTCTATTACAGAAACAAAACTCTTCATTGGCGAGGAATAAATGTGGTGGTGATTGGAGCGCTATAACTCAGAAGTGAATCCACGTGTATCGCTCTTGAGTGGTTGATTAAGCAGGGGGAGCCCGCCATTGTCGGCGGCTCTGTTAGTGCCGCTATTAACCACCACATGTTAGACACAAATTGGCTTGAGGGGATGTCGGTTGACCGCATGAGCAGGTGTCGTGCGTCGGCTTTAGTTTGAGAGTCAGTAGTGGGCCAACGCTGGTTGAATTTTGCCCAATCACCGAGGAAACATCTCCACATGTTCGTTACTGGGTGGTACATCAGGCAGGCAGGGCCCGCCTTTAACGACGCCCATGTTAGTGCCAATGGAGATGCACCATACGTTGAGCTCGAATTGGAGGCTGAAGTTGGCAGTTCGGGTTGGTCACATGTCATGTTGCGCTTGACCCTTGCCATGAGGTATTTTGCTCACGTGCGGAGTGGAGCACGTGAATGGCAGTGGTTATCAAAGATTGTGTCAATTGTGGACACAATATATAAAATTTTATATACTGTTAGTCCTACGTTTTTGGCATACTCATGATAGCTCTATGCATCCGCTGGCAATGATTCAAGCGACGACTTATTTATTTTTCAAAGGCGATCATTTTAAGATGCAGCAAGGTGTATACTTGGAGAAATTCGGAAAATTCGCTCTGTGGGAGTGTGGTGGTTCGCGTAGCCAGAGTCCATTTCGAGGGGAGGATATTCAATTTAAGGGAAAAAAATCCAGCTAGTGGACAATATAAAGACTTCCTCCTTTGGTCATCAGTGAGGTGGAAAGTTTTATTCTCAAAAAAGCTTGGACCGGTTGAAGACCTTCCAAAAGCTTGGTCAAGGAGTAGCTGAGCGCTCAAGTGTATTTGACAATTGCCACCATTTTGAAGAATAACATCAAAACAGAAGCTTGACTTTCCTTCAGAGAATAATTCAAGTCCTGAATTTCCTTCCAAGTCTGCTCGAGGCCATTTCCTGGTTGTTATGGCTTATTAAGGTCATCGAGCAGATGCAGACTTTCTATCAGTCCTTCTGAGCACTTGGTGAAGTTTTTGTAAGTGGAAAACTTAACAAGGGTGGAATCCAGATATTTGAGGCTTGAATGGTTTTTACTATCATATGCCCCCACAACTTTTGCTCCGAAAAGAAAATAAGGAGCTAAGTTGGGTATGATGAGTTGCAACGGAGTCCTTCCAAGAGCTGGAGCTGGAGTAAGAGTTTGAGGTCAGAAATGGTGGATGGCTTTCCTCCTACTTTCGGCTGAAGAATGGACCGAGTCTTAAAAGATGATAGGCATTGGTGCCTTTCCCCCAGAATTCTCATAGAGTAGTTGCTTCTTATCCATGATTGTATTTTCATTTCAACATTGAATGCTTGGTGTGAGTAATCGACATGAGATTTGCCAACCATTTTCCAATTTGAATTTTGAATTCGTGTGTGAAGTTTCCTCTACAAACTTTTTATTTGTTTGAATTAGCTTCTGCACTTGTAGGTCTGTCAAATGCCCCCATTGCAGCTATCAGCATCTACTGAGAGCTTTTCTACTCCAATTGGTCTAGAGTGGCTCCCAGAAAAAGTTTTGGATTGCTTCTGGGGTGAAGACTTGGATTGTTTCTTGGAGGAAGGCTTCAAGTGCTTCCAGGTGGAAGGTCTTGATGTGCTCTTGAGAGCAAGGCTTCGCAGGCTTTCTAGATAAAGGCTTTGATTACTTCCTGAAGGAAAGGCCTGAGATGTTTCCCGGAGGAAGACTTTGATGTTTCGCATGGAAAAATTTTGGATGCTTCGAAGAATGAAGGCATGAGTGTTTTACATGAGAAGGCTTGGGTGCTTCGCAAGGCGAAGGCTTGGATGCTTCGCATAGTGAAGGTTTGGGTGCTTTGCTTGGCAAAGACTTGAATGATTCACATGGCGTAGGCATTGATGCTTCACATGGCGAAGGCTCTAGTGCTTCGCATGGCAAAGGCTTTGATGCTTGGCATGGCGAAGGATTTGGTGCTTCGTATCAGCAAAGGCTTGGGTGCTTCGCGGGGTGAAGGCTTGGGTGCTTCGCGAAGCGAAGGCTTGGGTGCTTCGCGAAGCAAAAGCTTTGGTGCTTCGCGGGGCGAAGGCATTACGTGCTTCGCGGGGCAAAGGCTTTGCGTGCTTCGCTTCGCTGGGGCGAAGGTTTTGGTGCTTAGCGGGGTGAAGACTTTGGTGCTTCGCGGGGAGCAAAGGGTTTGGTACTTCGCAGGAACGAAAGCCTCAGATGGTTTGCTAGGGCGAAGGCTTTGGTGTTTCGCGAGGACGAAGGCTTGAATGCTTCACTAGGGTGAAGGCTTTGGTGCCTCGCAGAGCAAAGGCTTTGGTGTTTCGCGAGGCAAAGGCTTTGGTGTTTCGCGAGGCGAAGGCTTTGGTGCTTCACGGGGCGAAGGCTTTGGTGCTTCGCGAGGCGAAGGCTTTAGTGCTTCACGGGGCGAAGGCTTTGGGTACTTCGCAGGAACGAAGACTTTGGATGCTTCACTGGAACGAAGGCTTTGGATGTTTCGCAGGAGCGAAGGCTTGGATGCTTCACTAGGACGAAGGATTTAGATGCTTTGCAGGAGCGAAGACTTTGGATGCTTCACTAGAGCGAAGGCATTGGTGCTTTGCAGGAGCGAAACATTGGTACTTCGCTGGGGCGAAGGCTTTGGTGCTTCGCGGGGCGAAGGCTTTGGTGCTTCGCGGGGCGAAAGCTTCGGTGCTTCGCCGGGCGAAGGCTTTGGTGCTTTGCGATGCAAAGGCTTGGGTGCTTCGCGGGGCGAAGGCTTGGGTTCTTCGAGGGGCGAAGGCTTGGGTGCTTCACGGGGCGAAGGCTTGTGTAACAACCTGTACTTTCAGGAAGGGTACAAATGTAATTTTGTAAAATATTTGTATAAAAAGGACGATTTTGCCCTTGTGAATAGTATGCCAAAAATTGACTTTTTGCTTTGTAGGTTGAATGAGCATTTACCATTAACCGTGACGTAGTTTAGGACGTCACGAGTCCGTAGACAGGTGGCATGACCGATTTGGACAATCATAAAAAAGTTATGGTGTTCGGAAGGTTAGGGCGTTACCGTAATTTTGGATAAATAGAGGAAAATGTTGACTTTTGCTGGACTATTAGTTTTCACGTAGACCGAGGACCGTTAGATAGGTCTCGACGTCCTGAGTACAACGACAGGCAGCACGCTGTCATCGGACGTCGGACGGTAAAGTTATGGGCCTAGGAAGTTGAAGGGCAAAATGGTAAGTTTAGACCTAGGGGCATTTTAGTCTTTTCACCATTGGGCCAATCAGATAAGGCCATCTGGGATAGTGTGAATGGATATTTAATTTTTTGTCCAGGGAGAGTTGGACACGTGGTGGAGACCTAGAGGAATCTAGGAAAGTTATTGTGTGCACGGTTATAACTTGCACACGTTCAAACACTGTGCAATCGTCCAATTTTGCAAAATAGAGAGTGAGACGGTGAGGATTCCTGATCAATTATGTGTGTGTGTGTGAGGCCTTGTGAATTGGTGAGAGTGACAGAGAGAAAGGAGAAGCTGGGGAGTGGATTGTGAGTGGAAAATCGTGCAAGGACCAACGGTGGGAGTGAGGTGTGAGTTTTCAGGGAAAACAGAGAGGGTCGAGGTAGTGGTCCGGCCACAGACGATCATTTTCACCCAATCAAGTTTGAAGGAAGGCTAGAACGGTTGAGGACCACTCTGTGGATGCAGAGGAGCACGGCGGCGAGTACGGCGGAGGTGAGAAAGACGGTAAGCCCCTGTTTCCCCTGTTTTTCCCATTTTGTTCAATTCGAAAGTTGTGGCTTTTGGGGCTGAGTCGAGGGATTCTGTGAGTTTTGTGAGACTCATTAGGTCCCTAAGAGTCATTTAAACTCGAAGCTGTGCAGGGGGATTGCTTGGTTGGCCGGGAACCGAAACAGAGGTTTCGGGTAGTTTTGGTTCGAGCTTGGGGACGACGATTTAGAGGCTGTACTGTCTAGATTTTAGGATTGGAAATGGTTGCTGGGAAAGGGACGAACCTAATGGGATTGAAAGGACTGGATTTGAGCAGGAAATGAGGGAGAACCGGTCACGCCGGTTCGGTACAGTTGAACCGGCTGGCTAGAGGTAGAAGATGACCCTGTAGCAGGCGCGTGAAGCCCACACGCAATGTAACAACCCGTACCTTCGGGAAGGGTAACAATTGTAATTTTGTAGAAGTTTTGTATCTAAAGGACGATTTTGCCCTTGTGAATAGTAGGCCAAAAGTTGACTTTTTGGAGGACTTGTGATTTTCACGTAGACCGAGGACCGTTAGATAGGTCTCGATGTCCTGAGTACAACGACAGGCGGCACGCTGTCATCGGACGTCAGACGGAATAGTTACGGGTCTAAGAAGTGTGAGGGTAGAATGGTAATTTGTACATGAGGGTATTTTAGTCTTTTTCTCAGCCCAATCAAATAAGGGCAAGTGGCAGGGATATTTTGTGCTTAACCAAGGAATGGTGGACACGTGGGGGACACTAGATGGTTCCAGGGATTACTAAAGTGTGCACGGCCACACTTTGCACGATTTCAAACCGTGCACTTGGCTTTGAACACACAGAAAACAGAGAGAAGAAATTGGAGAGAGTTCGATCGATTCAGTGCAAGGGTGAGTTGAAGAGTGAATTGAGAGAGTGACAGAGAGACACGGCTGAGCTTGTGATCGTGTTTTGGTGGAGGAATCGTGCGCGGGGACACGGCGGTGGTGCGGCGGAGTTCTGAGGAAAACAGGGAGGTTGTGAGACAGGGGTGGTAGTTGTGCCGTGTGGTGGCTCAAACCAAGACCGTGGGAGGTTCAGGTGGCTGCAGGGAGTCCAACGAACATCGTGGCACGCGGCGGTGCACATGGCAGAGACTGAATCGAAAGGTAAGTTTCATTCCTCTGTTTTTCGCGTGAATTTCAATTCTAAAATCGTGGAGTTGGGCTTAGAGTCGAGGGATTTGGAGGCCAGGGTGAGACTCCTGGAGGTTCCAGGAGTCGTTTGGTTGTGGTACCGTGCCGGGGGAGGACCTAGGCGGCCGACGGCCAAATCAGGGGCCACAGGCCGTCTGTTTCGAGGCCGTGAACGGTGGGTTTTAGGCCGTGGTTCTTCGATGTTAGGACTGGGTTAGATTGCTTAGGATGGGACGAAGCTCCTGGGATTGGTTTGGACTGAAACGGTGGAGGAACGGAGGAGAGCCGGTCACGCCGGTTCAACTGTGTTGAACCGGGTGACTCGAGGAAGGAGAAACACTGTAGCAGGCGAGTAAGGCCCACGCGCAGCCACTTTGGGCGGCGCGTGGAGGCGCGTGGGGAGGATTCCGGCTAACCTTTCAACATGGTTTTGGTTCTAAACGTCCTAAGGAAGTCATTGGTGTGGTTTTCGGGTGAATCGGACGATGTTACGGGATGGTTCGGGAATCCGGACGGTTTAGGGTCTAGGATTAAAATATTATAAAATTCCCGAAAAATTGGAAAATTAGGGTTAGTATCCTTGATGTATTTGTGACCCTATTTGGTGCATATTGACAGGACGGGAGGCACCCGAGACGGTCGATGAGCGCACGGAGCGCGATTGACTCGTTCTGATTTGTGAGTGGACTCCTTCTTTTCTTTCGAGCATGCCTAACTGTTTTTATTAATGCTTTATGATATTAACTGTGTTTTATGATTCTTGTTGATAATTACATGTGGTTGATATGTTGCACGTTTTTCGAGACATTTCCGGGATTTTACACGTTTTTCGAGAAAAGCTGGTTTTCGGATTCTGATGCCATATTTGAGGATTTCAACCTATAAATGTTTTCTGATGATGATAAATGGGTTATGAAATATGATTTGTGATTACATGTGGTTTTTGGTATAATAATGGATTTCCGGATTTGGGTTCGGAATGTCGGTTCTGAACGCCGGAAGGGCTTCGGACCGGGGATTTCGAATTCGAGTTTGGCGATGGATTTCGAATTGGTTTTACTTTGAATTTGGATTGGATTTGCTGGATCTGGATATGGGTTTTAAAGACCCGGATATTGATTGACGGGGGACGTGCCCGGATTGAGTTTAAAGACTCGGAGTTTAAAGACTCGGATATTTACGATATTACCCCCATAGGCCTATTGAGTTTAAAGACTCGGGAGTTTAAAGACTCGGAATTATATTTGAGGCCTGGTTGAGTTTAAAGACTCGGATAGGTCCAGCAGGTTTGATCGAAATGATGGTTTGAAGTTCATAGTTATGATATGGTTTTATGATGCACATACTATGATTTCTATATCCGTTTATAGTGTTTCTGTTTCTTATGATGTTTCATGTTATGATTTCTAATACTTAGTTGGGCATGCCTGTTTTAAAACGGAGGGAACAATTATTATTATTTTTCCTTAACTTTGATTTGGTGATAAACTGATTTTAAAACTTTTATTTATTCTAGTCCACTCACACTTTTGGTTTAAATTTTCCCTCCAAGTCGTGGTGATAGCGCTGGGGTGAACGTTGAGGAAGATATCGAGGCATAGAGCTTACGACGTTCTTTCGTTGCGAGACTAGCATTGTAGGATTTTTGTGCCCATTTTGTAGAACTATGCTCTGACTGACAGTTGTATATATTTACTCCTTCGTCTGATAGTTATGCTTATTGTGGTGTTAGGGTTATTTGGTACTTTAAGTGCGATTGTCAGACGGGAGCAGGGTTCGTCCCGGTATCGAGGCGATATTTGGGACGGGTCCTGACACGCAACCCCTTTGGGCAACGCGTGAGGGCGCGTGCAGCATAGTCTTGGGAAACTTCCAATATGGTTTTCACTCTAATCGATGTAACGAACATTTTAGGACAAGTTTCGTGTCGATCGGACACCGGGTTAGGTTTGTTCGAAGATTTAAGGTTTAAGGTTATCGTTTAAATTACGTTTAAAATTCCGAAAAATTGGGGAAAATAGGATAAGCCTTAATGAAGTGTTTGTGACCGATTTTGTGACTATTGACAGGACGGGACACTCCTGAGACGGTTGAGGAGTGTACGGAGCGCGATTGACGCCTACGGACTTGTGAGTGACTCCTTTTCTTTTAACGAGCATGCCTAACTGTTTTTATCTACATGTTTTATGTTTTTAAGCATGTTTTCATGATCATTGCTTATATTATTCTGTTTTACCTGTTTTCACGTTTATCGAGGTGATTACGGGTTTTAGCACATTTCTGAGAAATATTTTATTTATGATTTTCATGCCATGCTTTTGTTACTGATTTTATATTATGAGAGTGAATTTTGAAACATGACTTGACAAACAAGGTTTTCGGTTTTAGAATCGGATTTCGGAACACAAAATTTGGTTTTAAGTTGAAAAGTGGATTTCCGGATTTGGGTTCGGAATGACGGTTCTGAATGCCGGAATGACGTCAGACTAGTGGTTTCGGATTCGGGTTTGGATACGGACCTAGAAATGGTTTTCAAATGATTTAGATTGGATTTGCTGGATCTGGTTATTGGGTTTAAAACCCGGAGTATATATGATGGGGGCGGGCCCGGATTGAGTTTAAAGACGCGGGAGTTTAAAGACTCGGATATTACGATATTACCCCTGTATGCCTATTGAGTTTAAAGACTCGGATTACATTGAGGCCTGGTTTGAGTTTAAAGACTTGGATAGACCCAGCAGGGTTTGATCAGGACATTACTATTGGTACATCTTGTTTTTGTTATACGCTTTTGGAATGCTTAATTACTGTTCATATCACTGTTTTCTAGTACTTAGTTAGGCATGCATGTTTTCTTTAAAACGGAGGGAAAATCCTGTTTTGTTTCATAACTTTTTTTCAAACGTTTGTTTTTCTTTTAGTCTACTCACGTTTTCTGGTTTTAAATTAGCCTCCACGTCGTGGTCAAAAGCGTCGGGGTGATCGTTGAGGCAGGGACAGAGGCATAGAGCTTTGCGGCTTCTTCGTTGCGTGAATAGCCTAGTAGGATTTTTGTGCCTGTTTTGTATAATACTATGCTCTGTGTTACTGTTGTATTACATTTTCTCCCTGGTATGATAGTTATACTTATGGTTTCTTGAGGTTGTTTTGGTACTTTAAGTGTGATTGTCAGACGGGAGCAGGGTTCGTCCCGGTTATCGAGGTGATAATCGGGATGGGTCATGTCAATTGGTATCAGAGCATAGGATTGTTGGTTTGTGTCAGTACGAGGTTGTGTTTAGGTCGTTTTACTGACTCTATGCCTCTTTCAGCAGACGATCGACCATGCCTCCGAGACGTGATCCCCATCCACGACCTGCGGACTAAGTAGCGAGAGAAGCAGAGAGTGCTTCTATAGAGCGAGCTCAGCGTCTAGGGGATACGACGTTCAGTGGTGGGGCAGACCCAGAGTAAGCCCATTGGTGGATCACCCGACTTGAGCGGATTTTCGGAGTGATGTGATGCCCTCCAGAGGATCGCGTGTTGTTGGCTACTTTTCTGTTGGAAGGTGCAGCGTATGAGTGGTGGTATACGCTGGAGTTGTCAGACTGGGATGCTCATACCGTGACTTGGGAGACTTTCCGGGAGCGGTTCTTGGATCATTACTATCCCCGCTCTTTCCGAGATGCCAAGGAGGAGGAGTTTCTTCGACTAAAACAGGGGAACATGACAGTAGCCGGGTATGAGCAGAGGTTCCAGATGTTGTCCCGTTTCGCTCCTGCATTTGTGGCTACTGAGGCTGAGAAGTGTCGTCGGTTTGAGTTGGGTCTACGAGGAGAGATTAGAGCCATTGTGATAGCCGGCTCATTTGCTACCTTCAGAGAGCTATCAGACGTTGCAGTGAGAGTAGAGGCTAGTCTGCCTACCCAGCCACAGTACTCAGGCAGTGTGCGACGTCGTGAACATTCTTTTCCCGGAGCGTCGAGTCAGAGGACCCCGAAGCGGGGCAACTATGGTGGTACTTCATCAACCGGTGATGCCCGGTTTGGCAGACTAGGCAGTTTTCAGGGGTTTGGATTCCGAGGAGCTAGAGCATAGCCGACTCCGTAGGCGAGTGCGACTTCTGTTGCTTCTACTGGGAGGCAGACTGGTGGACCCGGTAGAGATGCATGTTACTATTGTGGAGAGCGAGGCCACTTTCGGCGTGAGTGCCCCGTTGTTACCCTAGGAGGGCGGAGCAGGCAGAGGTGCGGCAGAGCCCGGGAGGAGTACTGCTTCAGTGTCAGGGCGGCAGCCCTAGAGGTGGCGGTGGTGCCACGAGTAGTTCGAGAGGACGCGGTCGGTCATCAAGACCTCAGGCGTGAGTTTTTGCTATGACCCAGCAGGAGGCCAGATCAGCACCCGGAGTGGTGACAAGTACACTTACCATACTTGTCCATGCTGTTTATGCTTTGATAGATCCTGAGACTACTCACTCTTTTATAGCCCGGAGTTGTAGTTTGGTTACGGAGAGAGAGGTGTCTACCTTGGATTGTGCCTTGGGGTGAGTACGCCAACTGGGGAGGTGTTGGTGGTGACTCAGGTTCTGAGAGAGTGTCTAGTGTTGGTAGGCGAGGTTGAGTTAGTGGCAGACTTGTTACTGTTGGATCTACAGGACGTCGATGTTATTTTGGGTATGGACTGGTTAACTAGACATCATGCTTCTATCGAGTGTTTCGACAGGAGAGTGACCTTCCAGAGTCCAGGATTATCGGAGACCACATTACAGGGCGATCATCGTGCACTCCCTACAGGTGTTATTTCAGCATTGGAAGCTAGCAAGTTGTTGAGAAAAGGGTGTCAGGGTTACATAGCTCACGTAGTGGATACACGTGCTACACTAGTGAGGGCGGAGGACATACTAGTTGTGCGGGAGTTTCCCGACGTTTTTCCGGAGGAGTTGCCAGGATTGCCCCCTCACCGAGACATCGAGTTTACGATTGACCTTCTTCCTGGTACGCAGCCTATCTCTCGGACTCCTTATCGTATGGCACCTTCCGAATTGAGGGAACTAAAGGCACAACTACAAGAGTTGGTCGATACGAGATTTATTCGACCGAGTGTATCACCTTGGGGAGCGCCAATATTGTTTGTCATGAAAAAGGGCAGAGGTTTAAGATTGTGTATTGACTACAGGCAGTTGAATAAGGTAACCATTAGGAACAAGTATCCCCTACCCTGGATTGATGACATGTTCGACCAGTTGAAGGGAGCCCAGTACTTTTCGAAGATTGATCTTCGCTCTGGATATCATCAGCTACGAGTCAGAGAGGAGGACATACCTAAGACAGCCTTTCGGACCAGGTACGGCCACTATGAGTTTGTATTAATGCCTTTTGGATTGACTAACGCCCCAGCAGCGTTTATGGATCTCATGAACCGAGTGTTCCGGTTATACCTGGATCGTTTCGTGATTGTGTTCATTGATGATATCTTGGATATTCGAAGTGTGTGAAGGCGCACGAGAAACATTTGAGGGTAGTGCTTAACACCTTGAGAGAGCATCAGTTGTATGCGAAGTTGAGTAAGTGCCAGTTTTGGTTGACCAGTGTTGGTTTTCTGGGGCATGTGATTTCAGCCGAGGGCATCAGAGTGGATCCTCAGAAGGTTGAGGCGGTAACGAACTGGGAATAGCCCAAGATGGTGACGGAGGCCAGGAGCTTTTTTGGATTAGCAGGCTATTACCTGCGTTTCATTGAGGGTTTTTCCATTCTTGCTGCTCCGTTGACACGGCTGACTCGGAAGGGAGTCCAGTTTTACTGGGACGAGAACTGTGAGCAGAGTTTCCAGGAGCTTAATAGGCGGTTGACATCTGCTCCTGTGTTAGCCCTTCCAGACGATAGTGGGGAGTTTGAGGTTTACAATGATGCTTCTTTGCAGGGTTTGGGCTGTGTGTTGATGCAGCATGGACAGGTGATTGCCTACGCTTCCCGACAGTTGAAACCTCATGAGATGAATTACCCTACTCATGACTTGGAGCTTGCGGCAGTAGTTCATGCCTTGAAGATTTGGCGACATTATTTGTACGGCGAGAGGTGCAGGATCTTCACGGACCACCATAGCTTGAAGTATCTGTTTACTCAGAAAGAGCTGAATCTGAGACAACGCCGTTGGTTAGAGCTGCTTAAGAACTATGACTGTACTATCGAGTATCACCCAGGAAAGGCTAATGTGGTAGCCGATGTTTTGAGCAGGAAGTCAGCTAGTTCTTTGTCGCATTTGAGGACAGTCCGGTTGCCTTTGTTGGTTGAACTCCGCAAGATTGGAGTAGATTTGACTGTGGATAGCCAGGGAGCGCTACTAGCGAGTTTTCACGTACAACCTGTTTTGGCTGATCAGGTTATTTATGCTCAGTTCGAGGACCCCATTTTGGGCATCATTCAGATTGAGGTCGAGGCTGGAGAAAGACAGGACTTTGGGATTCGTGAGGATGGTGCCTTGGTTAAGAATGGACGATTGTGTGTACCTGAGGATGAATCACTAAAGAAAACGATACTTGATGAGGCTCACTGTTCAGCTTATGCGATGCATCCTGGAGGGACCAAGATATATCGTACACTTCGGGAGCATTACTGGTGGTCAGGTATAAAACGGGAGATTATTGAGTATGTCAGTAGATGCTTGATTTGTCAACAGGTGAAAGCTGAGCGGCAGAGACCCTACAAAGTAATGCAACCCTTGTCGATCCCATAGTGGAAATGGGATCACTTGACGATGGACTTTGTGTTCAAGCTTCCCAGGACGCCGAAGGGACATGATGGTGTGTGGGTGATTGTGGATCGACTCACGAAGTCTGCTCATTTCTTGCCAGTACGGGAGAACTTCCGGATGACACAGTTTACACAGTTGTTTAGTGATGAGATTTTCCGGTTGCATGGGACTCCAGGAAGTGTTTGGGACGAAGCTACATTTCAGTACTGCCTTCCATCCTCAGACTGATGGACAGTCTGAGCGGACCATCTAGATTCTAGAGGATATGATGCGAGCTTGTGTCTTACAGTTTCAGGGTACTTGGGAGTCACATTTAGCTTTGATGGAGTTCGCCTACAATAACAGTTATCAGGCGAGTATTGGGATGGCTCCTTATGAGGCTTTGTATGGGCGACAGTGTAGGACTCCGTTGTGTTGGACCGAGGTTGGTGAGAGGAGACTGACAACTTCCGAGCTGGTAGACCTTACCCAGGAAAAGGTTGCACTGATCAGAGATAGATTTAAAGCAGCTCAAGACAGACAAAAGAGCTACGCCGACCGTAGGATCAGAGATCTGGAGTTTGAGGTAGGAGCCTAGGTTTTCTTGAAGCTATCTCCTTGGAAGGGAATCGTGCGGTTTGGCAGGAGAGGGAAGTTAAGTCCTCGTTACATTGGACCTTATGAGATCTTGGAGCGGATTGGTCCTGTTGCTTATCGGTTGGCCTTACCAGCGGACTTGACAAAGGTACATAATGTCTTTCATGTATCTATGCTTCAGAAGTATATCTGGGATGACTCTCATATTTTGGAGGCGCAACCTGTTGAGCTTAGAGAGGATTTGAGCTTTTAAGAGCAGCCTGTAGCGATTCTGGATCGGAAGGATAAGGTCTTACGGAGGAAGACGGTACCCTTGGTTAAGGTTTTGTGGAGGAATCATCACGTGGAAGAAGCTACATGGGAACCAGAAGCCTTAATGCGGGAACAGTACCCTTATTTATTTCACTGAATTTCGGGGGCGAAATTATTTTAAGGGGGGTAGATTGTAACAATCAGTACTTTCAGGAAGGGTAAAAATGTAATTTTGTAAAATATTTGTATAAAAAGGACAATTTTGCCCTTGTGAATAGTGTGCCAAAAGTTGACTTTTTGCTTTGTAGGTTGAATGAGCATTGACCATTGACCGTGACGTATTTTAGGACGTCACGAGTCCATAGACAGGTGGCACGTCCGATTTGGACAATCGGAGAAAAAGTTATGGTGTTCGGAAGGTTAAGGGCGTTACCGTAATTTTGGATAAATAGAGGAAAATGTTGACTTTTTGCTGGACTATTAGTTTTCACATAGATCGAGGACCGTTAGATAGGTCTCGACGTCCTGAGTACAACGACAGGCGGCACGCTGTCATCGGACGTCGTACGGTAAAGTTATGGGCCTAGGAAGTTGAAGGGCAAAATGGTAAGTTTGGACCTAGGGGCATTTTAGTCTTTTCACCATTGGGCCAATCAAATAAGGCTATCTGGGAGAGTGTGAATGGATATTTAATTTTCTGTCCAGGGAGAGTTGGACATGTGGTGGAGACCTAGAGGATTCTAGAAAAGTTATTGTGTGCACAGTTATAACTTGCACACGTTCAAACACTGTGCAATCGTCCAATTTTTCAAAACAGAGAGTGAGACGGTGAGGATTCCTGATCGATTCTATGTGTGTGTGTGTGTGTGTGTGTGTGTGTGTGTGTGTGTGTGTGTGTGTGTGTGTGTGTGTGTGTGTGTGTGTGTGTGAGGCCTTGTGAATTGGTGGGAGTGACAGAGAGAAAGGAGAAGATGGGGAGTGGATTGTGAGTGGAAATCGTGCAAGGACCAACGGTGGGAGTGAGGTGTGAGTTTTCAGGGAAAACAGAGAGGGTCGAGGTAGTGGTGCGGCCACAGATGATCATTTTCATCCAATCACGTTTGAAGGAACGCTAAGACGGCTGAGGACCACTCTGTGGACGCAGAGGAGCACGGCGGCGAGTACGACGGAGGTGAGAAAGACGGTAAGCCCCTGTTTCCCCTGTTTTTCCCGTTTTGTTCAATTCGAAAGTCGTGGCTTTTGGGGCTGAGTCGAGGGATTCTGTGAGTTTTGTAAGACTCAGTAGGTCCCTAGGAGTCATTTAAACTCGAATCCGTGCAGGGGGATTGCTTGGTTGGCCGGGAACCGAAACAGAGGTTTCGGGCAGTTTTGGTTCGAGCTTGGGGACGACGGTTTAGAGGCTGTACTGTCTAGATTTTAGGATTGGAAATGGTTGCTGGGAAAGGGACGAACCTAATGGGATTGAAAGGACTGGATTTGAGCAGGAAATGAGGGAGAACCGGCCACGTTGGTTCGATACAGTTAAACCGGTTGGCCAGAGGTTGAAGATGACCTTGTAAGAGGCGCGTGAAGCCCACACGCAGCCCCTTTTGGCGGCGCGTGAGGGCGCGTGCAGCAGAGTATGGGGAAACTTCCAATAAGGTTTTCACTCTAATCGATGTAACGAACATTTTAGGACAAGTTTCGTGTCGATCGGACACCGGGTTAGGTTTGTTCGAAGATTCGAAGGTTTAGGGTTATCGTTTAAATTACGTTTAAAATTCCGAAAAATTGGAGAAAATAGGGTAAGCCTTAATGAAGTGTTTGTGACCCTATTTTGTGACTTTTGACAGGACGGGACACTCCTGAGACGGTTGAGGAGTGTACGGAGCGCGATTGACACCTACGGACTTGTGAGTGGACTCCTTTTCTTTTAATGAGCATGCCTAACTGTTTTTATCTACATGTTTTATGTTTTTAAGCATGTTTTCATGATCATTGCTTATATTATTCTGTTTTACCTGTTTGCACGTTTATCGAGGTGATTACAAGTTTTAGCACGTTTTCTGAGAAATGTTTTATTTATGATTTTCATGCCATGTTTTTGTTACTGATTTTATATTATGAGAGTGAATTTTGAAACATGACTTGACAAACAAGGTTTTCGGTTTTAGAATCGGATTTCGGAAACACAAAATTTGGTTTTAAAGTTGAAAAGTGGATTTCCGAATTTGGGTTCGAAATGAAGGTTCTGAATGCCGGAATGACGTTAGACCAGTGGTTTCGGATTCGGGTTTGGATATGGACTTAGAAATGGTTTTCAAATGATTTAGATTGGATTTGCTGGATCTGGTTATTGGGTTTAAAGACCCGGAGTATATATGATGGGGGGCGGGCCCGGATTGAGTTTAAAGACTCGGGAGTTTAAAGACTGGGATATTACGATATTACCCCCGTAGGTCTATTGAGTTTAGAGACTCGGATAGACACAACAGGTTTGATCAGGACATTACTATTGGTACATCTTGTTTTTGTGATACGCTTTTGGAATGCTTAATTACTGTTCATATCACTGTTTTCTAGTACTTAGTTAGGCATGCGTGTTTTCTTTAAAACAGAGGGAAAATCCTGTTTTGTTTCATAACTTGTTTTCAAACGTTTGTTTTTCTTTTAGTCCACTCACGTTTTTCTGGTTTTAAATTACCTTCCAGGTCGTGGTGAAAGGCGTCGGGGTGATCGTTGAGGCAGGGACAGAGGCATAGAGCTTTGCGGCTTCTTCGTTACGTGAATAGCCTAGTAGG
This sequence comes from Prinsepia uniflora, assembly GCA_032719365.1. Taxonomy (NCBI): domain Eukaryota; kingdom Viridiplantae; phylum Streptophyta; class Magnoliopsida; order Rosales; family Rosaceae; genus Prinsepia; species Prinsepia uniflora. The sequence continues at coordinate 84,799,965 of CM064862.1, forward strand.
ACTTTTGTGCCTGTTTTGTATAATACTATACTCTGTGTTACTGTTGTATTACATTTTCTCCCTGGTCTGATAGTTATACTTATGGTTTCTTGAGGATGTTTTGGTACTTTAAGTGTGATTGTCAGACGGGAGCAGGGTTCGTCCCGGTTATCGAGGTGATAATCGGGGTGGGTCCTGTCACTTGGGTGCTTCGCGGGGCGAAGTCTTTGGGTGCTTTACGGGGCGAAGTCTTTAGGTGCTTCGCGGGCGAAGGCTTGGGTGCTTCGCGGGCGAAGGCTTGGGTGCTTCGCGGGCGAAGGCTTGGGTGCTTCGGGGGGCGAAGGCTTGGGTGCTTTGCGGGACGAAGGCTTGGGTGCTTCTCGGGGCATAGGCTTTGGGTGCTTCGCGGGCCGAAGGCGTGGGTGCTTCGCGGGCGAAAACTTGGGTGCTTCGCGGGGCGAAGGCTTTGCGTGCTTCGCGTGGCGAAGGCTTTGGTGCTTCGCGGGGCGAAGGCTTTAAATACTTCGTAGGAGCTAAGACTTTGGATGCTTCGCAAGAGCGAAGGCTTTGGATGCTTCACTGGGGTGAAGGCATTGGTGCTTCGTAGGAGCGATGGTTTTGGTGCTTCGCATGAGCGAAGACTTTGATGCTCTTCTAAAGACACAATGCATTCTCTGCTTCCTTTTCGATCTGCAAAGGCTGAAACGCTACCTTCAAATGATCAAATGAATCGCCACGCCCTAACCACGTTGAATCGCGAGGATTGACGGAAAGTTCCAACGAACGATGAACGACGTTCAAGAACTTCGAACATAGTCAATGAGCGACGAACGAAGTATAATGAATGATGAACATGATTGATGAACAATGTTCAAGGACTTCTAAACATAGTCGATAAATGACGAATGAAGTAAGATGAACGATGAATGCGACTGATGAACAACGTTCAAGGACTTCCAAACATAGTCGATAAACGACGAATGAAGTACGATGAACGATGAACATAGCTGAAGAACGATGAACAACGTTCAAGAACTTCGAACATTGTCGATGAACGACGAACGACGAACGAAGTATGATGAACGGTGAACAATCGTGAGAGCTCCCCTCGAGTACTTCTCAATCGGCTCTCAATGAAAGCACCAATTGTTGAAGCAGAAATCGAACCCGCTGCGAAAAGTCCTCACAATTCCTGCAAACAGCAAACAATTAGCTATCGTTGCCTCGATCGATTACCCGGGGGTTGTTCGACCAAGAACACTCCGATTCCTAAGTTAGCTTTGAGAGAGGAAAATGATATACTTCGAAGCGAAGAATCGACTTACCTTTATTGGGAAATGTGTACCTCTTATATAGGGGTGAGTGGGATGTTCAATTTCCATAGTTTCGATGTGGGACAAATACTCCTCAATTTGCATGCTAACATGTGTTGTATGGATCGAGGGTGGAGAGACTTCCACATGTCATCCTAGTTTGGACCCAATGTTGGGCTATGTAAGCGTTGTGCGCTTGAGCCATGTCCGGTGTTTGGACTTCAAGTATTATTGCGAGGGGCAATTTAGTCATTCCGAGAATTATGGGTCATGTGGCACCTCTACATTTTTCCGATGAATTTGGGTTCCACAGCCTCCAAAACGTTCTCGCTCTGCGGTGCGACCCGCCCCATGGCCAGGACAAGTTTGTGCAGATCCAGGGAGGCTTTTCGTGCGCCCTCGAATAATTTGATTTGTGATTTCATTTAATTTAAATTTTTGCTTGCAATTGTGCTCTTTAATTGTAGGTCACCCATATCAGAGCTAAGTATGGTGACTACTTTGGCGTCACTGTTGCTGGTTATCCAGGTATACATACATACTCACTCCAGTACCCCCATTCACTACTTTACTCATTAACTATTCTTGCATTTTCGTTTTTTTCCTTACTTTCTGAGCTGAAAAATTAAAATTAAAATGTGACCAATTGGCATTGAAACCAGAGGCACATCCGGACGCCATTGCAACCGATGGCCTTGCCTCTCCAGAAGCCTACCAAAGTGATCTCGCTTATTTGAAGAAAAAGGTTGATGTTGGCGCCGATTTTATCATCGCACAGTTATTCTACGACACTGTTGTCAATGACTGTCGCCAAATTGGAATTAATTGTCCTATTGTTCCTGGAATTATGCCCATTAATTCTCCGATCTAGAACCCAATAGCCAATACTTCAATTGGGTATTTAAATCTGGTGGAGTTTGAATGTGGGTGCTATAATTTTTTCTGAGTTTGTTTTGGAATTTTGATCTATGGAGTCTTTTGGAGACCGATCTCGTAATTTCTATGGTCGGATTTGAAGGTAGTTGGGAAGAAGGAAGAAGATGAAACTCAAATTCACGATTCATCGCCTTCTTTTTTCCTTCATTTTTGTTTTTAAATTTTTTAGTTTTAATAATTTTTTATAAAGTAATTAACCCACAAATCTTTTACTGACACGTAAGCATAACTAATGTTGTTACTAACTTGACCAACAAATTGGAGTAACAATGCTATCAAAAATACAATTATAACTGCACATTAGAACTAAATTCGTTTTTGGAAAGTAGAGTTATATTTAATATTCCTTACAAAATGAGTAATGAGCTTAAAAATTATTGGTTTGTCTGAGTTGTCAAGCTTCAATTATATGGGATTGTAGTGGACTTTTCTGTCATCAGTCCTGTACTAAACTACAAGTCGTTTTGTTTCTTGCTAAAACGAAGGCAGGCAGGCAGGCAGGCATTGATTTGGAATTGTGATTTTAACCCGTTTTTGGTGTTTTGCCAAGAATAGAAAAGGAGTACAATTTCTGAAATGTTGTAAATAGTTTAATGGTTATGTCTATTTATGTAATATGTACTAGGGGTAGTTTTGTCCTTTTGTATTCATTAATTGTTCTCCCATATATAAGGGATAATTAATACTTGTAAACCCTAATATCTAATCTCAAAATAATCAGACACATTATTTTCTTCTCCCTGCTTCTCCATATTCTCTCTGCATTCAACTACCGGATTTCCTTTACAACACGTTATCAGCACGATCGTCTTCAAATCGGTGATTATTCAAAGAGGAGGATAAATTCAATCAAGTAGGTTTTCTAAATCTCAAAAAAAAAAATCCTTTTATTTATTGATTCAAATCCTAGAATTCATGTTTCTAGAAATTAAACTGCATATTATTTGGAATTGATGATGAAGTTGAAACCTAGGATGATTTATTCTATAATTATATGGCATGTGATTTTTTTTTCCCTTTTGTCGTACCTTCATGCAACTTGATAAATTGCATATTAATTGGAATCGTGGAAGCTTGATTGATTTTTGTTGATTTTGGTTGCTTTTAATATTTTATATTTGAATTGAATTGGAATTATACATAATCATTGATTTTGTTTTTATATGTTTGAATGAAAAAAAACTACGGATGCATGATAATTATTTACTTATATATATATATATATATATATATATGTTTTGGTTATAATTAGTTGTAATCTCAGCATGATACAACTTCATGGTCAACCAATTTTGTTTATATATAATTGTGGGTTCTATATATTTGTGGTTACACACGGTTTTCAATTTTGATTAATTCAACCATTCCCCTGCCATCCTATTATTTAGGCATAAAAGCTGTGAACAGTTTTGTATTTGGGCATAAAGGCTGCACGTTTTTTTCCTGTGCAACCAACTCTCAAATAATAAACCACTAGGGTTTAATACCCCAAATGTCCAAAAGAAACAAGCGGCCCAGTGGACCTTCTCAAAAAAAAAAAAAAAAAAAAAAAAAAAGAAGAAACCATGGCCCAGAAGGCCCAATTGAAAAAAATGAAGGGAGGCCCAGAAGATGATACCCCGAAAACTTTATTTGGCCCTGAAGGCCCAGCCGGAAAAAAAAACCCTGCAGGTTTGCAGCCCAGCCAAACCCCGGGCCCAACTGCTCGGCCCAGCAGGCCTCACTGCATACCCCATAACCCGACACTAGGGCTTAGCCCCCTTCGGCCCAGACGGCCTCAGCGCAGGTGCAGGCCCAGCGCGGCTTCGCCTGCCCAGTCGGCTCGGCTTGGCCCCCCTGGCGGCTCGGCTTGTCCAGGACTGACGGCTTGGCTCCGCCGGCGATCAGCTCGGCTCCAAAAAAAAAAAAAAAAAAAAAAAAAAAAAACAGAATCTTCTTTTGTACTCCTTGGGCCTAAAACATACACTCATGCATGCCTGAAGCATTGTCATACTCATCAATCAAGGATAAAAATAACATTTATTTATATTTATGCATATTGTATCTTGTTTGCTTGTTTAGTTAATTCTTTATATATTATTTATTAATGTCATAGACCACTTGTAAATAAAAGGAACCTGAAGCTTCCTTCGTTGATATTCTAAATTATCATACCATGTTATAGAACCTGAAGTTCTAATCAGTTGCTTATGGATGCATTTTTCCCAAAGCACTAATCCTATTCATTAATCTTTGTAGAGCATGGCACATCTCAACAAATTGGATTTTGACGCACTGGAAGTTTCCGGAAGAAACTACTACCAGTGGACGGAAGATGTGAAGCTTCATCTCACTGCCAAGAGAATCCGCTCAACCATCCAGGAAGACAATGTGGTTTCTGAGCATCAGAAGGCGGATGCTATGATCCTCATTCAGAGGCACATGGATCGCGCACTGCAGCGGGAATACCTGGGTCAAGAGGACCCGAGAGCCTTATGGGTTTCACTGGCTGATCGTTTCGATCACCAGAAGGATATATTCTTGCCTGAAGCAAGACATGATTGGCATAACATTCGTTTTCAGGATTTCAAATCCGTAAACGAATATAACTCTGAGATATGCCGTATCCGGTCTCTTCTCAAGTATTGTGGGGAGGAACTCACTGAAACTGACTTACTTGAGAAGACTTTCTCCACATTTCCGGCCTCGTGTATTGTCCTGCAGCAACAATACCGAGAGGTGGAGGACGTGGTAGAGGTGGAGGACGTAATCGTCCAACACATGGTGCACACCCCTATGACCGGGTCCATGGTTACCGTGCCCCTCGTGGTCGTGGTAATCGACATGGTGGACACCCCTATGATCAAGCCCAAGATTACCATGCCCCACGTGGCCGTGGTAACCGTGGGCTAGGTCCACGTGGTGGATATCACGCTCATCCTGGTCCGCGTGCTCAAAATGAGAGAAACTATGGTCCGGCCCGTCGCCACCAGAATCAAAACCCACCGGACCTATGTTATAAATGTGGAGGTCGTGATCACTGGTCCCGCACCTGTCGTGCATCAGCTCAAATTATTGCCCAGTACCATGCTAGACGTGATACTCGAGAGGCTAATTTTGCTGCAGGACCAGTCCCCGCTGATACCACCCTAGCCATTGCCGATTTCCAGACCGCAGCTGGACATAATGAGGATTAAGTTATTTATACACCCATGGATATGATCGGCATTTGTGCTGTTTTTTTATGCATATTGTTTTTTTTTTATTTCTTCCATTACTTCACTGGATATTGTTTGGTGATTCATTTCCTTTTGGACTTATTTTGTTATTTGCTCGAATATTATTCAATCTATTTATTCATTTTTTTTTAATAATACATGTGATTGTTGATTACTTTAGTTATCTTGATGGTTAGGCATGTCAAATGGTGAAGTTTGTTGTCTAGCCGACAGTGCTACTACGCACACCATCCTCCGTGATAGGATGTTTTTCACAAACTTAATGCCTAACCACACCCCGGTTTTAACTATTTCTGGAAAATCACACTTGATTGAAGGCTCCGGAAGAGCCCAATTTATGTTGTCCAATGGTACCGCATTTACCATTGATGAAGCCTTATACTCCCCACGTTCCAGCAGAACGTTATTGAGTTTTAAGGATATTCGAGCTAATAATTATCATGTTGAAACCACAACCGAAAAAAATGTGGAATATCTTTGCATAACATCCAACTTGTATGGCCGGAAGCGTACATTGGAGAAATTAAAATGCCTCAGTAGTGGACTCTACATGACCACTATTAGGACCATTGAGGCGAATCACATAGCTAGCCGGAAGCTACCTAACCCTAGCAACTACTTATTATGGCATGACCGATTGGGACACCCCGGTCAAGGTATGATGCGCCGTATCCTCAATACATCACACGGGCATCCCCTTACAAATAAGGACCTAGTGTTTAGTGACACACAATGCCAAGCTTGCTCAATGGGAAAATTGAACACTAGACCATCATATGCAAAGATCGATAAAGACTCTGTCCCTTTCTTGTACAGAATACAAGGGGATATTTGTGGACCCATCCAACCACCATGTGGACCATTTAAATATTTCATGGTTTTGGTTGATGCATCGACGAGGTGGTCACATGTGACCCTATTGTCCACACGCAATGCTGCGTTCGCTAAACTCCTTGCCCAAATCATTAAATTAAGGGCCCACCATTCGGATTATCCCATAAAGTCCATTAGACTTGATAATGCCGGGGAGTTTACATCGAAATCTTTCGATGATTATTGCATGTCCCTTGGGATTGATGTTGAACATCCAGTTGCACATGTTCACACCCAGAATGGTCTCGCAGAAGCATTCATTAAACGTTTACAAATGATTGCACGGACTTTGGTTATGCGCACCAAGCTACCAATTTCTGCGTGGGGCTATGCAATTTTGCATGCAGCTATGTTGGTCCGGTTGAAGCCCACTGCCACCCAACCCTATTCCGCGTTACAGCTGGTAACTGGGTACGAACCTGATGTTTCGCACTTACGCGTGTTTGGGTGTGCAGTTTACGTGCCAATTGCGCCGCCACAACGTACAAAAATGGGACCTCAACGCCGGAGGGGCATATATGTCGGCTATGAATCCCCCTCCATTATACGATATTTAGAGCCCTTGACAGGCGATCTCTTTACCGCTCGTTTTGCGGATTGTCACTTCGATGAGACAGTCTTCCCGCCGTTAGGGGGAGATAAGAACGCTAACGTTCCTGAAGAACGACGTGAATTGACGTGGACTGTCTCCACTATATCTCATCTTGATCCCCGAACCGCACAAAGTGAGAATGAAGTGCGGAGAATTCTAGATCTACAGAGTGTAGCTAATAATATGCCAGACGCTTTCTCTGATCTAGCTAAAGTGACGAGATCACATATACCTGCTGCAAACGTGCCTGCAAGGATAGACGTCCCCGTAGGACGCGCCGTCCCAGATGGACGGGTCGTCCCAGATGGACAAAGTACGGCCATGGCGGCTAACCAGTCATATGTCCCTACCCAGAAGCGAGGTAGACCAATAGGTTCGAAGGATTCTTATCCCAGGAAGAGGACAAATTTGGCACAATTGAATCCCCTAGATATCACTATATCATCCGATCCATCTCATGAGATAATTCCGGATTATGGGTCTGTCTTAGAAGAGACGACGTTGGGGGACGCCTCAACGTCTGAACCCATTCCCGAGAATAGAGAGATCTCGGTAAACTATGCATGCTTAAATGAGATATGGAATCGGAATGATATTATCATCGATGATATATTTGTATTCGCAGTAGCTACTGAAATAATAACTAGTGATGATATCGAACCTCGCTCCGTTGATGAATGCCAACGTAGAGAAGACTGGCCAAAATGGAAAGAAGCAATACAGGTCGAACTTGATTCCTTGACAAAAAGAAAGGTGTTTGGACCTGTAGCTCCCACACCTCCCCATGTTAAACCTGTAGGCTTTAAATGGGTATTTGTAAGGAAGCGTAATGAGAAAAACGAGATTGTGAGATACAAAGCTCGTCTAGTGGCGCAAGGATTTTCTCAACGCCCTGGGATTGATTACGAGGAGACATACTCTCCCGTAATGGACATTATAACATTCCGCTACCTTATCAGTTTGGTAGTTTCCGAAAAACTGAGTATGCAGCTTTTGGATGTGGTCACAGCTTATCTCTATGGGGATCTAGATACAGAGATATATATGAAAGTTCCTGAAGGACTTAAGCTATCTGATTCAAATAGTTCCAGACCACGGAACACGCTCTCCATTCGTTTGAGGCGTTCACTCTACAGATTGAAACAATCCGGACGGATGTGGTATAACCGTCTAAGTGAATATTTGATCAGATTGGGATATGTGAATAATGAATTATGCCCATGCGTGTTTATTAAGAAGACAAGTTCCGGGTTCGCTATAGTGGCAGTTTATGTCGATGACATGAATCTGATTGGTACTCCTGAAGAGATCCAAGAAACCGCTAAGCACCTGAAGTTAGAATTTGAAATGAAGGATCTTGGGAGAACACACTTCTGTCTCGGCCTGGAGCTCGAGCACCGTGCAGATGGGATTTTGGTCCATCAATCGAATTACATCCAGAAGATGTTGAGACGCTTTAATGAGGATAAAGCAAAACCTTCAAGCACGCCCATGATCGTCCGGAGTCTAGATCCTAAAAAGGACCCGTTTCGTCCAGCAGATGACAACGAAGAGATATTGACACCAGAAGTGCCATATCTAAGTGCAATAGGCGCATTGTTGTACTTGGCTCAATGCACAAGACCAGACATTTCATTCGCTGTGAACTTGCTAGCTAGATTTAGCTCTGCGCCAACACGCCGCCACTGGAATGGCATAAAAGACATCTTCCGATACCTTAGAGGTACAGCGGATATGGGCTTATTCTATCCCTATGCATCGAGGAATGAATCACCCCCCCTTGGACCTCGAAATGATGCACGCCTCGTTGGGTATGCTGATGCAGGTTACCTATCAGACCCATATAAGGCACGTTCCCAATCCGGTTATGTCTTTACCATTGGGAACACAGCGATATCTTGGAGGTCTACAAAACAGACCCTTGTTGCTACGTCTTCGAATCATGCCGAGATTTTGGCCCTGCACGAAGCAGTTCGTGAATGCATATGGCTAAGAGCTATGACTGGGCATATTCGAAATACATGTGGACTGAATTCCACCCGTAATGAACCGATAGTTATCTACGAAGATAATGCTGCCTGCATAGAGCAGATGAAGACCGGTTTCATTAAGGGAGACAACACCAAGCATATTGCACCGAAGTTCTTCTTTAACCAGCAACAGCAAGAACATCGGAAGATTGAGATCAAGCCAATACGATCTCAAGATAACCATGCGGACTTGTTCACCAAGTCATTACCAAAGGCCACATTCCAGCAGCATGTGCGAGGTATTGGTTTACGTAGACTGGCTGATCTACCTAATCTATAGTTTTCAGGGGGAATCAATATCAGGGGGAGTATCCTGAAGTATACCATGTATCCAGAAGTATGCTGAGTGTCCCGAAGTATATTCACATGATCATCGTGTACTCTTTTATCCTACGATCAGGGTTATTTTGTCCCATTGGGTTTTGTTACCTGTCTAGGTTTTAATGAGGCACATTTTGGTATGATCACCCCGCTAACAATGCATCCTGAAGATGCTACGATTTGATTCATATGCATTTGCACATCTTTTCCCTTCAACCACGGGTTTGTCCCACTGGGTTTACCGGGTAAGGTTTTGGTGGAGCAACACTGATGCATTTTATCTTAAAGGTGGATTATCTACCCGTATTCTGGAAGAGACGACATCAGCTTCCTCAGAAGATTCCGATGTGATCACGTATACGCACGTTGCACTCTTTTTCCTTCGACCAGGGTTATTTTTGTCCCATAGGGTTTTTGTTACCTGGCAAGGTTTTAATGAGGCAACATATATGTGCGTAGCCAAGCAGTACCATTATATGAAATATCCAAGGGGGAGTGTTGTAAATAGTTTAATGGTTATGTCTATTTATGTAATATGTACTAGGGGTAGTTTTGTCCTTTTGTATTCATTAATTGTTCTCCCATATATAAGGGATAATTAATACTTGTAAACCCTAATATCTAATCTCAAAATAATCAGACACATTATTTTCTTCTCCCTGCTTCTCCATATTCTCTCTGCATTCAACTACCGGATTTCCTTTACAACATGAAAACTATTATTGGGGTGTGGGGTCAGTCCATTGTCGTTGGGACTGGCTGAGCAGGAGTGATAGTTGGGCCTAGGTTTTTTGGGACTAAGCAATTCATTTGGGTTCGTTCTTGGGCCAATATGAGTAGCCCCCGTCAAGCCCAACAGGGTTCGCGGGTATATCATTATGGGGGGAAGCTTCTATAAGGTAGCCGGTTTCATCTGGTCCCATCCAATTGCACCTTGGCTGGTAGGTACGCACTTTGGCTTATGAGGATGCACTTTGGTTTAAACGGTCATAACGCGATAATTTTTTACTAATGTTTCTATAAATTTGATCATGTAACGCTGTTATGATAAGATCTTCTAAATTTTTTAGGTGACAGTCGATTTAATTTTTAGGTAAGCTACATCTGCTTATTTCTAGATGATTTGATTTGGAGAAAATCCAGTTTTCTAGTCAATGATGTCATTAACCATAATGCCATCACGCCTTAATTATTGATAATGTATTCAACGAAAATCACAGGATGCAAGCATTCAATCTGAACAAAAACTTTAAGTCCACTGTCCACTGCTGTTCATAGCTATATAATTCCGCTTGTAAATTATTTACAGGATGAAGAACAAAAACTAGCCAAAAAAGAAGTTTAAAATGAATGTTGCTGCTTCCAAGGAAGGCATTTGAGCTTACTGCAAGGCTCACTCCAAGTACTTGTGCATTCTTCACCTCGACCTCCATCACAACACTCACATACAACTCCAAGCGTTGCAAAAACCCTCGGATTCCCTAAAAAATCAATCCACACAAAGATCAGAGAAAAAGGAAACAAAATTTTGGGTTCATCTTTTTTATCAATTGAAATCTTTTCCGATGATTACCTTGCTGTGGCAAGAGAGAGAGTGGCCTCGCTTCAACAGCTGAAGATTTCCCAGATGCGAATACAACCATCAAAAGAAACAGAGGAACAAGAGGATATTTGTGAAGGCTCATGTTTTTGTTTTTGTTTTTGTTTTTGTTTTTGCAGAAGAAATGGCAGGGTGCAGGGTTTATAGAAATTGTGGGTTTCTACATTTTTGTTTTGTGAGCCAATGATTTAGAAATATTTAAAGATGGGAATGGTGACAGGTTATTAATATAAATAGTTAAATGTCAGTTTCAATCTAGAAGTTATTTGTTGGATTTTTGTGGCTGAGTTGAAGCGAAATAACAAGTAAGACGTAGTTGTTAATATGAAGATTAAGATGGGCTTCTAGAGCAGCTGCTGGGAAATGCGGCTCGAAGTTTCCCCCTTCCTTACGTCTCTCTGCTGCTTTGGAATTGCTGGGACTTGGCTCGAACTTTCCTCTTTCTCATTATTCACGGGCGGTGGTGATGGCTCAACTGGGCCCTACTCCATCATGGCTCAACTGGGCCCTTCTCCATACACAAACTCAATCACTACGTGGCCACTGTACTTATATGGCAATAAGGAGAAAATGATAGATATATCAATTAAAAAAAAACAAAAACAAAAATAGCATAATATTTGCTTCTTCTTTTTTCGATTTATGGAAGAAACCTATTTGAAACGTGGTTTAGTTACTTTAGGACTTTGCTGTATATACGTATTTCGCATATGTATGCTACAACCTACAAGTGTAGCAATTGGAAGGTGAGATTCAGCCACGATTTGTGAGAGAAGTGTGGCTGCCGACTTTGAGCAACAAGGCTTCAATGGAATGTTTTATCGAGGGACAAAGGAGAAATTTCAAGAGTAATTATTTGGATTTTGGGTTGTGAGTGATTTATTCTTTTTGTTGATAGTGGATTTTATCGCGGGTTTCGTCAAATTAGATGTAAACATTAACGACAAATCACTATAAATTATTCTTATATTTTTATTTGTTTACTTTCGGCTCATTCTTTCTTGTTTGTTTATTATTTAAAAAAAAATTACAATAGCATTTTAGAAACTAAAAAATGCATTTAACGTCCGTGTATACACATTTATGTGCATTTACTTTTTTTTAATGCCTCTTATAGGCGTGAAACGTCTACCCTGTGGTGTCATGTGTACACCGAAAATTCTTCAAAATTTTGTTCTAGGGTTATTTGAAGACTATAGGCGTTTTGTGCTTATGAGATTGTTGAAATTTCTGGGAAGAAGTCTTGCTCATTTATTTTCTAAAAGTGACAGACCAAGACTAGACTTTGTTATACAAAAGCTAGAAACAGATTTTGCATATCGTAAATGAATCCACTTTTTTTTGGAAACTATTGTAAGAAACATGTGAGATTTAACAATCAGTTTTCACCATATTGGAAGTTTCTATTATTCTAGTCTACCCTAGTAGGTAAATCCCAAAGAAATTGAGATTTATCGACCATATTGGAAGCATATGGTGAAAGAAATTAAGGACAAATAAAGAACTTGATTCCAAGTACGAATTATTCTGGTTTCAGTAAGTCTGCTCGTTTTTACACAATTACAAACTAGTGAACATTGTCATAATTCAAAGTCAGTATGTGACTAATTGGGTTGAGCCGAGTTGAAGCAATCTGTGCTGTGTGGATCTTGGTGACATCAGTGTCCAAAGCCCACTGGAGCCACTTCTTAGAAACCCTTTTAACTTTAACCCAGGTTGTGCCTACAAAAATAATATACATGACCTTCAAATGGATAAGGCTAGCATGGACTGAAAAGGGGGAATCATAAAGGAAGCCCAAAAACCCGAAACAGGATGGTGGGGTTGCACTTGCACCACAGAACAGAGGTGTTAAAGAGCATAGTGTTTCGAAGATTCCAAGAATCAACCAGAAAAGAGGACGCAAGAAGAACGTTGGCGCGGTCTCGAAATTTTCTGAGGGACTAACCGAGATATGGGTGAGCTCGCCAATATTGAAAACGATCCTAGAACAACTACTTGGTTGAAAGATGTGGATCCAAGTTGTTGGCATAGCAGATGACAACATCGATTACGCTGAAGGTGGCTGGCCGGCTCCAGCTGCCGCATTTAATTGAAGATCCTATGTTGGAAATGGAACTGTCACGGTTTAGGGTCTCACCTAACAATTTCAAATCTCCGCCCGATGATTCAATGTCACAGCCCCCTTCTTGCTTTTCTTATAGAAATTAAGATGAACAGTTGTAATGTTTCAGCATTTTAGCTCGTAAGTTAGGTTTCAATTTCTCGTTCTATGTTGCCTCAGTTGGGACGGCTGGTGGTTTATGTTACTTTTACTTATGGAATGAAGAAAGTGATGTTATCGTTTATGCCTCGTCGAAATTTCTTACTGACACCAAAATCTTTAATAAAAGTTCTGATGCAATGTTCCAACACACACCACATAGAGAAGAAAAAGTTGATTGTTAGGAGTTGCTCAATCGCACCCTTACACCCATGAACATCACGTGGCTCTGCATGGCGATTTTGCTGAATATTTGTGGGCATGTGAGAAAAGTAGGGGTAGTATTGAAGAAATTAATCGTAGAAGATTCCTGGGCAAATTCATGGACAATGAAAACCTCATAAGCTTAGGTTATCATGGTCAACAGTTCACTTGGAGAGTAAAAGATGTAATGATGGGGTCCTAATTCAAGAACGGCTTGGTAGGGATATGGTTAATATGGAATGGCAGATTAAGTGGCTTGGCACCATGATTACTTACCCGTCTTGGGCTCAGACCACCGCCCCTTCTTGTTGGAAACCACCAAGCCTCATAAGAAGCCAAAAAAGGCTTTCAAATTTGAAGCCTTTCGGCCTCGGAGTCAGAATGCAGTTCGATAGTCAAATACAGTTGGGAGAGAACAAGCAGGCCTTGGAGTTGGAGCAACATATGGTGGGGGATCAAAGATTGGCAATTTCAGAGGAGACTTAATTGCTTGGAACAACGATGATTGCCAAAAACCCACGACCACAACCTGATGCGACCCCTCCCACCACCCCCGGATCGGCGCTAGTGTCCACCTCCGGTAGGGTCCATTAAAATAAATGTGGATGCATTGTGGAACCCTCAGATAAAGAGAGGTGGAGTGGTCATTAGGGATGTCAGTGGCGCCTTTGTGGCTGAGTGCTGCAATTTTAGAGGGTCACACTTTGTGGTTGAAGCTGAGTTGTGGGCTCTAATGGAAGGATGCAAGCTAGCTATCAACTGTGGCGACCAGTTTGCTCATGTGGAATCTGACAAGAAGGAAGTAGTGCAATGTACCAAAGGAGACATTAAGTGTGGCAAATGGGAGCTCTTTCCTATCTTCTTGTGAAGACTCTGTATGGAGACGCCCACCGGAACATCTGCGTTCCCTGGCACTGGTTGTTTATTTACTTTACTCTTGCTGCCTATTTTGGCTCAGTAATGAAGATTATTCAGATTACCACAAAAAAAAAAAAAAAAAAGGGATTGGAAACTGAATTACAAAACCCAGCCCAATTATTTGGTTAACAAATTTGATTATTTTACCATTACATGAAGGAATGAACAGTATGGATTCATATGAATATCATCCAAAATCAAATTCAAACAAGTTCTCACATTTTAGCATAATTTGAATTTCAAAAATTAGAACTGAAACTAATATAATTCAAATCGTTAATACCAATTTGATTTGGATCTGTTTGAACATAAAATTTACAAGTAAATAAATAATATTAACTAACGGATAAAATGTTAAATAAGAATATAAAACGAAACCCAACTAAACCGATTAATCGAACAATTTATAGCCAACATGCAACATGCAATGAACCATTGTTGACAATTCATTCACCATTGTATTCAAGCATAAAATACACAATAATTTGATACTTCCAAAAACTCTTATTTACATAAACGAAACTTCCATCCAAAAGAAAGAGCCTATTTTAGTCCTCAAGTTACTTATTCGATGACAAAGTACAACTATATGTTCATATGAAATCTGAGTCGTTCCCGAAGTGCTCCAGATCTGGATGAGTCCCGCGGCCGCCTGGCCTCCGTGGATTCCTGTAACAAATAGAAATCATATCTTATTATATGCCCGGTGAAGGTAATGTAACAAAGACCTTGGGCCTTTGATACCATTGTGTTGAATCCAAAATGGTGGTTTGGAATGCGACTGTAAACCCCCGCAGATTAAGTAGGATCAGAGGTCTATAATAAAAAATGAACCATTGCCACAAATTCTTGCAGCTCTCTCAGGCAGAAACTAGGCAAGAACCCAGTTTCAATTCCACCTGCTTTCCATTGGGTAAATGAGTTTTGAGAAGAAAAAAAGTACAAATGCCCACTCAACTTTACCCTCGAAAATCCCAGCCAAGAATCAAACCAGTAACTAACTTCATGGTTGTCAGACATGTTTCCGAATCAGATGTCTCATGAAACAATTACCGATTAAAAGAATACAAACTACTAAGACTGTAATCCTAGGTTCAGTGACTAATAAATAACTTTCAAATAGTTACGTTGGATATTGGTGAAAGTAACAACTTCCACATACCTTGCAAACCGATCAGGCTCAAAACCAGGGACACCTGGGGGCCCGAAGGGATCAAAACGAGCACCTGGTGGAACTACCGATGATCTTCTGTTCCAAAAGAAACAAAAAAGAACCAAACTTAGAACAGTAGAATTGAATATATCATGTGAAAGAGAGAGAGAGAGAGAGAGAGAGAGTAAAACAACTCACGGTTGTTGGGGAAACCCAGGCTCACTACTGCCACCAAACCACCGAGGATCATTGGGACCTGTTTTCGCAAGATGAATAAACTGTAAAGCCCAGTAATGTAAAGTCACATAATTGCTTTCCAGAAATTCAAAAATAAAGAAGTATCATACAAACCTAGAAGCATGCCCCCACTACCAAAATCGCCCCTGAAAGACCGACAAAACAAATATTTTCAAGTTTGGAACATCAAAACTGGTTAAACTGCAATGACCATCAATGTAATAGGCCAGCAAATAAAATACCTATTAGGATACATTCCAGCACCAGGCCCAGGATAAAGATCACTCGCACCATAAGGATTAACAGGAGGATATACGATTCTGCAAGCAAGCCAGACAACATAGGGTAAACTGCATAGTTTGAAATCTTATTCACAAGATACGGATCATAGTGACCAAGTTCTGCTAACGGAAAAAAACCAGTCACCACATTCTAAGGGTATAAATTAAAATTTTGAGCATGATACACATAAGGTGTCTACTTTGTTTACAGCTATATGATGCAATTAAGAATCCTTCAGCCTTAACAACTTCTACCTCAGCATTCTAGTTAACTTGAATGAAATACTTCGGAAAAATTAAAACTTTATGTTCCCCTTACAAGGTAGAAATAGTCATTTACTAAACGTCAAGGCTGAATTGCTCTCCAAACTGCCACTTACAATTGTTTTTCTTAATAGGAAAGATAACCTAGTCACATTTGGTTATAAAGAAGGAAACAGCCAAAGCTAATTCAGGAACAACTGAGGGGCTAAACCAAAAATAATATCCCAAATGAGATAATGAAAATAGTATATGATGTTATAAACAGGAAAGCAGGACGACTGTAATTAGTGTCCGGATCTTGACAAACCTAAGCCAAATCCCACCGACTAAGATCTTAAAATCTAAGCTGGTGATACATCTTGACAAAATTAAGAATATTAAAACGAATTCTGGAGGGGGAGAAAAAAAAAAAACAAATCCCATATATTAACCGCCTTAACGAGTTATGAATGAAACAACCGCCTTAACGTGCAGGTGTATGTGAGAGAGAGATACCGTGATGGATCAGTTTGAGGGCCTGAAGGTTCAGAAACAGGCTCACTTGTTGATCTCTCGGTCCTTTCTGAACTGCAAAATTCCAGAGCAAGAAAGACATAGCACTCGATAAAAACCACATTCGATGATCCTTACCCTTCGCATGCATAAACCCAATACTGGTGACTACCTTAGCACAGTCTTAATATAATTGGACATCATAGAATGCAAGTAAATCTCATATATAAACAAGATATTTAGCAGAACCACAGTGGATGCGACCCAATTACCGTGAAGGATTGCTTGTAGTTGTAGAACTGGAGGCGGAAGACCCATCTAATTTAGACAAAACTTGAGTATCCAAAATCTTCACCAGCTTCTCCAAATTCTTGAACCGTGTGGAGTAATTGCTGCCACCATCGTCTCCAACATAGTCCCCAACACTGCAATTTGTTCATAAATTCACCCAAACCAAATTAAAAATAAAGAATAAAGTACGCGATTGTAAAGACCCAAAAAAGGCGGCGATAAGCTTACTCGATGTCAAAATGGAGGGGCTGAGAACTCCCATCAGCCAGAGCATCCAAAAGCAGCTTGCCGTTCATTACAAGGAACTTAACCAGCACCTTCTTCGAACCCTTTTCTGGGTTCGCATAGACGAAGGCGTATTCGTCCTCGAGTTCGTTCCACTGGTCCATACCCACTTCGTCTAAAACCCCAAATAAACCAAACCCATTTAAACCCTTGAGAAAATATATCAATTATTTTCGGAAAATACCAAGCTTTTGAAGAGTTTAAACGAGTGAGTACCAGTTGAAGACGAAGAAAGAGCAGAACTGGAAAACGCTGCGGGACCAGTGGCAACGAGCACGTAGCCGGATGCGAGAAAGGCAGCGTGAACGGCGAAAACGACCTTGTCGTTGTTGTTGCGGAAGTTTGGCCTCGCGGCTCTGATCACCGCCATCACCGTCTTCTCGTTCGCCATTGTTGTCTGTATCACTAGGTTGATCGGTTGATTTTCTCTTTTATGTTTGGACTGGCGTCCGATGAAAGGTTTCTTATCGATGCGACAAAGTAAACGAGAGACGACAGTACTAGTAGTCTCGATAATATTGAAAGTTATATAATAAAGATGAATAATGCTACGTGCAATCTTTACTAAATAATATTATTTTAATAAATAAAATTATTTTATATTTATATTAAACTATTCATTAATTATCACATCAACATAATTACTAAATATGATCAATTTAGTGAGTTCAAATAACATTATTCAATAAAAATTGAAGCCTACCTTTTTTACGCCATATATAATACAATATTAATGTCTGATATTATTTGTATAAATTAGTCGCTTCATACAATTTAGTGCTTTTATATAGTTCAAATAAGTTAAAAATAATATTTTTTGAAATTGTACGTATTAAATAATAGGATAATTAGTCAAATTGAAAAATGTAATAATAATAATTAATTATAAGGTAATAAATAGTAATAATAATTAATTAATTATAATGTAATAAAGAGTAATAATAATAATATATAATTAATATTTATGATATAAATGTTTCATATCACCATTGTAATATTATTAGGTCAATATAATATAGTTAGTGTTTTAATCCAATAGAGTACCAAACATCTGACTAAATAGGTCATCTATCCGGTGGATAGATTAGTCTATCGGACCGAAATAGTCCATATAATATGGTGTACCAAACGAGGTCTAAAAAGTGCTTTATTGATAATTAAAGAGAATCGATTTATACAATGCTCGAGTATAATGGTTGAGACATTTATAGTGTCAAATGACTATAAAAATTTACATGGATTTAATTATAATTTATTTAGACGTATTTAGTTAGTATTTAAGAGCATGTATTTTTTAAAAAAAAAATTACATGATTGTCAAAGATATTTTTAAAATAATAAATTTTAAGGACATTTTCAAAATTTTGTAGAATTGATATGGACAATATGGACACTATAACAAGACTTTTTATTTATTTATGGGTTATTACCCTATTTTTCCTTGGACTCGCTAGTGAATCTTAATATACCTCCAAAATTATTTTCGTCTCAAAAAACCCATTGAATATGGCTTCTGTCGTCACGGTTAGCCCTGTCCGTCAATTTTTTTCAGACGAAGTTATAACGTGCATATGTGGCACATTGCTGGACGATACGTAGCACCTACGTGGCAATGTCATGGCACTATGGACCACTACTACTTGGAGCCCACACCAACACTTATCTTCGTACAAAATCGATTTAAAAAATTGGGGAAAATTGGGCGATTAGGGTTTGAGAGATCTAGAAAGAAGGTTGGGGTGGGCCAAGCGATCTTTGGGGAAGGAAAGACGTTGAGGGTTTAGGGGAGAATGAAGAAGTGGAACCAGGAAGTGGACAACCAAGAAATCGACAATGATCGTACCTCGTGATCTTGTTGGTGCACAACCAGTTATGGTAAGTGGAACCCGCAATGTTGATGTATTATATTCCTTGGAATGTGGATTTATTTGTTTAGAATATATGCGAGCAAGTTGTTGTTTTGTAGGAAAAAATGGTGGTGGTCCTCTCTTAATGTTTGTCGAGCATGTTTGGATTGTGGCCCACTCTTAAAGTTTGTCGAGCATGTTTGGTGGTGCTCATCTCTTAGTTTAATGTGTTTGGATTGTCAAGTATGTTTTCTCGAAACAATTGATAGTGGCCCTTCTTGCTTTTGCTGTTAGTTTACTGGTGGTGGCCCAAATACTTTATTTTACTCCTGATTTGTTTAGTCTAAGTGTTGTTTGTTTAATAGGGGTTTTTGTGTTGTTATGTCTAACTGTTATTCACTCCTGATTGTTCACTCTTGATTTGTTTAGTCTAAGTGTTGTTTGTGTTTACTTTAGAGGTCCATCATACATGTTGTTAGTAATATGTGTTGTTTACTCTAAGTGTGGTTTAGTCTAAGTTGTTTGTTGTTAGTAATATGTGCTGTGTAGTCTAAGTGTTGTTTGTTAAATATTTTTTGTGTTGTTGTGACAACCCGTCCCGAATTAGCGGGATTAATTAAGAATTAATGATGGATTAGCGAGACTAATCGGAGATTAGATGAGGATTAGCGGAAGTTCAGGCGAAATGACGATTTTGCCCCTAGAATGAGCGAATCGTTGACTTTTAATTCAGGCGGTCAAATGGACTTTGGCCAATGACTGTGACGTAGTTCATGACGTCACGAGTTCATAGACAGGTGACACGCTCGATTCCGACGTTCGAGGAGGAAGTTATGACGTTCAGAAGTCTAAGGGCATTTTGGTAATTTGGGCCAAAATTTGACTTTTGACCCGGGAGGTCCGATGGCCGAGGGTCGAAGACCGTTACGTAGATCGGGACGATACGAATCCATAGAAAGATGGTACGTCGAATTCGGACGTTCGACGAAAAAGTTACGGTTCACGGAAGTACGAAAGTACTATTGCACGAATTACGAGGCGAGGAACTTTTGGACTAAAGTGGGGCCTAGATATTTTTGTGCTGCCCAATGGATGAGTGACAAGTGTCACCCATCCACTGGACATCATCTTCCCTTCATGCATCTCACCTGCCCCTTCATCAATGATTTCTTCATTTTTCCTAAACCAAAACCGATCAAAACTATCACCCCAAATCACAACCCCTGAACCCCATGATCATGCTTGAGGGACCAGAGAATGTTTAGAGGAGTTGGGGATGCTGGTGGCTGGCCAGGAACGACGTCGCCATGGACGGCAGCCTTGAACCCGAACATGTTTCCCGGTAAGGCTCAATTCCCATTTTAATTTGATTTTGATATTATGGATGCTTTTGGATGATTAGAAGTTGGTTAGTGAGTTGCTAGGGAAGTTTTAAGATGGTTATAAGGGCGGTTCACGGCTGAGGGAGCCGTGAAAACAGAGGCCGTGAGCCTCTTTGTTCTTAGATAGGATTTAAGGTGTTTTAGTTAGTTTTGTTAATTGGAATTGATAGAAAACATTAAAATAGGAAGATTGGGATTGAAAAGAAGAAGATTGGACGAAAAAAAAGAGGGAAAATGGCCGGACCGGTTCAACGCGTGAAGGAGAAGATGAATAGTCCTGGCGCGTGAGGCCCACGCGCAGGACCTTCCCAGGGCGCGTGGCCCACATTTTAAGGGTGGTTCCAACATGTAATTTCATCTATTCGATGTAACGAACATTTTGGGACTGGTTTCGTGTCAATTGGACATCGTTTCGATATAGTTCGGGCTGTCCGAAGGTTTAGGTTCGCATTTAAAAATAGTTAGAAAATCGGGAAAATTATGGGACTTCAATGAGAGGTTAATGAGGCTATTAGTAACCCTCTAAATGAATTTGAACAGGTTCGGGAATTCCGGAGGCAACGATTGACCTGGGAGACGATTATGGCACGCGTATCGAGGCGCGGCTTCGGACGGTCTGTGAGTGGATCCTTCTTTCGAAATTGATGCATGCATAAATTTTTTATAAGTATTTTAATATATTTTTTGTGATGCCATGAGTGCATTTGTTTGTGGTAGCCTAGGATTTACGTATTTGCACGTATTTCGAGATTTTCGATTTTATACGAGGCATATACGTTCTAGGTTTTCAACGAGGGTTTAATAAATGGATTTTGGATTTAGAAACATGAACTCGGGCGTGAGACCCAATTGATTTACAAACTCTTGGACTTGGAGTCCATTTGAATTGACGAGGAATCGGACCGAGGGTCCATTTGAGCCATACGATCGGACCGAGGGTACAGTTGGTTTACGATTCGGGTTTGAGGCCCAGTTAGTGATACTATCGGGCTTGATGCCCCGTTGATTTATGATATCGGGCCTGTGACTACGCTCAAACTACGCATTAAATTGAACATGTAATTCGAGTGTTATGCAAATGTTACACTTTTCAGATTGGATGAGAACAATGGATTGTTTTTCACAAGGAACACCGAACAGCGGCTGGAACCTTATGAAGATGGAAGAAGATTAAACAAGGAAATTCGGACTTGAACTCTCAAAATTGTATTGGAACTATTTTGCCAAGATTTCTCCTAAAAGAAGCTCAATTTTGTGCTACTTGGAAGTCATTTCAACAAGTGAAATCAACTCCTATTTATAGGTGGAGAAACACAAATTAAACCCTAAAAAATAAATAAAAACTAAACAAAAATTATAATAAAAATATTCAAAAGTGAAATGATGAGTATGGGTGGTTTTTGGGGAAGAGAAATTAAACAAAACAAAGGAAAAAGCTTGAAAAACAGCAAGAAAATCCACTAAATTGCTGCTGAAAAGAATTTTCGGTGGCTGCAAGCTGGAAAGGAGGCGGCTGGTCGGCTGGCGTGAGCTGGAAAGGAGGCGGCTGGTCGGCAGGCGTGAGCTGGAGTGCAGAAGCTGTCTTCGGTAGGCGCGCGCCGAACTCCTTCTGGACAGCTGAAGCAGGCCGCGCGCGTTTGGGCCGTGTGGGCTGCTCGTGGCTGGGCCTGCGGGCCGTGCGGATTTTGGGCTGGGCAGCTGGTTACGCAGGCCTGGGCTGCGCGCCTTGGGCTTGCGGGCTGGTTTGTACAATTGGGTTTTGGGCTGCAGAAATTAATTAATTTAACTAAATTAATTAATTCATCGAATTTCGTCCATAATTTATTCGTTATAATTCCGATCGAAACGATTCTTTCGCCAAAATGCACCAGATTACAAACTTTATTTATCTAAGCATAAAAATCACAAAATAATTTATTTTATCAATTTATTTAATATTTTAATACTAAAAATCAAGTATAAAGGGTATAAAATAATATAAAATAATGTCTTTTTAACGTCCTATCAAATACCCCCACACTTAAACTTTGCTAGTCCCTAGCAAATACTAAAATCAAATTACGAATTCAAAACAAGTAGACCCTTAACCATTTGTCTCAAATTTCATTGTTATAATTATGGCATAAAAGATTGTCACTTAAAACATTTAAGCAAATGGAATTCAAGAGTTAATACATGGTAACAAAATGTTTCGACAAGTAAGATAATGAGTAAATATGGTGAAATGGATCTCTGCATGAATAAGACAAGTATGAATCAACTCACAAGGATATGCACTCATAAATTCACTCAATTTTGTGAGGGTTTGTGTTTGCACTCAAAGTATGTGAGAGATGCTCACATAATCGAAATGAAGTACTTTTGCAAAATTTCAAACAAACACCTCAAGATAAAAACAAAACATACTTGCACAAATGAACCAAAACCATAAGCTTACTCAAGTGATTGACTCAACTAATCAAAATTTACCATCTTAAGGATCATAAGGTCTTTACGAAGGTTGTAATGGGGCTAAGTTTAGAGGCAAGGAATATATAGGACAAGTGGTGCTCAAATTCGTTCCAAGACTCAATAGACTCCCAAAACGTATCATAACTTCCCAACCTTAGTGCAATGATGTCAGTAATCCATCCCTTCGAACATAGGCCTAATTTCATCTTGTTGGGCCTTGAATTCATTCTTTGTGCCGGATTTACAAATGTAAAGGACTCAACTCAAACATTCATAATCAAACCTTATTACCTTGATAAAAACTTCAATATATCTTTCCTTTTTTTTTTTTTCTTTTTTTTCAAATTTTTTTTTTTTTTTTTTCAGATATCAAGGTAATAACATGTGTCAAAAATACAACAATGTTTGAGTAAGTAAATCCACAAAATACACATAAAAGTCTTTCAATATCATCATTTTCTCTTTACATAATCATTATGTCTTCAACCGAGTCCTTGGAACAAAGGTAAAAGATGTCTATACTAAGCTCAAGTGTTTAGATAATCATGGTGAGGAAAGAAAGGCTTAATGTGGGCTCAAAAGGGGGAAAAACTAAGGGGGTCGCAACTTGTGCGCACAAAATAGGGAACATGGATGTTTGAATTTGTGGTGTTAACCCTAATGCCTTAATCATTTCCAAAATCAGAGAATTTATTGACTTAAAAGCTTTGAAAATCACATAGAATAAGTTCTAGTACTCTAGAGTTCATTAAAAGCTATGGCAAGCAGTTATGAGGCATATGTATATCAATTTAAACAAAGAACTTATGAATCACTCATCAAAGATGTATATAAGTTCTAAAGCTCACATAAGGTTCAAATGATTCATACTTATCATATCATGCTTATTTATGTACCAATTTACATGCATTATCTTCAAGTAGTAACACTTAATCACAAAATATTAACAAACAAATTCAAGTTGTAGTGATTATCTTTATGGCCATAACATAATCATTTCCATTCACTTATATCATTGACAAGTTAAAGGGCAACTTGATGACTCGTAAAAACGCTACGTTAAAACAAAATTTTTTTTTTTTTTTTTTTAAAGAAAGAAATAAAACAATTGAAAATTAACACAAATAAATTTGTAAACCATTCCCCCACACTTAAATTCTACATTGTCCTCGATGTAGGAAAATACGAAGTAATTTAAACATAGAATCAAAGTAAGGAAGATGATTTAAGAAAATGAAATAAGAAAGAAAAACATAAAAGAGAGTGAAGGGTTGAAAGAAAGCAAATCTGTGTTGATGACTCCTTCACACTCGCGAACACATTGGGTTGCCTCCCAACAAGCGCTTGAAGTTTAACGTCCATCCAGCCTAGACCAAATTTAGTTTATCTGATGGGACGTCGTAGCACTCTTTCTGACTCCACATCGTGCTCGCCAATTGCCTCGATATAAGGCTTCAATCTATGGCCATTGACCTTGAACTCTTTTCCAGTTCCAACGTGTTTTATCTGTATGGCTCCATGGGCAAAAATATTAGTGATAACAAAAGGTCCTACCCATCTAGAACATAACTTACCAGGAAAGAGTCTGAGCCGAGAGTTGAAAAGCAAAACTTTCTGGCCAATGCCAAATGCTTTACTCCTGATCTGTTTGTCATGAAATGCCTTTGCCTTTTCCTTGTAGATCAGAGTGCTTTCAAATGCATCATTTCTTATTTCCTCAAGCTCACTCAGCTGGAGCTTCCGATGCAGACCGGCGTCATCTAGCTTGATGTTGAACGTTTTGACGGCCAACCATGCTTTATGCTCTAGTTCCACCGGAAGGTGACATGCTTTTCCGTACACCAACCTATAGGGAGACATTCCTATAGGTGTTTTGTAGGCCGTCCTGTATGCCCAAAGTGCATCATCCAACCGTTGGCTCCAATCCTTTCGATTAGGACCCACAGTTCGCTCTAGTATCTTCTTGATCTCTCTATTACTGACTTCCGCCATTCCACTCCTTTGAGGATGGTAAGGTGTAGATACTCGATGAGTGACACCATACCGTTTCAGTAAAGCTTCAATGGTCTTGTTGCAGAAATGACTTCCTCCATCACTTATTAGGACCCGCGGGATCCCAAACCTGGAAAGAATGTTAGTTCTGAGGAAATCTGCAACAGTTTTAGAGTCATTAGTCCTGGTGGCCTTAGCTTCCACCCATTTTGATACATAATCAACGGCAAGTAAGATATAGAGATAGCCATTAGATTGAGGAAACGGACCCATAAAATCGATACCCCAAACATCAAATATTTCAACAGTAAGAACATAATGTTGTGGCATTTCATCCCTGCATCCTAAGTTTCCTGATCTCTGACATTTATCACAGGCTAAGCAAAATGAATGTGCATCTTTAAAAAGTGTGGGCCAATATAGTCCAGATTCTAAGATTTTGAGTGCAGTTTTTCTAGATCCAAAGTGGCCTCCACAAGCATGGCTATGGCAGAACTCTAGGACTGACCTATGTTCAATATCAGGGACACATCTCCTAATCAATAAATCTGCACAGTGTTTCCACAAATAAGGTTCATCCCAAATATAGTGCCTAGCATGCTTCTTAAGTTTATCTTTTTGTGCACGGGAGAGGGTGGTGGGCAACTGCTTGGTGACTAAATAATTGACAATATCAGCATACCAAGGAGTACCTCCCTCGATTCTGAAGAGTTGTTCGTCTGGAAACATCTCTTGAATCGCCACAGGATCTCGCTCATGTGCAATGCGACTCAAATGATCCGCCACCACGTTCTCTACGCCTTTCTTATCTTTAATCTCGATGTCAAACTCTTGAAGAAGAAGAATCCATCGGATCAGTCTTGGTTTCGCTTCCTTCTTGGCTAGGAGATACTTCAGTGCTGCATGATCAGTGTAAATAATGACTTTAGTTCGAAGTAGATAAGAACGAAATTTATCTAAAGCAAATACAACAGCAAGCAACTCCTTTTCTGTAGTGGTGTAGTTCATCTGGGCATCATTTAAGGTTCTGGATGCATAGTAGATGGCGTAGGGCTTCTTATCCCGCCTTTGTCCGAGTACGGCTCCAACTGCATAATCAGAGGCATCGCACATTAGTTCAAAGGGTAAGGACCAATCAGGGGCACAAAGAATGGGGGCAGTGGTTAAGAGATTTTTAAGCTTCTCAAAAGCTTCCTGACAGTCTGCATCAAAGACGAAGGGTGTCTCTTTCTGAAGCAGTCGGCACAAGGGCCTTGCAATGTGGGAGAAGTCTTGGATAAATCTTCTGTAAAATCCTGCGTGACCAAGAAATGAACGGATTCCTCTCACCGAAGTGGGAGAGGGTAAGTGGCGCACAGTATCAACTTTAGATTTATCGACTTCAATTCCTCTTTCAGAGACAATATGGCCCAAGACTATCCCTTGTCTAACCATGAAATGGCATTTCTCCCAGTTAAGTACCAGATTAGTTTCGACACACCTTTGTAAGATAAGTGCTAAGTGTTCTAAGCATGCATCAAAACTATCCCCAAAGACACTAAAATCGTCCATAAATACTTCAATTATTTTTTCGACGTATTCAGAGAAAATAGAAAGCATGCATCTTTGGAAAGTACCTGGGGCGTTACATAAACCGAAAGGCATTCTTCGGTAGGCAAAAGTGCCAAAAGGACAAGTGAAAGTCGTTTTATCTTGGTCATTTTGAGCGATACAGATTTGATTGTACCCGGAATAACCATCAAGAAAGCAATAATAGGAGTGACCTGCTAACCTTTCAAGCATTTGATCAATGAAGGGCAAAGGGAAGTGATCCTTCCTAGTTGCTTTGTTCAGGCGTCGATAGTCGATGCAGACTCTGTATCCGGTCACTGTTCGCTGGGGCACTAGCTCTCCTTCACTGTTCGCAACAACTGTGACTCCACTTTTCTTTGGGACTACTTGGACTGGTGAGACCCATTTGCTGTCTGAAATTGGGTAGATGACACCACAGTCCAAGAGTTTGATGACCTCTTGTTTCACGACTTCCATCATCGGAGGATGGAGGCGACGTTGGGCTTCGCGAGAGGGCTTTGCATCATCTTCTAGTAAGATTCGATGCACACAGGTTGTAGGGCTGATTCCCTTGATATCTGACAGAGTCCATCCAATGGCTGTCTTGTACTTTGTCAAGACCTGTACCAGTCTATCTTCCTGTGACTCGGTTAGTGCAGAAGACACTATGACGGGCAGAGTGTCGTCCGAGCCAAGATAGGCATACTTCAGGTGGTCAGGCAAAACTTTGAGCTCGAGAACTGGGGCCTGAATCACTGAAGGAGGAGTGGCATTAGTACTGATTGGAAATGACGAGGGTACCTGATGATTCATCATTCTGGGGGTCTCATTTAGGGTCATGACTTCATCCCAAATTCGAGGTTCTAGTTCGTAATCCGTATCCTCAACCAAGGCGTCCCCTGATTGCGTTAGGCCAACTCCTTTCTGGATTATCATGTTGAGTGTGTCTTCTCGAATTGAATCAAAATGTTTCTCTGCGAGAGAAGTGCACACGTCAACAGAAAAAGTAGTATGAGTTGCGGAACTAGGGTACCTCATGGCATCAAAAATGTTGAAGCCAATCTCCTCTCCGTCTACTTCCATAGTTAATGTTCCATTGAACACATCAATCTTTGTCTTGGCAGTTCTCATGAATGGTCTTCCCAACAGCATTAGTGGAGCTTGATTCGTAGGGGAATCCTCCATGTCTAGGACATAAAAGTCAGCTGGGAAGATGAGCTGGTTAACCTGCACAAGAACATCTTCTACGTATCCCTTAGGATACACATTAGAGCGATCGGCTAACTGAATGATAATATCGTCATGCTGTAATTTACCTAGACCTAGGGCAACATATAGTGAATATGGCATAACATTAATGGATGCTCCTAAGTCTAGCATGACTTTATCAAATGACTTGTTACCAATCACGCAGGGAACAGAAAAACTCCCTGGATCCTTCAACTTTGGGGGTAGCCGACGCTGGATTACAGCAGAAACTGTTTCACTCACCATCACAACCTCCTTCTCCCTCGTCTGGCGCCTTGGAGTGCATAACTCTTTCAGAAATTTTGCGTATTTCGGCACTTGTTTGATGCACTCGATCAAGGGCATGTTGATTTGCACCCTTTTGAAGATCTCCAAGATTTCCTCATCGGATTCATTCTTCTTAGATTTGGCAAGCCTACTTGGAAATGGTGCATGCACAAACGGGGAATTAGTAACAACCGAACTTGAAGGGATTGGGTTATTACCTTGTGTGTGGGTAGGTTGAACTGGCGGTTGTGTCGTGGTGGTCTTAGTTGCCACCTTGTGCTTTTCAGCCTCAGAAACGGCTGGATCTGGTTCTATTTCTCCGAGCACTTTACCACTTCGAGTGGTGATTGCATTGGCTTCAGGTCTTACATTTGGGTTGGGCGTAGGTTGAGGTGGAAGCACCCCGCTAGCTTGGATCTTACCCATGAAGTCCACGACTTTGCCCATTTGGTCCTTGAGATCAGCGATGTCTTTTTGTTGATTTTGCTGACCTGTGACAAGAGCCTGAGTTGACGCCATTAGTGTTTGCTGCCCTTGGGAAAGAGCAGCCAGCATTTTATCATAATCAGGATTAGAAGATGAAGAGGTATGATTATTTGCATGATTATGAGAAAAGTTAGAAAATGGGACCGGGGGCCTTGGTTGCCATGTGGGCCTTGGTTGCCATGTGGGCCTTGGGAACTGGTCTGGGACACGGTTTGGCCCGGTCGACATGTGCTGAGGGTTTAGGACATTGTTCGGATCTCTCCAACTGTAACCTTGGGTCCTTGGCCCTCCTTGATAGCCTCCAATGGCGTGTGCCATTTCAGTTCCGGAGTCTTCTTCCCTTGCAGTGTAGGGACATTGTTCCTCAAGATGGCCTTGAGAGCATATGGAACAAACTGGAGCTACCTGTTTCTTTAGCTCAAGCATATTCGAAAGCATAGAGGTGATTTTATCTAACTTTGAATCATTTATAGCATGGGAACTTACCTCATGTACCTTTCTAGAAATGGGATCGGCACCTTCGTATTGTGCATCATTGAGTGCACGGCTTTCAAGTAGTGCACGACCATCTACTAGGCTCCGAGCTAAGAAACTTCCATTAGCTGCAGCATCGAGCAGTCCTCTATCCCAACCTTTGAGTCCTTCATAAAAGTAGGTTAAAAGATAGCCTTCTGTGATCCCGTGAGTAGGGCATGAAGCACAAAGTTCCTTAAACCTCTCATAGTACTGGCTGAAATTCTCATCATGTTCTTTCTGCTTGATTCCAGTGATCTCCTTTCTTAAGACCGTAATCTTTGAGGCAGGGAAGTACTTGGTAAGAAACTCCTGAACCAACTTCTCCCAAGAGTCAATATGATTGGGTGGGAGACTTAAAAGCCATACCCGTGCTCTTTCTTCCAAGGACAATGGGAAAGCTTTCAGCTTCATGATTTCCAAGTCCGCATCATCCGGACACATACTACTAATGATGAATTGGAACTCCGTTAAGTGTTTGTGTGGATCTTCATTTCTGATTCCACGGAACTTGGGTAGTTGATGAAGAACTCCACTCTTAAGCTCAATATCTTTCTTGTTGGTTCGAGGCTCTGGATACTGGATGCAGAAGTCTGTAGTGCCATTTGTGTTTGCACATGTCTGCTCCCGGATACTCAGGTTTCGTGCCATGGTTATCGGTGTTCCGAAAATCTGTTCTTCTTCTGAATTACTCTTCTCGCTTTTGGACTCACCAAATATTGGGGATGGAGGTTCGAACGAACTGGTTTGCTTAAGTGCGTCTCTGAATGTGGCGTTGCTTGGTGAGATGTCAAGTTGTCTTCTCAGCCGATCAAGCTTAGATTGATGAGCACGCATTCATAAGTTCGTACCTCTATGAAAACAAAACTCTAAGTTAGAAGGCAAGTATACACAAGAAGAGATAATAAGTGTAAGATAGTAGAGATTTGCATAAAATAGCACATAAATAGAAACCAGAATTACCAAAAAGTTACGTTAATGGAAAGAAAATACACAAGTTTCAAATGCAAACTAATAATGCAATAAGTAGAGTTTTAGAGTGTCATGAATAACTTTCCCCTTCCGCTTCTCATAGTACTTTCCTGGGCGTACGGCCTGCGCGTACTGATAACCACCATTCCACCATTCAACATTAATCATGGCCAGTTGAGATAGATGTAACGCGAGAAGCAAGGATAATTTTAAGAGCACCCCGAGGCTAGCTTGGCATATACTCCATTGGTGTTCCCTTTCTTAATCCAAAACTTGTCACCAGTCATAACTCTCCTAGACACCATAATTAATCCAAATGATGACGTAGAGAATTACCAAACCCTAGTGTTTACAAACTCCGCCCCAACCTCATGTCCATAGATTCGAGTCTATGGTATGTGGTGATGAAATCCACACATCATGAAGGGTTAAGGAGAAAGTAAATAAGAGGGGCACTACCTGTTCCCGAAAGTAAGATTTTGAAGAAAAAGGGACTAAGAGATTCATGCAACTCTAAAACAATTAATAGGAAACAATACTTACACTTTAGGAAATTCAAAGATGAATAAAGTTTCATAAAAAAAATTTAAATTTTTTTTTTTTAATTTTTTTTTTAAAATTTTTTTTTTAATTTTTTTTTAATTTTTTTTTTATTTATTCCGAATTTTCTTTTTTTCATTTCAGATTTAAAGTTTAACAAGACATAAACAAATAATTGATTACATAAAAATAAAATAAGTGTAAACATAAAGTTAGTGGAACATAAAGGTTATGTAATAAAATTAAAAGAAAGTTAATGGAATAAAGTTAATGTAATATAATTAAAGTTAAGGGAATAAAGAAAAAGTGTGAATATTAAGTTAAGGGAATAAAGAAAAAGTGTGAATATTAAGTTAATGGAATAAAGTATAATGGAATAAATAAAAGTAAAAGTAAAGAAAAGTGAACATATAAAATATGCATTTATGAACAAGTATCAAATTTATTATGAACAAATATATATATAAAAAAAAAAATTATGAACATTTATGAACAAGTATAAATTAGAAATTAAGAAAAAGTAAAGTATGAGCATTATAAACAAACATAATAAGAACAATAATAAGATGGATAAATAAAATATAAACAAGTAAGTAAATGTTATAAACAAATATAATATTAACAAAAATAAAATTTATAAACAAGTATAATATGCACAATTTATATACATACACTAACAAATTAAAATGATTTTCAATTTCCCCGGCAACGGCGCCAAAAATTGACTACGCTCAAACTACGCATTAAATTGAACATGTAATTCGAGTGTTATGCAATTTAAACCCTTTTTGTGTAGATGTAGTATTGATAAATAGGGATCGTTCTTAACCGGGGAAATTAGGGAACATTAATAATATGTTAGTGGATTATGAATAAAAGAATAATGAATTAGAGAATTAAATAATAAAAGAATTAAACAATTAAAGAATAGATGAACAAGATAATAATAAATTAATGAATTACAAAGAATTAATAAATTAACGAATTAAAGAATGAAATAATAGAAGAATAAAGGACTTAGTTAATCAAAGAATAAAGGAATTAATTAATCAAAGAATCAATAAATTAAATAATAAAGGAATGAAAGAATAAAAGCATCAAAGAATAAAAGAATAAAGAATAAAAGAATAAAGAATAAACAAGGGGGGTTTTGAAGAGGTTTGTAATTATGTAAATAAGTAAAAGCATAGATAAACTCATTCTATTTCTATTCTAACTTATGCACAAAGTAGACTTCCCGTAAACACAAACTTCAACAACATACTACAATTGCAAATATTTGAATTAATCACGAAATTATACCTTCACAAACTCATATTTCTTCATACATTATTCATATTATAAATGCACCGAACATCGGATTTTTACTTATAATATAATTACCTTAAGTTTGTGATTTAATGCGCCGAACAGCGGTCATACATTAAATCTCTCCAAATCTACTCTAAATGCCCCGAACAGCGGATCAACATTTAGTTTCGAAATGAAGTTTAAGCTCTAAAATGTAAGAAGTAAATGATTTTTAGAAAGTAAAACACATGGAGATTATACTCAATTTTCACAAAAGATAGGAAGGAGAAACCAATACATATATTGCATTATAATTAGAACCAATAACAAATAAGAGAGTTTAAGAGAATGGAGAGCAAATGTTACACTTTTCAGATTGGATGAGAACAATGGATTGTTTTTCACAAGGAACACCGAACAGCGGCTGGAACCTTATGAAGATGGAAGAAGATTAAACAAGGAAATTCGGACTTGAACTCTCAAAATTGTATTGGAACTATTTTGCCAAGATTTCTCCTAAAAGAAGCTCAATTTTGTGCTACTTGGAAGTCATTTCAACAAGTGAAATCAACTCCTATTTATAGGTGGAGAAACACAAATTAAACCCTAAAAAATAAATAAAAACTAAACAAAAATTATAATAAAAATATTCAAAAGTGAAATGATGAGTATGGGTGGTTTTTGGGGAAGAGAAATTAAACAAAACAAAGGAAAAAGCTTGAAAAACAGCAAGAAAATCCACTAAATTGCTGCTGAAAAGAATTTTCGGTGGCTGCAAGCTGGAAAGGAGGCGGCTGGTCGGCTGGCGTGAGCTGGAAAGGAGGCGGCTGGTCGGCAGGCGTGAGCTGGAGTGCAGAAGCTGTCTTCGGTAGGCGCGCGCCGAACTCCTTCTGGACAGCTGAACCAGGCCGCGCGCGTTTGGGCCGTGTGGGCTGCTCGTGGCTGGGCCTGCGGGCCGTGCGGATTTTGGGCT
Source organism: Prinsepia uniflora (assembly GCA_032719365.1). Classification (NCBI taxonomy): domain Eukaryota; kingdom Viridiplantae; phylum Streptophyta; class Magnoliopsida; order Rosales; family Rosaceae; genus Prinsepia; species Prinsepia uniflora. The sequence goes on from CM064862.1 coordinate 84,832,727, forward strand.
GGGCAGCTGGTTACGCGGGCCTGGGCTGCGCGCCTTGGGCTTGCGGGCTGGTTTGTACAATTGGGTTTGGGCTGCAGAAATTAATTAATTTAACTAAATTAATTAATTCATCGAATTTCGTCCATAATTTATTCGTTATAATTCCGATCGAAACGATTCTTTCGCCAAAATGCACCAGATTACAAACTTTATTTATCTAAGCATAAAAATCACAAAATAATTTATTTTATCAATTTATTTAATATTTTAATACTAAAAATCAAGTATAAAGGGTATAAAATAATATAAAATAATGTCTTTTTAACGTCCTATCAGCCTGAGACCCATTTAGTTGAGATATCGGGCTTAAGGCCCCGTTGGTTGCGAAATCGGGCATGAGGTCCTGTTGGGTTATGTTTTCGGGCTTAGGGCCCAGTTAGTCGTGATATCGAGCTTGAGGCCCTGTTGATTGTGAAATCAGGCTTGAGTTCCAGTTTAGGTTATGAAATGAGTATTCGGGCATGAGACCCTGTTGAACTGTGGATTTAGGCCGAGGCCTGTGAAAGTGATTTGAATCGGATTCGGGGAATCCTATTGAGATGAATCGGGTATGAGACCCAGTTGAAAAGTGATTTGAGAAAGAAAGAAAAGAATTGAAATGAATGAACCCTCCATATGTTTATATGGTCTCCTCCAGACGTCGACCTGGAGAGTCACGATCCACAGACCAGAGTAGGTATCCCCATAGGGATCCCGTTCCAGGAGTGGTGGTTACTTATTATGTTGTGGTCCCGGACCAGATTCCGGAGAGATATGTGGACTAGATCCACAGAGAGAGCTCGGACTAGATCCAGAGATTGAGCCTCCCAGATGGAGATTCCTGGGAGAAGACTCGGAGTGAGACCCCGAGTAGTGTGCACGCTAGTATAGATTCGATATCGTGACTTATATCAGGGATGTGTTCCCTAGGGGCTGTGTGCCCCGAGTTGGCATCTTCTCGGAAGAGCCGCGGATGGGTTATACGTATGCGTACGTATGTGGTTTTATGAAAGTGATTTGGGGGCGGAGAGCCCGTGTTCCATGTTTTATGATTCAGAAAGTGAATTGGGGTGAGACCCCGTATTCGTTGTTTTGGTATTTCACTGAGAATGGTTTTGGGCTGAGACCTATGTACTTTGATTTGGGCTGAGTTCCCACATGTATGGATTTACGGGGTTTTGAGTTGTGATTTCGGGTCGAGGACCCAATTGGATTTATGGGTCATGACGGTTTATGGGGCCGGGCATGAACCCTTGATAGGTTTTTGATATGTGTGACAAAGGTTTTTATGAACGTCTTGATAAACTGTTTTTCAATGCATGCGTATGTATTTATGAAGGGCATAGATTTCTTTATGTGAAAATGTTTTTATTAAAATATTGTTTTGTCCACTCACGACTTTTAATGTTTTAATGCCCTTCAGGTTGATCGCGGATGCGGGTTGTAGCAGAGACAAGACATCACTCCCCTCCTCCTACGATCCTGACGCACTCTGATAGCCCCGACGAGGGCTAGAGAGGGAATTTTCCCTGGTCTGACACTTCGTGTCAGACGGGATCATGCGAGTCCCACGTTAATACCGGGGGATTTGGGACCGGTCCTCACAGTTGTTATGTAAATGATCCAGATTTATTTACTTTAGAGGTCCATCGTGGAGGTTTACTTAATGAAAGTGGTTTTGAGTGGTCTTATAATGAAGGGGATATTTTGACAGGACCCGCGCCAATCCCCCTGGGGACCACCGGGGGCAGGGCCTGCTCCCGTCTGACATAAGATTCGCAATACCCCAACACATTTCGAAAAAAATATATATACTGACCCTCCGTTTTAGAAACATGCATGCATTTAAGATAACAATATAAGCACAATCAAATCGTACGTATAAATTCTATACATATACACATATTCGTACGCAAATACATCTGGACGCAAACGTCAATGAAACATAGTAATACATATATATAGCCCATCCTCGACATGATGTCTAACCACTATCCATCACGATTTCTCTACATTACACGTACTACTCGGAGTCTCATCTCCGAGTCTACCCTCAGGATCTATGGCATCTGGGGTGGACCTGCCTCGGACCCTGTCATATCCGAGACAATCTCATTGACAGGACCCATCTCAATCCCCCCGGGATTAATGCGGGATGACCCTGCTCCCGTTTGACACGAAGTGTCAGAAAAGGGATATTTTCGACCTTTGCCCTCCCGGGCTATCAGAGTACGCCAGGATCCGGAGGAGGTATGTGATATCTCGGTCTCTGCTACAGTCCATATCCGATGTCAACCTGAAGGGCAGTCAAAACATTAAAAACTGTGAGTGGACAAAACAAGAGTTTATAAAAACAGTTTATAAGAAAAGACATTTGTACCCTTCACTAAAAAGCATGCATGCATTCGAAAACCATTTAACCAAAGAAACCATATGTGGGAACTAAGCCCAAAACCAAGATTGAAAGAACCATAATGAAAATGAGCATACGGGCCACTGCCCAAATCCATAAGGGACTCGGCCCAAATCATAAGAAACCAACCATACGGGCCACTGCCCAAAACCTGTGTAAACACACATCATATATCATATATGTAGCATACATCACATATACATATAATTCACACAACCAATCCTGTCACGGTTTCCAAAGCTACGCGCGTGCTACCCAGGTCTCAATCCGAGTCTTCTCAAAGTCAAGATCAATGTCCGCAGACCACTGACCCTACCCGAGGTAATAGTAATCATAGCCTTCTTGAGAGTAAGGAACCCAACTGGGGGGTGACTCCACTCAGTCGGTGCTCCGTGACTACTCCGGGGTCCACCCAGGCCAACGACCCTCCCCGGAGGAGATAGAAGAACAAGTAAAGGAAGGTATATGAATATATATATACATAACATAAACATTCATGCCCGGTTCCCCTGAACCGTCATGATCCATAACATCCATTAACCAGGGTTCATGCCGGTTCCCATAAACCGTCATGTACCATAATGACCTGACAAAGGTTCATGTCGGTTCCCATAAACCGTCATGAACCACAATGACCTTTCCAGGGTTCATGCGGGTTCCCATAAACCGCCATGAACTTGGAAATTCATCTAGGGTCCCTGACCCGAAATCATCAATGTAAAACAACTGGGTCTCGTGCCCAAACAAATGACTCAACTGGGCACTGTGCCCGATATCTAAGGGTCAGTCACGGCTCCGATCATAGTGATGTGTGCAACCATTCATCCAAGACCGCCCTCAATCTTGGTATGTCGCCGTGAACGTATCAACCGACGCGACCACCACAAGATCATGGTGCACTCATCACCGATCGCTATCCTGAACCTTCAGCACTCCGAAGTCGAGCCTCCCCAGACTGCCCGACCACGAATAGTGCATCGTGACCTCTCCGGAAGGAACACATCCCAATCCGGAGGCGAGCGTCGTATCGTTGATCGCCGTGCACATAGCACCCGTCGGGACCATGATTTAGACCCGAAGGTCGTAAATAGTGTCATATGCCCGAGACCAAACCAAATGGGTCTTATACCCGAGTTTATTCTTTTAGAAATCCAAAACCAAATCATTTAAATCAATAAATAAATACAGACCTGTATAAGCACCGTATAAGGCCGAAACCTCGAAATACGTGCTTATACGTAACCGCATACAAATGCACCCATGGCATCATCAAACATGTAATAAAAGATATAATAAACATTTATGCATGCACCAATTTAGAAAACAAGGTCCACTCACAGACCGTCCGAGCTGCCGCCTCGATTTGCGTGCCATACGGCTCTCCCGAGCCAATCACCATCACCGGAACTCCCAGACCTGTCCAAATTTTAATAGAAGGTTACTAACTACTTAATTAACCTCCTACCAAAGCCCCGTAATTTTCCCGAACTTTTAACTATTTTTAAACCGACCCTAAACCTTCTGATGCCCCGAAACATATCGAGATGGTGTCCGATTGACATAAAACCAGTCCCAAAATGTTCGTTACATCAAATAGAAGATTTCCCGTGTTGAACCCTTTCCCAAATTATGGCCCACGCGTCCTCACTAGCCCCTAGAAGGTCAAAAACACTATTCATCACCATCAACCTTGGGAAACCGGTTTTTTTGGACCGGTCCGCACTGTGCTGAACCGGCGTGACCTGTTCAGCGTTCCTCCATCCTCATTTTCGGTCCGTTTGCTCCCATTTAAATTCCTAAATTCCTATTTCTTCACTTCCTATCTAACCCAATTCATTAAACTAGCTAAAACCGCACAAAACCCATGGTTTAATTATGAACCAAACGGTTCAATATTTCCAAAACTCACCCACGGCTGCCCAGCCGTCCAACCACCATAGAAACCTTCATAAAACTATCCTACCAACCTATTTGATTCATTAAAACCATTAAAATTGAACCATAACAAGAAAAATGGAATTTGGATCGAAAACGGACTAACCGGGTACCCGCACGGGTTCGTCCCTTCCAGCTGCCGTTCACGGCTGCCCTGGCCATCCAGGCTAGCCACTACAGCTCCCTCAACCTCCTGGTCCTCTGTCCTGGTCTTGGGTGGAATTTGGATGGGTTTGGGTTGCACAGATGGGAGGAAAAGGGTGAGATCGGGTGAATGGTTTTGAATGAGGAAAATGGAATGGTTTGCACGGTGCATGAATGAAATAGGGTATCCATTGGATGGGTGACACTTGTCACTCATCCATTGGGCATCAGGACAAATATCTGGGCCTACTAGAGTCCAAAAGTGAACTCGTTTCGTAATTCGTGCAATAGTGCACTTGAACTTCCGTGAACCGTAATTTCGCCGTCGAACGTCCAAATTCGACGTGCCACCTACCTATGGATTCGTATCGTCCTTATCTACGTAAGGGTCTTCGGCCCTCGGCCATCGGACCTCTTGGTCAAAAAGTCAACATTTGCCCCTTTTTAACCAAAATTATCAAATTGCCCCTAAACTTCTGAACGTCATAACTTCCTCCTCGAACGTCGGAATTGAACGTGTCACCTGTCTATGAACTCGTGACGTCACGAACTACGTCACAGTCATCGGCCAAAGTCCATTTGACTGCCAGAATCAAAAGTCAACGTTTTCCACGATTAGGGGTAAAACGGTCATTTTGCATCGTTCGTCCGATTTCACCTAACTAATCACGGATTAACCTCACTAATCGTGATTAGTCACTAATCTAATCCCGAAATTTGGGACGGGTCGTTACACTCATACTCGCACTCCTGAGGTTGAGCTCCTTCTCGGAGTCACTGTAACAACCCGTCCTGAATTTCAGGATTAGATTAGTGACTAATCAAGGATTAGTGAGGTTAATCGGTGATTAGTGGGATACTTTCGGAAGGACAAAGCGAAATGACGATTTTGCCCCTAGACTGGGTAAAAAGTTAACTTTTCGTTCTGGCTATCAAATTGACTTTGGCCAATGACTGTGACGTAGTTCGGGACGTCACGAGTTCATAGACAGGTGGCACGTCTGATTCCGACATTCGAGGAAAAAAATTATGATGTTCGGAAGTTCATGGGTATTTTGGTTAAAAGGGGCAAATAGTTAACTTTTGACCCGGGAGGTCCGATGGCCGAGGGCTGAGAACCGTTACGTAGATCGGATCGATACGAATCCATAGGCAGGCGGCACGCCAAAATCGGAAGTCGAACGGGAAAGTTATGAGCCACGAAAGTTCGATTACACTACGCATGCATTACTAGGCAATGATGAGGTGGCAATATCTGATTGGGCAGATATTTAGGTGGGACCCATGGATGAGTGACAAGTGTCACTCATCCCATTGGCCCAAACCCCCATTTTGTGGATCTAAATGTTGATTGGTCCACTTGTTTTATTTTAATTATATTTCCTAACCACTTTCCATCTCCACCCTTCATCTTCACTCTTCCCCTTCATCTTGACCATCCATCTGCTTTCACTCTCTCATCTGATCATCATCATAGATCATCTTCCTTCCTTTTTCATTTTCCAAACCCAATCACCATTGTTTTTCCCTCTCAAACAAACACACGGGTTCAACCATCTCACAACCATCAAACTTCATCCTTTATCCATGAAACCTGAAGGGAACTTGGAGGGAAGATCGAGGCGAGTCGACTGGTGGCCGCAAGTTGAGCCGTGGTGGATGGCTGTGGATGGTAGCCGGTTTCGGTGGCCAGGGACCGAAATGATTTCAAATGGCATAACACGGGTTTTGGGAGGTTGCTGATCGTCCTGGATGGACCCAGCATGTTTTGGAGGTTGAGACAAGCCTAGGGGAGGCCACGGCCGTGCACGACGGCGACGGTAATGTCAGGACCCGTCCTCAATCCCCCCTGGGATTAACGAGGAATGCCCCTGATCCCGTCTGACACGGAGTCTCAAACAAGGGAAATTTTCGACCTTTGCCCTCCCGGGCTATCAGAGTACGCCAGGATCCGGAGGAGGTATGTGATATCTCGGTCTCTACTACAGTCCACATCCGCTATCAACCTGAAGGGTATTAAAAACAGAAAGACTGTGAGTGGACAAAAATAAAGAGTTTATAAAACATATTTCATAAAAGACCTTTATACCCTTCACTAAAAAGCATGCATGCATAGTAAAACCATTTATCCAATCACATATGTTTAAACAACCATATTTAGGGTCACAGCCCCAAGTTCCATAAATACAAGTCACACGGGCTCCTGCCCAAAACCATTTACAGAAAACCATAACATCATAAACATATGTGGGACCTCAGCCCAAATCCATTTATCATTATAAAACACAATTTCCCAAACCAATTGAAATCATGTTTATCCATTATATTTCATATCCAAGAACCTGTCACGGTAAAATAGAGCTACGCGCGTGCTAACCAGGGTCTCAAAGCCAAGTCTCTCCAAGGTCCACCCAGGTCAATGTCCGTAGATCAATGACCCTCCCTGGAGGTAACGAACCATGCCCATCCTGAGAGTAAGGAACCCAACTGGGGGGCGACTCCACTCAGTCAGTGCTCCGTGACTACTCCGGGGTCCACCCAGGCCAACGACCCTCCCCAGAGGAGACAATCATATATAAAGGATGGAATATGAAAAACCTTTTGAAATCATTCTTGAAACTTTTCAAGAATTCATACCCGACCCCCATAAGCCGTTATGAACCATAAAATCCTTTCCAAGGGTTCATGCCGGTTCCCATAAACCGTCATGACCCGTAAATCCATTTCAAGGGTTCATGTCGGTTCCCATAAACCGTCATGACCCGTAAATCCATTTCAAGGGTTCATGTCGGTTCCCATAAACCGTCATGACCCGTAAAAACCATTTGTAACACATAGCTGGGCCCTAGGCCCGAATCCACATACAAACTGGACCTCCAGTCCGAATCGTGAACCAACTGGGCCTTGTGCCCGATTCCTTAAATCAAATGGGTCTCATGCTCAATTCCATATTTCCAAATCTGAAACCAATTTAAGAACCAATTGGGCCTCCGGCCCGAGAACGTAACAAAAAGGGACATCGAGTCCGAGGGTTTCCGAAACAAATGGGTCTCGAAACCGAATTTACCTTTTCGAATCCAAAATCATTTCATGAAATCATATCCAAAACCATAAGTACGAAAAATCAGTATAAAACTGGAAAACCTCGATTTACGTGAAAGCACGTAAATCGCCTCGTAATGCGTGAAACCATACAAATCACAACCATCCAATTCATAATCATAGAATAATATTCATAAACCATATAAAACATTTATGCATGCATCACAGTTTAGAAATCAAGGTCCACTCACAGACCGTCCGAAGCCGCGCCTCGATACGCGTGCCATAATCGTCTATCGGGTCAATCTTCGCCATCGGGATTCTGAAACCTGTCCAAATTCATTTAGAGGGTTACTAATAGCCTCATTAACCTCTCATTGGAGTCCCATAATTTTCTCGATTTTCTAACTATTTTTAAAACCGAACCTAAACCTTCGGACACCCCGAAACCTATCAAAACGATGACCGATTGACATGAAACCAGTCCCAAAATGTTCGTTACATCGAATAAAAGATTTCGTATGTTGAACACTTCCCAAAAAGGTGAGGCACACGCCCACACGCGCTGGGCTCTAGACAGGCTCTACGCATGGGCCTTACGCGCCAGGGTACTGTACCTGCATCTTCAACCTCCAGAACCGGTCCGAACCGATTTCCTGTGCAGTCGGTTTGCCTGGATCGGTGTAACCGGTCCAAGCTCATACAATCTTCATTTTTCGTCCGTTTGGTCCCTAATCAATCCCTAAATTCCTATTTTCATGTTTCCTATCTATTCCAATTAACAAACCTAAGAGAAAAACACTAAAATCCATGGTTTGATTTTGAACCAAACGGTTCAGTTTTTTCCAAAATTCCCCCACGGCTTCACAGCCATCCAAAGCTTCCCAAAGCCATCTTAATAGGTTCCTAATAACCCCCTAAGCTCATTCTAATCACCTAGAATCAACCTTAACGTGTGAAATCAAAATAAAAGGAAAATGGTGAAACCGAGTACCTCTCGGGTTTCTCTTCCTCTCGCCGCCGTGGAAGGTGGTTCAGGCTTCCAGTAGCCTCCTCAGTCCTCAGTCATCTCTTGTCTCAGCCTCAGTTTGGATCAAATGGAAGGGGAATGGTTTGGGTTGCACAGAGATGGAGAATGGTGAGTGAGATCGGGTTTAGTTTGAAATGGGGAAGGAAATGGTCGATGCATGAATGTATATGGGTGGCCTGTGGATGGGTGACACTTGTCACTCATCCATTGGGCAGGGATTAAATATCTGGGGCCCACTAGAGTCCAAAAGTTAGGTTATTTCATAATTCGTGCAACAGTACTTCGAAACGTCCGTGAACCATAACTTCGCCGTCGAACGTCCGAATTCGACGTACTGCCTGTCTATGGATTCGTATCATCCCGATCTACGTAACGGTCCTTGACCCTCGACCATCGGACCTCCCGGTCAAAAAGTCAACATTTGTCTCCTTTTAACCATAATTACCAAAATGCCCCTAAACTTCCGAACTTCCGAACTTCATAACTTCCTCCTCGGACATCGGAATTGAACGTACCACCTGTCTATGAACTCATGACGTCCTAAGCTACTTCACGGTCATCGGTCAAAGTCCATTTGACCGCCAGGATGAAAAGTCAACGTTTTGCCACGACCATGGGCAAAACGGTCATTTCGCATCGTTCGTCCGATTTTGCCTAACTAATTACTGATTAATCTCACTAATCGTGATTAGTCACTAATCTAATCCTGGAATTCGGAACGGGTCGTTACAGGTAAGCCCACTTTCCCGAAAATGGTTATTTTTGAACCATAAATGGCATCTTTCATTTTAAGAGTGAATGATTGTTTTGGTTGCTTGGAAAATGCTTCTGAGGTTGCAAGGAGGCGTTTTGGATTGGAAAGGGAGGTTGAGGTGGCCGGAGACGGCGGTGGTGGACGATGCAAGTTGGCCGTGAGGTTTCTTGATAGGGAAAGGTGATTTCTTAACCGTTTTTCATGTTTTTAAGGACTAGATCGATAGGGTTTAATGTTAGGAACCTAGAGGAATGAAATTGGGTCGAAAAGGATTGAAAATGGGTGAGAAATTGGGCTGGACCATGACCACCATTTCGGTTGGACCGTGACCGCCGGTTCGGTTGGACTGGACCAGTCTGAACCGGCCGGGTTGCCAAGGTTAGGGATGACACTGTTGGCGCGTGGCTTTCACGCACGGCCCTTTTGGGCGGCTCGTGAGGGCGCGGGTGGGCCTTTTGGGGAAGTGTTCAGTATGACTTTTAATCTATTCGATGTAACGAACATTTTGGGACTGGTTTCGTGTTGATCGGACACCGTCTTGATAATATTCGGGACATCCGAAGGTTTAGGATCGAGTTTAAAAATAGTTAAAAATTCGGAAAAATTACGGGGCTTCAATGAGAGGTTAATAAGGTAGTTAGTAACCTTCTACATTGATTTAGACAGGTTTGGGAGTCCCGGTGACGACGATTAGCCCGGTGAGGCTTACAGCACGCAAATTGAGGCGACAGCTTAGGACGGTTTGTGAGTGGACCTTGATTTCTAAACTGTGATGCATGCATAAATGTTTTATATGGTTTATACATATGATTCTATGATGATGATTTGGATGATTGTGATTTATATGGTTTTACGCATTTCGAGGCGATTTACGTGTTTGCACATAAATCGAGGTTTATGATTTTGCACTGATTTTCCGTGCTTATAGTTTTGGAAATGACTTCATGAAATGGTTTTGGATTTGAAAAGGTAAACTCGGGTTCGAGACCCATTTGTTTTGGAAACCCTCGGACTCGAAATCCATTTAGTTAAGTTTTCGGGCCAGACCCAATTGGTTCTTGAATCGATTTCGGATTTGAAGATATGAATTCGGGCGCGAGACCCATTTGATTTACGAACTCTCGGACATGAAGTCCATTTGATTTAATAAGGCATCGGGCTGGAGGCCCAGTTGACTTACGTATCGGGCACGATGCCCAATTGGTTTACAATTCGGGCCGGAGGCCCAGTTGATTTGTGAATTCGGGCTTAGGGCCCAGTTATGGTTTACGATTGTGATTTCGGGTCGGGGACCCATAAATGGATTTATTGTTCATGATGGTTTATGGGTACCGGCATGAACTCTTGAAAGGTTTTTATGGTTCATGACGGTTTATGGGGACCGGGCATGAACCCTTGAAAGGTTTTGAGAATGTTTTCAAAAGGTTTTTCGTATACCATCCTTTATATATGAATTGTCTCCTCCGGGGAGGGTCGTTGGCTTGGGTGGACTCCGGAGTAGTCACGGAACACTGACTGAGTGGAGTCGCCCCCATTGGGTTCCTTACTCTCAGAAAGGCTATGGAATATAACCGCTAGGGAGGGTCATTGATCTACGGACATTGACCTGGGTGGATCCTGGGGAGACTTGGGCTTGCACCCGACAACTCATTGCTCCGAATAGTTGAATCCATTCATCTCCCTCAATCTCTCCTCATCTAGTCATCCATCTCATCGATCCCAGTCTCTCACCCTCAGTCCCTCACACCTCATCGAACCCTCACTAGCCTTATGCCTCATCGTCGCATCGATTCCAGTCGTACCCAATCGCCTCACGCCTCTCCACCGAAGGAGAAAAAAGCAGAAACTGCATAAACGTTAACCAAATCGAATTAATCAATTCTCGATTCAAATCGGGATTGGGGGCAGGAAATGAAACCAGATCATAACCGGTTCTCCAACTAGTTTAGTATCGATTTTTGCAAAAAAAAAAAATTGAACCAAAAAATCGATTAATACCCATAAACTCAATCACCTCAAAAAAACTCTACAATTATCTCTATAAAACTGAATCCAATATACTCCATAAGTTTCAGAGTCATACATGACTTTTCAGAGTCATACATAACTTTTCCTTGAATTTATGTTGGCTGGAATCTTTAAAACAAAACAATTTGGCTCCACTTTTAACGGCCTGAATTTTTGCTTGAATTTTTGCTTGGAAGTTTATAACTACCTGAAATATGAAAGGCACTGATAATGCGTCTTCGATCTTCAATATATATTATACTTTTCAAATTTTTATACAGTTATTTAACACCCGTTTACATACATTTGACAGAAACTAGCTACCAATTTGAGCACCAGTACTAGCATTATTAGTCACTGCTTTATGTCTTGCAGTTGCTCTTATGTAACAGAAAACCGCCACCAAGAATGTGGTGGCAAGCCCTCCAAGAATCACGCCGCCTCCGGCCACCGACCTGTCCACCGAGTGGTGGTGCTTCTTGAGGTGGATCTCCTGCACTAGGAGGCTCAAACTCTCTTCAGTCTCAGGCGCTTGATTTCCTGGAGCTGCCGGTGCACTGCTAGGGCTCAATGCTGGTGCATTAGAAGACTTACTCTCACTAAAATGATCCTTTCCAAGTTTCCTAGTCGTAGAAGGAATTGGAGCTGAGCTAGGGTGCTCTGCAGCCATCACATAAGTATCTGCTATGATCATCCAGTAGAGGAAGAGCCATTGGTGTTGAGCCATGTAGATGAAATGGGGTTTTGAAGATGGTGATGATGTTTTGTGGCAATGAGGATGATGATGATGAGATGTATGGTTTGTGAATTGTGAGGCATTTTATAGGGTTTTTGAATTGGTGCAGATCCTATAATTGTGTGATTATTTTGATGGAAAGTTCCAGATATATTGTCAGATTCTAGGAATTAATTTATTCACCTCTGTCTTATGAATCAATGGGATTGTCTATTTCTTGTTGTGTAATAGATTAACAAGTTTATATACATCTGCAGTGTTATTTTACAAACTTTAAATTTATTTTTTTATGAATGCAAATCAAAATTTAAATAGTAAAATGTCACAATGAGTTGTTTAATTAATTTTTCCTAATTATTTTTTCTGATAAAAAATCAATTAATATAATTTTATTTTAAAAGGTTCCAGGTGAACTAATATGATTTATTTTATTTAAAAAAAAATAAATGAATAGGGTTGTCTGTGAGGAGGGGAAATGCAAGAAGATCACACGTGTAAGCATTAGAAAATTAGAAAATACAACTAAGAATTGAATCAAGGGAACAAGATCTCCAACATGTTTATAGGTAATTAGAATGAATTATCCCTAATGTCAGAGTAAAAACTAAATTAAGACTTTGTTCAAGTTCCCATGAAACCTAAGGAATTGGAAGATGGTCAGAAGTTGCCCAATTTTAGTTGGGCATTATTGAAATGCATTGCCACATTTATGAACTTTTCCAAGATCTAATTTAATTTATGTACAACATCTCAAGTGTCACCGTTCACTAATTATTTTTCAAGATAGAGCCCCAAAATCAGTAAATCAGAAAACCAATCATCTTTCTATGAACATGGTGCTTAGGGATAATAAGAGTGCACATATGTCATGTTGTACAAGTGATATATATATATAGGGATAATATTATTATTAAAAGAGTGTGTCACTCACCTGACTCTAAGGCGGGTCTTGCATTTCCGAAATTTGTATACGAAATAGAAGATGATGAGAAGTTGTTCAATTTTAGTTGAGATACGTATATACATTGTTAGAATTTACATGAGACTGTCACAATCAAAATTTTTCGGAAGGCTAAGTTATTTTTTCAAAACAGTCCCAAAATGACTAAGTTTTAAAGTTCTCTCGTCTCGATTTCATGATTCTAAATCGGAAAACTAATCATTGATAGGTCCTCAAATAAGCGTTATTTTATATTATTTTATACCCTTTATACTTGACTTTTAATATTAAAATAATAAATAATTAGACAAATTAATTTATTTTGTGATATTTTTGTAGAAATAAATAAAGCGTGGAATTTGGAGCATTTTGGTGAAAGAATCGTCCCGATCGGAATTATAACGAAGAAATTATGGACGAAATATGAGAAACCACCGAAAATCGCAAGGAAATTCGGTGGGAAGCTGCTGAAATCCAGCATCCCAAGCCAAAAATCCAGCAGCCCCCAATAGTTCCCAAAATCAGCATATTTGCCCCAAAATCAGCAACTTTTCCCCAAAATCAGCCACTTTTCCCTAAAATCAGCATATTTGCCCCAAAATCAGCATCTTTTCCCACCCAATCTCATCATTTCCATCACTTCTTCATGTACTATCTTATTGCTATTTTTATATTTTAATTTTGTACTTTTAATTAAACAATTGTGGCACTCCCTCTATAAATAGGGAGGTCATTTCATGTATTTGGGGAGTCCCCAATTAGTTTCATTCTTCCATTTCTTTCATTTTTCTTAGTTCTAGTTCTTAGTTAGTTCTTTTGTTTCTCTCTTTTGAGAGACATTTTTGGGGACCATTTTAACTTCTTGTAGATTTTCTTATTAATTAGCTTTCTTTTAATTCTTGTTCTTAATTTATGTTATTTTTATTTTTCTTAATTTCATTTCTTCTTTACTTTGTTCTTGTGATATTTCTTTGAGATCTCTTAAACACATTTTTATGCTTTCCTTAAGAAATACCTAGGCCAAGTAATTCTAAGGCAATTCAAGAGTTTTAAGACCGAATTCCTCGTATTTCTTCTTCCATCTTCACAAGTTTCCTGCCGCTGTTCGGTGATTCTTGTGAAAATCCATACTTCTCTACTTAAATTCTTGTTATTGTTATTGGTTTTACTTATAATTCAATATATGTGTTGGTATTTTCTTTCTAACATTTGTAAGTAAGAATGCAATCTCCATGTGTTTTACTTTTTGAGTTTCTTTTACTTTTTGAGTTTCTTTTACTTCATATGTTTTAGTACTTAAACTTCAATTCGAAACTAAATGTTGATCCGCTGTTCGGGGCATTTAGAATAGAGTTGAAGAGATTTAATGTTTGATCGCTGTTCGGCGCATTAAATCACTTACTTAAGGTGAATCATATTGTAAGTAATAATCCGCTGTTCGGTGCATTTATAATATGAAAAATGTATGCATGTATTTGAGATGATTAAGGTATGATTTCGTGATTGGTTCAATATGAGCATGATGTTAGAGTGTTGGTAAAAATATGTGTTTAAAGAAAATTCACTAGTACAAAGGTTAAAGTAGAAGTAAAATTAAGTATTTAATTATTTTTACTTGTTTTATTTATTTTATATTTACAACTTTTTTTCAAAACCCCCCTTTTCAATTCTTTATTCTTTATTCTTTTATTCTTGTATTCTTTTAATTCTTTATTCTTTTATTATTTTATTCTTTTATTCTTTTAATTCTTTTATTCTTTGATCCTTTTTTATTCTTTATTCTTTTATTCTTTGATTCTTATTATTCTTTATTCTTTTATTGTTTTATTCTTTTAATTCTTTATTCTTTTATTTCTTTATTCTCTTATTCATCTATGATTTAATTCTTTTATTATTTAATTCTTTTATTCATTATTCTTTTATTCATTATTCTTTTATTCATTTCCCACTAACACATTATTAATGTTCCCTAATTTCCCCGGTTAAGAACGATCCCTATTTACCAATACTACATCTACACAAAAAGGGTTTAAATTGCACAACACTCAAATTACGTGTTTAATTTAATGCGTAGTTTGGGCGTAGTCAATCATCTCTAAAAGCAACATGTGTTACATGATGTCTGTGAACTCTACACTAACATGGTGCCCTAGCTAAAAAACAACAGAAGCTACATGATGTCTGTGAACATCTCAGAAACACCACAAATTTTACCAGACATCATGTCGAAATTATGTTTGCTATGTTTATGCATTCAATCATTGATCTTGTTTAACATGAAATTGAGAAGGTAACGGATTTTCCGATTTCAATTCGACGATATGGGGGTTGCATTTCATGATCTTGGAATATATTTATGTCTGCAAATTGCAAATATGAATTTATCTTTGATTGAGTTGGTGGTGGATTTAAGGTGAGCATGGAATCTATAAACCAAACATTGCGGGTGTGTTTGGGAAATGAGAGACAGAGGGCACAAGATTGATGTTATTTTAAGCTAACAAGCCACACCTACTGGATTGCTGTGTAACTTCTTTTTCAATCTTTTATTTCTTTTTATGAGCACTAAATATTTGTTTAGTGAACTCAAAATATAGATTAATGAAAAAGATGCCTATTGTGGAGACACACTGAGAGCCAGCTATTGAGTTGGGAGGTGAAAGTCAGACCCAAGTGGGCGGAGGACAATAGATTAGGAGTTTGCACGTGCAACAGAGGATCCTGAGTCCCTGACCGTCAAGAACTGTGAAAAATAAATAAATAAATTTGGGCTGCACCAGCCGGGAAAAAAACTCGGGTCTGTACGGTGGCAGGGTACTACTCTACCACTAGACCAGTAGTGCTTGATGCAAATCCGAGTAAAATAATAGGGTACTCGATTGGGCTAGAGCGGATCACAAAATATATACACCAGCTGGGATAGGCAAAAACAGAGTTGCACCAGCCGGGAATCGAACCCGGGTCTGTACCGTGGCAGGGTACTATTCTACCACTAGACCACTGGTGCTTGACAATTTACAGGTTGGGTATCTCCTATATAACGGTCTTTTTGGAGTGTTATGGTTTTTTCAAAAACTGCCTTTGCTATACGTTTTTTGAAAAATTATTTCTACCATATTTTCATAATAATAGAACACTAAAATAGTTTTTATAAAAGCATCTTTTAAAATCAGCATATATACTACTTTTAAAAATTATTGTAAAAAGTTCATTGCATTTCAAAAAAACAGGATTTTATATTTTTACCAAACGCTTTTAAACTGTTTTATTTTCGAAAACAACTTTTCAAAAAAAAAAAAACCAAACGAGTCCTTAGTCCAATAAAATGGTGATGTGTGAACAGTTATAATGGAAATTTTAATTATAAGCGCAAGAGATTGAATTGAAAGCTGTAAGCAAATGTTGAAACATGAAGTAACAAAAATATCCCTGAATGCCCAAACCCATATCAATATGCTATGTAGATTCCAAAAATGGGAACCCCCACCAAATCAATTCTTCAAAATTGATTTGCATGGTGTAGTGTCTCCCAGCGAAAATGCCAGGGGCGTCGGTACTGCCATCCGTGACTCTGCTGGTGATTTCTTGGTTGCCGGTGCAATCCAATTGGAGGGGTCATTCTTCCCTTAATCCACTAAATTGCAAGCAATCAGGTTCGGTCCTAATGTGGCTTATAATCCAGGATTTAGAAATATTATCGTTGAATCAGATGCAATGGTGGTTGTGAAATATGTTTGTGGGAATGGTTTATTGGTAGGGTCGATGCAGTGATCATTGACGACTTCAAGCATATTGAAAGGTTTTTCCGTTCAATGTCATGCCAATTTCGCCCTAGGGAGTGTAATTGAGTTTTAAATTTCATTTATAATTTACTAATATTTAATTTATATGTCCTGTTTTATAATATAATGTTAGAAAATTGTGAGCTAAACTGATTTGGGATAATTAACTTCCAAACCCCACAAAATTAATGTGAGGAAAAAATGACACTAGCATTACGTAGTACTACTTGTTACTTTGTTAGTAGTATTATTACCTATTATATAATCGTTAAACGCAAAGATAAGCCCATCTCCAGCAATAAGGTCCTAAACTAAAGGGCCACATAAATCAAAATTTAGAACTCTAAAATTTAGTTTTTTAATAAATAGTATATGCTATTGTTTACCATCTATAGTGACTAGTTTTTTATCCAAAATTCATAAAATTTAGAATGGCTACATTTGTAACTGTTATCCAAATCAATCGAATGGGATTGGGACTCGTTTTTTTTTTTTTGGAGTGGACAACGTAAAAAGCAGCAAAACAGCATGATTGGAGTCAGGCACGGACCGAGAAGGTTTTGGGGTGGACTCCAGCCCACCTCAAATGTGAAAAAATATGAAAAAATTAAAAGATTTTTTTACTAAATTTCTAGTAAATGCTTTTTTATTAAACTAATTGGCTATAAATCAGCCCTCTTCCATTTAGACTACCCAAATGGTGATCTATATTCAAAGCTATATCCATGGTGGATGTATATAGTTTCAAAAAAAAAAAAAATCTTTGGGATAGATGGTATATTGTTCAAAATGGTGAGTTTATTATATAATAAATTAATTTTTTTGTTAATTTTTATTTATATTATCTATATGATTTTTTTTAATACTTTATTTACAAGCAAAATCAATTCATAGGCTTTTATTCTTCACCTTTCTTACAACTTGCAGCAAAATGGCCCACCATTTGGGGCTGGATGGATTGCATTTGGAACTTGATTTTGGAAGCCTCAAGCTCAAACCTCACCAGAGGTTTTTAGTGGATGTAGCCCAAAAATTTCATCATTGGTGATTTTCTTTACAGCAAGGCTGAATTTTTACTAGTCTATTGTGAATATAACTCCTTATTATGGATGGTTTTAAGACATCCCATTCCCAATGACCAGTTACATTTAGTTAGCCCTTTAATCCACCACATTTAGGACGCTTACTAGAGTTGATTTTTTATATAAAATTTCTAATTTTTTGCAATTTAGCTTAATTTTACGACACGGCTAGAATTCCATTTCACTCGGTATTATTGCACTTAAAAAAAAAAAAAAAAAACTGCAGTTTACCGCTGTGCAATACACTGTTGCTAAGGCCCATTGAAAACTACAATATGCACCTCACCTATTGTCGAGGGCCCTCGAGATGAGCCCGAACGTTTCTCAATGGGCGGAGTCGGTCATTCCCTCTGAACTCCCCCATCCAAGGCTGAGAAGCGTTAACAAATAACAACCACAAACTTGGAAGCTCCACAGTGGCACAGTGAACTCAGCTGCTTCGCGCCTTCTTTGTCAATCCCATCTTTGCAAACCCTAATTCTGTTCTTCCCGTCCTCCCATTTCCTCACGCAATTGGACTCCCAAAATGCAACGCCTGTCGTTTTCCACTGCCTTAACATCCCCAACCCCTCTCTTCCTCCACACCGAGCTTTCCCACCTGTCCCTTCAATCCGTAACCCTTACCCCAAAACCCACAATCATCCGAATGGGCGGCGGACCCAGGACTTTCCCTGGCGGCGTATCCAAGTGGCAGTGGAAGCGCATGCAGGCTAAAAAAGCCAAGCAGCTCCTCAAGGCTCGGCTCTGCCGCGAGCGCCAAATCTACGAGATGCGAAAGAGGGCCGAGCTCAAAGCCGCGGTGTCCGAGCTCGAGCGGCCATGGGAAGTAGTGGAGAAAGCTCCAAATTTGTTTTCTGTCGGCGCCGACGAGCAAGTCAAGGTATTGGCAGATAGGTTCCAGAAGCCCGGTGGGTTCGATTTGTGGACTGAGAGGGACGGCCCTGAGTTGTTTCACACCATGGATGACTTACCCTCTGCTAGGTTTTTCCCCAAAGGGGTTGTTCATAGTGTAAGACCGTATAAAAGAATTTCTGCGCCTGAGGAATTGGAGGATTTGGAGCTTGAAGACGGGGGCTTTGGAGGAGTTAAGGAATTGGTTAGTGGATTAAATAGTCGGGAGAAATTAGGGAGTGGATCATTGGATTTAGAAAGCTTAGATGGAGAGGATTTGAATCTGAAAAAATCTTTCGAATCCTTGACTTTGAATGGCCAGACGGAGAAGAAATATAACGGTAAAATGAAGAAGAAGGGAAACAGGAGAAAGTTCGGGTCTTCTTCAGCTGGTATTGATAATGGACAAGTTGGCATTGATAAGAAACAGAGAGGAAATTGTCCCATAATGCGCAGTCGACAGAATAGAAGAGACTGTGGTTCACAGTCGGACGCTTTCGATATGAGCTTGCAGCGAGATGGAAGCTATGAACTTAAAGCATATAATGGCCAGCCATGAAGTCGTGAAATGACAATGAAGAATCAGTTTTAGTGATCATTTGTATGTCTCGCCTGCATTCGTGTTTGATAATGGATCAAGATTCAGGAAAAGGTCATCACTCCCCAACTGTATGTGTATATGTATGTTCTGTAGTTATTGTATGCTGAAATAATTTAATAAAATTTTAATTCTACTCAAAGTATATACAACAATAGACTGATAGGTTATAATGGGTTTCGTATTATGTAAATTTTTCACATGATTTTGCTGATATTTGCCGTCTATATTCTTAATGATGCAGTGCCAAATACCTGAAATTCAAGAAACAAAATTTAACTTAACCCTGCACTGCATCACCCTATCATATTAATTTGATGGGTTGTTGTGGGTACTCCATTTACATGCTTGCTAAATCTACCACCTACCTGCAGATACACATTCTTACATGCTATACATTTTTCTGCTTTACTCTTGGGACTGCAGGATGCAAAATCTATATGCTTTAAGTCGACGGCCAACTTATTTTGAAACTGAAACTCAAATGTCAGATGATAACAAGATAAGCCATGTACCACAGAAGTGGTATATATTAGCTTTACTCTATTTTGTTACCATGGAATCTGAAGCCAACGGATTTCTTCACCCGAGGCTGTAGCATTTACATGTTGCGTCAACTTTAAACCAAAATGAACTATTATAGGTATATTGGTGGTGGGCATGCCGCTTAAAGCATATTTGTTTAGTATGAAGATTGGATGGGACAACCATGTATTTGGTTCAATGGGCATCTCAGCCTCTCAGGTTGTCAATGAACACCTTCAGCATGATGATTTTATTGTAAAGTGGTTGTCGTTTGGGATATATGTCCACCTCTTTCTGTCTAGAGATTTTTGGTGCATCACAACCTGTGTGGCACCACTCATATGGATGGAGCGATGTGGGGCTCAGGTGAACCGAAGTACAGGGAGGACTTGGTGACGAAACTACAGGGGGGGATTTGGTGTTTTGTTATAGAAGGGTGAGAAACACCCCCGGGCCCCCACCCCCCCCCCCCCCCCCCACCGAAAAAAAAACCTGGATATGAATACGCTCGTCGTCATGGTTTGGGTTATCCCATTTCTGTTTGCCTCTTGTTTTCTGCTTATTACTGCTCTCACAGGTAGTTGAGTGGCGAATTGATTGATTACTTTATATGATAGGGCAAGTTTAGAATGACAATCTGCCATGGGTGGTGGTTTTTATTGGTTGGTTAGTGGACAGGGTTGTTAGTGCAGTGCAGATAGGTATTTAGGGTGTATTTGGATGGAGAAGTTTAAAATTATCAAGAATTTATAAAATGAAGGAAATTTTCTTGAATTTGTGAAGTTTTTTATTTGGATAATATAAAACTAGAACAAAATTTAAACATTGAATTTAACATTTACACAAAAATTATAATTATAAAAATGGAATTTAGGAAATAACTACTTTTTATATGGAATTTACAGTGGAGATTTGGGATATGCAAATTTCTTGTTTTCACGAATCTCTAAATTTCAATTTTCATGAATCCAAATAAAGGAATTGATGTATAGAAATTTTAAAATTCTGACTTTTTGCCAAATTCTTTGTTATTTTCCCTCGTCTAAACACACACTTAATGAATAGTGTGGCTATAGGATTGTAGATTCATTCTTAAGGTCAAAATTTAAATGCTAATGCAGATTCTGATGACAGAGATGATAATACATTTTAAGATTCGATTGATAACTATTTCGTTTTTATTTTAATTTTATTGGCCTTTTGTGTGGATCTATTTGTATGTTGTAGTTTCATCATATTCTTTGTATCAATATGCATGGTTGAGTAGACTCCTACTGAAGATGATGAGGAATAAGGAGATAAGTCTAACCAGTTTGCACCTTATTGTCTTTCTTTCTCTGTGCAGTGTATGTTAGTCACAATCCATATTTCTGGGAATGTTAGGTTTTGCTCCACTCCCATGGTGACACCTGTATCTTTCTTTCTTTTTCCATTTTGAAGATCTGAAATATCGTCAAGGAGCTGGCAATAATGTCTAGAAGCACTAACAGCTCTTTACTGTAAGTCTGTAATTGCAGATGTCTACTCAGTCAAACCTTCAATTTGGTAAGCCTTCTGATCTCCACACATTTTACTCTAAAGCACAATAGCTCTAGTGGGCTGGTGCGACTCATTTCTTCATGCCACTTGAATCAATCTTAGTGGATTCTGTCTTGATTTCTTAGATTTGTGTCATCATTAATGTGGAAATTCTACTTTCTTTGGATGAAAGGCTTGAGGATTAGTTCACAAACCATTGGTGTTTTGCTTGTACTTTTCAAGATAAGAAATTGACTTGGTTTAGCTGAGTGATCATCAAGTACATTGATTCTTGTACATTGACCTTATCTTTCTTTCTACTTTCTATGCGTCTCTTTTCCTTCAAACATAGAGTTTTGCTGATGAATTCAAATGAAATTGAAATGACAAATGCTTGTTTCTCGTATGAGTAACTTCATTTCATGATTGTTTATGACTTTTTCGGCTTCCTGCAGCTTTGGTGGAAGTGTCATTTAGACCAGAATGGCCCCTACTCCTTTGGGTTAACATGTCTACATGCATAAGTATCTCTTTAGATATCCAAAATCTTAGCAAGAGTTTGTGTCTTTGGCTAATGGCAGATTTGACCGAAGGCTAATGTTACGATGTGAGACTCTGAATATAAACTCATTAATGAAATAGCTTCTTATTCTTATGTTCATGTAGGGGACCAGATTGATAGTTCAACATCATAATGCCAGATTTATGGTGAATTTATTGAAATAATTCTGAAGTTTTAGTTCTAGTTTGTAGTTCGTCTGTAATGGAAGTTTTTTTTTTTTTAGTGTCATATATAAAACATTATAAAGAGGAATCTCGGCTCTAAGTTTTTAGTTTTCAACGAAGAGGAGTAATGGTTGGGAGGGAAAAAATAGAGATGACTTACTAAATGAAGTAAAAAGAATGAATATAACATCGAAAATTTGTCTAGATAGAAACAAGGTAGCAGAGGATAATCATGAAGAGAACTTATTCACGAAAGAGAGAATTCATAAAGAGTTTTAGAAGCAAAAACTGAATGACCTTGAAAGTAAAATGAGCTCTGTTATTCACGAAACCTTGAGAGTCACGAAGTGTTCTGATTGGTCGGTTAAATTTGTAATTAATAATTTTTTTTATAAAAGACATAATTTAATAATTGATTATTAATAATAAATAATTCTTATGAAAAACATTTATTATTATTAAGACTTTAATTCGATTAAATAATACACTTAGCTAGTAAATATATTATTCAATGTGTGATTGTTTGTGAGCCGTTAATGTCATTATTAGGGGCAATATGGTCATTATATAAATTATCGGCCACGAGATAGTTCCACAAATTTCTGGTGATTTTTGGTTCCACAAATACCCTCACATCGCTTATGAATTCGGAGAATCCTAAGGTATGTAGATTTGTGCATTCCCAATAAACCATTTTGGAGTAGGACTCCATCTTATCTTGTATTATTTCTAGAAAATTTTTGTCGGGCTCGAAACATAACATTGAATTAATGATGTAAGTAAGCTTTGAGCTTTGAGTTGTGACAAAAAAAAAACTAGTTTTTTTGCCCCTTTTTTTTTAAAACAAACTATTGGTTTTTATTTCTTTTTAATTTAATGGAAGTTTGTTACATCCATTAAAAAAAGAAAAAACAAACAAAACTCTTCATTTGCTTGGCCATTGAAGAGAAAAAAATGGCTAAGAAAATTCCATAATAAGTTCACCTTTTAATGTTTTTTAGGTGAAAATAATAATGTAAGGATGATGTATGAATAATTTTTTTTTCTTTGAAGTCCTTAGCCTCTTGCCTTCTTCTCCAAAAAATTATCTATTTGTTCCAAATATTCATGCATCTTCATCTTCAAAATATTTAAGGATGAATTAGTTGGCTCCAGTTTGAGGAGAAGAATCATCTCCAAATTCTTCTTCATTGTGAGGTAAGAACTTTTGCTTCCTTTTTTTTTCTTGGTGATTATTTCTCTAAATAGGATAACAAGAGTTAATGCCATCTAGGAACAAAAATCATCATTGCCAAGCAGGTATTAAGCTCCATTGTTATTTTGGGAAGGACAAAAGAACAATCTGCCAAAAATAATTCTAAGAAATATGTGTGGTGAAGATGGACGATTGAGATGATCTCAATGAGGTGAAAATTGGTGTCAAAAATGCTTGTTGATGTCACCATCTTCTCTGCTAGCCGACACGTGTGCGAAGGTGTAACAACTTGGAAATTCGAACAAATGAAAAATGACAAGTTTGCCCCTAAATGACAGGACCCACCCCGATTATCACCCCGACAACCGAGGTGAACCCTGCTCCCGTCTGACAACCCAACCCCAAAGGACCGAAACAACCTCACGACTACCACAGATTTCATTTTCAAACAAGGGAGAATTTAAAAATTCAACCGTCAACCGTTATACAGAGCATAGTCAAAACAAAATAAACAGTACTACACGCACAACGAAAAAGCTGAAAACACTCCGGGAAAACTCTAGAGTATGCTATGCCTTCGACACTGCCTCAACGTCAACCCCCGCGCTAGCTCCATGACCTGGAGGGCATTTAAAAACAGAAAGGTGTGAGTGGACCAAAAAGAACAAAAGTTTCAAAAAACGATTTCATAACAAACCAGGGTTTGGCCCTCCGTTTTGAAAACATGCATGCATAACCCAAAGTCAAAAAAAAAATCATATAATTTCCATCATGGAAACCGCAGAAACATAAACACAGTAGTAAAGCATAAGATACCAATATATCATCCGATCAAACTTGCTGGATCTATCCGAGTCTTTAAACTCCCGAGTCTTTAAACTCAATCCAGGCCTCAATATAATCTGAGTCTTTAAACTCCCGAGTCTTTAAACTCAACAGGCCTATAGGGGAAATATCAATATATCCGAGTCTTTAAACTCTCGAGTCTTTAAACTCAATCCGGGTCTTTAAACCCAATCCGGGCCCGTCCCCCGTCAAACATAATCCGGGTCTTTAAACCCAATAACTAGATCCAGCAAATCCAATCCAAAACTGTAACGACCCGTCCCAAATTCCATGATTAGATTAGTGACTAATCACGATTAGTGAGGCTAATCCGTGATTAGTAGAGCGAAATCGGACGAACGATGCGAAATGACCGTTTTGCCCCTAGTGGTGGCAAAACGTTGACTTTTTAATCGGGCGGTCAAATGGACTTTGACCGATGACCGTGTCGTAGTTCATGACGTCACGAGTTCATAGATAGGTGGCACGTTCAATTCCGACGTTCGTGGAGGAAATTATGACGTTCGGAAGTTTAGGGGCATTTTGGTAATTTTGGTTAAATGGGGATCAAATGTTGACTTTTTGACCGGGAGGTCCGATGGCCGAGGGCCGAAGACCGTTACGTAGATAAGGACGATACGAATCCATAGGCAGGTGGCACACTGAAATCGGACTTCGAACGGGAGAGTTATGGGTCACGGAAGTTCGATTTCACTATGCACGAACTTCGGGACGAGAACGACTTGGCGAAATCTGATTGGACAGATATTTTGGTGGGTCCCATGGATGAGTGACAAGTGTCACTCATCCTAGTGGCTAAATCCCCCAATTGATGGATCTATATAATAAAATATTATTATTTTAATTATTTTATAATTAAACCTAACAACCATTAATCCTAACCATCCATTCCAAATTCATTTTTAAATCCACACCCTCCATCCCATCTCCCTCACATCCGATCAGCCTTCATCCTTCACCATTTTCATCATCACTTCATTCTTCTTTGTTTTTCCTAAAACCCGAAACTCCCCCCTCACCATTTTCTTCATTTTTCTCCAAGCAGCACACACACATACCACCATTCCCTAGGAGATAATATGATCGTGAGGAGTGTGAGAGGCGGAGGGCTGAGAGGCTGGACGGTGGCAGGCGGCGGAGGACACGGCGGAGCCGAACCCGTGAGGTAAGAAAACTTCAAAAATTTGAAATTGTGTTTTAATGGTTTTTAGCTGATTCCAAGGATTGGGTTAGGTTGCTGGTAGTCCTAGGAGGTCAGTAGGATTGGTTTTGGGGCTTGGGGTGGCCTGGAACGGCCGTGAACGGCGGGGGAAAACTCACCCGCCATAGCCAATCTTGAAGGGTTAGTTTTTGATGTTTCCCTTCCATTCTAAGGTCCTAGAACTCTAGGTTAGGGAGAGACAAAGAGAATGGGACAAACGGGAACGATTTTGGTGGCCGGACGGTGGAGAACCGGCCGGGTCAAGTCGCGGGTCACGGTGACCCGGTTGCAGGGTTCGGGTCGACCCGTCGAGTGGTTAAAGGTGGTGACGTGGCATGATGACGTGGCACCTGTCAGATTGTCAGGTGACGTGGACCACTCATCAGACGACACGTGTCACATGTCAGTGCACAGTCTGCACTGACATGTCAGTGACGTGGCCCAATCAGGGGCTGACACGTGGCACAAACGTGGACCAGTGCCGTGATGACACGTGGCACATGTCAGACTGCCACGTGGCACTAACAGCACAGTGACGTGGACCAATGGGAGCATGACACGTGGTACCTGTCAGAGTCTGACATGTTAGACCTGACAGCTGTCAGATGACGTCATGCTGACGTCAACGATGATGTCAGCAGGTACTGTAGCTGGCGCGTGAAGCCCACGCGCATCCATTTCAGGCGGCGCGTGAGGGTGCGTGGCAGGGAATCTGGGGAAGGTTCCAACATATGAAATCATCTATTCGATGTAACGAACATTTTGGGACTGGTTTCGTGTCAATCGGACACTGTCTCGATATGTTTTGGGGCATCGGAAGGTTTAGGTTCGGTTTTAAAAATAGTTAAAAATACGGGAAAATTACGGGGCTTTAGTGGGAGGTTAATTAAGTAGTTAGTAACCTTCTATTACGATTTGGACAGGTTTGGGAGTCCCAGTGACGATGATCGGCTACGGGAGCCGTATGGCATGCAAATCGAGGCGGCAGCTCGGACGGTCTGTGAGTGGACCTTGTTTTCTAAATTGATGCATGCATAAATGTTTATTATATGTTTTATTACTTGTTTGATGATTCCATGGGTGCATTTGTATGTGGTACGTATACGTACATATTTCGAGGTTTCGGCCTTATACGGTGCTTATACGGGTCTGTATTTCTTTATTGGTTTTAATGAACTGGATTTGGATTTCAAAAGGATAAACTCGGGTATGAGACCCATTTGGTTTTGTCTCAGGAATATGACCTCAGATTTCGGGCACGGTGCCCAACTGATGTCCTATGTTCGGGTACGAGACCCAAGCTACTTTACGGTTTTGATTTCAGGTCAGGGAACCTTAAATGGATTTCCCGGTTCATGACGGCTTATGGGAACCGGCATGAACTCTTAATATGGTATCATGGTTCATGACGGTTTATGGGAATCGGCATGAACCCTTGTTGGTTATTACGGTACATGACGGTTTATGGGAACTGACATGTTACCTCGGTTATGTTATTACGGTACATGACGGTTTATGGGAACCGGCATGTTACCTGATTATGGATATTATGGATCATGACGGTTCAGGGGAACCGGTCCTGAATGTTTATGTTATGTATATATATGTTCATCTACCTTCCTTTACTTCTATTATCTCCTCCGGGGAGGGTCGTTGGCCTGGGTGGACCCCGGAGTAGTCACGGAGCACCAACTGAGTGAACTCACCCCCCAGTTGGGTTCCTTACTCTCAGGAAGGCTATGGTTACTATTACCTCAAGTAGGATCAGTGGTCTGCGGACATTGACCTTGACTTTGCGAAGACTCGGATTGAGACCCGGGTAGCACACGCGTAGCTTTGGATACCGTGACAGGATTGGTTGTGTGACTTATATGTATATATGATATATGATATGTGGTGTGCACAGGTGTGCACAAGGTTTGAGCAGTGGCTCGTGTACTTGGTTTCTTTATGATTTGGGCAGTGGCCCGTATGGTCGTTTTTATTGTGGTCCTTTCGACCTTGGTTTATATCTGCTTTGGGCTTAGTCCCACATATGGTTTGTTTTGGATAAATGGTTTTCGAATGCATGCATGCTTTTTAGTGGAGGGTACAAATGTCTTATGAAATGTTTTTATAAACTCTTGTTTTGTCCACTCACAGTTTTTAATGTTTTGACTGCCCTTCAGGTTGACAACGGATGTGGACTGTAGCAGAGACCGAGATATCACATACCTCCTCCGGATACTGGCGTACTCTGATAGCCCGGGAGGGCAAAGGTCGAAATTATCCCTTGTCTGACACTCCGTGTCAGACGGGAGCAGGGTCATCCCGCACTAATCCCGGGGGGATTGGGATGGGTCCTGTCAAAAACCGTTTGAAAACCATTTCTAAATCCATATCCAAACCCGAATCCGAAATCACTGGCCCGAAGCCTTTCTAGCATTCAGAACCGTCATTCCGATCCCAAATTCGGAAATCCACTTTTCAACTTTAAAACCAAATCTCGCTTTTCGAAATCCGATTCTAAAACCGAAAACCCTTGATCATCATATCATGTCTCAAAATCCATTTATAATCATTGAAAACCAAATATCAATTAAAATCCCAAAAATATAGCATCAAAATCATACTCGCAGTATTTCTCGAAAAACGTGCTGAAATACTTAATTTCTCGAAAAACGTGCCATTATGTAAAACAGTTATAGCATATTTAATAATCATGAAATCATAATGAAAACCATAAAACAAGTAATTTAAAAGCAGTTATGCATCCTCAGTTTAAAGGAAGAAGTCCACTCACAGTTACCAGGTACGTCACTCGCGTCCCGTACGTTCCGTACGTTTCTCGTCTGCCTCGGGGTTTCCAGATCCTATCACAAGTCACCAAAACTCGTCACTAACACGTCAACGAAGGTTCTCCTAATTTTCCCCAAAATTCCCGAACTTCTACGCGTACTTTAAACGGAACCTAAACCTTCGATCCTATAGAACGAACCCGAAACAACGCCCGATCGTCCCGAAACTAGTCCCAAAAGATTTGTCACAACAATTAGACCAAAAACATAGTTGGAAAGTTCCCCATAAAAGATACCACGCGCCGCCCCAAAGTGGCTACGCGTGGGCCTCACGCGCCTGCACAGAGAACACTGTTTATCGTCTTCCTCAGCCGTTCGACCGGTCTGAACCAGGGAGGGCGGTTCTTCGTCATTCCTCCACCATTTTTCTTCCTTTTTCTACCACTAGCTTCGTCCCCTTCCTATTAATCTATTCCCCTACTCCAAACACGACAACACGGCCTGCATCTCGACGTCTCAAGCTCGAACTAAAACCCGTTCAAAACCCTTGTTTCTAAATCCGGCCACCCGTGCATCCCCCTGTCACGGCTTCTCAACTGGAGGTTCCTAGGGTGACAGGACCGCCCCCGAAAAGGGCATTGTTAACCGTGCCCGGTCCTGCTCCCGTCTGGTAAGACGACTGAAATCCCCAAGTTACCCTCAACACGTGCCAGACCAGGGATAGCCACACATGCTTACTCATGCCTCCGTCTCTCGATCAGCGCGCCACGACCTGGAGGGTCAATAAAAACCAAAAGGTGTGAGTGGAAAAAAATAAATCAGTTTAGAAAAATAGTTACAAAAGACGTTTTTACCCTCCGCGTAAAACTAATGCATGCATACAAAAATCATTTCGCAGTCGGTTAACATTTTCAGCATAAGAAAACCCGTGTATCAAATTCCAACATAAGGAAAACTCGTATGAAACTCAAAATAATTTTTCCTTTCTCAACCATCGGGTCTTAGCCCGCAATCATAAACAGCGGGCCTCAGCCCCAACCATGTATCAAACCCCAGAACACAACATAATCCAAAACCATCAACCATAAAACCGGGCCACAGCCCCACACATCCGAAACAACAGAAACAACAATAAATCACAAGTCAAACATTTTGCTGGATATCAAGTGCGCCCGAGTCATTAAACTCAAAACCATGCGCATAATCAGGCCTTCCCGGGATATCAACGAGTCTTTAAACTCAAAACATAATCAATAGGCCTCGGGGTATCACAATATCCGAGTCTTTAAACTCACGAGTCTTTAAACTTAATCCGGGTCTTTAAACCCAATTTTCGGGCCTGCCCCCGTCATCAATTAACCGAGTCTTTAAACTCAAAACGTGCTCCAGCAATAGCACCGGGTCTTTAAACCCAAAACAGTTTTCAACGGGCCTTTAAACCCAAAACATTTGTCAATCACAACAATTCGGGATCCATCGTGATCCAAATTTCAACATTTTTGTCATAACAGGACTCATGGTCCGAATTTCCACATTCAAATGCCCAAATCTTACTTCACAAAACATAATCAAATCATCATTAAACACGGGGCATGTATAATCATACCGAATCACTTTATTAAATCTTCTTTTATTCCCGAATTCAAATTCGCAATAATGATCCCGTAAGCCGGCATCCGGAAGCATCATCCCAAACCCAAACCAAGAATCCACTTTCAATTTTCGAAAACCGAAATCTCGTTAATCACAGTTACTTTTATGCCCCGAGCATTAAGCCCAAAATCACCCATTTCAAAATCCATTTTAATTCCTTGAAATCACTTCATTTCTCAAATCTCATTATCAAAACATCAAAACCATAATCATAATCATCAAAATCACGGTCCAATCACAACATACTTGAAATCTCGTAAAACGTGCAAAACCGTGACATTCTCGAACTACGTGTCAAAACCGTAAACTATACTCACAATCGAAATCCAACATCTTAAAAACATAATAGGCACAAATCACATAAAATCATTCTTTAACCCATCATCAAAACGCAAGCGAAACCATATTCTCAAAATACGTGCAACTCGCATGTATAGCAAAATTACGTATAAATACGGAAATCGAACTCAATCACAATTCATAATTATAATCATAGAAATCGTAGAAATATTTATGCATGCATTAAATTTTGAAAGCAATGCCCACTCACGCACCGTCCTTAGTGCTCAGTTTCGCGCCATTTTCTAGAAATCTCGAATCCTGTCCAAAATCACTTCTCAGGGTTACTAAGGTCTCAATTAAAAACATACTAATTTCCATAATTTTTCAGGATTTTTCGACATAATTTAACTTAAGGCCTTAACTTCCCCCAAAACTATCCCGAACGACTCCCGATCGACTCAAACTCTAAAGATAAAATGTTAATTAGACTGAAAGGATTAAATCTCATGTTGACCGTGATCGGAAAAGACCTCGCACGCGCCGTCACGTGCCTGCTACAGTGTCACTGCTACAGTGTCACCATTTTCACCCGACTTCTGCTATTCGGGTCCTCAACTCGTGAGTTCAACCCGTCCAATTAGCCTTCAATTCTCAATCAATTCCTTTCATTTTTGATCCTATCATCTTCTGTAATCCATTAATTTCAGTTCTGTGTCCTTGATTAACCTCGACTGTCCCTAATTCGATCAACCCAAGCTCGAACAGTCGAACGGGTCGACGTCTGGAACTCACCCAACCTAGCCCCATTTTCAAATTAACTCAGACAGGAGCTTAAGGGGACCTAGATGAACACAATTGCACAACCAATTAGACCAGAACTCACCTGGAAGTCGTCGTCCTCAACACTGTGATTTTCCCGAAACTGGAACTTGAGTTCCTGAGCAAACCGTGATCAATCCTCTTCAGTTCTTGCACGGTGACGTTTGTAATAGTCTCAGAATGCTAACACGGCCCTCGGTTTCATTCAACAAACCTCAGCAATTAAACTAGATTTTTTCCCTCCATTTTTCTGGTTTTTCTTCCCCGTCAGTTCCTCTCAACTCACATCTCTGAACTGATTCGAAATGAACCTTCTCCCTTCCTCTAACTCAATTAATCGATCAATGGGGCCAGCAACCCGTGGGAGACACACTGAATCTCTATGGAACTTGTTTCCCGCAACACAGAAACCATGGAAATTTTTAAACCAGCCCGTGCTCTGCAATCAGTTTCAGTACTCAATGGTGATACCCACTGTCTCAAAAACCTTAAACAAATCACCCCACGCAGCCACTACGCAATTAAACAATGGCAATGATCAGAGAACTCACAGCACGGTTGTGCAGTCTCTATTTTTCATGGTGGTGAACAGTAACTACCGTGCAAATGACCAAAATGCCCTCAGTTGGTAAATTACCAAATTGCCCCTCATCATCTGTGACCCGTAACTTGGTCACCCGATGTCCGTTTCATGCGTGCCGCCTGTCGTTGTACTCGTGGCCTCGAGATGGACCTAACGGTCTTCGAGTCGTGTGAAAATCAATCGTATTTCAAAAAGTCAACTTTTTCCCCCTACTCTTCCAAATTACAAAAATGCCCTTGGGCTTCCGAACGTCATAACTTTCACCACGAACGTCGGAATCGAACGTGTCACCTGTCTATGAACTCGTGACGTCCCAAACTACGTCACGGTCATTGGTCAAACTCCATCTGACCACCCGAATTAAAAGTCAACATTTTACCCACAACTAGGGGCAAAACGGTCATTTTGCATCGTTCGTCTGATTCCACCCAACTAATCACCGATTAATCTCCATTAATCATGAATAGTTACTAATCTAATCTCGAATTCCGGGATGGGTCGTTACAATCTTCCCCCCTTAAAGGATTTTGTCCTTGAAATTCCAACCGATCAAAACTCAACTGTTTCTCCCTCCTAAAACCAGTTTCGTTCTCGAAATTTCCAATCATCCTTAATCCACATCCACCTCGTGGAAACATTTCGACCTCGCAACACGTGTACACCCTTACATCAACTAACTCATCTGCACCCAGACGTCCCATTATCGTCTCATGTCGTACCGACCACACTCGACCACCTCGAATGAAAATGATCACTTGATGTCTGCTCCCACTGGGAGTCACCAAATCTCACTTGTCAGTCCATGCTGACGCTACCAACCAAACTGTCACCACTAAGCTCTACCACCCTAGTAAAGCTGCAATCCACATCCAATTGGTGTCACTCAAAGTAGCGTAAGATCAATAACACGATCTCATCTCGCAGGGCAAGCCCAACCCTGTGGTATATATCAAGCCCAAGTCTAGTTCACAACAAATTCCAAGTGTGTCGGAACTAAGCCGAATGCCAACACGTATAACCAAACCACTAGTACCTCCCACGTACCGTCACTAAATACCACTCGGCATGTCCGGTACCAATCCTCGTACACCGTACAGGGTACGTACATCCATCTCCAACAAGTCCAGTACAAGTTTCACATTCAATCACAATCTGACACTGAGGTTTCTTGTCCAATCTCATACTAGACAAATCGGTCATTCCAACTCATCATCCATTCTGGATCCCATGGTCACCCGACTAGGAACACAACATCAACTCCCAAACACGTCATCCAAGATGTACCGATCTAAGCACGCTCACCAGGCGTGTACAGTCATGCCAAAAGGGCATCTAATCTCACTCACAATTACCGAGGCGCACCAACCCCGAATCTATCGGATACCCGCTCAAACGGTTACCACATCACGATCGATTTACTTCGAAAAGAAGCCAATCTGTAACGACCCGTCCCGAATGTCGGGATTTAATAATATTTAATTGTGATTTACTAATCTGGGATTAGTTGAGCGATTTCGGACGAATTGTGCAAAATGACCGTTTTGCCCCTGGGCGTGGGCAAAACGTTGACTTTTAATTCGGATGGTCAAATGGACTTTGACCGATGACCGTGACGTAGTTCGGGACGTCACGAGTTCATAGACAGGTGGCACGTTCGATTCCGACGTTCGTGGTGAAAGTTATGATGTACGGAAGTCCAGGGGCATTTTCGTAATTTGGACGAAATAGGGGCAAATGTTGACTTTTTGACCGGAATGTCCGATGGCCGAGGGCCAAGGACCGTTACGTAGGTATCGTCGATACGAATCCAATGACAGGCGGCACGCATCAATCGGAGTCCGTATGACCGAGTTACGGGTCAGGATGCGTGAGGGGCATTTTGGTAATTTTCTGCACAGGGGCAGAATGGTAATTTCTCATGGGCACTGTTTGATCGAGCAGCCGTGGATGGATGTTTTGTGCGATCGGTTCCAGGGATTGTTTATCAATTAGTGGACTGTTTTGGAGCAGCTTTGAAGTGTGATCGCACATGTGGGGAGCTGACAATTGTTTGCACAACGTGGACACTGGTTTTGTTTAATGGTTTCGGGTCAGTGCGGGAACCTTTACACAGAGGATGGAAGAATGATTTGGGGTGCTTTAAACAACTGAATTGGATTAAAAACATTGTGAGTGAGTCGGGAGGATTCATTCTGGGCAAGTGAGGACTGTCGAATTGGAGAGAAACAGAGTTTGGAGAAATCTGGAAAAATTGAGGGAAAATCAGAATTTAAAATGTGTGGTGTTTTGGATGGAACCAAGGGCTGTAATACTCTTCTGGGTTCATTACGAACTCAACCGTATCGATTGGCAAGGGTATCGATCACGGTTTGGCCATGAACGCAGGTTCCAGTTTCTGGGGAATTTGGAGCTTGAGGGCGACCATCTACGGGTAAGAATTCCTGAAATTAGTTACGGATTAATGATTGGTTAGGTCATACGAAGCTTCTGTATCTTTTAATTTGAAAACCAGGATGATTTGTGTGAGTTTCGAATGTTATGACCGTGAGTTT
Source organism: Prinsepia uniflora (assembly GCA_032719365.1). Taxonomy (NCBI): domain Eukaryota; kingdom Viridiplantae; phylum Streptophyta; class Magnoliopsida; order Rosales; family Rosaceae; genus Prinsepia; species Prinsepia uniflora. The sequence continues at coordinate 84,866,776 of CM064862.1, forward strand.
GAATTCGAGAGAATTGTTGGATTAAGGATTTATGGGTGTAATTAAGTTTACAGAACCACAATTAGACACAGGACGATCCTTTTAGCTGTTTGAATTAATGAAATTAAGTGGGAATTGACAGGTTTCTGGCCGGGTCAGATCGCGGGTAATCAGACCCGTTTACCAGTCATTCGGGTGAAGATGGTGACTGTAGCAGTCACTGTAGCAGGCGCGTGGTTTTCACGCGCAGCCACTCACGGCGGCGCGTGACGGCGCGTGGGCACGAATCTCGAGGTGAGGTCAACATGACTTTTATCCTATACATTGTAACGAACATTTTGGGATTGGTTTCGTGTCGATCGGACACCGTCTCGATATTGTTCGGGATGTCCGAGGATTTTAAATCCAGTTTAAAAATACTTCAAAATTCGGGAAAATTAAGGGACTTGAATAGGATGTTAATGACGAGGTTAGTGATCCTCTAAATTGATTTGAACAGGATTGGGAGTCCCGGTGATAGTGAGGTGGCCCGGGAAGGCCTATGGCACGCGTATCGAGGCGCTCGGTTAAACGGTCTATGAGTGGACATTGGTTTCATAAATTCGATGCATGCATAACTGTTTTATGATTGTTATAATTATGATTAAATGATTTACTTTGGATATCGGTGAATTTAAAATGATTTCACGCATTTCGAGGTGAATTACGTATTTGCACGTAAACCGAGATTTTCTGGATTTTCACCGATTTCCATAAATGTGGTTGGATATGATTTCATGAAACGGTTACGAACTTGAATAATGTAAATCGGGCCAGGGGCCCAGTTGAACTATGAAATCGGGCCAGGGGCCCAGTTGACATGTGGATCGGGCCAGGGGCCCAGTTAACTTGTGGAATCGGGCCAGGGGCCCAGTTGATTTCTACATGTGATTGCGGGTCGGGGACCCTAAAATGGAATTGAATAAATGTTTCCTGGTTTACATTTTATATATGTTCACATGCTGGAATCTATAAATGGTTTCATATTCGGTTATGGCACGTTTCACGGTATTTGGGCATGAGACCCGTTTGATGAAACGTAACGATTGGTTCGGATTTTATCTATGTATACCTATATGTTTTACATGTGGATATCAATAAAATGTATTTGGTACTGCACTGTATAGATCCTTCCATATTATATTGTCTCCTCCGGCGAGGTACCCCGGAGAGGTCACGGACGTCTAGTACGTCCAGCGTCTATGACGCTAAGCATCGGGGATGCTGTACCCGAACGGGGTTCGGGGATTGAACTCGGAAATTGAGACCCGAGTGGCACGCGTAGCCTTGTGATTGTGACCTTATTGACGTCAGGGACGTCAGACATCAGGGATGTCGGATTGGAGTGTATAGTGCAGCAACTAAAATTATGGTTATGGTTATTGTTATATGCCTTATGGTTTATATTACTGGATTTATGAAATAACTCTTGGATTGACTTTTGGAATTTGAAACTATGCTTGGTTTCCGGGCTAAGGCCCTAATGGTTATTTCTAAATATATATGGGATTATTGGTTTTTGGTGCGTGCATATGATTTTACTGAGGGGCATAAATGTCTTATAAATGTTTTCATCAGACTTGTTTATTTTCGTCCACTCACAGCTTTTGTTTTCAATGCCCTTCAGGTTGATTCCGGATACGACTGCAGCAGAGACTTGAGCATCGCACACCTCCTCCATCGATCCTTACGCACTCTGGAAGCCCGTTTGGGCAATGGCAATCGGTTATCCCTTGTCTGGCGCCTCTTATCAGACGGGAGCACGTCACATTCCATGGTAATCCCGGGGGGGATTGGGATGGGTCGTGTCAAGTGGTATCAGAGCAGGTTTTGCTCTTTTGTGCGCAAAGGACGGGGGTGTGATGTCTCTTTGGGCTGCAGTTCCGTTGTCAACCTGATAGATAGTTTTGGTAGATTGGGTGTGTTTGGCCCGATACGCCGTGCATTGTTGTGATTCAACCCAGGTGGGGTTGTATACGATTAACTGGTAATGTGGGACCGTCGGTTCGGTCATGTGATGATGGATTGTTGTGCTGTAGGGCACAGCCGGGTTCAGGAAACCCCATTGGAATAATGTTATGGAAGTGCGAAACTCAGTTGAGTATTGGTCTATGTTTTGGACCCTGGTAGTGTTGGCTAATGTTCGGGGTGTTGGTGCATCGGAGTTAGCCGATGACCTTCGTGGTGGAACCCACGATAGAACCCACGTTAAATTGACGATTGGATTGAATTTGACGTCTATGCGATGTCGGGACCGCGAAGTCGGTCAGGTTGTGGATTTTACTGCAGAAGGCAGTTGGGTTCGGTGGAACCCTAGGGTGTGATTTTGGAACCCTAAATTATAATTGATGGACCGGAAGGTGAACTTCAAGTGAGAACTTGTGCTGCGACGTGCGGCTAAGGTCGTGGATGACCATGGGGATGATTCTATTGAGTCTAGTCAGGATTATGGGGTTCGATCCACGGATGCGGTTGTGAGATAAAATATGGAATCCCGTGTTGGATCGAATATTAGTGTGATGTGTGGGTATGGATCTTGACAACGATGATTGTTGGTCGACAGTTGTGTCGAGATGACTGGCTATCGAGGGTATTTAGTGTGGCTTTCACACTTGGGGATCGGGGGATGTTCAGGGAACGTCCATTATCCTGATGTGCCAGTGGTCAAATTGGAGGTACCCATAGTCCTGGGGTACGAGTGGTGTTACGGGATCGTCGTTCGGAATGAACGGAGATCCAGGGTAACAACCTTGCACACTGTGTGCTAGCATGGATGTTCGTGTGCTAGCATGGGTGTTCGTGTGCTATGTATGGACGTTGGTACCTATATGCCAATACTAGTATGGATGCCTGTGTGCTGATACTGGTATTGATGATGGTGCGTTGGTGCTGGTGACAGTAATTGTGATGACGATGAGCCACCAGTTGGGGTGTGACTCTGTCATGATGAACAGATGATTGGTATCTGCGACTCAGTGGTGGTTGAGTCTTGGACTGGATGGGATCCAGTGGAGCTTGTGTCGTGTTGGGATAAGTCCTAACAGATATATGATGACAAGTGATGAATGGATCAAAGGTATGATTGAAAATTTGGGGGAATCTTGGGATGCTGTCCCCTAGGTCATGTGTATTGGTGGACTCGGGGAGTTGTGGTCAACTCCGAGATTGGTATGATGGTATACTTCTTATATCCCCGGGAAATACAAGGAAATTATTGAAATTGGGAAAGTCGGGGAAACCATTCGTGGTATTTTGTGATTGTGAATCACTTGGAACCTGAGGATTGAACCTGTTAGGGTTGAGATGTGAGACGAAGCAGTATGGTATGCACATTCAGGAAAAATTGTGGACATTTCCGTTCGGAATCGGGGTGTGTGCGTACGTGAGTATTGGCGGACGTGAGGTCCGAGTAATGAATTGATTTTGGACACGTGGTGGTCCAAGTGAGGTATGGACGTGGGCAGTCCAGTGGTTGGACTTGACATCTCATTGGGAGCATGTCTGTTTCCAACGTGGTTGGAACTCCCGTTTCGGGGAGAGTTGTGATTGGGAGACGAGAGGAGTGCTCGTTTCCGCATCAGTGATTGGTATTCCGAAGTCATTAGGGTGACTTCACATTTCCTGTCGTGGCAGATGATGTTTGTTGCTACCAGTACGTTGAGTGTGTATTGGTTGGTGGACCCATGTTTGGCTTGGGGTCATTGGACACAAGAAGTTGTGTATGATTGTGGATTTGGTGGGAAATACGAGGTCATCTTTCCACCAAGGGAAATTTGGCGAAGGATTCAATTGAGGGTGTAAGACCCTACGATCAGCTTCCAGGTGGATTGTTAGCTATGTGGACATGTGTGGATCCTAGGTGGATCTGATTTGCGATGTGGTCGACTTTGGTCGATGTGACGATCTAGGATCGTGATATTACTTGTCGGGTGACGTAGCGATGGATATGGTTTGTGATCTTGATGATCCAGATGGATGGAGAGTTTATCACTCTTACCATGGTATGTGAGTCGTAGATGACGGGACTGAACTTCTTTTCGGAGTGAAGTCCATATGGCTTGTTACTCGGTTGAGTAGGTTTCCGATGTGGTCGGATTTTGTCAACCTTTGACATGTGGATATTGGGATTGGCTTCCCTATGAAGTTAATCGAGTATTTTGAGCGGGTAACCGATAGGATCGGTTATGTTACGTCTTGATGGACGTAAACGAGATTTTGGGTTTTGGAATCGAATTTCTGGGTGACGATTCAGGATTCGATTGCGAAGCTCGGAAGTGGATTACTGGATTTGGGTGCGGAATGATTATTCCAATGCTAGCTTACGGAATAATGATTTCGGATTCGGATTTGGACATGGAATAAAATATGATGTTTGGGTTGGATTCGGAATTTCATTCGAAATTGCGAATTCGGATTCGGAACTAGAACTGGATGATGGGTGGAGTTCGCTTTGTCTCATGTTGGTTTGGGCAAAGGTACTTCATTATTGGAACGTGTTTGGCTATGACCTGGGTGGCTATAGTCAGATTGATGGATTGAGGTACGTACAGGGTACGTTGTACGATGATTGATACTGGTTAGGCTGAGTGGTGCCTAATGGCGGTACATGGGATGTACCAGTGGTGTGTAACTAATGTGTTGGTAATCGGATTGGTTCTGATATCATTTGTTTGGCTGTATTGTGGACTGGACATTGGATACTGTGCGCTGGGCAGGGTGATTTTGTCAGGGTTCAGTGATGGTATGAGCAGGTGCTCTTAGCCATGGTTGGCTTGTGGAACCCTAGTATTGATATGTGTGATCACTGCTGGGCTGATATTCAATGTGTTCCAGTTACACCACTTGATTGGGTTAATTGACGGTATACGTACACTCAGGATGAGTGAATTGGTGGTCTGAGTAACCACGAGTAGCCTTGTGTGACCTGATCACACCGTGATTTCCCAGCGTTTTGGTTCGCTGAGGGAGTCGGCAATTATGGACATTGAGATTAATTGGTGTCGCAGGATTGGGCTTGCCCTGCGAATCGAGATCATGTGGTTGATCTTACGCCACATCGAGAGTGATGTAGTGCGTGGCGTTGTCACTGACTGGCAGATGGTTGGGGCTTTACTAGGGTGGTAAAGCTTAGTGGTGACAGTTTGACTGATGGTGTCAGCATGGACTGACAAATGAGATTTGGTGACTCCCAACGGGAGCAAATGTAAGGATTTATTGTTAATGGAAAGGAACCATCTAGCTGAAGGAGTCAGCTAAAGGGTTAGGCGATTTTATCGCGGATCAGGTGATCATTTCCACTCGAGGTGGTCGAGTGTTGTTGCTATTATGACGTATGACTGAGATGGTATGTCTGGGTACAGCCGAGGCTGGTGTTGACCCAGTGTGTGGGTGTACATATGTACACAGATGTGAGGTCGAATTGTTTTCCCCAAGGTGGTTGTGGAATAAGGTTATTGGTAATTTCGAGGACGAAATTCTTTAAGGAGGGAAGGTTGTAACGACCCGTCCCGAATATCGGGATTTAATAATATTTAATTGTGATTTACTAATCTGGGATTAGTTGAGCGATTTCGGACGAATTGTGCAAAATGACCGTTTTGCCCCTGGGCATGGGCAAAACGTTGACTTTTAATTCGGATGGTCAAATGGACTTTGACCGATGACCGTGACGTAGTTCGGGACGTCACGAGTTCATAGACAGGTGGCACGTTCGATTCCGACGTTCGTGGTGAAAGTTATGATGTACGGAAGTCCAGGGGCATTTTCGTAATTTGGACGAAATAGGGGCAAATGTTGACTTTTTGACCGGGATGTCCGATGGCCGAGGGCCAAGGACCGTTACGTAGGTATCGTCGATACGAATCCAATGACAGGCGGCACGCATCAATCGGAGTCCGTATGACCGAGTTACGGGTCAGGATGCGTGAGGGGCATTTTGGTAATTTTCTGCACAGGGGCAGAATGGTAATTTCTCATGGGCACTGTTTGATCGAGCAGCCGTGGATGGATGTTTTGTGCGATCGGTTCCAGGGATTGTTTATCAATTAGTGGACTGTTTTGGAGCAGCTTTGAAGTGTGATCGCACATGTGGGGAGCTGGCAATTGTTTGCACAACGTGGACACTGGTTTTGTTTAATGGTTTCGGGTCAGTGCGGGAACCTTTACACAGAGGATGGAAGAATGATTTGGGGTGCTTTAAACAACTGAATTGGATTAAAAACATTGTGAGTGAGTCGGGAGGATTCATTCTGGGCAAGTGAGGACTGTCGAATTGGAGAGAAACAGAGTTTGGAGAAATCTGGAAAAATTGAGGGAAAATCAGAATTTAAAATGTGTGGTGTTTTGGATGGAACCAAGGGCTGTAATACTCTTCTGGGTTCATTACGAACTCAACCGTATCGATTGGCAAGGGTATCGATCACGGTTTGGCCATGAACGCAGGTTCCAGTTTCTGGGGAATTTGGAGCTTGAGGGCGACCATCTACGGGTAAGAATTCCTGAAATTAGTTACGGATTAATGATTGGTTAGGTCATACGAAGCTTCTGTATCTTTTAGTTTGAAAACCAGGATGATTTGTGTGAGTTTCGAATGTTATGACCGTGAGTTTGAATTCGAGAGAATTGTTGGATTAAGGATTTATGGGTGTAATTAAGTTTACAGAACCACAATTAGACACAGGACGATCCTTTTAGCTGTTTGAATTAATGAAATTAAGTGGGAATTGACAGGTTTCTGGCCGGGTCAGATCGCGGGTAATCAGACCCGTTTACCAGTCATTCGGGTGAAGATGGTGACTGTAGCAGTCACTGTAGCAGGCGCGTGGTTTTCACGCGCAGCCACTCACGGCGGCGCGTGACGGCGCGTGGGCACGAATCTCGAGGTGAGGTCAACATGACTTTTATCCTATACATTGTAACGAACATTTTGGGATTGGTTTCGTGTCGATCGGACACCGTCTCGATATTGTTCGGGATGTCCGAGGATTTTAAATCCAGTTTAAAAATACTTCAAAATTCGGGAAAATTACGGGACTTGAATAGGATGTTAATGATGAGGTTAGTGATCCTCTAAATTGATTTGAACAGGATTGGGAGTCCCGGTGATAGTGAGGTGGCCCGGGAAGGCCTATGGCACGCGTATCGAGGCGCTCGGTTAAACGGTATGTGAGTGGACATTGGTTTCATAAATTCGATGCATGCATAACTGTTTTATGATTGTTATAATTATGATTAAATGATTTAGTTTGGATATCGGTGAATTTAAAATGATTTCACTCATTTCGAGGTGAATTACGTATTTGCACGTAAACCGAGATTTTCTGGATTTTCACCGATTTCCATAAATGTGGTTGGATATGATTTCATGAAACGGTTACGAACTTGAATAATGTAAATCGGGCCAGGGGCCCAGTTGAACTATGAAATCGGGCCAGGGGCCCAGTTGACATGTGGATCGGGCCAGGGGCCCTGTTAACTTGTGGAATCAGGCCAGGGGCCCAGTTGATTTCTACATGTGATTGCGGGTCGGGGACCCTAAAATGGAATTGAATAAATGTTTCCTGGTTTACATTTTATATATGTTCACATGCTGGAATCTATAAATGGTTTTGATGATATTCGGTTATGGCACGTTTCACGGTATTTGGGCATGAGACCCGTTTGATGAAACGTAACGATTGGTTCGGATTTTATCTATGTATACCTATATGTTTTGCATGTGGATATCAATAAAATGTATTTGGTACTGCACTGTATAGATCCTTCCATATTATATTGTCTCCTCCGGCGAGGTACCCCGGAGAGGTCACGGACGTCTAGTACGTCCAGCGTCTATGACGCTAAGCATCGGGGATGCTGTACCCGAACGGGGTTCGGGGATTGAACTCGGAAATTGAGACCCGAGTGGCACGCGTAGCCTTGTGATTGTGACCTTATTGACGTCAGGGACGTCAGACATCAGGGATGTCGGATTGGAGTGTATAGTGCAGCAACTAAAATTATGGTTATGGTTATTGTTATATGCCTTATGGTTTATATTACTGGATTTATGAAATAACTCTTGGATTGACTTTTGGAATTTGAAACTATGCTTGGTTTCCGGGCTAAGGCCCTAATGGTTATTTCTAAATATATATGGGATTATTGGTTTTTGGTGCGTGCATATGATTTTACTGAGGGGCATAAATGTCTTATAAATGTTTTCATCAGACTTGTTTATTTTCGTCCACTCACAGCTTTTGTTTTCAATGCCCTTCAGGTTGATTCCGGATACGACTGCAGCAGAGACTTGAGCATCGCACACCTCCTCCATCGATCCTTACGCACTCTGGAAGCCCGTTTGGGCAATGGCAATCGGTTATCCCTTGTCTGGCGCCTCTTGTCAGACGGGAGCACGTCACATTCCATGGTAATCCCGGGGGGGATTGGGATGGGTCGTGTCACAATCCCAATCGTACATATCTACGACTGACCAATTAGACCCTGTTAGATATCCACTCATCCACAGGTCAAGCCTCGAGTCAAATCATAAACGTTCCCACTCGCTCGAGTACGGATTAACTTCGAAAAGAAGTTCGGTCCAACTATTCCCATATCTAAACATTTATGATAGAGCGATAAGCTCGTCACCTAGCCGGATCAAGGCGGTCACAATACAAATCCGTTACCACGTCACCCGACTGGTAACACCACGATCCTAGATCGTCACCACATCTAAGGTCCACAACATCATAATCCAGATCCACCTAGGATCCACACATGTTCACAGCTAGCGATCCACCTGGAACCTGATCGTAGGGTCTTACACCCTCTAGAATTCTTGTCAACCACACAACACCCCCCAACTATTTTCACATCCAATCCTTCACTCAACAACGTAACACATCCACTATGTGGACCCCCTCCATTTACCTCACACCGATCCTTGTCCCCCCACCTAGGAAAGACCAAGGATGATCCAATACGATGTCATCAACATCCATCCTGTGTGAGTGCGAACACAACTCACTGCACCCACCGTACCAAATACCCAACATCGTCTGCCACCCAGCAGAAAATGGGAATCCCGTTTACCCCAACCTCGAGGAACGAAACTCCACCTGATGACCCTGAAACACACATGGGTCCACCTCCCAATACACGCTCATCGTACTGGTATCCGCGATCAACATCTGCCAGGGCAGAGAATAAGAAGTCAACCCCGATGACTTCCGAATACCAATCACCCATGATTTTCCTCATCTTTTCCTATTCAGTAATTCATTGTACCTTCTGGGAATATAAGGAACGCATGGTCACACCAGTCTCGGAGTTGACAACAATTCCCCAAATCCTCCAACTCTCATGACATAGGGAACGTCGTCCCAAGATTCCTCATGTCTCAAACATACCGTTTATCAACTAATCTCTTATCACCTCATCACTGTTGGGACTTATCCCAATACCTCACAATCTCTGCTGGATCCTATCCAGTCCATGAGTCAACCACTACTGAATCTCAAATACCAACGCACGCTCATCGTGACAGAGTCACACCCCAACTCGTGGCTTAACACAATCTCACTCACTAACACTAGCACCAGCGCTAGTACCAGCACCAATATACAAACATCCACACTAGCACACCGTGTGCAGAGTGGGTAGCCCCGGATCTCCGCTCATACCGAGCGACGTTCCCGCATCATCACTCGTACCCCGCAACCATGGGTACCACGATTCTGACAATCCACATCAGGATAATGAACGCTCCCTGATTTTCAACCACTACCACTACACCAAGCACCCACGACAATCAGCTATCTCCACAAGACCACCGTTCCACAAAACCAAGCCATAATTTCCTAACTCATTCAATACCTGACCATAAACCGGTCCTTGGCATCCTAAGTGCCAAACGTTCCCCAATCAGCCTTTCCGGCTCTTCTCGAGTCTTGACACCATATCATGACTCAACTCAAGTTCCTAACCCAAAATCCTGACTCCTCGTGAGTCCTACATCCGCATCTCGACTCCTCCTGAGTCCAATCTCATACCAAACCAACCATGTAATCCCTGACATTTCTAGTCCCCGAGCAATTTCCAATGCTCAACCACATTATATACGACCAATAGGGCCTAAGAGATAGTACAATTTGCCCACTTATGCGGCCTTCGAGCCACCGATCTCGTTGGTCCCTGCGACCCACGCAATTCCATGTCCAACAAATCGCAGTTCACAATGTACACTACCCGACATCTGACCCTCAAACCAGGGTCAATCTCACCCGAGATCTAACACGAGGTCCCAAACACCCTCGCCTACTCTTCTCACTACCAGGTCGCGCACGAGGCTTACGCTTCGGAGGCATGATGTGGCAACAGAATCAGCAACCTAGTGCTATGATACCAAATTGATAGGACCGCCCCCGAAAAGGGCATTGTTAACCGTGCCCGGTCCTGCTCCCGTCTGGTAAGACGACTGAAATCCCCAAGTTACCCTCAGCACGTGCCAGACCAGGGATAGCCACACATGCTTACTCATGCCTCCGCCTCCCGATCAGCGCGCCACGACCTGGAGGGTCAATAAAAACCAAAAGGTGTGAGTGGACAAAAATAAATTAGTTTATAAAAATAGTTACAAAAGACGTTTTTACCCTCCGTGTAAAACCAATGCATGCATACAAAAATCATTTCGCAGTCGGTTAACATTTTCAGCATAAGAAAACCCGCGTATCAAATTCCAACATAAGGAAAACTCGTATGAAACTTAAAATCATTTTTCCTTTCTCAACCATCGGGTCTTAGCCAGCAATCATAAACACCGGACCTCAGCCCCAACCACGTATCAAACCCCAGAACACAACATAATCCAAAACCATCAACCATAAAACCGGGAAACAGCCCCACACATCCGAAACATCAGAAACAACAATAAATCACAAGTCAAACATTTTGCTGGATATCAAGTGCGTCCGAGTCATTAAACTCAAAACCATGCGCATAATCAGGCTTTCCCGGGATATCAACGAGTCTTTAAACTCAAAACATAATCAATAGGCCTCGGGGGTATCACAATATCCGAGTCTTTAAACTCATGAGTCTTTAAACTCAATCCGGGTCTTTAAACCCAATTTTCGAGCCCGTCCCCGTCACCAATTAACCGAGTCTTTAAACTCAAAACATGCTCCAGCAATAGCACCGGGTCTTTAAACCCAAAACAGTTTTCAACGGGCCTTTAAACCCAAAACATTTGTCAATCACAACAACTCGGGATCCATCGTGATCCAAATTTCAACATTTTTGTCATAACAGGACTCATGGTCCGAATTTCCACATTCAAATCCCCAAATCTTACTTCACAAAACATAATCAAATCATCATTAAACACGGGGCATGTATAATCATACCGAATCACTTTATTAAATCCTCTTTTATTCCCGAATTCAAATTCGTAATAATGATTCCGTAAGCCGGCATCCGGAAGCATCATCCCGAACCCAAACCAAGAATACACTTTCAATTTCCGAAAACCGAAATCTCGTTAATCAAAGTTAATTTTATGCCCCGAGCATCAAGCCCGAAATCACCCTTTTCAAAATCCATTTTAATTCCTTGAAATCACTTCATTTCTCAAATCTCATTATCAAAACATCAAAACCACAATCATAATCATCAAAATAACGGTCCAATCACAACATACTTGAAATCTCGTAAAACGTGCAAAACCGTGACATACTCGAACTACGTGTCAAAATCGTAAACCATACTCACAATCGAAATCCAACATCTTAAAAACAGAATACGCACAAATCACATAAAATCATTCTTTAACCCATCATCAAAACGCAAGCGAAACCATATTCTCGAAATACATGCAACTCGCATGTATAGCAAAACTACGTATAAATATGGAAATCGAACTCAATCACAATTCATAATTATAATCATAGAAATCATAGAAATATTTATGCATGCATTAAATTTTGAAAGCAATGTCCACTCACACACCGTCCTTAGTGCTCGGTTTCGCGCCAGACGGTAATAAGCAACGCGTGCTGCCTGGGATCTCTCCGGGTCAATATCTCTGACATCCCAGATGTCTGACGTCCCAGACGTCGAATCATAGCAATCCTGCTCCTGAGTCACTATACGGTCCGGTAGCTCCGTACAATGACCCCTTGCAGGCAATGCACCGTGACTTTCCCAGTGCCCCAGACACTTGGAGGAGACCATCACATATCCTCGTATCAAGATGGTTTATGGAAAACAGTTTATTAATCATTTCAAAACATCTCAAGGGCCCTGCCCGAAATTTCCATAAAACCATCACAAGTCCAAACATCTGATTTATCAAATCCAAAACCATTTATTCAAATCCATTTAGGGTCCACGGCTCTAAATCGCATTTATAACCAACTGGGCCTCATGCCCGCTTTCGTAAACCAACTGGGCCCACGACCCGATTTTGTAAATCAACTGGGCCCCTGGCCCGATTACATAACTCAAATGGGTCTCAGCCCAATTTCGTAACAGTTGGGGCCTTGGCCCAATTTCATAAGGTAATTGGGCCCCCGACCCGATACGTAACTCAAACGGACTCCAAGTCCGAGGTTTCCAAAACAATTGGGTCTCATGCCCGAGTTCATCCTTCCAATTTCAAAACCATTTCATTCGACTGTTTCCAAAACCATAAGTATAGAAAATCAAAGTAAAATCGAAAATCTCGATTTACGTGCAAGCACGTAAATCACCTCGAAATGCGTGAAACCATATAGTTCACCAATATCCAAATCAAAATCATATCATCACAATCATAATCAATATAAAACAGTTATGCATGCATAAGATTATAAAACCAAAGTCCACTCACAGACCGTCCATAATTGGTCGTTTTCGCGCTGCACGCGTTCCCATAATTTCTGACATTTTCCAAGAATCTCGAATCCTGTCCGAAATCATTCTTTAGTGTCACTAAGGGCTCAAATAACAGCATACTAATTTCCCATAATTTTTCGGGAATTAAACGTTAGTTAAAAAAGTAACATAAACCTTCGGACCCTCGAAACAACATCGAAACGGTGTCCGATTAATTCGGAATCAACGCTAAAATGTTCGTTACACTGCATAGGACAAAAGTCATGTTGAACTCACCTTGAGAATCGGGCCCACGCACCCTCACGCGCCGCCATGAGTGGCTGCGCGTGAAACTCACGCGCCTGCTATTGTGCAAACACTGTTCATCGTCTTCACCCGTCCACCTGCTAAACGGGCCATTTAACCCGCGTCTTGACCCGTTCCAATCCCTGCGAATCTCGACTTGTATTCTTCAATTGACTCATACAAAAGCCTTGTTATGAATCTAATTACGGGTCTGTAACTTTAATTTCAACAAAACTTACCTTAATCCGTCCATCCCAGCTCGATTTTTCGATGAACTCCCGACCACTGTTCATCCCTTGAAGTGCATCAATCCTCATCGTTTTCTTCAATTGGTCCAGCTAAAAGCTTCGTACGGTTATCCTACACTGGTTTCCAAGCCCAATTGCATCTTCCAACCCCTCCAATTACACGACTCAATCCTCGATTTTACTGAAACTCTGTCGTGTCTGTTCTTAGTTCAACGGGCTTCGAACCTTGCAATACTTGATTTGGATCGATTAAGTGAGGTCCCAGAAGTGTGTTTCGAGTCTCAATTTGGCTTGGGCTGGCCTACACTTCAAATTCGGATTTGAAATTGTCCAAACACGGTTTCGGGTTTCTGGGTGCATTTCCACCCAGTCCCTCGTTCTTCCTCACCAATTCAGTCGCTCAGTTTCTCTTCAGTTCTCTGTCCCTCTCCAACCGTCCCATGAATTGATTAACTACTCCAATTAATCCATACAATGCGACCAGTGCTCTGTTTTTTTTTCTTGTTTTCCATTTCCAACCGCACCTAGCATTAAGAAAATTGACCCGAGCACTGCCCCTGCCATTGTTCCTACACTCAAGGCATAAAGAATTCAGCCACTCAGCCCAACCAATTTGTTCCATAAAAAATTGCACACCCGTGCTCTGCCTTGGAGGAATTCCCACAGAACCATACACGGCTGTCCCAAATTCAACAGCCAAATTACCAATTTGCCCTCACTTGACAAATTACCAAAATGCCCATCCTCGTTCTAAACTCGTAACTTGTCCGTCCGACATCCGTTTTCAGCGTGCCGCCTGTCGTTGTACTCAAGGCATCGAGACCTACCTAATGGTCCTCGAGCTGTGTGAAAATTAGTTGTCAATCAAAAAGTCAATATTTTCCCCATTTTCGTCCAAATTATGAAAATGCTCTTGAACTTCCGAACGTCATAACTTTTTCCCTGATAGTCGGAATTGGGCGTGCCACCTATTTATGAACTCGTGACGTCTCGAACTTCATCACGGTCATCGATCAAAGTCCATTTGACCGTCCAAAGTAAAAGTCAACATTTTACCCACGATTAAGGGCAAAACGGTCATTTTGCATCGATCGTCCGATTTCGTCCAACTAATCACCGATTAACCCCACTAATCATGATTAGTTACTAATCTAATCTAAAATTCGGGACGGGTCGTTACACTCTCGGACTTGGAGTCCATTTGATTTGACGAGGAATCGGAACGAGGGTTCGTTTGAGTTATACGATTGGGTCGAGGGCCCCGTTGGTTTACGATTCGGGCTTGAGGCCCATTTGAACTATGGTATCGGGCCTAAGTCCCAGTTGGTTATAATATCGGGCTTAGGACCCCTTTGGTTGTGAAATCGAGCTTAAGGCCCCGTTGATTTATGGTTTCGGCCTTAGAGCCCAGTTAGTCGTGAAATCGGGCTTGAGTCCCAGTTTAATTTATGAAATGAGAATTCGGGCATGATGACAGGACCCACCCCTAATCCCCCGGGATTAAGGGCTAATCCCCTGGGATTAAGGGCTAAATCCCGATTCCGTCTAACTTATGCATGGCACGAAGGCTAAACTGACGTCCAACCTGCATGTGACACGTAAGTCTGACAAGGGATTCTCGAACCAACCATCCGAAAAGGTACCGGTCCTCCCAGAGTATACCGAACTACTGTGGATCGCAGGTGTGATGTCTCCGTCTCTCTAGACCAACAGCCCGTGTCGCAACAACCTGTAGGGTATCGAAAACACGAAAAGATTGTGAGTGGACAAAAATAAAGTATAAATTTAAAAATAGTTCATAAAACAATTACAGTTATTCCCTCCATTTCAAAAACCAATGCATGCATATCAAATTCATGTTATAAAAACCATTCCATATAAAAACCGAACACAGGTTGTTTTTTCCAAATCCCGGGCCTCAGTCCAAAGCCATCGAAAACCATCTCATCCGGGCATAGCCCAAAACCATCGGAAAACCATTATTGAAAACCATACCACATTTCCATTCATCAAACCTGCTGGATCTATCCGAGTCTTTAAACTCAACCAGGCCTCAATATAATCTGAGTCTTTAAACTCCTAAGTCTTTAAACTCAATCCGGGTCTTTAAACCCAATTCAGGCCCGTCCCCCGTCATATCATAATCCGGGTCTTTAAACCCAATAATCAGATCCAGCAAATCCAATCCGTAAACCATTTGAAAACCTTTTTCCAATTCCGAATTCGAATCCGCAATCTCATCAGGATCCCGAATCCAAACCCAGAACTCTTATCCCTCTCCTTTCCAGATCCGAGTCCGCAACCATCATTCTGTAAGTTAGCATCCAGAATAACCATTTTGAACCCAACCCGGAATCCACTTTCAAGTTCCAGATCGAATCCCGAATCGTCATCCGGAAATCCGATTCAAAGACCCGAAATCACGTTTCTCAAAACCATTGTTTGAACTGGGCCTCTAAGCCCGAAATCACTTTCCAAAATCCTTTTACTTTCATTGAAATCAAACTGTATTTCAAATCCCGAAATCAAATCATTAAAACTGGGTTCAAATCACAACATCCATCAAAATCTCGTAAAACGTGAAATTCTGTAATTACCTCGAAAAACGTGCAAAATCGTAAATCATCAAGATCATAAATCAAATCATAGAATCAAGTATAGAAAATATATAGAAACATATATGCATGCATTAAAAGTTAGAAAACAAAGTCCACTCACAGAACATTCCGACGTCGCCTCGATACGCGCCCACTTAGGCCGTTTCCTGCCATTCCGTTATCCTCGGCTTTCCCGAACCTGTCCAAATCTCATAACGAGGTCACTAACTATTTAATTAAACTTATACTAAAGCCCCGGAATTTTCCCGTATTTTTACCTATTTTTAACCGAGGCTTTAAACCTTCGGTTATCCCGAAACATATCGAGACGATGTCTGATCGACTCGAAACTAGCGCCAAAATGTTCGTTACATCGAATACTTTAAAAGTTGTGTTGGAAAATTTCCCAAACTATGCCTCACGCACCCCCACGCGCCGCCCAAAAGGGCTACGCGTGAGGCCTACGTGCCACACTATTCACTATCTTCTTCCTCTGTCCAGCTCGGTCTGAACCGGTTCGAACCGGTTTGGCCGAACCGAACCGGCATGGACGGTTCACCAGTTTCTCTTGCCTATTTTGTTCTGTTTTCTACCATTTTTAATCCTATTAGGTTCGTCTATGTCTTCCCTACACAATTACACAAACAAAACAAGGACTTGGGGTCTATTTGTTACTCACCAAATCGTAAAACACGAACGATCTTTCCCTTCACCGTTCTAGCTTCTCCGGCCACCATTGGCTATGGGTTCATGTCCTAGGAGTTCACCTGAACTTCCAAATCAACAATCAAGTAACCAAATCGATCTACAATCAATAAATAACAACTTACCATTTTTGAATTTGAACGTTACCTCTCACGGTTTTACATCCCCCGACCACGACCGGCTTCGTGACCAACCTCAATCGATTCACAAGACCTCCAGCAACACAACTCAATGACTGAATTGGGCAATACTCAAGAAAAGCATGGTTTTCCCAATTAAAGGAAAAATAGGGGATTTACGGTTTTGCTCCTCCTTTCGCCGCCGTGGGCTCCGCCGTGGCCTCAATGTGGCCACCAGTCACTTCCACACACCCTCTCCTCCAACTTTCCTTCACACTTCATCTTCATCTGATCAAATTTTAAGGGGTTAAGGTTCAAAGTTGCTCCCTGTCCCTATTTTCTGTGGTTTGCTTAACCCGTGCACACACACCATGCCCGTTTAAACTGATTGGTGCAAAGTTCTACCACCATCCAGAGAAGGACAGATGTCCATTTCTCTGTGGTTAGAACTCCCCAGAACAGCCACTTGTCAACCACCAACTGGGCACAGATCCCAAGGAATCACAATGACCATTTTACCCTTGTTGCACAAATTACCGTTCTGCCCTTCACGTTCCTAGATCCATAACTTTTTCGTCCGAACTCCAATCGACATGTTCCGCCTGTCGTTATACTCAGGACGTCGAGAACTATCTAACGGTCCTTGGTTTGCGTGAAGAAACCTTGTCGTTTAAAAAGTCAACAAATGCCCCTATTTTTACCAAATTACGAAAATGCCCCCAACCTTCCGAACATCATAAATTCCTCCTCGGATGTCGGAATCGGGTGACACGACGCATCCAAATCCCTCGGGGATTACCGTGGAATGTGCCATGCTCCCGTCTGACAAGAGGTGTCAGACAAGGGATAACTTGATGCCACTGCCCAAACGGGCTTCCAGAGTGCGCAAGGATCGATGGAGGAGGTGTGCGATGTCCCAGTCTCTGCTGCAGTCGCATCCGTAATCAACCTGAAGGGCATTAAACACAAAAGTTGTGAGTGGACGAAAATAAACAAGTCTGTTTAAAACATTTATAAGACCTTTATGCCCCTCAGTAAAAACATATACAAGCAACAAAAACCAATAATCACATATTTATTTCAAAATAACCATTAGGGCCTTAGCCCGGAAACCATAAGCATAGTTTCAAATCCCAAAAGTCAATCCAAGAGTTATTTCATAAATCCAGTAATATACATTTATTATTTTTCCATCTCCGGCATTCCCGACGCCTAGCGTCCCTGACGCTTGACGTCCCCGACGTCATATCTCACGGTATTAAGCAACGCGTGATGCCCGGGGTCTCACTGGGTCCATATCTCTGACATCCTCGATGTCTGACGTCCTTGATGTCTAATCATAGCAATCCTGCTCCTGGATCACTATACGGGCCGGTAGCTCCGTACAATGACACCTCACAGGCAATGCACCGTGACTTCCCCAGTGTCCCCGACACATGGAGGAGACCAATATATATCCTCGTATCGAGATGGTTTTATGGAACACATTTTATTACTCATTTCCAAAATATCACAAGGGCCCTGCCCCGAATTTCCATAAAACTGTCATAAGTCCAAATAGTTGATTATCAAACCCGAAATCATTTATTCAATTCCATTTTAGGGTCCCCGACCCGAAATCACATATATAAATCAACTGGGCCCCTGGCCCGATTTCATAAGTCAACTAGGCCCCTGGCCCGATTTCTTAAATCAACTGGGCCCCTGGCCCAATTTCTTAAATCATCTGGGCCCCTGGCCCGAATTTACTTTATCAAATCTGTAACTGTTTCATAAAATCATATCTGAACCACAATTATGGAAATCAGTGCAAATCCGAAAAAACTCGATTTACGCGCAACCCGTAAATCGCCTCGAAATGCGTGAAATCACATAAATTCACCGATATCCAAATCAAAGCATATAAAAGCAATTATAACAATCATGAAACAGTTATGCATGCATCGAAATTATAAAACCAATGTCCACTCACAGACCGTTTAACTGAGCGCCTCGATACGCGTGCCATAGGGCTTCCCGGGCCACACCATTATCACCGGGACTCCCAATCCTGTCCAAATCACATTAGAGGGTCACTAACATCTTCATTAACATCCTATTAAAGTCCCGTAATTTTCTCGAATTTTTAACTATTTTAAAACTGGATTTAAAACCTTCGGACATCCCGAACAATTTCGAAACGGAGTCAGATTGACACGAAACCAACGCTAAAATGATCGTTACATTGTATAGGACATAAGTCATTTTGACCCCACCTCGAGATTCGTGCCCACGTGCCGTCACGCGCCGCCGTGAGTGGCTGCGCGTGAAAGCCATGCGCCTCCTACAGTGACTGCTACAGTCATCATCTTCACCCCGTTTCCACTGGTAAACGGGTCTGATTACCCGTGACCTGACCCGGCCAGAATCCTGTCAATTCCCATTTAATTTCATCAATTCAATCAACCAAAAGGATCGCCTTGTGTCCAATTAAGGTTCTGAGACCTCAAATACAAAAGAACTCACCTTAATCCAGCCAATTCGAAGTCGAACTTCGAAAAACAGACGAACACTGTTCATTCACCACTCTCGAGCAATTTCGATAGTTTTATTGAAATTGATCCAGTCAGAGGCTTCATAGAGTTCGTATAAGCTTGCTTCTCACGTCAATTCCACCCTTAAACCCCTCCAAATTCACGACTCAAGCTCGATTTTTCCTTCCTGTCACCAAGTCCGTTCGAAGCCAAAACAACATCAATTTACCTCCTTCTTGCACTGGATCGACTGGAAATGATCCCAGAGAACTAAATGAATCATCAATTTGCCCTGGGCTGGCCCAGAACCTCGAATTGGAAATTTGAATTTGTTTAACACAGTTTCGGGTTTTTCTGGGTAAACCTCCCCTCAGTCTCCCCGTTTTCCTCTCCATTTGTTGCTCTCAACACTCCACCTTTCCAGCAACGATTTCCACATTTCAAACCAATCATTCACCCGTTCTGATCAATATTCCTAATTGCAAAAATAATTCATCCGTCCAGTGCACTCTGTTCCCCACATGGAACTCACAGCAGTATCCATGGTGTCCACTACCTCAAATTCAATTAACAAATCCTTCCCCCATGTTACTAACAACACTAAACAATTCATGGACATATCGCACAAGTCATCCACTCAGTTCAATCATGGCTCCAACTCACGGCTGTTCAAAATCAACAGCCCAAATTACCATTTTGCCCCTGCTTGGCAAATTACCGAAATGTCCCTCACGCATCTAGACCAGCAACTTGGTCATTCGAACGCCGATTGACGCGTGCCACCTGTCTACGGACTCAGGGCATCGAGACCATCCTAATGGTCCTTGGCCCTCGGCCATCGGACCTCCCGATCAAAAAGTCAACATTTTCCCTTATTTCGTCCAAATTACGAAAATGCCCTTGACCTTCCGAACGTCATAACTTTCACCACGAATGTCGGAATCGAACGTGTCACCTGTCTATGAACTCGTGACGTCCCATACTACGTCACGGTCATTGGTCAAAGTCCATTTGACCGTCCGAATTAAAAGTCAACGTTTTGCCCACGACTAGGGGCAAAACGGTCATTTTGCACAATTCTTCCGATTTCGCTCAACTAATCCCAGATTAGTTAATCATAATTAAATATTATTAAATTATGATATTCGGGACGAGTCGTTACATCGGGCGTGCCACCTGTCTACGGACTCGTGAAGTCCCGAACTACGTCACGGTCATTGATCAATGCCCAATTGACCATCCGAACTAAAAGTCAACATTTTGCCCATTCTAGGGGCAACATCGTCAGTTTGCGCTAAACGTTTAAACGTAACCACCTAAGCACCGATTATCTTCACTAATCCGTCATTAACTACTAAGCTAATCCCGAATTCCGGGACGGGTCGTTATACATGATACCCTGTTGAACTGTGAATTTAGGCCGAGTCCTGTGAAGTTGATTTGAATCGGATTCGAGGAATCCTGTTGAGATGAACCGGGTATGAGACCCAGTTGAAATATATTTGAGAAAGGAAGTGTTTTGAATATGTATGATACCCTCCATATGATTTATATGGTCTCCTCCAGACGTAGTGTAACGCCCCAAAAAATCCAAAAATTGTAAAATATTAAAATAATGTGAAAATGACATTTTTACCCCTAGAAGGATATGGCTAAAAGTTGACTTTTTGTTTGGTATACTGTTTGTACATTTTTCTTGTGCCATTGTGTAGGTATCGGAACGCTGAATCCGTAGACAGGTGGCACGTCGAAAACGGAGTTCGGATGAAGAAGTTACGGGGTTGTGAAGTGTAGGGGTAAAATTGTAATTGTGCTTAAGAAGGGTAAAATGGTAATTTTGGGTGGATTATACTTGAACGGTGGAAGGATAATTACAACTCCAATTGACTTGCTGATTCATGCCATTAAATGACTCATGTAAAGCATCAAGTGACAAATGTCACTTCTTAGGGATGATTAGTGGCACTTAAGGAGTAAATTAATTAGTAAATTGAAGATTGTTAATTGATGAACAGTAACCGTACACGACCAAAACCTTCAAACACCGAAACAGAGAACATCCTATATTCATCTTGATCGATTGCAGTGGAGTCAAGTGTAATTGAGTAAGAGATTAGAGACAATTTGGAGAGAAAAACCGAGAAGAAACCGAACAAAACTCAGAGGAAACCCGTGCTGCACATACCTGAAAACCATCCAAAAACCTTGATCTCGATTTTAATTTTTGAGACAGTTTGGTGTGAAATTGAGGTGAGATTTAGCTTCCTGGGAGCTAAACGACTCGAACCCAATCAATTGGAACAAAAATTGGAGGTGAAATCGTGACGATCAGACGCTGCAACTGTTTGGAAAAATCGAGCTTGAGTCGAGTTACTTAGAGGTAAAATTTCATGAAATTGATCTTGATTTCGTGTTCATTATGGTCCTATCGTGCTTCTGGTGTGAATAATTGAAGAAAACATGTCGATTTGAGGTCAAACCCGAATTAGGATCCGATGAGTGTTCTTCGTGAGTCGAAGCGTTTTATGGTTTAATTGATTCAATTGAAGGCACAGAACTATCAGTTAGATTGGATAGATATTAATGAGTGAAAGAACGGAAGGAATTGAGTTAGAATCAAGGGAAAACGAGTCGGGTCTGATCGCGGGTCTACAACCCGAATACCAGAGAAATGGGCGAGAGAGAGATACTGTAGCAGGCACTGTTCACGGCGCGTGACCGGGAATTTGAAGATGGGTTCAACATACTTTTTAATGTTCTCGATGATACGGACCTATTGGCGTTAGTTTCGGGTCAATCGGAGATAAATTGAGGATAGTTTTACGTATCCGAAACGTATAGGTTATGTTTTAAATAATATTATTTTATTCCGACGATTCGGAAATTCGTACCTAAGATTATATGATACTCTAGTGACCCTATTTACATGTTTGACAGGCCAAAATATTCTCGGGACATCGGACGAGAACGAACAGCTCGAATCCGAGCAATCTGGACGGTGTGTGAGTGGGCTTTTGTTTTCTACCCTAAATGCATGCATATATGTTTTAACTGCTTTTAAATGCTTATAATATGATTTAAATTGACTTGCCATGATTAATGATGTGATATGATGATTTCCGGACTTTGTGAATATTATATTATTATTATATTGCTTTTGGACGCGAATTTCGAGAAAATCATAAAATTGTGATTTTGGGCGATGATCTGAGATTTGAGATGGCTTTTGACTTTGAAATTAAATTACATGATTTAATTGAAGAAATTGAATTATAAATGATCTGTTAGATTATGGAATTTACTTGTGCTGTGGAAATGCTATATTTCAGGTAGAAACCCTGTTGAACTATTGATTTGATTTTGAGATTTAAATAGTTTTAAAATGAGATTCTTGATTAGTGGTATCATCCTCGGTGATTTGATGGTCTCCTCCAGACGTCGTAGATCCTGAAGTAGTCACGATCCACTACCTGGAGATGAGTAGCTCCGAGGGGAGGCTCGATCTCAGGAGTGTGAGTTTATATTGATATCCTCCAGACGTCGTTGATCCTGGAGATGATATCATCCCAGACGTCGTTGATCCTGGGGAGGTATTCGGACGTGAGACACCCGAGTTGCACGCGTTGCATTGATATCGTGACTGGTTATTGAATATTAAGATTGGATGTTGAGGATGGTGGTATCATGATTGATTTTGGAATTAAAATTAACTGTTTTCTTTTACCTTTGATTTATAGAACTCATGTTTTATATGATATGCGTGCATGTTTGTGAAAACTGGAGGGTAAGACTATTTTGATAAAGGTATTTCTAAACCTTTATTTTTTTCCACTCACACCTTTACTGTTTTTGTACCCTCCAGGCCCGTGCACAGGTACTGAGGCTCGTATTGAGGCAGAAGAATAAACAAACCGTTGCATACTCGAGTTCTGACCGTGTAGGACTTTAATCCTTGTTTGTAAATATTTCTTATGCTCTGTAAACCGGTTGACGACTGAGATAGTCAACGGTCCTAAAGACGTACCTATCCCTGGTCTGACTATGTGTGTTGTTGGTTATGTTATATTATGTACTTATATATATATATTTGGACTACTTTTGGTATTTTAAAATCATAGTCAGACGGGAGCAGGATCATTCGCGATTATCGAGGAATAATCGGGATGGGTCCTGTCAAATTGGTATCAGAGCATAGGTTGCAGTCTGAGTTAGGCTCATGGTGTGCATGGGTTGTTAAACTAATCTATTTCTGTTTACAGCTACCTCAAAATGCCTCCGCGACGCGAGCCTCGTGCACAGCCTGGCGAAGAGATAGAGGGTCCAGATGTCGAAAGAGCTCAACGTTTAGGGGCCACTAGCTTTACGGGCCAGACCAACCCAGACGAAGCCTATGATTGGATTACCCAGTTGGAGAGGATTTTTGAGATCATGCGATGTCCATCCGGAGATATGGTTCCCTTAGCCACGTTTATGCTGAGTATTCAGGCGTATAGATGGTGGCGCGGCTTACAGTTGACGGGATTGGATGCTAGCACCCTGACTTGGGAGGATTTCAGGCATTGTTTCCTAGATCAATTCTATCCTCGTTCCTTTCGTAATGCCAAGGAAGTGGAGTTCCTTCAGCTGCAACAAGGAAATATTTCTGTGGCTGATTATGAACAGAAGTTCTTGAATTTAGCAAATTTCGCTCCTCTGTATGTGGCCAATGAAGAAGATAAGTGCAGAAGGTTTGAACAGGGGTTACGGAATGAGATCCGTGGTGCTGTAACAGTGGGATCGTTTGCTACTCTGAGAGAGTTATCTGATGATGCCGCTAGAGTTGAGGCAACATTACCAGTACGACATCAGTTTTCGAGTTTCGGCCGGCGCCGAGAGCGATCATATCAGGGAGTCCCGAACCAAAGATGGCCAAAAAGGGGTGGTTTTAGTTCTGGATCTTCTGGTGGTACTCGACCGAGTTATAGCAGTGGAGGAGGTACGCAGAGATTTGGTGTTCGCCCTCAGGCAACAACTCCGTCCAGTGGAACATCTGTGGGATCTACTGCGAGACAGAGTGAGAGATCTAGTCGGCCGAGTTCAGTGACTTGTTTTTCTTGTGGAGAGCCTGGACACATTATAAGGAACTGCCCATACCGGTCAGGTAACAGTGGTACAGGTCGGGGGACAGCAGAGCAGAATTTGAATACAGCCTCGACTTCTGACGCAACTGGAGGACACAGAGTTGGTCGCCGACGTGGTGGATCACGGGGACGTGGTCAGACTTCAGGACCACAGGCTCGAGTGTTTGCAGTAACCCAACAAGAGGCCCGAGCAACTCCAGGAGTGGTGACAGGTATGCTTCCTATTTTTGGTCATGATGCACGTACCTTAATAGACCCGGGAGCTACGCATTCTTTTGTTTCTTGCACTTATGCAACCTTAGCTGATAGAGAGATTTCTGCACTCGGTTGTAATATGGGAGTCGGTACGCCGACCGGTGATGTTTATGTAGTCAACCAAGTGATACGAGATTATCCTGTATTGATAGGGGGTGTGCATCTAGTAGCTGACTTAATTTTGTTAGATTTATGTGATTTTGATGTTATCCTTGGGATGGATTGGCTGACAACCCATCATGCCTCGATCGAATGTTTCGAGAATAAGGTACTACTCCGGAGCCCAGGGTTACCGGAGGTGCTATTTCAGGGAGATCGGAGAGCGTTACCCACCAAAATCATATCCGCTCTCACAGCAGAGAAATTGTTGAGGAAGGGTTGTCAGGGCTATTTAGCACAGGTGATTGATGTACGAGATTCACCAGTTAAGGCCGGCGATATCCCCATAGTATGTGAGTTTTCGAATGTGTTTCCTGCGGATTTGCCAGGGTTACCACCACATAGGGAGGTGGAGTTCACTATTGATTTGATCCCTGGTACACGACCCATTTCATTGTCTCCTTATCATATGGCCCCAGCTGAATTGAAGGAACTGAAGGTGCAACTACAAGATCTAATTGACATGGGGTTCATTCGACCGAGCGAATCACCGTGGGGAGCCCCCGTGTTATTTGTAAAGAAGAAAGAAGGCAGTTTGAGATTGTGCATGGATTACAGACAGCTCAACAAGGTCACAATCAAGAATAAGTATCCTTTGCCCAGGATTGATGATTTGTTTGATCAATTAAGGGGGGCCAAGTATTTCTCGAAGATTGATCTCCGTTCTGGTTATCATCAGTTGAGGATTCGGGAAGAAGATATTCCAAAAACAGCATTCCGAACTCGGTATGGTCATTATGAGTTTCTAGTAATGCCGTTTGGGTTAACCAATGCACCGACGGCATTTATGGATCTAATGAACCGAGTATTCCGGAAGTATCTGGATCAGTTTGTCATTGTATTTATTGATGATATTTTGGTGTATTCTAAGAGTAAAAAGTTGCATGAGAAACATATGAGATTTGTGCTTGAGACACTGAGGGAGAATAAGTTGTATGCGAAGTTGAGTAAGTGCCAATTTTGGCTAACCAGTGTGGGATTTCTGGGGCATGTGATTTCTGCAGAAGGCATTTGTGTTGATCCCCTGAAGATTGAGGCAGTCGCAAAATGGGAACAACCGAAGACAGTAACCGAAGTGAGAAGCTTTTTGGGATTGGCCGGTTACTACAGACGTTTTGTCGAAAGATTTGCTACTATTGCTGCTCCACTGACCCAATTGACCAGAAAGGGAGTTAAGTTCATTTGGAATGAAGCTTGTGAACAGAGTTTTCAAGAACTGAAGAAACGATTGACATCTGCCCCTGTGTTGGTTCTTCCGGACGATAGTGGTGAATTTGATGTATATACGGATGCATCCTTGCATGGATTGGGGTGCGTGTTGATGCAACATGGTAAGGTAATTGCTTATGCCTCTCGAAAATTAAAACCACATGAACACAATTACCCTACCCACGATCTAGAGTTGGCTGCAGTGGTGCATGCACTTAAGATTTGGCGACACTATTTATATGGTGCCACTTGTAGACTTTTTACGGATCACAAAAGTTTAAAGTACTTTTTCACACAAAAAGAGTTAAATGTACGGCAAAGAAGATGGCTGGAATTGCTTAAAGATTATGACTGCACGATCGAATATCATCCAGGGAAAGCAAACATAGTGGCGGATGCGTTGAGAAGGAAGTCAGCACAGTCTATAGCTCATTTGCAGATGGTACATTTACCCTTATTGGTTGAGCTTCGTCGGACTGGTGCTATGTTGAAACTGGATAACCAAGGTGGTTTGGTAGCAAGTTTTCAGGTTCGACCAATTCTACTTGATCAGGTAATTGAAGCTCAGTTCCAAGACCCTATCTTATGTATTCTCCGGATTGAAGTGGAAGCTGGGGAACGACAGGATTATGCAGTGAGTGAGGATGGAGCCTTGACAAAAGAAGGCAGATTGTGTGTTCCTGCTGATGCTGTGTTAAAGAAGGAAATTCTGGATGAAGCTCATAGTTCAGCATACGCTATGCACCCAGGAGGAACTAAGATGTACCGTACGCTCCGAGAACATTACTGGTGGCCTGGAATGAAACGAGAAATTGCTGAATATATGAGCAAATGTTTGATATGCCAACAAGTAAAAGCCGAAAGACAAAGACCTTATGGAGCACTGCAACCGCTTCCTATCCCAGAATGGAAATGGGACCATATAACCATGGACTTTGTATTTAAACTTCCGAGGACGCCCAGAGGCCACGATGGAGTTTGGGTGATTGTGGACAGGCTTACCAAATCAGCGCATTTCTTACCTGTAAAGGAAGATTTTCAGATGTCCCAGTATGCTAATTCATTCATTAATGAGATCATCCGGTTACATGGTACACCTGCCTCTATTATTTCAGATCGAGATCCACGATTTACCTCTAGATTTTGGCAAAGTTTACAGGAAGCTTTTGGGACGAGATTGCATTTCAGTACGGCGTTCCACCCTCAGACAGACGGACAGTCAGAACGAACTATCCAGATCCTGGAAGATATGATGAGGGCATGTGTTCTACAATTTCAGGGAACTTGGGAGTCACACTTACCATTGATGGAATTCTCCTACAACAATAGCTACCAGGCGAGCATTGGGATGACACCTTATGAAGCTTTATATGGACGACAATGCAGAACTCCTTTGTGTTGGACAGAAGTGGGCGAAAGAAAATTGTCTAAGTCTGAATTGATTGATCTGACGACGGAGAAGGTCAAGCTTATCCGGGAGAGACTCAAGGCGGCCCAGGACAGGCAAAAGAGCTACATGGATCGACGGACGAGAGATCTTGAATTTGTCGTTGGAGATTGGGTTTTCCTGAAGTTATCACCTTGGAAAGGCATAGTACGATTTGGCAGACGTGGGAAATTAAGCCCCCGTTTTATCGGACCTTATGAGATTATCGAGCGGATCGGCCGAGTGGCTTACAGACTAGCATTACCTTCCGAGCTTTCCAGAGTTCATAATGTCTTTCATGTGTCAATGTTGCGAAAGTATGTGTATGACAAGTCCCATGTACTAGAAGAGCAACCTATTGAGCTCAGGGAAGATCTAAGCTTTGAGGAACAACCTGTGCAGATCTTGGATTGAAAAGATAAGGTACTCCGCCGAAAGACAATACCCCTAGTGAAAGTGCTTTGGAGAAATCAGAATGTAGAAGAAGCTACTTGGGAACCCGAAGCTCAGATGCGAGAATAGTATCCGTACTTGTTTCCGTGAAATTTCGGGGACGAAATTTCCCAAGGGGGGAAGGTTGTAACGCCCCGAAAAATCCAAAAATTGTAAAATATTAAAATAATTTGAAAATGACGTTTTTACCACTGGAAGGATATGGCTAAAAGTTGACTTTTTGTTTGGTATACTGTTTGTACATTTTTCTTGTGCCATTGTGTAGGTCTCGGAACGCTGAATCCGTAGACAGGTGGCACGTCGAAAACAGAGTTCGGATGAAGAAGTTACGGGGTTGTGAAGTGTAGGGGTAAAACGGTAATTGTGCTTAAGAAGGGTAAAATGGTAATTTTGGGTGGATTATACTTGAACGGTGGAAGGATAATTACAACTCCAATTGACTTGCTGATTCATGCCATTAAATGACTCATGTAAAGCATCAAGTGACAAATGTCACTTCTTAGGGATGATTAGTGCACTTAAGGAGTAAATTAATTAGTTAATTGAAGATTGTTAATTGATGAACAGTAACCGTACACGACCAAAACCTTCAAACACCAAAACAGAGAACATCCTATATTCATCTTGATCGATTGCAGTGGAGTCAAGTGTAATTGAGTAAGAGATTAGAGACAATTTGGAGAGAAAAACCGAGAAGAAACCGAACAAAACTCAGAGGAAACCCGTGCTGCACATACCCGAAAACCATCCAAAAATCTTGATCTCGATTTTAATTTTTGAGACAGTTTGGTGTGAAATTGAGGTGAGATTTAGCTTCCTGGGAGCTAAACGACTCGAACCCAATCAATTGGAACAAAAATTGGAGGTGAAATCGTGACGATCAGACGCTGCAACTGTTTGGAAAAATCGAGCTTGAGTCGAGTTACTTAGAGGTAAAATTTCATGAAATTGATCTTGATTTCGTGTTCATTATGGTCCTATGGTGCTTCTGGTGTGAATAATTGAAGAAAACAGGTCGATTTGAGGTCAAACCCGAATTAGGATCCGATGAGTGTTCTTCGTGAGTCGAAGCGTTTTATGGTTTAATTGATTCAATTGAAGGCATAGAACTATCAGTTAGATTGGATAGATATTAATGAGTGAAAGAACGGAAGGAATTGAGTTAGAATCAAGGGAAAATGAGTCGGGTCTGATCGCGGGTCTACAACCCGAATACCAGAGAAATGGGCGAGAGAGAGATACTGTAGCAGGCACTGTTCACGGCTCGTGGCTGTCACGCGCAGCCGCTTGCGGCGGCGCGTGATCGGGAATTTGAAGATGGGTTCAACATACTTTTTAATGTTCTCGATGATACGGACCTATTGGCGTTAGTTTCGGGTCAATCGGAGATAAATTGAGGATAGTTTTACGTATCCGAAGCGTATAGGTTATGTTTTAAATAATATTATTTTATTCCGAAGATTCGGAAATTCGTACCTAAGATTATATGATACTCTAGTGACCCTATTTACATGTTTGACAGGCCGAAATATTCTCGGGACATCGGACGAGAACGAACAGCTCGAATCCGAGCAATCTGGATGGTGTGTGAGTGGGCTTTTGTTTTCTACCCTAAATGCATGCATATATGTTTTAACTGCTTTTAAATGCTTATAATATGATTTAAATTGACTTTCCATGATTAATGATGTGATATGATGATTTTCGAACTTTGGGAATATTATATTATTATTATATTGCTTTTGGGCGCGAATTTCGAGAAAATCATAAAATTGTGATTTTGGGCGATGATCTGAGATTTGAGATGGCTTTTGACTTTGAAATTAAATTACATGATTTAATTGAAGAAATTGAATTATAAATGATCTGTTAGATTATGGAATTTACATGTGCTGTGGAAATGCTATATTTCGGGTAGAAACCCTGTTGAACTATTGATTTGATTTTGAGATTTAAATAGTTTTAAAATGAGATTCTTGATTAGTGGTATCATCCTCGGTGATTTGATGGTCTCCTCCAGACGTCGTAGATCCTGGAGTAGTCACGATCCACTGCCTGGAGATGAGTAGCTCCGAGGGGAGGCTCGATCTCAGGAGTGTGAGTTTATATTGATATCCTCTAGACGTCGTTGATCCTGGAGATGATATCACCCCAGACGTCGTTGATCCTGGGGAGGTACTTGGACGTGAGACACCCGAGTTGCACGCGTTGCATTGATATCGTGACGGGTTATTGAATATTAAGATTGGATGTTGAGGATGGTAGTATCATGATTGATTTTGGAATTAAAATTAACTGTTTTCTTTTACCTTTGATTTATAGAACTCATGTTTTATATGATATGCATGCATGTTTGTGAAAACTGGAGGGTAAGGCTATTTTGATAAAGGTATTTCTAAACCTTTATTTTTGTCCACTCACACCTTTACTGTTTTTGTACCCTCCAGGCCCGTGCACAGGTACTGAGGCTCGTATTGAGGCAGAAGAATAAACAGACCGTTGCATACTCGAGTTCTGACCGCGTAGGACTTTAATACTTGTTTGTAAATATTTCTTATGCTCTGTAAACCGGTTGACGACTGAGATAGTCAACTGTCCTAAAGACGTACCTATCCCTGATCTGACTATGTGTGTTGTTGTTTATGTTATATTATGTACTTATATATATATTTGGACTACTTTTGGTATTTTAAAATTATAGTCAGACGGGAGCAGGATCATTCGCGATTATCGAGCAATAATCGGGATGGGTCCTGTCACGTCGACCTGGAGAGTCACGATCTACAGACCAGAATGGGTATCCCCATAGGGACCCCGTTCCAAAAGTGGGAGTTATGATGTGGTCCCGGACCAGATTCTGGAGAGATGATCGGACTAGGTTCGAAGATAGAGCCTTCGAGATGGAGAATTCCTGGGGGTAGACTCGGAGTGAGACCGTGAGTAGTGTGCACACTAGTATAGAGATGAAATCGTGACATATATTGGGGATGTGTGCCCCTAGTTGGCATCTTCTCGGAAGTGCCGCGGATGGGTTATACATATGCACATGCGTATGAGGTTCTTACGGAAAGTGATTTGGGGCGGAGACCCCGTGTTCCATGTTTTAAGACGGGGACCCATAAATGACTTTATGGTTCATGATGGTTTATGGGGACCGGGCATGAACCCTTGAAAGGTTTTGAGAATGTTTTCAAATGGTTTTATGAATGTTTTAGTAAATGATTTTTGAATGCACGCATATGCTTTTAGTGATGGGCATAAAGTATATTTTGTGAAAATGTTTATTAAAATATTATTTTGTCCACTCACAGTTTTTGTGGTTTTAATGCCCTTCAGGTTGATCGCAGATGCGGGCTGTAGTAGGGATCAAGACATCACAATTCTCCTCCTACGATCTTGGCGTACTTTGGAAGCCCCGGTGAGGGCTAGAGACTAAATTATCCCTGGTTTGAAACTTCGTGTCAGACGGGAGCAGGCATGTCACACGTTAATCCCGGGGGATTTGGGATGGGTCCTGACATAGGCATTCGACATTAGGGTTATAACTTACTTCGCCTTTGAGAAGAAGGCGAAATTTTTGTGTTACCTTCAAGTAGGGGCTTTTGCTTCCTTAAAGAAGGCTTGACGTGCTTTATAAAAAAAAAAAAATTGTTAGGTGGTTCCAGGAGGACGACTTGAAATGACTTCTAGGAAGCAGACTTGCAATACTTCCTAGAGGAAGGTTTGGATGATTTGCATGGCGAAAGTCTAGGTTCTTTGCATGACAAAGGATTAGATGCTTCACATGACGAAGGCTTAGATACTTCGCAGGGTGAAATTTTAGATGCTTTGCATGGCAAAGGCTTAGATACTTTGCAGAGCGAAGGTTTAGATGATTCACAAGATGAAGGCTTAGATACTTCACAGGGTGAAGGTTTAGATGCTTTGCATGGTGAAAACTAAGATACTTTACGGGGAGAATGTTTAGATGTTTCGCATGACGAAGGGTTTTTTACTTCGTAGGACGAAGGCTTTGCTTCCTGAATGAAGACTTGAATGCTTAGTTGCTTCCTGAAGGAAGACTTGAATGCTTTTGGGTGAAACATTTGAAATACTTCCTAGATGAAGGCTTGTGGTGCTTCTCAGAGGAAGGCTTGGATTGTTTTGAGTACTTCTCAAAAGAAGTCATGCAAATTGTATATGATGTACATATGTGTTTGTATAAATTCAATAAAATTTGAAAATTTTATTGATAATTACAAGGCTCTTGAATACAAGGCTCTTCAATTTAGAAGATAACATAAAAAAACAAAATAGAAACTTTCCTAGGCTTCTATGTCACTTGAACTTTGGATTAACATGCATCTTATGGCAAGCGATGGCAGGATTAATTTTGTTGGCATGTAGTTAGTTTATGCGGATCATTTTGATGCATGCTCCATGGGTCTTTTGTTCTCTAGATGATCTACAGTTTTCTATTTGATGTATTCAGTATAATGTCCTTCGTTCACGTGATTTTGTAGATATCTCTCAAAAGATATACATGTGTTGATGTTGTGTGTAAGACCCGTGTCTTGGAGGGAACGGTGAATAATCCCACATTCCTGCGAGGGGGGAATGGTCTGGGAAGGGAATAGTGGTGTGCCTTAAAGGTGTAGGCACACACCTATCTAGCATGAGGCCTTTTGGGAGCTCAGTGGCTTTGGGGGGGATTGGAACCCCAAAGTTAAGCGAGTTGAGGCTGGTGCAATTCCAGATGGGTGACCCCCTGGGAAGTTGCACCGTGAGCTCCCGAAAACAAAACCGTGAGGGCGAGGCCCAAAGCGAACAATATCGTGCTAGATCAATCGGACCTGACAGAAGAGGGTTGGGTCCTGAAAATTTGGTATCAGAGCCAGACCCCGACTGGGAAGTGTGCCAGCGAGGACGCTGGGCCCTAAGGGGGGTAGATTGTAAGATCCGTGTCCTGGAGGGAACGGTGAATAATCCCACATTCCTGCGAGGGGGGAATGGTCTGGGAAGGGAATGGTGGTGTGCCTTAAAGGTGTAGGCACACACCTATCTAGCATGAGGCCTTTTGGGAGCTCAGTGGCTTTGGGGGGGATTGGAACCCCAAAGTTAAGCGAGTTGAGGCTGGTGCAATTCCAGATGGGTGACCCCCTGGGAAGTTGCACCGTGAGCTCCCGAAAACAAAACCGTGAGGGCGAGGCCCAAAGCGGACAATATCGTGCTAGATCAATCGGGACCTGACAGAAGAGGGTCGGGTCCTGACATTGTGCCCATATCATTCATGATAGGCACACCATTTGGCTTTATCAGCGTTCTCCTGATCACCTTTGATAGGTCCTGGTTTCTTGAACCATGCATTGTCCTTGATCTCATTATAAATCTGGTGGATTGGTATTGAGAATTGCAAGTTAGGCTTCCCAATGGCTGCAACCCTGGAAGTTTGGTTCGTCTTGCGCTTGTTAGACCCCCATATGGAAATTTATTGTTGACCTCCTCTTTGCGTGGTGATGATGGTTTTGAGGCTTTCTCGCTTGTCCCGGCATGATCTGGTGCATAGGTCGTATTCTTTTCATCCTCCGAGCATGTATGTTTCTCTTCCAAGGAGATCATTTTGGTGAGGCTGTAAGCATTGTTCATAACAATGTCTCTGTAAAGATAGCAATCCTAAGGAAGCCCTTCCTTGAATGTCATTGCCGCAACTAGATCAGTTCATCAAACAATGCGAGACTTTTCTTCTCAATATCTCCAAATGTATTGATGTAGAGTCTCTTTCGATCTCTTTCTGACAGTCATTCACTTCCACGTGCAAAGTTGTGAATACTCCTTCAAAAGCAAAATCTAACTCTTTAAAAAGACAATAGATCTCTGTGGGAAATAGTTGAACCATGTCATGACTTGGCCCTACAAAGAGGCTTGAAACACCTTGCACATAAATGCATCATTATGTCTATGAGGCACTATGACTCCTCAATAATAGTTAGTATGTTTCATTGGGTCAAAGGTCCCTTTGAACTTATTAAAGTTCAGAGTTGCAAACCATTAAAGAAACGCTTTTTCTTCTATGTCCCTCACGAAAGGTGAGGTTGATGATGATTGAATTTGACAGCGTAGATCATCTTCTAGATCGCTATCATGTTGGATTCCTCGAAGGCATTGATCCAAACTTCTTTGGACACCATTAACTTGCAACGTGCCTCGATAGGGTGTGGAGTCGTTTCGAGCCAAATGTCATCGACCACCTCGGACCTCAGTTTCCAAGTTCTGAGAGTTTATTGGTGAGTACATCCCATCCTCCTCACTACGATACCTAGTGCGCCTCATGCTACTGTGAGCATCTTGGGAAGTTACATGTCGCCTTCGATTTCCATGTGCATGCTCAATTCGTGACAAAGCCTCAATGCGCTTTCCAATTCAATCGTGTGCTGGCAATCTCGATTGTTGTTGACTTTTTGCCCTGCAAGTATGACTTTCCTCACCATAATCACTTAGAGATGTATCACGAGACATTGTTCGAAATCAAACGGTTTCTTGGCCATGACGGCTTAAAATGTAATCTTGCCTACTCTGAAGGGTAGTACGCCTCCCACTAGTTTGGGTTGATCCTCGCTCTACCAGAATTTGCTGCAGAAACTCAGACTACATATGTACTTGGTTGCTTAGCCTTTCGACATAATTGGACATATTGTCTTGAGGAAATAAGTGTTGAGGTGTGCGAGGATGACACATATCATGTCGAGACCTTTGCCTCGTGCTCTGGCGTTGCTGGTCTATTTTATGCCTCTCTCTCATTTGATTTTTCTCTGATGTTTCATGAAGACCATTCAAAAAACTTTAGAGATCTTCACTTGCATGGCGTTGATTCGGGATTTTTTTGTCCCCATATGTTTATTGGAAGAATCCCGATGCAGATGGTGGCAGTGCTAGAGTGAGAAGATCGGAAAGGTTCCGAAGCTAATAGCAGAAGTTGGCCCTTATGTCCCAGTAGGCGCTTGTGTCGTCACACGGCAGAGATGACCTAGTGATTCATTCTCATTTTTAGTGTGTGCTCTGCTCTCACTATGTGTTGTAGAGACAAAAGCATCAACTTTGGATGAACAAGTGGATCATCATGTTCTTGCCATGATCGAAGAACAAACTGAATGATGAACAAAGTTCAAGAACGACGAATAAAGTCGATGAACGAAGTTTTGAAGAACGACGAAAGAAGTTCAAGAACGATGAACAAAGTTTTCAAGAACAACAAACGAAGTTCAAGAGCGACGAATAAAGTAGATGAACGACGAACAAAGTTTATGAACGACGAACGAACTAGAAAGCACTTCTTGAGTATTTCTCAATTCAATACTCAATGAAAGCACCAATTGTTGAAGCAAAAATTGTTCGACATGAAAGAGAAATGCATGACAATTGATTAATCACGAAGGTTAGTGTTAGACACAAGTCACACAAGCTAGGAGGAAAATCTTAATTAATCACGTTTAACACTAACCGAAAGGTAATTAATTATTTGGTTCTTAAAGTCATAGTTGAAGTTGAACTCAAAACTCTCTGAATATATTGCAGTCTCATCTCCATCGCCCAATATGTTGCCTGCCTTAGCCGCCTGTCTCTCTCATGGCTGCAAACTAGAAATGTGAAACACGTGCTATATATTAATTATCTAATAAAATGCATGTGCGAAAGCAGAAATGTACATGTGCTACCTAGATTGTTATTTTCCAAGGACCATCGAATATGCCTCAAGAAAGCAGATTTTAAACCTTACAGCTCAAGTTCCTTTATCAAAAACATGCAATAATAAAAGAAAACGACTTCTTTAAAAAAATTACTGACCAAATTGAATCTGCAATGAGAAATTCAATGTAGTACAGATATCAACTTAATTATCTGTATCAAACTAGCTAGTTTCAGAAAGAATCTGATGGAAATCTTTGGACAAGCTAGTGGTGAAGAAGGTGGGAGCAAACTCCATGCCCGATCATTGGAGAAGTACAAAAAGTGATTAAGGATGAAGAGATAAATTAAAGGAAAAAAAAGAAAAGCAAGTAAATCAAAAATCACATGGTGCATTGAACTAGCTAGTTAATTTACACTTACAGTCATGTCTCCCACCATGTTTTGTTAATTATTTCCTGCAATTTGATAATGCAGATTAGCCCTTAATCATACTCCACTAATCCCGGCCATCACACGCAAAAGAAAAAAAATACTGTATGAATTGGGGCAAGCAAATGTTTAAATTTTGGCATTCAATATTTGATGGTTTCTGGTGTAGGTAGCTAGCTATAGCGGTAGTGCAAATTATGATAAAATGGAAGTGGTCTGGCCACCATTAATTGGATGAATGAACTGCGCGCAGTTGACTGAACCCTAATTAAACTAATTAATTGCTTGCGCTGTGGTTGAGTTTGTTTGATTAAAGATTGAATCATCATTATAGTCAATAAGCTTTGTCTTCTAATTAATAAGATTAATTTAAGTAGTGACTAGTGAGTGAGTCACAATATAGATGGAGATGAGAAAAGGCAGTATTAATATTGATGTAGGCTTGTGCACCACAAGCACAAGTTTGATTGGTGATCATCCATGCACTTGTTCTTTCTCTATTACATTCGAGTGTAAGCTGTAAATGTCATTACTAGTATTATATCCTGTATATGTTTTTTCCTTATAGGTTTAATAACAAGTCATGCATGCTCTCACTAAAAAGGAAAAAAAAAATTCCTCACTAAAAATATTAACTATTGCTATATATTTACCAAATCTTTTATTGGATTATATATATATATATGATTTAATTCATCAAATTGGATTGGATTGGATTGGATTGAAACTCCGATAATCCAATTCTCAGTGTTAGACATAATTAATTAAGTGACTGGCTAGCTAGTCGTCTGTTTGGATAATCCAGCCTAATTCCACAAGTTGAGAGTTGAGCTTGATTGCGAATCCTATGACTTTCAAATTGACTAGATTCTAGCTAATCTAATTCCACTTGATTTTGGGTTGCCAAACGAATTATAAATCCCATCCACTTCTCTAATCCCATTGCCCAACAAAGGGGATATTTAGATATATATATATATATATATATATTAAGACTTGTGATTTTTTTTTCTTGAATATATTGAAAGGACATCATTTAGAACTAAATCACAGAATGTACATATCGGTTAAATATTTATAAATTAAACTTAACACAATATAATTATAATTATCGTCATTGGTATGAGTAGCGGCGGAGCTACAGTGGGGCCAGGGGGCCCTGGCCCTCACCAATTTTGACATTTTTTTAATGTAATATACATATATATATATATATATGTATATATATTTTGGGTTCCCAATTAATTTAGAAATACAAATTCAAATTTCCGGATGACCTATATATCAATATTATTATCATATATGATTTATAAAATTCTAAAGATATTTGGATATAAAATAATAAAGAGAAATATAAGTGACCTTAAAAGTTATATAGATTAATTTCTCATCTTAATATAAAATAAAATAAACAAAAATATTAGAGAAAGTGGAAGCGAGGGTGCTACTGCAAAGTTTCATACAAACTTGTCAGCATATTTTGGGTTGAACTGACAATCATATAAGGAAAGTATTCCAGAGTATAAAGCGCTGTTTGATTCATATCCGAAACTTACATATCATTTAGATTTAGGTTTAAATTTGTTTCGTGGAGATATAAAAAGAAGGTTTAGTGTTGAACACTACCCAATATGGGCGAATGCAAATTCAGAGCATTCATTAATATACCATATGATTCTTATACGATTTGGACAAGAAAGAAAGGTCGAATAATATTAATATCGATCAATCTGCTCCCAATATGGGTTGTGCTTTACCACAAGTGGTGTCTTATACGTTCACAACTATATATGATACGAATTTGGTGTTTCTAGGTAAGAGAATTGATTTATCGATATTTCATTTTTAAGAAACAGTACGTCTCATAAATATTACGATCGAGTATCAAAAGTTTAATAGTAGTGTATCGAGCTTTTTAATATTAAAGGTTGGAAAGTGATTTTTTTAATTTTGTAGTATATCAAATTTTTTTAGTTATTAGGACAAAATATCATGTTTTGTTACCGAATTTATAGAACTTTTATAAGATTGAAAATGATTTTTTCACAACAATGGTATCGCAACTATTTCTACCTTGAGGTAGCATATCCCACTAACTAGACTTTGGTGGCATTGCCACTATGCTTTGGTGCTAGTAGTCAAATACAATATTGTAAACAAGTACTGCCTTTTTAGTCTTTATCACTACTTGACAGTCATATAATATGTGGTACTAGTAGTCAAATATACTATACCAAAAATATAAAGAAGTATTGTCATTTAGTTATCACTATTTTTTAGGGGCGTAATCAGAAATTTATTTGTGTAATGACCTTTTTTATATACTTAAAAAAATTAAATATAATTTAACTCATTATAATATATGTCAAATTAACCAAATTATAAAATAAATAAAAAATCGTATCATGCATGCTATTAATTCACTATAATCACATATAGTTGTCTTTGATAGGTTTTCAGTTTGAAATCGTTGTAGATCCAAAATATACTATATGTGATTGAAATGTTAAAACAAAATAGACATACAGAAAATTTTGAAAATTAAGAAAAAACTTAACTATATATTTCTATATCGAAATATTTTTAGAATTTTTATAAATCATATATGATAATAATACATGTGTCCATGATGAAGCATGAAATTCTATTTCCACATTAAATGGGAATTTCAAAATATATAATTGACTACAATTATATAATAAATCTTTAATTAATTAAAATATAATATAATATATCCATATTATATTATAAAATATAAAAATCAATTGGGGCACTGGACCCCTTGACCTCAATATATGTGGCTCCGCCTATAACTACTTAACAGTTATATAATCCGATAATAGAAGTGTGAATCTAAATTAAAATTCAAAATCTCATATATATATATATATTATTTATTTTTTAATAAATAATATAATAATATCTTCTATTGTGAGTATTTAAAAAAATATACAAAATAATAATCTACGTGACTTGATTTGCCACGTACTATACTTAATGTAATTATTCTTTGCCGATAATATAAAATATGTATAATGTCCGCTTTATGGAGTAATAATATATTAATTGTGAAACATACTTATGTGTTTGCAGAATGTACCTCATCATGAATCTCAGCAAGGCAAGGCCAATGAGAGTGAAAATTGCAGCAACTCTTCCATTTGTCCCCAAAAAATTGGATCACGTGGCTAATTTATTGGTCTAGTCGTTTTTTTTCCTTCATATTTTATTTTTCTAGTCAACTTGGTTCATTAGTTGTGGTGGTGAGATCAGCTAATGCCATGATATCGTGACACTAGCTATGTTTAAATATAATACTTTATTTAACACTATCGATCAAGAATTGAAGATTACGATCAATAATACTTTATGTTTAAATATAATAATTTATTTAACACTAGCTATGTTTCAATTATATGAATGTAAGAAATCAGCTAATATCGTGACATCATATATTGAAATATCGGTAATTTTGTTGATATTTTGTTTGAAATTTCAAAGAATTGGGAGTGCATGAAAGAAGAAATTTATTCCCCTAATTTCCACGATAAATCTATCGATATTGACCAAAATTCGACGACATCAGCCTTCAAACTAAAAACAAATCCCAATTTCATCCATGAAGAAGGAACCAAAGGACCGATTCGAGAGGTACAATGAAAAAAAGAAATTGAAGTACAATACCCAAGAATGGTTTGCGTGGAATGGTGGCGTTGAAGTGGATGTGGTCATATGAGTCGATGGCGAAATGAGTGGAGGAGGAGAAGAGATCGTTGTTTGACAAATCGAGAAGTTCGTCGGGGAAGTAGCCTTGTTGTTGGGTTGAAGAAGCGGATGTTTCGCCACCTCCACGTACCGTAGATGTTCTCCGTTATTATTCTTCTGTCAAAATTTGCAGAGAGAAAAGCCTAATAAACCGTGAAGAAAAAGAAATAGGTTTGTATAATTAATAAAATATAATTAATTTTTTGGCCACATTTTATTTAGAGAAGGAGAGAGAGAGTTTTTATTTAATAATTTTGTGGCCACATTTTATTCTGAAAATCTCTTACATATAATTAATAATAAAATATAATTAGTTGTTTCAGATATTTAGGAATAAATTATAATAAAATATAATTAATAATTAATAAAATTGATTGATTAGTTTAGAGAGTAATTTGGTAGTTTAATAATGGGGTAATTATAAATAGGTCCTATTTTAGGGTCCAAATTATAAGTTAATTCACTATAATAAATAGAGATAGTAAATAATAAATATCTTTTTTTTATTCTTCGTCAAAATACATCATTATTTTTAATCCGTTGTTTCCTATTACATATCATATTTATCTTAAACGTACAAAATTCCATCATTCTAGGTATAATATCCCTTATTTTTTTCCTTTATGTACCCACCATAATTTGATTCTAGACTTAACAACATTTCCTACGTAACTCTCTAGCATAAATAAGATACATATGCATAAAAAAAATTAATTGTATCATAATAGGTATATTATATTCGATATTTACCTCTCTCAAATAAAAAAAAATAAAGAAACATACAAATAATTATTAATTTACCTGCATGAAAATAAAATATACATGTAATAATTAATTTACCTATAAAGTAATAAAATAACAAAAAAATAATAAGATAGATAACGTACACTCTTCAAAAGTATCAGATGATATCCGATAAAAAAATATAAAATAAATCTTAAAATATGAAATTTAGTTAGAATTATCTTAAATTAAATAATTTTGAAAAATATATATAATAATAATATTTAAAATTTGAAAATTTCTCATTCATATTTGAAAAAGGTATAAACGACATCAAAAGACTTAAAAAAAAACATAAAAAGAACACAGTAAAATTTTTGTTAATGCAATAAATTGTCTATTTTATATGTTAAGTGGAATAATTTATATGTTAGATTTAAAAACTAAACTAATTTATAATTAAATTCTTATTTTTAAATTTCGGGATGGATCTTATCATTGTATACTAATTATAAAACCATTGTTTATTGCAAACTATTTAATAAATATTTTTTTAAATATATTGTAAATTTATTTTCAATTTATATATACTATCAACTAATATATACTCTAAATAAAATTATGTTTTAATTTCTATTTATGTTTAAGGTTATATATTATTAGTTATCATCAGATCATATTATATCATATTATACACCATATATTTGTTATATTAAAACCATTTTACAATTTTTATTAGTCTTATATAACTATTATTAGATTATTAAGTTTTTCCCAAATTTTTCCGATTTTAGGCTAAATTTCCATCATTTTTGTTAAGCGTAAACGACATCGATATATCCATAGATATATCCGTAAATTTGACTGTCAATATTTCCGTCGATATTGATATTTCATCCTTGCATGACACTAGCTATGTTTAAATATAATATTTTATTTAACACTATCCATCAAGAATTCAAGATTACGATCAACTTCTCCTGCCCTTTCTCGAGCTATAGCTCATAGACCATACAATACATAGAGCTCAACGTTACGTTATAAATAAGATACTGATTTTTGCACTTTATTTCTCTTATGCATTTTTTTTTATTTAGGCCCTTTTTTTTTTGCGTGAGCTCAGTTTATCCCTACACGAATAGCAAATACTAATCTCTCAAAGTACGATCAAATGCCAGTAACAAGGACCTCTTTGATTGACTTTTGCTCCATATACAAGGCTTTCTTTTCAGTCGTAATCAAGGATTAAAATATCGATATCGACGAATATATCGATAGTCAAATTTACGGATATTTCGCTCTAAATATCGATATCGATATCGTTTACGGTCAACAAAAATGACGGAAATTTAGTCTAAAAGTTGGAAAATTTTAATGAAACTTTGGAAAAAATTTAAATATCCAATAATAGTTATATATGACTAATAAAAACTATATAATGACTTTGATATAATAAATATATGATGAAAAATATAATACAATAGGGTTTGACGATGACTAATAATATACAATTTTAAACATAAATATAAATTAAAGTGAATTACTATAATTGAATGTTAATATAGTTAAAAACATAAAAATAAGCATAATCATGGAGTTTACATTTACATAATAATTTAGAAAATTAGACATAATAAGCGAAAATTAGACGTAAAACAAATTCTTATTAACCGTATGTTCATCTTATATTTTTCTAAATCCATTAATATTAAAATTAACCATTAAACATAATTTGCTTCAATTCAACATAATTTTCTTCAAATTAACCATCCTTATGAATTCTTCCATTCAACATAATTTGCTTCTAAAATCCATTAATATTCAAATCAACCTTATATTTATATTCCCAAATTTTCTTATATCAAATACTAATTTAAAGCTAAAACATATTATATCGGATAATTAGAAATATACTCATATGGTATCCAATTAACTTAAAAGTTGTACCATTAAACTCAAAACTTAAAAACAAAAATGGACTTCATAATATAGAACTAAATTGAAAGTTAACTTTGATTTTTTCATGATAATTCAAAAAGTTTATAGGAAATTTTTCAAAAAATGAGATTCAAAGTGAAAAGACTGAATTCGTAAAAAATCGAAAATAAATTTGATCAAAATAAAATAAAATATAACATTATTTTTAATTAAATTATAAATTCTTAATTATATTTAATTATAATTTATTTGAATACATACAACCTATCTAGCAGAATTGAATTGAATGGTGCGAAAACCTCCTTCCAAGGCCCTACGGCTATTAAACCCCTTTTTCTTGCTAGTTGCCACGTTTAGTTCTATATTATTAAAACCCTCTTCCTCTTTTTTGAAGTTATTAAAACCCCCTTTCAAAAAACAATATATATATATATATTTCAAGAAAAAAAAATAATATAATATATTATCAATATATATTATTCATTTATATAAACCCCATTTGCTTGCCACGTTTCTCACTTTAATTTCCTATCTTCTCTCTCCCTCTCCCTTCGGAAGACCTCCTCCTCAGTTCCCGGTCTTCATCTTCTCTGCAAGGTTGCAACTCCATAGCCAAATCCAGTCAAATTAGGACTAAATTTAGTTTTATTTTTCACATAAATCATTCTCCATGTCGAGATAAACAAGACGAGGAAAGCCCAACCCTTCTTTGCCTACTTCGACGCCGGAATCAGACGAACTGAAGCTCGAAGGTACGACGACGATGGATAAAAATCGGTGAAATAGGTGGATTTCGGTGGAAATCGCCGATATACTTCGATATCTGACGAAACCATGAATATTGGGGGAAGAAATTTCTTCTCCCGTGTTTAGATGCCAACGACTAATTTTTCCGATATATCAATCGAAATATCGGCGAAACTGCCGATATTTCAATCCATGACTCATAATGAGAGGAGTGAAAAAAAAGAAGATGAGAATTTGGTAATTACTACATATATCCGAGCTTTACGAAAAGTTTGTAATCACAATTATTGCATAATCTTGAAGGCAAATTTTGCTGTGATCATAAAGGGTGAAAACTTAGTGAGG
Source organism: Prinsepia uniflora (assembly GCA_032719365.1). Taxonomy (NCBI): domain Eukaryota; kingdom Viridiplantae; phylum Streptophyta; class Magnoliopsida; order Rosales; family Rosaceae; genus Prinsepia; species Prinsepia uniflora. Next base: position 84,910,347 of record CM064862.1, read on the forward strand.
GGCCAAAAACCAGCAAAAGTTATATTATAATTTGACTTATAAACTTTATTGGAGATTCGCACATAACCTGGCCCCATTAGAACAAGATGAGGATCGAGTCTTCGAGTATAAGATTATAATCATCGAGGAATTCAAGATTTCACAATGGACCAATTATTGAGAATTTATCAAAATTAGCCAAAAATTGTTCTTTAATTTTAAAAATGTTACTTTTACAAAAGCTTTTAACAATTGCAAAAAGTCTACACAAATATACTAAAATATCCTCAAAATTTTAAAATTTAATAAACTTAGAAAACACATATATAAACCCTAACACAATAAATTAAAAAATTGTATCATCTATCAAACCTTACCTTGCTTCCACGTTAATATACCTTACCTTGTTTGTTTTCCATTTTTGTTCTCCTTATTTAATAGCTTTTTGGGATTTTTTTTATTTTTCCAATGTTCATTGTTTTGCAAATCCAAATTAATAAACCACTTTGTTGACTGTAGAATTTTGGTGGCATAATTGATGTGGATGCTATTCTCTCTGTATAAAGATGAACAGTGCTTCATAGTTGGAAGAAATTGATGTATGAATAATAATGAATCGTACGTAATAATTAACTATGTAAGTGATGATGAGTTCGCTAATTTGGACGGTGTATATTTATTTTAGTATCGTCGTCCTTATTGCCATAATAGTACCTTCGGATAATTTTAAAAAGCAAGACAGCAATTGAAAATTAAAGTGAGCCAAAAAAATATATATATTGAAAATTGTTCCCTCTATATAAAGAGAGCCAAAGTGAAAGGCTTCCATACCAACAACCCACTCCTGGCTATCTTCTTAGGAATAATATCAGAGAGAGCGAGAATATAAGTTTCATTGTTATTCATTCTTAGTGATGAAGATGGAATTAGCAGAGAGAAAGGGAGCAAATTTGAGCAATAACGTTATGGAAGATGAAAACGAGGAGAAATGGGTTTATGATTCTTCTCTGGATCATAAAGGGAATGTTCCTCTTCGGGCTTCAACTGGCGTTTGGAAAGCCTCTCTCTTCATCATTGGTAAGAAATAGTAACATTTTCATGCTAAAAATAATCCGCCTGTAGGTCAGTTAACCATGTGCGTAGTTGTGAATATATATGTATCAGTGAAAAATATTATCGACAATATATAAGAAGCATATTAGCAAGTACAATTGATCATCTGATTCTTCAAGCTCCGTTTGGTTTCCAAGAAATCCTATAATTCCACACTACTTTTCTTGATCTATATCTACTATATGACTTGTTTTAATTTGGGACACGCACTCTAGTTGCATGAAGCCCTGTCCTTTCTTCTTATTTTGGCTTAATATTCTTAAATTTGAGGCTCGCACAACGAATATAATTAAATTGCTTTATGATGTACTCTCACTGTGTTGTATATATAACTTTTGAAGTAGAACCACGAAAGGTGGACACAATATACTGATATTCGTTATGAGGCAATTTAATGTTAATTAAACCGTACATTCTGAGTGTACATGCTCGTTAATTGGAGTGTCACAATATACAGCGGATTTGTTGACAAAAAATAATATGAATATGGACTCGAATTTTGGCACAATATCGGTAATTTACTTGTTGAAGGTTCAGATGAATTCCCTGGCTAATAGATAAGGCCGACCGGCCTGGCATTTTAGGTGTCAACATGAGACGTGTGCTGTAAAGAACACAAGAAAGCAGAACTAGCTAGGTCAAGCACTGAAACCTAGCTAAATGGATATGAAATTCAGAAAGAAAAGTATATCAGACAAGGTTTTCGGAGTGCCATATATCATGATATATATATATATATATATATTTGTATAGTGGATTTATTTTTCTATTTTCTTCGATGGCCAATATTATTCTAGCTATTATATGACATCATATGCCATAATTGTACTTTATAATATATATGTCACTAGTTCATGATCATAGTGCAACATGATATCAGTTCTACAATTACAGATAATAATAAAAATTTAAATTTAAAAAAAAAAACATGAATTTGTATGTGATTTAAGTGTTTGGTTACTATATTCGAAATTTGAATTTTAAATCTATTTTAATCCTAACTCATTAATATTACCCTAAACCCAAATTTAATCCGATTGAGATCTTGTGTATGCAGCAATTGAGTTCAGTGAGAGGCTGAGTTACTTTGGGATAGCAACTAGCTTGATTATCTACCTCACCAGAGTAATGCACGACGACCTCAAGGTCGCCGCCAAAAGCGTCAACTACTGGTCAGGAGTTACCACATTGGTCCCACTATTTGGAGGCTTCATAGCTGATTCTTACTTGGGTCGCTTCAAAACTGTCCTCGCTTCAACCATCATTTACCTCCTGGTAATTAATCGCATCATGTACGTACATTTTAATTAAAACAATTGAAGATCTTTTAGTTATCTGATTCATTATCTTTAAATCAGGGTTTGATTCTTCTATGCATGTCTTGGTTCGTACCGAGCCTAAGGCCATGTGACACAAACACATGCCACGAACCAAGAAAAATCCATGAGGTTGTGTTCTTCCTAGCCATCTACTTGATCTCTATTGGAACTGGGGGTCACAAGCCCGCCTTAGAGAGCTTTGGGGCCGACCAATTTGACGATGACCACCATGAAGAAAGGAAGCAGAAGATGTCCTATTTCAATTGGTGGAACTTTGGCCTTTGTTGTGGCCTTTTGCTTGGGGTCACCGTGGTTGTGTATGTACAAGACCATGTAAGTTGGGGTGCTGCTGACATTGTCCTCACTGCAGTCATGGCTGTATCACTTGTCATATTCATAGTTGGAAGGACAAATTACCGGTACCGGAAACCAACTGGGAGCCCCTTGACACCGATGGTGCACGTTCTGGTAGCAGCCATTGCTAAGAGGAATCTGCCCTACCCTTCTGACCCTTCTCAATTGTATGAAATCCCCAAATCAGAGAAGGTCCATGGGAGGCTCCTTTGCCACACAGAAAAGCTCAAGTAAGTCCATGAAATCCTTGCTTTATATATATATATATATACACACATGCAACATGCACTAGCTAGTAGCTTGCATGTGATTAATTAGGGTAATCTTCGTTTCTCACATATCCAACATAATATTCTCAAACCGTAAATCTAACATATTAACTTACGAAATTTTCAATTTCTAACTTTTATATATATATATATATATATATATTGAAAACGTTAATTAATTTAATATGTTATTTAAGAAAAACACATACAAAAAAGTTGTTCACATACACAATATATGCACTTGTAGTATATTATTGGGATAATGTTAGTCGGTCACGTATTCTACATATGTTTTTAAATTGTCAATGTATTATGTTATATTGTCAGACTATCAATGTGATATATTATATTATCATATTGTCAAATTATATTATCAAAAGGTTCATTACTAGCTAGACAACTTATATGTTCAAAATGTCAAATCTAATGTCATCAATATTAATATCTGACATGTTATATTAGATATTCAATTCGCAGTTATGTTATCAGATTGTCAATTTCTGATCATGTTACTTTGGCATGCTATGTTGCAGCTTTCTTGACAAGGCGGCGATCATAAGCCCACAAAATTTGGGAGAGAAGCCAAGGCCTTGGAGACTAGCAAGTGTGACAAAGGTGGAGGAGATGAAGCTTGTTCTCAACATGTTCCCAATATGGCTAGCCACATTACCATTTGGAATGTGTGTGTCCCAAGCCTCCACATTCTTCATCAAACAAGGAGCCAGCATGAACAGAACCATAGGCAATGGTTTCGAGGTCCCTCCAGCCTCAATCTTCTCCCTCGCTGCCATCGGAATGATCATCTCCGTCACATTCTACGAGAAGCTCCTAGTCCCCATCCTAAGAAGAACGACCGGAAACGAGAGAGGAATCAACATCCTCCAGAGAATCGGAATCGGAATGGTTTTCTGCATAGCTACGATGGTAGCAGCTGCCCTTGTCGAAAGAAAGAGACAAGGGTTTGTTGAGAGGGACCCGATCAAGGGCTCACATTCGATGAGCGTGCTTTGGTTGGCGCCTCAATTTGTGATCGTTGGATTTGGAGATGGGTTCACTCTGGTGGGCCTGCAGGAGTACTTTTACGATCAAGTCCCTGACTCAATGAGAAGCTTAGGCATTGCGTTTTACTTGAGTGTGATTGGAGCTGGGAACTTCCTCAGCAGCCTGTTGATCACGGCCGTTGATCACATCACTGACAAGATTGGGAAGAGCTGGTTCGGAAAGGATTTGAATAGCAGCCGGTTGGACCGGTTTTATTGGGTCTTGGCTTGCATTGCTACAGCAAATTTGTGTGTTTATGTTTTATTGGCTCGGCGTTACACTTACAAGAATGTTCAGAAGGTGGCTGTGGTTGATTGCTATGAAGGTGATGACCTGGAAAATGGAGACAAGGCCATGGGCAATGGCGTGAAATAATTAAACGTGGTTTTATAATAGTTTAGTGGGTCAATAAATTATTACTTTGTCTAATTTGAAGTGCTATATATATATATATATATAGGTTGTGAAACCGTACTTGGAATTCATTTGTAAAGGCGTGGATTTCAGTATTGATATAACTTCTATTTCCGAATGAATCAATCTAGAGCTACTTATATCATATAGCCAATGCACCTGCATATATACTCTATACTATAAACTCCTCATCAAATCCCTACAATTTGGTGGTTTATTCTAAACTACCTAATTCACCCCTTTATTTAATCATAAAATTAGAATTTAAGGTTTAGAGTTTATAATTATAATTTCGTCAAAAAAAAAAAAAGAGTTTATAATTATAATCAATAATTAATAAAGGGTCCGTCAAAATGATTATAAAATGAGGAGAGAAAGGCAGAAAAAGTTGGCCAGATACAACAAAGCTATACCTTTCCCAAAAAGCGATGATTCTATACTAGCAGAGGTAACAATTGACACAGTCTAACACGCCAAATACAGGCAACAACACTGCCAAAGTGGAGAACAAAAACGACGAGGGAAACAACATCAGCTACCAAACAAGGCAGCAACAATTTAACCTAAATAGAGACATTCCAGATCTGAACATCCACAAGATTAGAAGAGGATGCCTCTGACAGAAGATAGACGAGACCTAATTATATTACAAATAGAAAAGAACACAGCATCAACAGACTTCAGAGGATGCCCAAATACCAGTCTATTCGTCTCAAGCCAGATTCCATAAACTAGGCCGCGAGAGTGACAAAATTTGATGCCCTTTCATTTGCATCTTTCAATCCCTTTGAGCATAATTAGCAACTTGAACTCTTTGCAACCACTAAGTAAGAATTTTATTACTTTCCCGATTAAATCCTCTTCTTTTCGCTTTGAAATCCGTACATGAAAAGAAGGTTGACCCAAATTCGGGAAAACCAGTGGACCACAACCTTTTTATTGAGACTGAAATTGTTTAATTTCCTAATGATCACAGTTTGCAATAATAAATATGAACATAAAAATGAGCGATTTTCTTGGTTGTCACGTTACATTTTGAATGAAGTAAATCATATGTCAATATTAACACTTCATTTTTAATTTTTTATACAACTTATATATTGAAAAAAGAAAAGGAAAATCACAATTTTTTAAAACAAATATTATCCTCCTTAGGCCACCAAATGTATCCAACGTGCGACACTTGGCACGCCCTGATTGACCGCGAACGCCATGTAGTAACCCGGTGGAGCTACCATCCCACTTGGCGGTGCCGTAGCGCTGATCATGTACCGGCCGTCACCTTTCGGCACGGACGGCGTAACGGCTAGTTTGACCAGCCGTTGACCCTGCGAAAACGAATGCGTGGCAAAAGGCGCGTTTCCCAAATTGAACTCCAACATTCCCACAACTGGCAACGGAACCGATACTAAAACATTAAAACGCTCGCCGTAACGTACCGTCTCGGGAATTCCCTCGATCGTGGGCCGGAGGTTCGCCCTGTCCGGACTCAAGTACTCGGGCGAAAAGGCTTCGATTCGTAACTCGGTTGGAAACTCGGCATCGAATTTGTAAAAATAATGCGGGTTGCTTCCCGCGATTAATACCCGTCCGTCCGGTAATAAATTCGCGGTAGAGTGGTACATCCGGGCCACGGTTCCCGGGTTCAAAGTCATGAACCGTAACCCAGGGGGCTGATCGGGTCGGTAAAGAAGCGGGTACAAGCAAGGGTTGGATGCCTGCTCGAAACCCTGGGTCCCAGCTTGTGCTCCGTTGATGATCAAAAGCTCGCCGGTTGGGAGCATGACCATGTCCCCCATGATCCGCCCGAAAGGCATGTCCTCCATTTCCCAAAGCGGGTCGGGCGATGTTGCCACAATGCGCCCGCAGCTACCGTGCGCTGGAGTGTCTGTGCTCCTTTCAATGAAGGCACCGTACTGGGCCCCACCACAAACAACAATTACAGCCGTAGAATAATCACCATCGAGCGAGAGCATTGCGGATGATCCAGCTGACGGATAATTACGCGGGCCTCCATCCAACGGTGGATATTCCCTCACGATTCTATCGGCCCCGTGATCGTACGCCACAGCTTTGTTGTTGGCGAAGATGAAGAGGTGGCCATTGGGGAGGAGATGTACGTAGGGGTACAAGTTGTCCATCTGATTGTCCTCCATGTCAGCAAGAAATTGGATCCTAACGGCGCCTTTTCTAGGCGGGAAATACTCCAGCGTGTTCGCCACCCTCCCGCCGACTATAATCACCGAACCGTCCGGCAAAATCTGATTCGTGGCGTACCACCTCCCATTCGACAATTCCACGTCATCAAGCTCCACCCAATCGCATGACCCGTTGGGCTCGCACGGTACGAACTTTCGGATCTTTTTAACACCGTCCAAGTCCCCACCCGTTTGTAACAAGCTGCCATCTGGAAGAAACTGCCCAGATGAGCACCACGTATCGGTCAGGATCATGAGTGGTCGGATTTCGTTTGTCTGAGGGTCGAATTGTACGGAGTGGGCGTAGCAGTCGTGTTTCAAAACGGCGTCGGTTACGTCGTTGCGGCAATGGCCCTTGCGGAGCATTTTGCGAGAGGGGCCGATGTTGGTGCGATCAAGTAGCACCACGGTGTTGAAGCGTGTGACAGCTGTGTGCATGGAAGACACACCTGCGTTCTCCACTAGGACCTCCCACGTGCCAGGGAGGTTGGCACTTGCGAGTACCGTCACTGTCGTAGAAATTAAAAGAAACAGCAGCCATTGATGAGAAACACAAGCCATTGAGGAAGGCGGTAGTGGAAGATAGTGAGAGTGTGGTGAAGAAGCTTTATACTTAAAATAATTGAGACCTTCACGTAGCAAATCCCTCTCTCAATTATTTGGGCCAATAATCGAGTCGGTGGTGTGGGTCTTGTAACTGTTCCAGATTCAAAGGTTAACGCTAGTCGCTTGGAAGGGCGGGATGACACGTCGGCAATTACACGCATGGTTTTGGGCACGGTACGAAGGACGGGAACAGTGCCATCCGGACGAATATGGGCCCAGCGTTGGGACCACCACGTGGTGAGTCTCTCTCGCTGCCAGCTTCAATCGCCAGTTCCCAGCTCTTGTTTTTGGGTTCAATATTCATCAATCATCACCTTTGCTTCTTCTCTAGTAAAGTGTTTCTCTCGGTGAGTGGATGGACAAATTTTGTGGTTAATTTCGATTTTTTTTAAACCAATGATTGAAACCGCTTATTTTTAAATATCACTATGTAAACATAATAATAAAAGCTGCAATGTTTATGATAAAATGTTAATTTCATTCAACGTTTTAATAATTTATTAATTTTTAATTATGCATATAATCAACAAACAAATTTGGTTAATATTTATTTTTCCTTACGTACGTAATTAAGTTTCATGGCAATGTTTGAATATGCTTTAATTTTGTTTGTACTTTTTAGTAGTGCCAATGCAGCAAGTGTGACTCATAAAGTTTAATTAGTTAGTAATTATGGTGTCTGTTATTATCTGCATTATGAAATATAGTAGAGGACTTCCTAACTCTTGGCTCTTAAGTTTACCATAAGATTTACTGATTATGATTGGGTTACTTGTTAGCAGACTAGCAGTCAATTAAACATGAAAGAATTAAGGGGAGAGGGGAGGGTGGACTATGTCACCATCCAGTCACGCTAACGAGAGCTTCAATTTGGAGCAGACATGGACATGTAATGGATTTGATTATAAAATTATGAGTCAGTCATCTTTACACAGTAATATTAATAAGTAATTTATGAATGTTTGGTGAAATAATCCCTAAAAAAAACAAAATTCTTAAAATTTAATCGTATGTTAATTGTATAAATTTTTTACTCTGTGCAACTCGACACATAAATGATATGTTTTGGCATATATATATATATGTATAAGGTCCAAATTCAAAGATAAATGTAGCACACTCATTCTATTGAGTTGATGTTACATTTTGCAAGGGGAGGATATGAGTTTGGGATTTGGTGATAAGAGATTCGTTGAGCCAAGCACGTCAAATGCTTCATATAAATCCAATACAAGTCTCAACAATGACACAATGTTGGCCTACGAGAACATGTGATGATGGTGTATTGCACGCATACTATTATTTCAATACAATGCCAAAATAAGAAAAGAAGACAGCATATTATTTCCCTTAGTAATAATAAACATACAAATACATGCAGGTATTAATAATGATGTATATTGTAAAACACTAAGAGCCCCTTTGGATGAGCCTGGATTTAGATTTAGATCTGGACTTAGGCTTCCAAATCCAAATGTGTCTGTTTGAATAAAAATTTAAATGAAGGATGTGGATTTGGGCAAATTCAGGCTCTAAAATGAGTAGATTTCAAATTCTTCATTTGATAAATCTATATCTTCCTAATTGTCTTCGTAATATGCCTACGCCTTTTGACTCCATCGTTTTCGTTTATATCTTTGAATGAACCATTCGCTTTCATGATATCTAGCTTTTTTCATATTGTTTGCCTCTGTCTTTTGCGAGAACACACCTTCTCGTTCTCCAAACAACAAAATTTTAAATTCAAATCCAAATTTAAATCCATATTCCCAAACGGCCCTAATATTATTATGTTTTCCAATTGAATTCATATTGTAAGATACTAGTGAGTATTTATATAAATTAAAACAGTGTTTTTAATTCCCTTGATGGGTAATTTAATTAGTAAAATGCACGGCTGATATTGCAAATGATCATGTTATTTTTTCTTCCTATAGACATATTTTGGGTGGGGTTGTTGGAATCGTGGAATCAAAGAAAAAATAAGTAACAGATAGAAATGAAGGATTCCTTATATTATGGGTTTGATAGTAGCTGCATGCGCAAACCAAGTTGGTCTCTAGCTGGGAATCATATTCCATATTTTTTCATTAATGGTGAGGCTTTTGTCCCAAGTTAGCGTTACTAATGAACTATGTAATTATAGATAACAAGCACTCACATATGGTTGGTATTTCATCAACTTAAAAGATCGTATGAAATATGAAAAGATGGCGAACCAATGAAATTGTGACAAGTCAATCTGTGATTATGAGCGGGTGGAAGTATTTGTTTAGCACACAGCAACATTGCTGGTGCACATTGAAAATTCAGGGATTGATGTGGAATCTCAGTAGGAACCAACCAAAGGTTAGTGCTAGCTATCCTTTTATAATTGAGAAGAATGAATTCAATTTGATGGGCCTATTGAAAATAAGCTCGACAGGTTTGTAGTTAGGAATTTGATGGCCCAATAAAAGGTAAAACCGAGGCCCAAATTATTAGGTCAACACTAAGTTATGTGATTTTTGGTTTTGAGGGGTCCGAAGTTGTTATCTTAAGTCATAAATAGATTCGAAGTATATTGAAATATATTTTGAATTTTAAAACTTGATTTTTTTTCTTATTTCAACGTACTTTGAATTTAATGAATAATATTAACATAATCAAAAATTAATTACATTAATTATTATGCTTTATAATAAATTATATATTTTGTGTCCTTGAGAGCTCAAACAAATTACAAAGCTCCATATGAAACACGTTTTTTTTTGGGTCTAGGCTAGCTATGAGTCTATATGATATGCGTACGGAATGAGAGTATTGGCTCGAAAATTAGTGGCAAGAAGAAGATGATAGAAGAACAATCACTTTCTGTATCGACATCAGTCGCTTTGGATTATCGACTAAAGTCATGCACTATTTTGTAATCTTATTGCTGTCTTTCAATGCTTCATTCATTTGTTCATTCATCAATAATTAACAGTAATGAAAACCCTAACGAAACTAATTAACCACTAATATTGAAGACATTTTATTTTTAATTAACGAGATCCCAAGTTTAAATGTTTACTTCAATCTCTAACACTCTAATAAACCTGTTAAAAACAGGGCTTTTTCATTGATGATTTGTTGATAACATCAATCATATTTAATCAAAATTCCACTAACTATATTTTTAATTTTTTTTTTCAATTTTTAACCATCATAATAATTACTAAAACAATCAAATTGACTATCAACGCTTTTAATCCTTACTTAGTAGTTTTCTTTTTCCTTTCTATTTTATGAAAATATTACTCCCACTTATAATTTTTTTTCTTTTTCATTTGTACATTCTAATGAGTAATATAAGGACAATCCAACTTAAAACAAAATAATTAAGAGAAAAAATTGTTGAACTTCAAATTTGAATTTTTTTTATTATCTGATATTAAAAGATTAGGTTAATTGCTTATGGTTTATGATTTAGCTCTTGATTTTTGTGACCAAAATTAAAAAATTAAACCCTAAATTCAAAGTTATAAGCTCTTCGGTCACCACCACCACCACCACCTCCACCTAAACACTTCTCATTCCTCCCTAAAATTTTCTATACTCTAACATTAAACCGTAGACAACACAAATTTCAATATTAGTAGTTCCAAAGAAAAAATAATAATTATAATACATAAGTTTAATTATAAAAGTATTTTAAGTTTAAATATAAAATATGGGTTAGAATTATAAACATACATTGTACAAAATAATGACAATAATTATGCATAATTAAAAAATAATAGAATTATTTTATTTCAATTTATAAGTAAAATACAATATTTTCAATGATTAATTAGTAAGTTATCTTTAAAATTATGTAAAGTAGGAAAAGATTATTTGTATATGATAATTATGATTTGTTGCATGTGTGTCCGTACGAGGACTTTGTCTTGTTGCTGCAAGAAAGAACATTCAGGAAATGAAAATCCTATTTCTGAATTTGAGTATATATATATATATATATATATATATATATATATCACCCTAGGAAAAAAGCACAGGAAACATGCATCAAATCGCGCCTGCTTTTGTAATGTCATATCATTTCTAAGAAGATATGATATCTAACAAGATCCAGATTCATATTTGATCTCACGACGTTTTTTTTATCTATATCTGCTCTTTAATTCGGGTTTTTTTTCCTAATTAAGGAGAGATTTTTAAGTATTCCCAGCACATTACAACGTTACAATAAATTTTATATATAGAGAGAGAGAGAAATGAAGGGTTTTAATGGATGTCATAATCATATGATGATAGATAGGTATTAATATTATTCATTCATTGACTTATCAAAAGAAAAATATTTTTCATTCATTTATTACCACAGTTGGTACAATACATAACTCCAGTGGACTGTCATGTAATATTGTATCTGCTATCTGGTGCATCATCAGTTGATTCAGTTCGTATAACTTAACCAGTTAGACTGTGCAGGTCACAGAGCATCCTACCGATATACATTCATGAAATTTCAAATTCGACTCTTACTAACTCTATGTGAAAATATTTTGTATACAATCCGTCCACATATTTAATTTACCTGTTGACGTATGTTACAATTCTGAATCCAAAAAGTTTCCACTTAAATTCTTCACGAGTATATAAGTTTGCTTACCATTAACCAATATATAATTGACAGATAGAAATTGTGAAATATATAAAAATGACCAAACTTATGTCTTAAGTTTATACGTATATTTATCATTTTTATTTTTACACGTATTTCTGTTATTTTTAATTTGTCATTTTTAATCCAAAAGCTAACTCATAAGATTCATATACTACCTTCGACCAAAAAAAAGCGAGCATATTAGCCTCATATTACCCTAATAGTAGATGTAATGTGACTATGTGAGCTAAAATGTAGCAGGTAGAGTCGCCAATTCCCAAGTGCATATATAGGCGACACATGGCATGATTGAATGAGGGCAATAGTGCCAATGTAGCAGTGCACACATCACTTCCCCACAAATTGGTACTACGTCTACCATGGAAACATAGATGGTACAAGCAAGCTAGCAGCAATTCATAGCTCAACATCATTCAATATTCATTTTCAGGAAACCAAAACCCAATTCCCAGATACCCGAACTTATCTATTTGCTTATTCAGATAAAAAAAATCTGTTGCTTACAGGCCCTTTTCCTTTTTCACACGACTCACATACAGTGATGCGCTATATTGCTGACGACATTCCCACCGCGCGCCCTGCTCTTAACCTTTTTATATTATCAAGTAAAATTGAAGAGGATATTCCACAGCTTTCCATTCATTCTCCCGTTCAACAAGTTAAAACATTTTAGGCTTTTTAAGGTAAGGGCATTATAATCTGGTACAAAAGTCATACTTCGTACTCTACTCTATGTTGGTTGAAACAATTCAGTTGATTCATTATTTTTTTCCGTTACAAATGTTAAGTGATTATAAAAAAAATAAAGGTAAAAAACGAGAATTTTGACACATTGACACACTTATAAGAATCTATATGAAATAGATTGGGACCCACAAATGCCAAATTGCGAATTTCCCTCTCCAGTTCATTTTTGAAATCGTAATTTGGGGAAAAATTTTCTAGGGCTTGAAATCGATGGAAATTGGGCAAAAAACTGGGGAGTTAGTCGACGTCTGGCTAAGATTTTAATGGGGAAGATTCAGTAAGTTGATGTGGACGTTGAAGAAGATGATTCATCGCGAGTCTGGAGCGGAGCAACTAGTATGCGGTAAGTTTTTTATTTTCTTTGTAGCTGTTATCTGAGTTTAAATTTCATAAATTGTTCATTGAATATGTTATCTGGGTTTAAGATATTTGAATTATTCATAGATTATGATGTATAACGTTAGTTTCTGCTATTTGGGCTCAAAGTGTATGTCGTTCACTTAGTTTCTATTGAAAGAGGATAAGTGGGTTGAGTTTGTGTTGTTGGTTTGACATATCTGTTGAAAGAGGATATCTGGATTTACTTTGTGTTGTTCACTTAGTATATGTTGAAAGAGATTGGCCATTTAGCGGATATGCACCCGAGCTCATTTTTTTGGTGACACTTTGCACCATGTAATCAATATCTTGGTTACACTTTGCACTTTGTACTTGAACTATTAGTTACACTTTGAATTATGTACTAGATATTTTATTATACTTTGCACCCTAAACTCACTACTCAGTCACATTGTATTTAGTTGGTTAGTTTTTTATTTGCTATTTGGTATATGCATGGAGATGACAGAGACATATTTAGTATGAAAGTTCACTATGAAGGTGAACAATAGATAAAGGATAATTCTTGTTGGAATTACATAGGGGGACAAATCATGTTCTATGATTTTTTATTACAGTTGATTCATTTCTTTATTGCAATTGAAGTACATAAGGAAGAATCTAGGATATTTACCTTTTGAACTGTCTGTATACTCTCACGAAGTACACAGTGAAATCTTGGTCAAAGTAACCTATGATGGTCAATTATTCAAATTGTGTGATAACTATGCAAAGAGTAATGTTTGTATCCTTGTGTATATGAAAAAAATGAGGAGGTGATGGGATCAAAATTTCAGGATATGTGGAGACTAAAAATGAGACTATGGATATGAGGAAAGTGAGTGCAATGAGAAGTTGGCCAAAGAAACCGATACAATCTTCTTCTACTAATTGTGATTCAAAGATTGAAGATGATGAAGATAGTGATAATCATAAGGGGGTTGGTGATTATTATAGGCGAGAGGATGAGGTTAACATGGAAGGATATGATGATAACCTGTTTGCAGCATATATAGATGTTGAAGATTTTGATTTTGTGCCAAATGAAGATGGTGGTGAGGCAGCCCAAGAAGACGAAGCACCTAATTCTCTAAGGCCCAATGTATTTGAGTAAGAAGCAGCTGGTAGTAAAGAAGATGAACCACCTAAGAAATTGTCAATGAGGAGAAAATCTGTTGGGTCATTTAGTGAGTTTAACACTGAGGTTGATATGAAAAATCCAAAATTTGCTCTTGGAATGAATCTTGCAAGCCGTGCAGAAGGATTTCTTTTTGTGATATATGCCCCTAAGGTAAACACGAGGGAATACCTACAAGTCAAAACTTACAATGGAGTACATGTATATGGCCACGGTACTAGCAAATATGAAGCCAATACTAAGTGGATGAAGGTGAAATACATGAGGTAGCTTACAAGCAAAAAGTGAGATATTAGTGAATTTCAGAATTTAGTTAATCAGGAAACTAGAGATATGCCTAGTAAGACTCATTGTTATAGGTAAGAAGGTTGGCCTTTCAAATTATTAAGGTGACCTACTTGTCCTAATATGAGAAGCTCAATTACTATTGTGAGGAGTTGGTTCAAGTCAACAGTGGTAGCACAGTGAAAATTAAGGCTGAAATGGAAGGTGATGGACATTTTAAATTCCAAAGGGTATATGTTTGGTTGGGTGTTTCTAAAGGGGGTTGGCTGAATGCTTGTAGGGGTTTCATTAGGTTGGATGGTGCTCACATAAAATGTCATCACAGTGGGCAAATATTGAGTGATATCTCAATTGATGCAAACAATGACGTGTTCCTTGTGGCTTATGTCGTTGTGGAGGTTGAGTGCTACTCCTCCTAGAAATGGTTCCTTGAACTGTTGGAAATGAATTGAAGATTCAAAAAAGTAAATGATACCTTTTCATCACAGAGAGGGCTTACTTGAAGCTGTGGGACAGTTGTTTCCAAGAACAGAACATAGACATTGTATCAGACACATGTATGCAAACTACAATGCGCTTCACAAAGGTTTAGCACTGAAGGGTTAGTTCGAAAAGATCTCAAGTTGCACCATTGTGGCCTGGTAACAGTCTAAGATGAAAAAAAAAATGGATTATTTGAGTCATGCTGCCCATGATTGGTTAAGGTAGATGCATCCAAGACAATGGAAAAAATCCCATTTCAACACTGCTTTCAAGTGTGATATTCTTCTCAATAACCTCAGTGGGGCATTCAATATGTCAACATTTCTAGTTGGTATAAGCCTATAATAACCTTGGTTAGGAAAATCAGAACATATTTAATGATGTTGTACTCTACAAGGAAGCAGGTTGCTGAGAATTGAAGAGGCCATCAAACAAGTCTATGGATAACGTAGATCTTGGAGAACAAACTGAAAGAGGTTTAGTGGTATGTTATAAGGCATGCATGGAATGAAGTATTCGAAGTCGGTCGTCAAAGTGAGAGGTAATTTAGAGTGGAGTTGAAATCCAAGAAATGTTCATGTAGAGGATGGGACCTACCTGGAATCTCATGCCACATGCTTGTAAAACAATAGCCATAATGCATGGGAAACCATAACCTTATTGTATTTGCCCATCCCGGGAATCGGGATTAGATTATTTGTTAATGATGGATTAGGGAAGCTAATTGATGTTTAGTTGGATGTGTTCAGACGGACGGTGTGAACTGACGATTTTGCCCTTGGAATTGGGCAAACAGTTGACTTTCGATCGGACGATCAAATGAATTTTTACCGATGACCATGATGTAGTTCGGGACGTCAAAAATTCATAGATAGGTGGCACGTTCGATTCTAACATCCGAGGAGGAAGTTATGACGTTCGGAAGTTTGAGGGTATTTTGGTAATTTCATTAAAAAGGGGTAATTTGTTGACTTTTCCTACGACTTGGAATTTTCACGAACTTTGAGGACCGTTAGGAGAGTCTCGACGCTCTGAGTACAACGACAGGCGGTACGCCGTCATCGGCCGTCGGACGACAAAGTTACGGGTCAGGGAATACGAAGGGCAAAATGACAATTTGTCCTTTAGGGGCATTTTGGTCATTCTGGTGGCCTAGGGATCTGTGCCCAATCACAGTAGGACACTTGGCTGTTTTGGAGAAGGTGACCACCAGATGTTTGACAGGTGTCCCTATCTAGATGGTTGTGGAACAAACGGTGACCGCCATACACGTTTTAAAACAAAGGCTTGTACGGGTTGTGTGGGAGAAACATGGGAGTGAGGAAGTGTGAACCAGGTTTGAACCATTCAAGAAATTATCCTTTGGCCGTGAAGAATGAGTGAAACAGAGAGATGGGATGGTGAGGAGGAGGATGGTGCCACCGTGGTGGACAGCCGTGAACGGTGGTGGATGGGAAAACAGTAAGAGCATCTCTCCTGTTTTTGCACTCGACAATTGTAGGAATAGGTTCTGATCGTTACTACTCGTTTTGGTGGTGTGTGTGAGGTTATGGAGAGTAATACAAGCACTCTGGACTTGAAATCAACACCTGAGATGGACAGTAAGGTAAGTGTTGTCGTGAACCTCGATTTACAGCAAAACATGGTGAATTTGGATATTATGTTTGTTGAACGTTTTGGTTAAGAGACTGAGCAACGGAAGGTTACCAGAGGACTTTTGGGACCAAAACCGTAGTCGGAGACGACCTGTGGTGGCCGGACTTGGAAGTCGATTGGAGCCAATTCTTTTTCAACCTAGAAAGGTACTTTTCGATTCTTAATTTCCAGTTTATAGGTCATAAGTAGGAATAAGATAATCAAACAAAGTTGTTGGAGGTAGAATGGTTGAAAACGGGACAAAAATAAGCAAGGAAAACTGTTGAACCGTCCACACCGGTTTGGTTCGGCCGGGCCGGTTCGAACCGGTTCAGACTGGGCTGGATAGAGGTTGAAGGAGATGAACAGTAGGCGCGTGATGCCCATGCAAAGCCACTTCAGGCGGCGCGTGTGGGTGTGTGGCACCCCTTTTGAGGTAGGTTCCAGCATGACTATTAAAGTATTCGATGTAACGATCATTTTGGCGCTGGTTTCGAGTCAATCGGACATTGTCTCGATAAGTTTCGGGATGTCCCAAGGTTTTAGGGCTCGATTAAAAATAGTTAAAAATTCGGAAAAATTACGGGGCTGTAGTATGAGCTTTATAAAGTAGTTAGTAACCTTGTTATGGGATTTGGACTGGTTCGGAAAAGCCGGGGATAGCGGATTAGCCAGGAACGGCATAAGTGCGCGCGTATCGAGGCGACGTCATAATGGTCTGTGAGTGGACTTTGCTTTCGAACTTATGATGCATGCATATATATATTTTTATATTTTTTATATATGTAATGCTATGATTTGATTTATGATCTTGATGATTTACAGTTTTGCACGTATTTCAAGATTATTACATATTTGCACGTTTTACGAGATTTTGAATGATCTTGATTTGATCATGGTTTTAATGATTTGATTTCAAAGATTTGAAATATGATTTGATTTCAAGGACTTGAAATTGATTTCAAGGATTTGAAATGGATTTCGGAAAAGTGATTTCGGGCTTGGAGCCCTATTCATGTGATTTCAGAAATGAGATTTCGGTATTGAAACTGGATTTTGGAAATGATATTTCGAATTTGGTTTCGAGATTTGGGGAATGAAGTCTGGATTTTGGTTCGGAATGATGGTTCCGGATGCTAGCTTATGGAATTATTGTTGAGAATTCGAAGAATGATTTTATGTGGTTTTCACTGTTGATTGAAAAACGATTTTGGGTTTAAAGATCCGGAAAAAGAAAAGAAAAACCGATGGATCTGGTTTTGAGTTTAAAGACTCGGTTGATTGACGGGGGGAGGGCCCTGGATTGATATGTTTTGAGTTTAAAGACTCGGTATATGTTTTGAGTTTAAAGGCTCAGATATGATATCCCCCGAGGCCTGTGATTGTATTTTGAGTTTAAAGTCTCGTTGATATCCCGGGAAGGCCTGATATTGCGCATGGTTTTGAGTTTAAAGACTCGGGTGAACTTGAGATCCAGCAACTCGCATGATTGATGTTTTTCACTGGTTTTCAGATGTTTTAGGCAGTGGCTCAGATGAATTGGATTTGAAGAGTTTTGGGACTGAGTTCCCGTACTTTGAGATCGTTTTGTGATTCGAGGCTGAGGCCTGGATTTGATTGACGGATTTGATTCAGGTTTTCAAATGGTTTTGATATGAAATGGTTTCATAACATAAATTGATATGCATGCATTGGTTTTTGCATGGATGGTAAAAATGTAATTTCTTCCGAACTGTTTTCTAATTATTATTTATTTTTGTCCACTCACAGTCTTTTTGTCTTTTCGATACCCTCCAGGTTGTTACGGTGCGAGCTGTTGGTCGAAAGAGATGGAGACATCACACGTACGATCCACAGTAGATTCTGCGCACTCTGAGAAGTCCAGATGCTGTTAGACGGTCGGATCAAGAATCCCTTGTCCGACTTACGTGTCACATGGAGGTTAGACATCGGTTTAGCCTTTGTGTCATGCGTAAGTTAGACAGGAGCAGGACTTAGCTCTTAATCCCGGGGGATTGGGGGATGGGTCATGTCACTTATCTTCATGAATGCTACAACAAAGAGGATTATCTGAGATGTTATGGCAAGAACATTGAGTCAATGACAAGTGATAATCAATGGTAGTCCTCATGTTTACCTCCTTTGAAGCCCCCCAACATAACACAAACAACCAAGCAGACCATGGAAAAGCGGGAAGAAGTTTACTGGTGAGGTAGACCTACCTCAAAATCCAACAAAGCTTGGAAGGTTCCGCATTGAGATGAAATGCAGCAATGGTGGTCAATTGGGGTTTAGGCTTAACAAATGCAAGGTATAAGTCATTTTAATTAAGAATGCTTGTTTGCCTCATTTGGATGCTTGTTTGAATGTTTGTTTTCTGCTCGTTTAAATTTCACAGGATGCTATCACAGATAAGGCAGATAGCTTGAAAAGGAAAAGAATGGAAGCTAAAACAAGTTGGGCAAAAGATAAGACAGGTGGAAAAAGTGCAAATAAGGCACGAACAAGAAGTGTAGATGCCCCAAGGACTGTAGATCAGCAAGAAGGATCACAACCCCAACCCCAAATAGAACCCCAACTCCAAACAGAACCACAAAGCCAATCAAAACCCAACTCCAACTCCAACCCTGATCACAACCACCTCCAACTATGTTAGACTTGTCTCATATCACTAGATCTCCTCAACCACAAACACAACCTTTACCTAATACTCTTCTATTGACTCAAGCCTCTCCTCCTAAGTAACTCAAGTTTAAATCTCCAGTAATGAAGAAAAAGTAGTATTGAGAATGCTTGTCATAGGGTTTTATAGTTGCGATTAGTTTGTTGTATTCTGTTAGGTGGATGACTATTATGTGTCAGGACCGGTCCCAAATCCCCTGGGATTAACGTGGGACCCGCCTGATCCCGTCTGACACGAAGTGTCAGACCAGGGGAAAGTCCATCTCTAGCCCACTTCAGGGCTATCAGAGTGTGTCTCGTCTCTGCTACAGTCCGCATCCGCTATCAACCTGAAGGGCATTAAAACACAAAAACTGTGAGTGGACAAAACAATATTTTCATTAAAAACATTTTTCATAAAGACATTTATACCCTTCATAAAAACATACGCATGCATTCAAAACCATTTATCAAACATTCATAAAATCATTTGCTAAACATATCAAAATCTTTCAAGGGTTCATGTCCGGCCCCATAAACCGTCATGACCCATAAATCCAATTGGGTCCCTGACCCGAAATCACAATTCAAAAACCAACTATCCATACATGTGGGAACTCATCCCAAATCCATTCTCAGTGAAACACCAAAACACAGAATACGGGGTCTCTACCCCAAATCATTTCTAAAACTTGGAACACAGGGCCTTCGCCCTAAAACCACTTTCCATCAGAAGCACATACGTATCAATATATGTATAACCCATCCGCGGTACTTCCGAGAAGATGCCATCTCGGGGCACACAACCCCTAGGGAACACATCCCCGAATTATTCAAGATGTCAAATCTATACTAGTGTGCACACTACTCGGGGTCTCACTCCGAGTCTTCTCCCAGGAATCTCCATCTGGGAGGCTCAATCACTGGATCTAGTCCGAGCTCACTCTCTGGATCTACTCCACACATCTCTCCGAAATCTGGTCCGGGACCACATCATATCCAGTAACCACCACTCCTGGGACGGGATCCCTATGGGGATACCCATTCTGGTCTGTGGATCGTGACTCTCCAGGTCGACGTCTGGAGAAGACCATATAAACATATGGAGGGTTCATTCATTTCAATTCTTTTCTTTCTTTCTCAAATCACTTTTCAACTGGGTCTCATACCCGATTCATCTCAATAGGATTCCTCGAATCCGATTCAAATCCATTTCGCAGGCGTCGGCCTAAATCCACAGTTCAACAGGGTTTCATGCCCGAATTCTCATTTCATAAACTGAATTGGAACTCAATCCCGATTTCACAATCAACAGGGCCTTAAGCCCGATATCACGACTAACTGGGCCCTAAGCCCGAAACCATAACCCAACAGGACCTCATGTCCGATTTCGCAACCAACGGGGCCTTACGCCCGATCTCTCAACTAAATGGGTCTCAGGCCCGATATCATAAATCAACGGGGCATCAAGCCCAATAGTATCACTAACTGGGCCTCAAACCCGAATAGTAAACCAACTGGACCCTCGGTCTGATCGTATCGCTCAAATGGACCCTAGGTCCAATTCTTAGTCAAATCAAATGGACTCCAAGTCTGAGAGTTTGTCAATTAATTGGGTCTCGTGCCCGATTTCATATTTCTAAATCCAAAATTCGTTCATTAAATCGTCGTTGAAAACCTAGCACGTATAAGCATCGTATAAAACCGGAAATCTCGAAACACGTGCAAATACGTAAATCCTAGGCTACCACAAAAAAATTGCACTCATGGCAACACAAAACATATATTAAAATACTTATAAAACAATTATGCATGCATCAATTTCGAAAGAAGGGTCCACTCACAGACCGTCCGAAGCAGCGCCTCGATACGCGTGCCATAATCGTCTCCCGGGTCAACCGTCGCCTCCGGGATTTCCGAACCTTTCCAAATTCATTTAGAGGGTTACTAAGTACTTATATAACCCCTCACTAAAGCCCCGTAATTTTCCGTAATTTCTTACTATTTTTAAATGCGAACCTAAACCTTCGGACGTCCCGACCTATATCGAAACGGTGTCCGATTGACACGAAACCAGTCCCAAAATGTTCGTTACATCGAATAGATGAAATAACATGTTGGAAACTTCCCCAAAAGATGGGACACGCGCCCAAGACAGGCTCCGCGCGTGGGCCTCACCCGCCAGGATACTGTTCATCTTCTTCAAGCTTCTGCACTGGTTCAGACCGGTCAGTTCATTGGTTGGCTGGTCCAATTGGACTGGCTTGACCGGTTCAACTCATTTCCTCCCTCATTTCTCATCTGTTTTCCTCCATTTCAGTCCTAAAATTCCTCTTTTCTCATTTCTTATCCAATCCAATCCCTAAAACTAATTAAAATGGCCTAAAACCTAACCATGTTCAAAGGCCTCACGGTCATAATTTTTCCCGACCATCCTCACGGCCATCTCAGCTGTGAACAGCCCTCATAACCATCTTAAAACTTCCCAAAACCGATACCTTCTCGGGTTTGTAGCCTCAGCCGTGCACGGCGGCGCCATCCTGGCCGGCCACCATCATCCACAGTCCTCTCATCACTCTCTGGTTCCTCAGATGGCCCTATGGGTGAAGGTTTGGATTGGATTGGTTTGGGTTAAGGGGGTGAGATCGGGTTTGGATGGGGGAAAAGAAGAAAATGGATGATCGATGAAGGAGGGTGAGAGCATGAAGGAAAAATGTTGGCCAGTGGATGGGTGACACTTGTCACTCATCCATTGGTCCACTGAAAAGTAACTGGGCCCACTTAAGTCCAAAAGGCCCTCGTAAAACATGTCATCATGAATAGTACCCCAGAACTTCCGTGAACCGTAACTTCGCCGTCCAAAGTTCGAATTTGACGTGCCGCCTGTCTACGGATTCGTATCGTCCCGATGTACGTAACGATCTTTGTCCCTTGGCCATCGGACCTCTCGGGTCAAAAGTCAACAGTTTGCCCCTTTTAACCAAAATTACCAAAATGCCCCTTAACTTCCGAACGTCATAACTTCTTCCTCGAACGTCGAAATTGAACGTGCCACCTGTCTTTGAACTCGTGACGTCACGAACTACGTCACGGTCGTCATTTAAAGTCCGTTTGACCGTCCGAACGAAAAGTCAACGTTTGGCCCATTCTAGGGGAAAACGGTCATTTTGCATCGTTCGTCCGATTTCGCTCAACTAATCACCGATTAACCTCACTAATCGTGATTAGTCACTAATCGTGATTAGTCACTAATCTAATCCTGGAATTCAGGATGGGTCGTTACATATGTGTATGGTGTATGGTTGTTTGGTGTTTGCTGGTTAGGTGCATGCTTGTTATAACAGGAATCGTCCCTAAATTCCTTAAAAACTGGGCTAGTCCTGCTCCCGTCGAACAACTCTTGTTAGACAAGGAATATTTCTTTAATTTATCAATTTTCCAAAATTAACAAATTAACCAAACTAATTCTACTATTGTAGGATTACCGCTCATGTCCAACCACTAACCCTGTCAAGTAGTGGAACCTAGTAATTCGTCCATCTTCAGATCTTACTTTTATTAAGAATTATCACCATTTATTATGTCGATTATTTCTATCTGAAAAGTATTAAACTCATAACAAATTTAAAATATGTAATTTTCCATAAATCCATTTTATTCAACATTTCACCATGGAAGTCCATTCACAACCAAGTTGCTTTATGTCTAATTTCTCAATTAAACTTATAATAATATCATATTCATCATGCGATCATAACATCACATTATCATCGTATCAAAACTTCATCATCACATATATCATCATGTATTCATATAACATCATGTCATCATTTCATCATCATGGTTCATAATGATTATCATCAACATCATTATATCATTTCCAACAAATATTCACTGTACCACCATATCACTATGTATTCAACATATTAACATGTATCATCATCATCATAAATGTGTATAACATCATATAATAACGCCATTATCATGATAGCATATCATCATCACGATCAACATCAAATACCACCGTATATGACAGGTCACATCCCTAATCCCTCGGGATTAACGTGGGATGTCCTTCTCATGTCTAACACCACGTGTCAGATAATGGATAACACCGTGACCCAAACAAGGTTTCCAGAGTATGCAGCTTCATATGATGCCTCGGTCTCTACTATAGCTACGTCCGCGATCACCCTAGAGGGTGTCAAAACCAATAAAAAAGTGTGAGTGGACAAAAATAAACAGTTTAGAAAACTAATTTCTGAAATCATCATCTAACCCTCGATTTTATAAAGCATGAATGTATAAACAATTAAACCATTTCTTTCAAGTAAAATAGTACATATAATGTTTATCAAGGAACCAAAACATATGAAAACCTCTGGACACAAGAAAAATTCAAAAAAAATTGTGACCCATTCTCGTATCCATCCTCAATCTCGAACCAAAACATCATCAGTCACGATATCCATGCAACGCGTGCCAATAAGCTCTAAGATAACTCACGTCCAAACATGTCGTCGTGAACAAATCTACGATCGACGTTCGAACATACATAAGCACACCTAAGCCCGAACCTCCCACGGTTGCTCGTTAACAGGCAGTGCGGCGTGACCTCTCCTAAAGGAGAGGGGACACATCGCATCCTGGAGATGAGCAACAACATCATAAGGTCCTCTCTGGGGAAACACATTCACAATCGGAGGCCCTCTCCGGGGAAACACATTCCTACCGGTGTCATATCAATAATCACGGAGAATGGTCATAGTGAAAAATAGTGGAAACACATTTTCATAAACTGTTGTATCTCAAATCAAATCAGGTTTTTTGCATAAGGTCCCAAAACAAAATTTCCACAAACATCATAAAAACAGTGTCCATGACACGACCCACCCCCAATCCCCTAGGATTAAGGGCTAAGTCACGCTCCCGTCTAACTTACGCGTGACACGAAGGCTAAACTCACGTCCAACCTCCATGTAACACGTAAGCCGGACAAGGGATTCCCAAATGAACCGTCCAAAACATCCGGACCTCCCAGAGTACGCAGAATCTACTGTGGATCGCGTGTGTGATGTCTTCGTTTCTCTCTACCAACAGCCCGCACCGCAACAACCTAGAGGGTGTCGAAAACATAAAAAGACTGTGAGTGGACAAATAAGCAATACGTTCAGAAAACAGTGTATTAGAAATTACATTTATACCCTCCACGCAAAAACCAATGCATGCATATAGAAAACTATTCTCATAAAATCACTTCATATCCAAGATAAGAAAACCATCAACGAAAACTGGAATTCAAATCCTTTTCTCAAATCTAGGGCCTCAGCCCAACATCATAAATCCTCATCAAAGTACGGGAACTCGGCCCAAAACTCATCGAATCCAAATCATCCGGGTCATTTCCCAAAACATCTGAAAACCAGTGAAAAACATCAATCAATCAAGTTGCTGGATCTCAAGTGCGCCCGAGTCTTTAAACTTAAAACACATGCGCATAATCAGGCCTTCCCGGGATATCAACGAGTCTTTAAACTCAAAACACAATCAACAGGCCTCAGGAGATATCACAATAACCGAGTTTTTAAACTCAAAACATATCAATCCAGGGCCCTCCCCCGTCAATCAACCGAGTCTTTAAAGTCAAAACCAGATCCAGCCATTTTCCGGGTCTTTAAACCCAAAACCATTTTCAACGGGTCTATAAATCCAAAACCAAGTGAAAATCATAGAAAATCCATATCCGAATTCGCAATAATGATTCCGTAAGCCGGCATCCGGAATCATCATCCCGAACCCAATACTGAATCCGAATCACTTTTCCGAAATTCAAGTTCCAAAACTGAAATCACGTTTACCGAAATCACAGGAACAGGGCTTCAAGCCCGAAATCAATTTTCAAAATCCATTGGAAATCATTGAAATCAAATCATATGTCAAATCCCAAAATCAAATCATCAAAACCATGATCAAATCACAATATAAATTGAAAACTAAATACGTAATTATCTCGAAATACGTGCAAACTGTAAATCATCAATACCATATCATAAACATAGAAATCACATATAGAAAGTATGTAAACATTTATGCATGCATCATGAGTTAGAAAACAAAATACACTCACAGACCATTAGCGTCTCTGCCCTGATACGCGTGCAATTACGCCTTCCCGGCTAATCCACTATCCCTGGTTTTCCCAAACCTGTCCAAATCCCATAATAAGGTCACTAACTACTTCATAAAGTTTGTACTAAATCCCCATAATTTTCCCAAATTTTTAACTATTTTTAACCGAGCCCTAAAA
Source organism: Prinsepia uniflora (assembly GCA_032719365.1). NCBI lineage: Eukaryota > Viridiplantae > Streptophyta > Magnoliopsida > Rosales > Rosaceae > Prinsepia > Prinsepia uniflora. The sequence goes on from CM064862.1 coordinate 84,935,925, forward strand.
CCTTCGGACATCCCGAAACATATCGAGACGATGTCCAATCAACACGAAACCAGTGCCAAAATGTTCATTACATCGATATGATAAAAAGTTGTGTTGACAACGTCCCCATTAACAGTGCCACACGCCATCACGCGTCGCCCAAAGGGTCTGCGCGTGGGAGCTAGCCGGCTCCTGTTCATCTTCTTCCTCGCGTGAACCGGGTCAAGTTCGGTCCAATGTTCAGCCGGTTCAACTGAACCGGCGCTCAAGGTTCAACGCCATAAATTCCTTATTTTGGATCCTTTTCCATTCCTTTTAATCCCTATAGGTTTGTCTCATTATTTCTAATCAAGCTACATGATTAAAACTCGAGTTTAAGGTTGGAATTATACCTTCCAAAGCAAGGACGATTGAACATTTTCCCATCATCTTGTTTCCAGGTTCTCGGCCACCGTTGGCCATGATTCCAGTCCCCCTAGCTTCCCTTAAGCCTCTAAAACAGTCCATAATGCACCAAAATGATCAAACATTGCAATATCGGAGTTTGCCATTTTTAAATCGAAACAGGGCCCTTTTTGCGGGAAGCAACCTTACTGTCCATCTCCAGCCTCGACTTCAAGTCCTTTGAGCTCGTCTAAGTCTCTAGAGTCTCACACAACCCACCAAAATAGTCAACAAGCTGGAGAACCTAATCTACCATTTTTGAAGTCCACAAGGAAGCTCACGGTTTCAACATTTTCTTCACTGTCGTGCCCCACCGTGGTAACCACCATCATTATCTCTCACCTTCCTTCACAAGATACTAGCAGAGGTTGACGATCAAAGAGGTTGTAGGACTTGAATTTCACGGCCACATTCCAACCTCTGAACTCTGTTTTTCCATATCGTGCAACCATGCACTTAAATTTGTTCAAAGCGGCTGAGGAAAGGTTCCACTGCCTTCCAGAGAGAGACAAGTGTCCCCAATCTGGGGGGCACATGCCCCTTTTATGGTAAATTACCATTTTACCCTTTATAAATTTAGACTCATATTCAAATTGTCCGACATCCTCTGATGGCGAGCCGCCTGTCGTTGTACTCAGGACATCGAGACCTACCTAACGGTCCTCGAGATGCATGGAAATAACTTGTCGTCTAAAAAGCTAACCATTTGCCTTTTTTTAATTAATTTACCAAAATACCCTCGAACTTCCGAACATCATAACTTCTTCCTCGAATGTCAGAATCGGACGTGCCACCTGTCTACGAACTTGTGACGTCCCGAACTACGTCACAGTCATTGGTCCAAGTCCATTTGCTTGCCCGAACAAAAAGTTAAGATTTTTGCCCATTCTAGGGGCAAAATCGTCATTTTGTACCGTCCGTCCGAAATCACCTAACTAATCACCGATTAACTTCACTAATCCGTCATTAACCACTAATTTGATTCTGATTTCCGGGACGAGTCGTTACAGTCCAGGCCTCATTTCACAATACTCAAAACCGATTCATAAATTCGATAACCATAATACAATCACATTTGACTCCAAATCCAAGTCAAAATCATTATCTAATGGGTTCTCAAGCCCAAATACCATTTTCACATAATTTCGTAAAATCATTCAAAAACCGACAATGAAATCCAAAAAATCATCTAGTAATGATATCAAATCATACGATAAAGCATTTAAAACATTTATGCATGCATCATATTTATAAAACAAAATTCCACTCATAAACAGTCTACGCTGCTCGTTCAAAACCCGCGTCATAAACTAATCTGAAGCCTTCAGAACATCCGAGTCTGTCCAAATCACACCCAATGGTCACTATCAATCTGTACAAGTCCATATAAGAAATCCCCAAAAACCCCGAAACAGAATATGTGCCCTGAACACGCTTTCAGAGGAGAAAAACCTCCAAAACACTAGCCCAAACGACCTCTGATCGACCTAAAACCACCACCATTGGATTCAGAACGTCGAAATCTTTAAAACAAAATGGGTTTGACCTCAAAATTCGTGACCACGCACCCTCACGTGCCAGTCAAAGTTTGTTCACGCTGACATCACTGTTGACGTAAGACCTACCTAACATCTAATATCTGCCACATGGCACTCCCTGATTGGTGCCACGTGTCACCCTCTGATATGTGCCACGTGTCACATGATGATGTCATGTTGATGTCATTATTTACATCATCACTGCCACGTCACTCTAACAACTCTGACATGTTGCCACGTGGCACCACCCGACTGGTCCACGTGGTCAGATAATGCTGACGTACCACTACCACGTCGATACTGATTGGACCTGACACCTCGCCATGTGTCACCACCTAGTTGGCCACGAGCTCTGATAAGATGATGTGGCTTGCTACGTCATTGTCGTCAACCTCTCAAAGGATCGACCTGACTTATTGTAACGAATCATTTGCCTAGCGACCTTGATTCGGCCATATCTCCCCCAAATCTTCACTGTTTTCTTTCGTTTTTCTTCCTAGACACTCGTTTCACTCCCAGGAATAGATTCACTACCTCAAATTTTTAACAACGTACCTCACAAATTTGAACCAAGCTAGAGTCCTCACGGCCAAGCTTCGAACGTCCTTCTAGGGTGATTCCAGCGTCCTTCCTTCCATTTTTGTGGCCCTACATGCTTGCAGTAACTTTGAAAACAAGAAAGGGATCAGAAACCAGGGCCTCAACGTCCCAAAACTAAAACCCAATTTTTCTAAGTTTTTCGGGTCATGGGTTTACCTTATTTCCAGGTTTTCCAGCCAACCACCATGGCTTCAACCCTTCCTCTGTCACTCTCTGTCTCTCTACCTCACTCACTGTCTTTCTCAAGAAGTTCCAACTACTAAAGAAAGATGGGGAAGGAGTTTCGGGTTGTTCAAACAAAGGGAAGGGAGAGAGATGAGATGCGTGAACTTGGGGCATGGGCCAATGGGATGGGTGGCACTTGTTACTCATCCATTGATCCAACTGAAATATTTTGGGGCCTACTAACAAACAAAAGACTTTCCAACTTCCTTGTAAAATGTGCCACCATAAAATCCAATCGAACCATTCTAGACCCATACCTTACTCATAGGACGTCCAAATTCGACATGCTGCTTGTCTACGTAATTGAAATCTCTCGATCTACGTAATAGGCCTCGGTCAAAGTGTCAGGACCCGTCCCAAATCCCTCGGGATTAACGTCAGACGTGCTTGATCCTGTCTGACATGAATGTCATACCAGGGAAATTCCGTCCTTATCCCAGCCGAGACTACTAGAGAGCGTTAGGATCCGGAGGAAGAATGTGATGTCTCGGTCTCTACTACAGCCCGCATCCACGATCAACCTAAAAGGCATTCAAAAACATCAAAGCCGTGAGTGGACAAAACAAATATTTTATTAAAACATTTTCATAAAAAGACTTTTATGCCCTTCACTAAAAAGTATGCATGCATTTTAAAACCATTTATCAAACCGTTCATTAGGGCTTTGACCCAAAATGCAAAATAAGGAAACCCATAACGAGTCCCCTTCCAAATCATGAAACGTAGGGTCTCAGCCCAAATCCAACACACGTGGGTCTCAGCTCGAAATCATCTCCGTGAAATCTCATACACATATACATATATACATATATAACCCAGCATAGACATTCTCTTATGTCAACTGGGGCACACAGCCCCTAGGGAACTAATCCCCGATATATGTCACGATTTCTATATTTATTTGTATGCATACTACTCAGGGTCTCACTCTGAATCTACCCCCAAGAATTCTCCATCTGGGAGGCTCTGTCTCCGGATCTAGTCCGGGCGTCTCTCCGTATCAGGTCCGGGACACTATCATATCTCCTACTCCTGGAATGTGCTCTCTCTGGGCATCACTCATTCCAGATAGTGGATCGTGACTCTCCATGTCAACGTCTGGAGGAGACAAATCAACTCATAAAGGAGGGTATATATATACTAATATGAAAAACCATAAATGGGACAAACGCCCGATAACACAAGTCAACTGGGCCTCCAGCCTGAACTTATGACTCAACGGGGCCTCTAGCCCGATTTCACAATTTAACTGGGCATAGAGCCCAAACTCATAATCAACTGGGCAGCAAGCTCGATACCTCAGGTTTAGTCACGATTCCGATTATAGTGATGCATGCAACCATCAGTACAGGACCACGCTCAATCCTAGTAGCTGTGAACATATCAACCGATGCGACCACCTCTAGAGCATGGTGCACATGTCATCGACCGATCTGCTATACCGTCAGCACTCCGAAGCCGAGCCTAAAGTGGCTGCTCAACAACGAAATGTGCATTGCGACCTCTCCGAAGGGAACACATCCCCAGTCCGGAGGCGAGCGTCGAATCGTCTGTCACTGTGCACACAACACCCGTCGCGACCACGATTCAGTCCCGTAGGTCATCAATAGAGCCACATTCCTGAGTCGAAACCAAAACCAAATGGGTCGTTTTACCCGGTTTTACCTTTCAATACCATTTCATTTAAAACCGAAACCATAAATGCGTATAAGCACGTATAAAACAGAAAACCTTGAAATACGTACAAATACGTAAACACACACACAAATGCACTAATGGCATAAAAAAAACATGTTCTAAAATACTTATAAACATTTATGCATGCATCGATTCATAAAAGAAAGTCCACTCATAGACCGTCCGAGCTGCCGCCTCGATATGCGCATCGTACACCTTTCCGGGTCAATCATCATCCATAGGGTTCCCAAACCTGTCCAAATCACATTAGAGGGTTACTAACTACCTAATTAGCCCCTCCCTAAAGCCCCCTAATTTTTCAGAATTTTTAACTATTTTCAAACGCGATACTAAACCTTCGGGCATCCCGAACTATATCGAGACGATCTCCGATCGACTCGAAACCAGTTCCATATGTTCGTTACATCGAATAGATGATTTCACATGTTGGAAGTTTCTCCAAAAACCTCTTCACGCGCCGCCACGTGCCACTTGAAGGCGCTGCGCGTGGGCTTCATGTGCCTGCACAGGGTCATCCCTGACCACCAGCCGACCGGGTCCGACCGGCCGGTCCGTTTCGGCCTCTGTAATCTGGTCCGCCTGGACTGGCATGACCGATCCAGCCCCATAAATCAACTAATTTTCGTCCTTTTTCTTCCAATCCAATTCTAATCATCCTATTTCGACCGTAGAAACCTATTGGTGTGATTAAAACCACGAAAACCCCACAAAACTTCACCGGTTCAAAACCTCCCTCACGGTTCAGTTTTTCCAGTTTCCTCCATGAGCTCCTCAGCCACCATCCACCACCCAAAATCATCCCTAAACCTTCCTAACAACCTAACAAACCTATTATAACCAACTAAAACCGTCCATAACGTTCAAAATCAAAAATATGAAAATTTGGGTATAACCGGGTTTCGGGTTTTTACCTCTGCACAGGGGTCCTCCGCCGTCCATGGGTCAGATGGGGAAGGGGTTGGATTGGGGAGGACCCCTGTGCAGAGGTATCCAACTTATTATAACCAACTTTTACCTCTTGGCCTCACATATGGTCAGATGGGGAAGGGGTTGGATTGGGGTCGAAGGGTTGCTCGGTTTGGTGGGGAAAATGATCGAACAAAGGGAAAGGGATATGCATGAACGGGAAAATGATGGGGAATGGATGAATAACACTTGTCATTCATCCATTGAGCCTGTCCTTAAAATCTGGGCCCACTTAATGCCAAATAGCATCCATCTCGTAAAACATGCAATAGTTCGTTCGAACTTACATGAACCGTAACTTTTCTGTCCAACGTCCAAATTTGACGTGCCGCCATTCTACAGATATGTATCACCTCGATCTACGTAACAGTCCTCGACCCTCGACCCTCGACCATCGAACCTCCTGGGTCAAAAGTTAACTTTTTGCCCTCGTTCAAGGGCAAAATCGTAATTTTTCCCTAAACGTCCGTTAAACCTCGGTTAAACTCTGATTAGCCTCGCTAATCCGTCATTACATATTAATTAATCCTTAAAATTAGGGACCGGTCGTTACACAAAGTCCAAATAACCTCTCGAGTAAAAAGTCAACATTTTTCCCTTTCGAGGGGAAAAATTGTCATTTTACCTCAAATCGTCTGATAATTCTCGATTACTCCTTAATTAACCTCGATAATCACAAAATTTCGGGATGGGTCGTTACAATCTACCCTCTTACTATAACAATTTCTTCATCGAAGTTGACATTGACTCAAATCCACACTACGAATAGCAATCCTCCTCCAACTCGAGGCTTTTACGTGTCCAGGTACACGTCCAACATCCATCCACAGTACTCATATCGAAATCAAACGTCAGTCGACGTTAACTATGATCCAACGTTCAATGCCGAAACTCAGCTCATTCTCAGTGACAGTACCTACCAAGAGAGTGATTAAACTACTACTGGAATTCCAAAAGTCAACTCTCAAGTCTTGCTCAAGACATTGACATTCGTCGATCTCACTTGTCACCCACACAGGTATACTTAGAACCCAATCAGACCATTCTGCTCCTGCTTAGCTATCCCAATTCCTTTGTTACTAGACTGTCTCCAACCGTTAATCACACCCACGACGCACCATCTTGTCAAAACGGTAACCTATGGCTCCACTGTTTCCGTTAAAAGTTCCCTACCAAATACCTAACTCATACTAGAGTCCACTCACGGTACCCTGACTCGCCTAGGGAAAAATATTCTGATCTTCACTCCTTATGAGTCCTCAACTGGCATCTCACCCATCCAGAGTGTATCTTGACATGTCGAATACTTGCTTTAGCTGAGATAATCATAACTCAGTTTCACTAGGGTTCCTCTGTCCCACAACCTTGGCCCGGAGCTCCAACTGAACCCTCTAGAAGTCCGTCGCCTTTAGAGCACAGTACTCGGCATCTGGTCCAATTATCTCAAAGAAATTCAACATCGGATCCAATCTGATTACCATACCGAGTTCATCTCGGATCTAATCTGCCTATCATGCCACGTCAATCTAGGATCCAATCCGACTAACATATGGCTACCATGCCAATCGTGGCCTAACACTAGAACCTGTATGTCCGATCTCTGCTCTGAACAGATCATATACCAATACACAAGGCCATCTCTGAGTTCTCGTGGTCACTTGAACAACTCCAGAGACAATCCAACCAGTTCACTAACCAATCCAATTTCTTGGTTAACTCTGAAGGTCAACTGACTTACGTCTACCAAGACGTACCAATCCTAATGTCCCTTTGGTTACCTACCTCGACCTTTATCCTGATAATGCGAAGGGCCTGAAGCTGCACTGTAACATCTAATCTAGCCATAAAGGTATCACAGGGACAATTCATTAGCGTTGTTATTTCCAAAACTTTCATTATCGTCCAATATAATCAAACTAGAGTAGTAGTCAATCGTTCCTCAATTCTTGAGAAACCCTGCTCACCCTAAATCATCTCAATCAATTCGACTCCCTTTCAAGTCAATCGCGCCAATGGCTGCAATCTTGGAGAAAATCCTCCGCTAAATGTCCGTAATACTCAACTAGTTCGAGAAACTTCAAATCTCAATTACAGTGCTTGGTTAACGCTAATCCCAAAAGCATCTCGATCCTTCGAGGATCCACACTAGTCTTGCAACAATAAAATCATAACCAAGAAACCAACATTGGTTCATATTTCTCGAATCATGGATCCGATTACACAATCCGGATCATATCACACAATTGTAGGATCCACAATTCATACAGGGATTCAAACATCCAGGGTCCACGTTTCCTGAAATCTATTTTCATCTCAACAAGTATGAATCCTTGGTATACCATAACAATATCACCATTAATACTCCATTGCCAACTCACGATGGCCAAGTATCACCACAACACTAATCGTAAACCATCTCGGGGAATTTCACTTTTGAAGTCAATTCGGAAATCACATATCTAAGCATACAATACATGCATCGAAAGCATGTCTTTCAACGGAATTCCTGACTTCAAGTCAAGTCAAAACCATTTTCAACAGGGCATCTATTCTAAATCCTCAAGTCTATCGGTAGGCTACATAATGGGTTGAGTACCCGGAAGAAACTCAATCATAACTCAACCTCCCTCTGAGGTAGGACCCCCGGTAAATCCTACGAGGAACACCACTAGAAATGGCGACGCAACCGACATCTTCCTCAAGCTTATTAAGCCATCTAGGGACTTCACAACACGTGTCTCATTTCCCGAACAACCATTCTATAGTAACTTCCCAGCTTCCTAGCCGTAACTCACACGGAACATCAACCACGTTTCCAATGTGGGATAGATAGCAGGACGTATCCTTTGGTCCCACCAAAAGAAAAATCAACCATAGCTAGTCAGGACTACCAAAGACAATGGTTCCTCAAACACTTAGCAAAGGTGTAATGGGTAATCCACCAATTCATCCCTAAGATCACATCCAAATCATAAATCTCTAGGGAAATCCAATTCGTCCTTTGCTACACCTTTAACGCAAATTCAATAAGTGATTCCATCACCGCACCAATCAAAGTACTGGTGTGCATGTCCCAACCCAAAGGGATTAGTTTCTGAACACAACTGTAATTTTTCAAGGAAGAACAGAGTGTGTCGGTCCAAACTCCATTAACACTCGTGCATCCCGACTAAAGATAGCTAGGGTACTTGTCACCAATCCAGGCATACCTCGTCCCTCCAATAAGCCAACTGAACTAGGAAGATACTGAAATTTTTAAAGCCACATCTGTCTCACTCATCGATTGTCAGGACCCACCGCGATTATCACCTCGATAACCGGGACAAACTCTGCTCCCGTCTGACAACCCAACTTAAAAGACCAAAATAACCACAAAAACCACGAAAAATACATTGACAGACCAGGGAGAAGTTATAATATAACTAGTCCACAGTAGCACAAAGCATAGTAACAGTACAAGATAAGACAAAAATCCTACTATAAGCTGATTACACACGCAACGGAAAAAACTATATGCCTCTGCCTCTGCCTCAACGTTAGCCCCAGTGCTAGCACCACAACCTGTAGGGTGTTAAAAACATTAAAAGTGTGAGTGGACGAAAAAAACAAATTATAAAACTGTTTGTGAAATAAACTAGGGTTCACTCTCCGTCTTTAAAACATGCATGCATAACCAAGTATCTGAAAACAACCATCTACGATGTGAAATAAGCATGGAAATCACCAGAAATAAAAATCAATGTTCGGGCACTCGGCCCTAAATCCATAAGATCCAAGTTATTCGGGTCACCGCCCAAAACATTTGAAAACCAGTGAAAAACCAGTGAAAAACATCAATCATACAAGTTTGCTGGATCTCAAGTGCCCCCGAGTCTTTAAACTTAAAACCATGTGCAATAATCAGGCCTTCCTGAGATATCAACGAGTATTTAAACTCAAAACACAATTAACAGGCCTCGGGGGATATCTCAATAACCGAGTCTTTAAACTCAAAACATATCAATCCAGGGCCCTCCCCCGTCATCAATCAACTGAGTCTTTAAACTCAAAACCAGATCCAGCGGATTTTTCTTTTTCCGGGTCTTTAAACCCAAATCCATTTTTCAATCAACAGTGAAAACCATAGAAAATCCTTATCCGAATTCGCAACAATGATTCCGTAAGCTAGCATCTAGAACCATCATCCCGAACCCAAATCCAGAATTTCCTTTCCAAGTCTCAAAACGAATTCCGAAATCTCATTTCCGAAATCCAATTTCAAAACCGAAAGCTCGTTTATCGAAATCTCAGAAACAGGGCTCCAAGCCCGAAATCATTTTTCCAAAATCCATTTCAAATCCTTGAAATCAAATCATATTTCAATTCCCAAAATCAAGTCATTAAAACCATGATCAAATCATAAGATCAATCGAAATCTCGTAAAACGTGTTATTCCGTAAATATCTCGAAAACCGTGTAAAACCGTAAACCATCAAGATCATAAATTAAATCATAGAATCATGTATAGAAAACATATAAAAACATATATGCATGCATCATAAGTTAGAAAGCAAAGTCCACTCACTAGGTCCGAACACGTCAATCGCGTCCCGTATGCTCCTCGGCTGCCTCAAGAATATCCCGACCTGTCAAAAGTCACCATATTGGGTCACAAACACTTCATTTAAGCTCACCCTAATTTCCCCAATTTTTTGGGAGCTTTAAACGTAATTAAATTAACCCCTAACTCTTCGAACACGCAAAACTACCCCGAAACGGTGTCCGATCGACTCAAAACTTGTCCCAAAATGTTCGTTACATCGATTAGAGTGAATACCGTGTTGAACACTTCCCCAAAACAGGCCCCACGTACACTCACGCGCTGCCCAAAGGGGCTACGCGTGGGAGACACGTGCTGGCACTGTTCATCGTCAACCTCCAGCCAACCCGATTCACACCTGTCCAGTCCAACCGAGCTGACGAGGCCGGTTTTCACCTGTTTTCAAGCCATTTTCAATCCTCTCTTCACCATTAGACCGCCCAAACTAAAAGTCAACATTTTTGCCCATTCTAGGGGCAAAATCGTCATTCTACATTGTCCGTCCAAAAGTATCCAACTAATCACCGATTAACTTCACTAATCCGTCATTAACCACTAATCTAAACCCGACTTCAGGGACAGGTCGTTACAATCTACGCCCCTTAAAGAATTTCGTCCCTGAAATTCCACCTCTCGTACCTCCGTAACTAGCGGGGAGAAATCTAACTGATCTTACACCTGGGTCTCCTACCCGGTGTCCATCTCCTGCCAATCCAACTTATCCTGACAGTTCCCAACCTGTCATCTCAACTCGGTCAAGCGAACCAATTCATCTGACTTCCAGCCCATCTCGTAATCTTTTTTCTTTTTACTGAGATCAACCCTAAGTACGCCACAACACCCCTATTACCAGTTTCAACACTTCCGACGCCTTCTCCAGTCGAGCGTATCTCATACGAATACTTCTGTCAGCGATCTGTGCCAACCCTACCAGAGTTACAACGTACTTGCCTCTACCTTGAATTTGACCAGTCACCTCACCAGTGGTTCCACTAATCACTAACACAGTCATCCTGTGGGCACACCAACCACGTCCCACACTATCTAATTGCAATCGGACCCTACCACCTTCCTATTTAACCAAGAACATACCTCTCAATGCTAGGGTCCCACCAGCCACTCACTTTGGAGCATCCAGCTCATATCAACACTGCAGCCTACAATAACCAATCGGTCGCTCGGGATCACCCTGATCCGGTCCACATGTTTCATCCATCAACATCCATCTTATGTGAACTACGTCGATCGTCCTTCTATCCACAACATACCCTGGCACTAAGCCAATCACCAACACTTATACCAGAACTGTACGTCCAATTACATCGGCCTGGTTCCAACCACTGCAGAACCAGTACGTATCTTTCGCGCACCTTCACCAAGTACCACCAACTAGAACCACGTTGCATTCCAAAAAACACACACAAGGACAACCCTACGAAATTGGAATAAAAACAAAGATATTTTAGAATACCTCAACATAGCTCGTAGAGTATATCCTCACGTACTACGTTACCTTACGGTACGTCTCCTAATCAACCACAATGGCATCAGCCACGCACGACAACATCCCAAGTCTAACCTACAACATCATAGTGTACCTGTCACCCTCACAGTGAAATATCCAGGGCACACAGACATCCTCATAACCATACTAACTACTACCTGCCGATAAGCCGAACACGCTTCGCCTGTATAATCCATCGATCCAATTCTCCCTCTAGGCTGAACTTCATGTCTTCCGGGGAAGTCCAACTCAAAGTCCTTCCTAGTCTCCCGGTCTCCTAACCAATATGAAATCCTATCGTATCTCAACTACGAATCTAGAGTAGACCCAGTACCAGTTCTAGGTCCAATATCCATACGTATGCAACAACAGATAATATACGTCCCGCGTAACTCCAAAATAGTTAAAAATACCTAACTTATGTCTCACAAATGATCCTCTTGCTCAACACCAACTCAAACCCCCCTGAGCCAGGAGCGATCCAATCCTGTTCTACTCACCCTTAAGTAGATCCTACTCACTGGCTCACTACTTTGCCTTCACTTCCCACAAATAATCAAACCACCATGTCAAATCAAATCGACAAAGTACTCAACACGTCTAAAGGCACGTCTAGGTTGTGGGTTCTTTTCAATAACCTTATATTGATCAATTATAGTTACTTTTTTTCCATTCCTTCCGTTATCCTTCAACGGAACACACCGCGGTCCTCATCCTTGTCATTCCATGTCATTCTACCTTAATCCATCTTACCGTCATCCCCTACCACTCGCCACCTACACCAACTCGGAATCAACACAACGTCTTATCGTCCAAACCACAACATCTCCTGATTCTGAGATTCCAATCATGGTACGTTATCCTTAAGTATACCATCTCCAGCATAATTGTCTAAACGTCACCTTCTATATTACACAGAGGAAATCCTCGACTCTTTGTTATAAAAGAATGGGTAGCCCCGGGATCTATCAAAGAATGTACATCATGACCAAGGATGGAAAGCGTACCTGTCACTACGCCGGGTGCTGATCGAGCCTCCTGCTGTGACATCACAAAAAATCGGGCCTGGGATCCAGAAGATCGGCCGCGTCCCCTCAAACCACTAGTGGCACCACCACCTCCTCTAGTGTCAGCTGCCCCTGAAACTGAAGCCGTACTCCATCCTGGCTCCGCCGTACCTCGGCCTACGCCTCCACCCGGTGGTAAGGACGAACATTCGCTTCGGTAGTGGACGCAACAGATGTCGCAGTTGCTTGTGGAGTCAGCTGTGCTCGATGTCCACGGAACCCTGACCTCTGGAAACTACTCGGTCTACCAAATTGATCATCGCCCGCGGTTGAAGCTCCACTATAACTGCCCCTCTTCGAGGTCCTCTGGCTCGATGCTCCAGAAAAAGGATGCTCTTGGAGTCGTACACCACCCAAGAACTATGGTCGTGCCGACAAAATAGCCTCCACCCTCACTGTAGCATCTGACAATTCTCTAAGGGTAGCAAACGATCCGGCCGTCATAATGGCACGAATCTCACCTCGTAGGCCCAGCTCAAACCTGCGGCACTTCTCAGCTTCCGTAGCAACAAAAGCAAGAGCAAACAAGATAACATCTGAAACCTCTGCTCATACTTGGCCACAATCATACTCCCCTGTTGGAGTTGTAGGAACTCGGCCTCATTGGCATCGCGGAACGAACGAGGGTAATACTGATCAAGGAACCACTCACGAAAAGTCTCCCAAGTCACTGTGTGGGCATCCTAACCTGACAACTCAAGGGTGTACCACTAGTCATACGCGGAATTGTCCAGTAAAAAGGTGGCCAATAACTCTCGATCTTCCGGGGGGCATCGCATCACAGCAAAAATCCGCTCAAGTCGAGTAATCAACCTATGGGCTTCCTCAAGGTCTACCCCACCACTAAACGTAGTATCCCATAGACGCTGAGCTCGCTCAATCGTAGTACTCTCAGCATCCCTCGCCACGTCTTCTGCAGGTCGTGGAGGGGGTTCACGTCACAGAGGCATGGTTGATCGTACTCTGAAAAAGGGATAAAGCCAGTATAACGACCTAGACACATCCACGTGCTAGACACAAACCGTCAACCTACGCTCTGATACCAATTGTCAGCAGCCACCCCGATTATCACCTCGATAACCGGGACGAACCCTGCTCCCGTCTGACAACCCAACTTAAAAGACCAAAATAACCACAAAAACCACGAAAAATACATTGTCAGACCAGGGAGAAGTTATAATATAACTAGTCCACAGTAGCACATATCATAGTAATAGTACAAGATAAGACAAAAATCCTACTATGAGCTGATTACACGTGCAACGGGAAAAACTCTTTGCCTCCGCCTCTGCCTCAACGTTAGCCCCGGCGCTAGCACCACGACCTGTAGGGTGTTAAAAACATTAAAAGTGTTAGTGAACTAAAAAAAATAAAAGTTATAAAACCATTTGCGAAATAAACCATGGTTCACCCTCCGTTTTTAAAACATGCATGCATAACCAAGTATCTGAAAACAACCATCAATACAATGTGAAAATAAGCATGGAAATCACTAGAAATCAAAATCAGAGTTCGGGCACTCGGCCTTAAATCCATAAGATCCAAGTTATGTGGGTCACAGCCCAAAACATTTGAAAACTAGTGAAAAACATCAATCATACAAGTTTGCTGGATCTCAAGTGCGCCCTAGTCTTTAAACTCAAAACCATGCGCAATAATCAGGCTTTCCCGGGATATCAACTAGTCTTTAAACTCAAAACACAATCAACAGGCCTTAGGGGATATCTCAATAACCGAGTCTTTAAACTCAAAATATATACCGAGTATTTAAACTCAAAACATATCATTACAGGGCCTTCCCCCATCATCAATCAACCGAGTCTTTAAACTCAAAACCAGATCCAGCGGGTTTTTCTTTTTCCAGGTCTTTAAACCCAAATCCATTTTTCAATCAACAGTGAAAACCATAGAAAATCCTTATCCGAATTCGCAACAATGATTCCGTAAGCTAGCATCTAGAACCATCATCCCGAACCCAAATCCAGACTTTCCTTTCCAAGTCTCAAAACCAATTCCGAAATCCAGTTTCAAAATCGAAAGCTCGTTCATCGAAATCTCAGAAACAGGGCTCCAAGCCCGAAATCATTTTTCCAAAATCCATTTCAAATCCTTGAAATCAAATCATATTTCAATTCCCGAAATCAAATCATTAAAACCATGATCAAATCACATGATCAATTGAAATCTAGTAAAACGTGCTATTCCTTAAATATCTCGAAAACCATGCAAAACCGTAAACCATCAAGATCATAAATCAATCATAGAATCACATATAGAAAACATATAAAAACATATATGCGTGCATCATAAGTTAGAAAGCAAAGTCCACTCACTAGGTCCGAACGCGTCAATCGCGTCTCGTACACTCCTCGGCTGCCTCAGGAATATCCCGACCTGTCAAAAGTCACCATTTCGGGTCACAAACACTTCATTTAAGCTCACCCTAATTTCCCCAATTTTTTGGGTTTTTTAAACGTAATTAAATTAACCCCTAACTCTTCGAACACGCAAAACTACCCCGAGACGGTGTCCGATCGACTCAAAACTTATCCCAAAATGATCGTTACATTGATTAGAGTGAAAACCGTGTTGAACACTTCCCAAAAATAGGGCCCACGTGCCCTCACACGCCGCCCAAAGGGGCTGCGCGTGGGAGCCACGCGCTGGCACTGTTCATCGTCAACCTCCAGCCAACCCGGTTCAGACCAGTCCAGTCCAACCGAGCCGACGAGGCCGGTTTTCACCTGTTTTCAAGCCATTTTCAATCCTCTCTTCACCATTATTTTAGTCCTTAAGTTTGGGATTGATTCACTTAATAAAATCATGAAATGAGACTCTAAACCTTACCTTCCAATCTTCGAACCAAAACTCAGAAATTCCAACTTCTGATTCCAACCACCTCGAGCCACTCCTGTCACGGTTTCACGTCCCTGGGGTACCTTAGTGACTCCTAAGATGATAAACAACATCACAGTGGTTCAAAAATACTCCAAAACCATCGATTTCCAAACAATCGATTTCTGGAAAAATAGAGGAAACCGAGAAAACTTACCCGCTTCCAGTCTTCTACCGTGGCTTCCACCGTGGTTCTAGACGTCCTTGGTTCCCTTCTACTCACTGAACACCACCATAGACCAATTTCTGATAGGATTGATCGATTGAGCCCACGGCTAATCAACCTTAGTCTCTCTGTTTTTTGGTTGTTCTCACCTCTCACATCCCTTCCTCACTCAATCTTCCATTAAACACACTCATAGTAGGTCACACACACTTCTTTGATCTCTTACACCCTTCCACAAAGAACTCACACGACTCACACTTTGAGAAATGGTCGATCACCTCTCTGTCTCTCTGTTTTTCTCATCTGATCGATTAAGCCCCAACGTTTAAAACTTAAACGTGTGACCGACTTGGCTAGAAGCCTCTAGGAAATGGCCAGGTGTCCTCCAACTTGTGGTCTAAGCCCAAAAATATCTAATCACTTTGCCCCAGATGTCCCTATCCGGTTGCTCACAATTCCCAAGGTGCCAAAAGACCATTTTGCCCCTAAATGTCCAAATTACCATTTTACCCTTCACTTACTAGACCCGTAACTTAACGGTTCGACATCCGTTGACGGCGTGCCGCCTGTCGTTGTACTTAGGACATCGAGTCCTACCTAATGGTCCTCGAATTTGGTGAAGAATACTTGTCGTGCAAAAGTCAACGAATTGCCCCTTTTTGACCAAATCACCGAAATACCCTCGACCTTCCAAACATCATAACTTCTTTCTCAGTTATCGGAATCAAACGTGCCACCTGTCTACGGACCCGTGACATCCCGAACTATGTCACAGTCATTGGTCAAAGTCTATTTGACCGATGAAACTAAAAGTCAACTTTTTTACCTATTCTAGGGGCAAAATTGTCATTATGCACCCTCCGTCCAAAAGTATCCTACTAATCACCGATTATCTTCACTAATCCGTCATTAACCACTAATCTAAACCCGACTTACGGGACGGGTCGTTACATCGACCACTGTAATCGTACGATTTCCACTCAAAGACTCGAAGCTAGAAGCGTCCCTCTTCCAAGATCTCTGGAAAATACATCCTCTAGACGCACTCAACGTCAACCGAAATTGTCTGATTGCTGCTAAATTCCATCAAACTCATCTCCAACTGAGATGCCACACCATCAGTCGAGTCTTACTCCCAAGACCCAACACAAACCGACGAAACCTCATTTCCTTAATTTTTATCGCATTGGTTGCGAACCGAATCTAAACTAGGCAGTTTTACTCATACCGAGCAACCGTCACGTCCTCGTGTTCAAGACGCAAGAACCTCACCGCTCGGTAACCCAATACAACTGAGGTGAAAAGATTGGTAATCCCATCCAAACACGTAGATAGCAATGTCTGGCATCAAGCACGTGCAGACCTATCCAAAAGGCTCACTTCTTTTAGAACCAAACGCACAAGAGGGCAACCAACGTTCGTACAATCTGCTAAAAGCGTAAGATCCACTGATCGGCCACCTCATGACCTGATCCACAACTACACGTTTCGAATACTATCGTTCCATCGTTTCTGATCTAGGGTTGTCTACACCTTTGCTACTAAGAACAGCACATCCAAATTGGTCAACCATCAGTCGAAACTCCGAAAAATCACCATACTGGGATCCAATCAATCAGTAACTCCACGGCTCCAAGCCGCTGGGTCCACATGAAAATCAATCCTACTCGGAACTCGAACCCCTAACACTCGGAATTTAATGCCTAATCGAACCAATGGGTCTTAAGATTTAACTTTCTTATTCTTATCCTCACTCTCAGGTTGATGACGGGGATGTTGTCGTAGAGGCATCATATCTAAAGAAAAACTATCGTGCGCCCTTAGTACGCGACACCACAAAAGCAACTCAGTGCTCTGACACCAAGCTAATAGGTCTCATCCCTAATTCCTCAGGATTAACATGGGATGACATGCTCCCGTATGACACCACGTGTCAGGAAAGGGATAACACCGTGACCCAAACAAGGTTTCCAGAGTACGCAGCTTCATGTGATGCCTCGATCTCTACTACAGTCGAGTTCGCAATCAACCTGGAGAGTACCAAAACCAATAAAAAGTGTGAGTGGACAAAAATAAACAGTTTGGAAAACCAATTTTTGAAAT
The DNA here is from genome assembly GCA_032719365.1 of Prinsepia uniflora. Taxonomy (NCBI): domain Eukaryota; kingdom Viridiplantae; phylum Streptophyta; class Magnoliopsida; order Rosales; family Rosaceae; genus Prinsepia; species Prinsepia uniflora. The sequence continues at coordinate 84,953,689 of CM064862.1, forward strand.
CATCATTCAACCTTCCGTTTTATAAAGTATGCATGCATAAACAATTAAACCATTTCTTTCAAGTAAAACAGTTCATATAATGTTTATCACGGAACCAAAACTTATGAAAACCTTTGGACACAAAGAAATGTTCAAAACATTTGTGACCCATTCTAGTATCTATTCTCAATCTCGAACCATAACATCATCAATCACGATATTCGTGCAACGTGTGCCAATAAGCTCCAGGACAGCTTACGTCCGAGCACGTCGCAGTGAACTAATTACGACCAAAGTTCAAACATACATAAGCAGGTAGTGCCTCGTGACCTCTCTAGAGGGGGACACAGCACATCTCGGAGGCGAACAACAACATCATAGGGTCCTCTTCGAGGAAACACATTCATAACCGGATGTCATCTTTTGGGAAACACATTCCTACCAGAGTCATTTCAATAATCATGGAGAATGGTCATAGTGAAAAACAGTGGAAACACACCTTCATAAACTGTTGTATCTCAAATCAAATTAGTTGTTTTGCATAGGGTCTCCGCCCAAAATGCCCAAAACACAATTTCCACAAACATCATAAAAACAGTGTCCAGTCCTCATTTCATAATAGTCAAAATAATTTCAAAGATCTAAAAACCATGATAGAATCACATTTGACTCCAAATCAAAGTCAAAATCATTATATAATGGGTTCTCAAGCCCAAATACCATTTCCACGCAAATCCGTAAAATCATTAAGAAATTGACAATAAGAAATCGACAATGAAATCCTCAAAATCATCCAGTAATGATATCAAATCGTTTCAGCTCAAATCATACGATAAAGCATTTAAAACATTTATGCATGCATCATAGTTATAAAACAAAAGTTAACTCACAAACAGTCTACGCTGCGCATTTATAGCCCGCGTTGTGAGCCAATCTGAAGCCTTCGGAACGTCCGCGACTGCCCAAATCACACCCAAAAGTCACTATCAATCTATACAAGTCCATATTAGAAATCCCCAAAAACCCCGGAACAGAATACATGTCCCGAACACACTTCTTGAGGAGAAAAACCTCCAAAACACTACCACAAACGACCTTTGATTGACTTGAAACCACCACTATTGGATTAGAACATCAAAACCTTTTGAGCAAGATCAATTTAACCTCAAAATTTGTGCAAACGCTTCCTCATGCGCCAGTCAAAGTTTGGTCAACACCTGTCAAAGCTGACGTCAGCCCTACCTGACATCTGACAATCTAAAATCTACCATATGGCACTCCTTGACTGGTCCCACATGTCACCCTCTGACACGTGCCACATGTCACATAATGAAGTCATGCTAACGTCACTTGTGACATCATCACTGTCACGTCACTCTGACAACTCTAACATGTTACCACGTGGCACCACCCGACTAGTCCACGTGGTCTGACACAATGACACATAATGAAGTCATGCTGACATGGTACTACCACATCGATGTTGACTAAACCCGACACCTTGCCACATGTCACCACTTGGTTGGCCACGTGACCTGACAAGATGAGATAGCTTGCCACATCATCGTAATCAACCTCTCGACGGGTCGACCCGACACATTGTAACGGGTTGTATGACCCATGACCTTGACCAGACCATATCTCCCTCAAATCTTCACCGTTTTCCTCCATTTTTCTTCCTAGACACTCGTCTCACTCCCAGGAATAGATCTACTACCTCAAAACTATAAAAACGTACATAAAAAATGTGAACCAAGCTCAAATCCTCATAGCCTAGATTCGCACGTCCTTCTAGAGTGATTCCAGTGTCCTTCCTTCCATTTTCTTGGCCTTACATGCTCGCAATGACTCAGAAAACAAGAAAGGGATCAGAAACCAGAGCCTCAACGTCCCAAAACTAAATCCCAATTTTCTAAGTTTTTTGGGTCACGGGTTTACCTGTTTTCCAAGTTTTTCGGCTAGCCACTATGCTCCAACCCTTCCTTCATCACTCTCCGTCTCTCTACCTCACTCATTGTCTTTCTCAAGCAGCTCTAGATGCTGAAGCAAGATGGGGATGCATGAACTTGGGGCATGAGCCAATGGGATGGGTGACACTTGTTACTCATCCGTTGATCCAGCTGAGATATTTTGGGGTCCACTATTAAACAAACAATTTTCCAACTTCCTCATAAAAAGTGCCACTATAAAATCCAATCAAACTGTTCCAAACCCATAACCTTCTCGTACGACATCCAAATTCGACGTGTCACTTTTCTACGTAATCAAAATCTCTCGATCTCCGTAATGGACCTCGATTAAAGTCCAAATAACCTCTCAGATCAAACGTCAACATTTTTCCATGCTAAGGGAAAAATCGTCATTTTACCTCAAATCGTCTGATAATCCTGAATTAACCTCGATAATCACAAAATTTTGGGACAGATCGTTACAATATATTATTATCATGTGAACATCATAGCATCATAGTACCATAACAATCCTTCACTAATTAATCCTTCTTCTTTCCACCTTCATAATTTTGTCACTATTCATATTTGCCATTATAAATGTCATTTGATGCCCAAAAATAATAGTCAAGACCCTTCCCCAAAATACAATAGTTAAGACCTTGAATGTACAAAAATATAACCATATCCTTTTAATCATAACCTTAACTACATAATTCCAATTCCTTCATTATTAATAATTATAATTCATTAAACCCTTACTTAATCCTCCAAGTTAACCTTGCTTATGTTCCCCAAATTATTCTTAAATTTAAGTTATGAACATATAATATTAGAAATTTGGAACTGTACTCAAATAACATTAAATCAACTCAATAATCACACAATTAAATTCAGAATCTTGAATCAAGGAACTTCCATGTCTGTCGGACGGTGAACAGAGGTCTCATGAGTCGCCACGCGCTAATGGGGATCTCCGCGCGAGAGCCTCACGTGCATCACAGGAATAATCGCAAACATACTCAACGTCTTCCTCGAGCGGGTCTGCAACGCGAGTGGTCCGACCCAACCACCTGACCCGACTCGAAAACACTCATTTCACGACCATTTTTCACATTCTAAGCCTCCATATTTATCTATTTGGTTCCATAATGAGATCTCTAAGCTCAAAACAAAGAAATACTTACCTCAAATTGGAGACTCGACTTGAAGCTTTTCGGCCAAACTATGAACTCCCTGTTCTAGCATTTTCGATGTCCAAAACTCATCCTTGCAGTCTCATAATGGTTGTAGGAACTCACACATCATTCCAAAGTTCTTGGTTTCGAGATAGGAAGTCTCAAAACGAACTGATAATGACACGACCCACCCCCAATCCCCCGTGGATTAAGGGATAAGTCATGCTCCCCTCTAACTTATGTGTGACACGAAGGCTAAACCGTCGTCCAACCTCCATGTAGCACGTAAGCTGGACAAGGGATAACAAGCCAAAGTACCAAAACCACCTTCCGATGTCCTAGAGTGCGCAGAACTTACTGTGGATTGCGTGTATGATGTCTCTGTCTCTCTAACAATAGCCTGCACTGCATCAAACCTGTAGGGTATCGAAAACAAAAGGCTGTGAGTGGAAAAAAACAATTAATAAGTTCAGAAAACAGTTTATAGAAAAGTACATTTATACCCCTCTACGAAAAACTAATGCATGCAATAGAAAAACCAATTTATAACACTATTTCATAAAACCATCTCATATCAAGATAAGAAAACCATTTCCAAAAACCATAAATCAGAATCAAGTACGGGCACTCTGCCCCCAAATCCATCAAATCTAAATCATCCGGGCCACAGCCCCAAAATATCTGAAAACCAGTGAAAAACCAACCGAAAATCATAATCAATCAATCTGCTGGATCTCAAGTGCGCCGAGTCCTTAAACTCAAAACACATGCGCATCATCAGGCCTTCCCGGGATATCAACGAGTCTTTAAACTCAAAACACAATCAACAGGCCTCGGGGGATATCACAATAACCGAGTCTTTAAACTCAAAACATATACCGAGTCTTTAAACTCAAAACATATATCGAGTCTTTAAACTCAAAACATATATCAAGTCTTTAAACTCAAAACATATCAATCCAGGGCCTTCCCCCATCATCAATCAACTGAGTCTTTAAACTCAAAACTAGATCCAGTCATATACCGGGTCTTTAAATCCAAAACCAAGTATCAACGGGTCTTTAAACCCAAAACCAAGTGAAAATCATATAAAATCCAGAAATCCATCGAAAATCAAATTCCAAAACCAAATCCGAAATCCACATTTGAAATCTCAATTCCAATCTAGAAATCACATCCATAATCCATTTCCAAATCCGAATCCGAAATCATCATTCCGTAGTCTGCATCCGGAATCATCATTCCGAACCCAAATCCAAAAATCCACTTTTCAAGTTCCACAACCGAATCCCTAATCATATTTCAGAAATCCGATTCCAAAACCCGAAATCACTTTTCCAAAATCCATTATAAATCATTGAAATAAAATCAAATTTCAAATCCCAAATCATACTATCGAAACCATTATCAAATCATAGCATAAAACTATAATCTCGTAAAACATGCAATTACATAAATGTCTTGAAATACGTGAAAAACCGTAATAACAGATATTATAATCATAATCATAGAAATCACGTATAGAAAACATATAAAAACATTTATGCATGCATCATAATTTATAAAGCAAGTCCACTCACAAACCGTTTACGCCGCTGCCTCGATACGCGTGCACTTATGCTTTCCCGGCTAATCCACTATCACCGGATTTCTTGAACCTATCCAAATCTCATAATAAGGTTACTAACTACTTCATTAAGCTTCTACTAAATTCCCGTAATTTTCCCAAATTTTTAACTATTTTTAAACTTGTCCTAAAACCTTCGGACATCCCGAAACATATCGAGACGATGTCTGATCGACTCGAAACCAGTTTCAAAATGTTCGTTACATCGAATACTTTAAAACTCGTGTTGAAACCTCCCTCCCATACTATGCCACGCGCCCACACGTACCGCCTAAAGGGGCTGCGCGTGGGCCTCACGCGCGGCTACTGTTCATCTTCAACCTTGGTTAAACAGGGTTCGAACTGGTCCAGACCGACCCGATCCAGGCCCAAACTGGCGTCCACGGTTTTCAGTCATTTCCAACCCGATTTCGGTCCTCTTTTCTCCTATATCTTCATCCAACTCTCAACACTAGATCTACATCTTCAAAACATGATATTTAAGGCTAGAATTTACCTCCTAAATCAAGGTACAATCGAACAGACTGCCACCATCCAATTTCTATGTTCCCGGCCACCATGGGTCTCCACTTCAAGGTCAAAAGTGTTGGTTTGAACTCCAAAACATGTTCCAATAACCCAAACAAATTAGTAACAACTAAACCATACTTCACCATTTTTGAATCCAAACGAAGGTTTCTCGGGAACTCACCTTACCATCCATCTTAAGCCTCAAAACCAGGCACATTCGACTCCCGGACCTCCAGCAACACCTTCCCATCAACTGAATAGATCAAAACCCATGAGAACACGATTTGTCATCTTTAATTGAAAAGCAAGACTTCACGGATTTCACAGGGTCCTTACCTCAACCCGCCGTCGTGGACCGCCGTGCCACCACCAACATCGTCGTCTGACCTTCCTCTCTCATTTCACTTCAGACAGTAAAGGCAATAGATCACCCGTGAAAGAGGTTTGGGTTCTCACGATCACACACACACACACACACACACACACACACTTTGTTCTCTATTTGCTCACAAAGTCCACGGCCACCGTTCACAATGGTGGCACCACCACTCTTGGCTCATCTCATCAACCCATTTTCCTTCACACATCTCTCACAGCTAATGAAGATCACAGGGATTCATCTAGATTGTTTTTCACGGTTCAACCTTTCCTCAGTTTCCCGCAGTTTTCAACCACAAACCGTGCACAAAATCATCCCTTTGTTTTTAAAACCATTCTGAGGCGGCTGAGAAAGGTTCTACAACCATCCAGAGAAGGACATGTGTCCAAAATCTGGTTGTCATAAGATCCAAAACAGCCAAGGGTCCCAATTTCACTGGGCACAGATCCCTAGGCCATCAAATGACCAAACTTCCCTTGGTGCACAAATTACTATTTTGCCCCTTGCATGTTTAGACCATTAACTGAACCGTTCGAAGTCCAATGACAACGTGCCACCTGTCGTTGTACTCAAGGGATCGAGAGCTACCTAACGGTCCTCAAACTACGTGAAAAAGACTTGTCGTAGAAAGGTCAACAAATTGCCCCTTTTCATGAGCACATCACGACCAAGACACCCTCAGCTCGTGGCTCGATGTCTCTCCTTTCTCGTACCCCACGACTCTGGGTATGACCGTTCCGACAACTCATACGAGAAAAAGGAAATTTCCCATGAACATCCCTAATTCCCAACAACATTAACTACACCCACTCTCGGTAGTAGTGTCTGCCACAGACTCGTGCACATCTAACCAGACATCGCTATGGAGACTCTGCATCCATCGAAATCAATCGCCCGTACTAACTATGCCGTATCCCCGCTCTGGAATTCCATCGACAAGTACCAACCCTGGTAACCTGTCCAACCAATCTCTAGCCAAACGTCACTTGACTCAACCAATGTCGTCTACCAGGTCACCCATGACCTTAGCTGTACCAACTATCCATCATAACTAAAGTAGTACGATAACCAACTAGGTCTAACCGATTACTACAACCTCGACTGCGGAGTGCAGTCCCATCACTAAAACTGACATGACATGACAGACCGACAACCTCGACTCCAAAAAGTCGTCAAAGCCAAACTACTCACCAACTCACCTTTTCGAACCATACATCCTACTTTAGGGTTCCACGATCACTACCTAGGGTTCCTCGAATTCGGCTGCTCCCAGCAGCATAACCATCTAATGGTCACAACACCAAACTATCGTCAAAACCGATCCCACAGTATCGTGAAAGACGATCCGAACCTAACCGTCCCACGATTAAAACTCTAAAGTACTATTATGTTCAACTCTCCATATGGCCCCACAATGCCAACCACGACAGAACTATGGCAACCCAAACGATCCATGGTTCAATCCTACTAACTATCGTACCGGCATCCTAACTACCAGGTTGATAACGAACTGCAGCTCATAGAGACATCACATCCTCGACCTACGCTTCACTCTGAGAGTAAAACCTGCTCTGATACCACTTATCGGGCCCCATCCCAATCCCCCTGGGATTAACCGGGGTCGCACCTGATCCCGTCTGACACGGAGTGTCAAAGAAGGGTAAATTCCTACTTTAGGCCTCTCGGGCTTCAGAGTACGCCAGGATCTGGATGAGGCATTAATGTCTCAGTCTCCGCTATAGCCCGCCTCCTTGATCAACCTAAAGGGCAGTCAAAACATTTAAAAGTTGTGAGTGGAAAAAACAATAATTTATAAAAATATTTTCATAAAGACATTTGTACCATTCACTAGAAAGCATGCATGCATTCGAAAAGCAGTTACCAAACCAATAAGGCCTTAGCCCAATATCGTAAATGAAACCAATTACACGGGCCACTGCCCAAATCCATGTGGGACTCAGCCCAAAACCTATATACATCACATAACTTATAAATATAAATCACATAACCATCCTGTCACGGTTTCTAAAGCTACCCGCGTGCTACCTGGGGTCTCAAATCCCAAGTCTCCCCAGGCTCCACCCAGGTTAATGTCCGTAGATCAATGACCTTCCCTCGGGGTTATCATCCAAGCATTCCTGATAGTAAGGTACCCAATGAGGGCGACTCCACTCAGTTAGTGCTCCGTGACTACTCCGGGGTCCACCCAGGCCAACGACCCTCCCCGGAGGAGACAATCCAAATAAGGAAGGTATATGAATATATATATATATATAACAAAAACATTCATAAAACCTTTCAAGGGATTCATTCCCGGTCCCTATAAACCGTCATGAATCCGGAAATCCATTTAGGGTCCCCGACCCGAAATCACAAATGTAAACCAAAGGGGCCTCGTTCCCGAACTCATGACTCAACTAGGCATTGTGCCCAATATCTCAGGGTCAGTCACGATTCCAATCGTAGTGATGTGTGCAACCATCCCTCTAGGACAGCCCTCAATCCTGGTATGTCGCCGCGAACGTATAAACCGACGCGACCACTTCTAGATCATGGTGCACCCATCACCGATTGATATCCTGAACCGTCAGCACTCCGAAGTCGAGCCTCCAGTGGCTGCTCGACAATGGGCATCGTGACCTCTCCGGAAGGAACACATCCCTGTCTGGAGGCGAGCATCGTATCATTCGTCGCCATGCACAAAGCACTCACCGCGACCATGACTTAGACCCGTAGGTCACCAATAGGGCCACATGCCCGAGACAAAACCAAATGGGTCTCATGCCCGATTTTATTGTTTTTAAATCCAAAACCATTTCATTTAAACCAACGTAGAAGTACAAACCAGTATAAGCACCGTCTAAGGCCAAAACCTCGAAATACGTGCCAATATGTAACCACACACAAATACACTCAAGGCATCATAAAACAAGTATTAAAACACATAATAAACATTTATGCATGCATCAATTTAGAAAACAAGGTCCACTCACAGACCGTGCGAGCTGCCGCCTCGATACGCGTGCCATACGGCTCTACCGGGCCTAACACCGTAACCGGGACCTCCAAACCTGTCCCAATCGTAATAAAGGGTTACTAACTATAAATAACCCCTCACTAAAGCCCCCTAAATTTTTGGGATTTTTAACTATTTTTAAACGAGCTCTGAAACCTTCGGACAGCCCGAACTATATCGAAACGATGTCCGATCGACTTGAAACCAGTCCCAAAATGTTTATTACATCGAATAGACGATTTCACATGTTGGAAACCCCCCCAAAGATGGCCCATGCGCCGATGCGCGTGGGAGCCACGCGCCAGTACTGCATATCGTCTTTTTCCTCGGTCAGGGCGATTCGAACCGGCGGGCCCTATTTTTCCTGCAACTGCAGTCCAGTCGAACCAGTGTGGCCGGTTCAAGCCTCTTGACCGTTCATTCTTCATCCTTTTTCATCCTAATCGATCCTATTCTTCCTATTTTGATCCTAGTAACCTAAATATATAATTAAAACAACTTAAAACCTCCTAAAACCCATGAACCCGATTTTTCCCTCACGGTTCAATATTTCCAAAACATCCCCAGGGCTTCCTCAGCCTCCAACCATCACCAAAACCTTCTTAGAACTTCCCTAGAATCCTAATAACCCTATTCTAATCAACCTAAACCGTCCATAATGATTGAATCCAAAGAAAATGAAAATTGGACAAAATCGATACCTTTGTTCGAGTTTTGCCTCCACCGTCCACGGCAGTGCCGTCCTGGCCAGCCACCACCATCTTCAAGTCCTCGCTTCGTCCTCTTGGTCTCAATCATGATTGTAGGGTTAAGGGATTGGATTGGTTTGGAAGGTTTGATCGATTTTGGGTTTGGTGAGGGAAATGGTCGAACAATGAAAAAGGGGAAGGGATATGCATGAATTGTTTAGGCTGGGCAATGGATGGATAACACTTGTCAGTCATCAATTGGCCCTGTCCAAAAAGCTGGGCTCCACTTGCTGCCAAATAACATCCGTCTCGAAAAACATGCAATAGTACGGTCAAACTTCCGTGAACCATAAATTCTCTGTCGAATTTCCGAATTCGACGTGCCACCTGTCTACAGATTCGTATCGACCCGATCTACATAACGGTCTTCGACCCTCAGCCATCAGACCTCCAGGGTCAAAAGTCAACATTTTACCCACGACTAGGGGCAAAACGGTCCGTCCAATTTCACTCAACTAATCATCGAATAACCTCACTAATCCTTGATTAGTCACTAATCTAATCCCAGAATCCGGGACGGGTCGTTACAACCTCCCCTTTTTAAATACTTTCGTCCTCGAAATTCAACCGATCTAATTCCACAACCAACTGTGGAATCCAATACGTCCCTTTACTCGGGCGCTCTCGTGTAACCATACACGTCGGCCACAAGCCCCGTACTCATCGGTACACAATACCACCAGAGCTTCCAAAGCTCCAACTCACCCTCGAGAACTACACGTCGGCTCATAAGTCTCACTCGAGACGAATGTCGACGTCTCGCCTGTCACTCACCCTGGCAGGTCAGTTATACTAAGTTGATTTTAGATCCTTATAGTTTAACTTCCTAACACATTCCAGCCTACACCCAGCAGGTTACAACATGTACTATCACTAAGGTTATCCTCTTCAAACTGCATCCAGCGCAGCATTCAGTTCGACAACATCCTCCCGGTCGTGCCATCCCTATGGCACGGATCCCATCTCGCAGGTCATTCTCAAACCTACGCCTTAGGTTTACTCGACTTGATGGCAGTTTATCATCTAACACCTAAGTCTGCTCGACAACTATCCTCAGCTCGGAATATGGGTCAATTTTCCAATTTGATTTTCTATATCCATGTTCCTTCTGTACACCAGCCTGCAAGTCTGGCTCTCACGCCAACCTATGCGGTCTAACCGTACCACATTTACCAAGACACACTATTCCAAAGCTCGCTACCGTCTCTCCATGGCCAAGACAGATCATACACACTTGTCACATATCCAACCTCTATCTTGTCATCTCACCAACCACTCTAAAGGTTCCTCAACTGTCTCACGATACGATTTCCTCCGCTCCTAGCTTAGCATAATTAGCAAGGTAATCCGCCCCACTGATTACCAGACCTCAGCCTGCCCACTCAAGGTCGCCATAATCACCTCAAAACAACTCGATCACCCTGATCGTTACCACACGTATCGATCTCACCTATCCCATGCACTCACTTGTCACGTCACTGGATGTGACACTATGAGTCGTCTGATCTCCAAGCCAATCAAATTTGATACACAGCCTAGGTGTTAGGTTCTTTCAGCCTCTTTGAACCCTTGGATGTCGTCTCCTTCCTCATCGACCCACATGAGGAAAGTTGAAGATGATAACATCAAAGTTCATCCTACGTCAATCTCCAGTACCCAACATTATCTGCTAAAGAGCAGAAAACGAGAAGTCTCCTTCACCGGACTCTAAGTCGAGAGTAGTTGTAACCATGTTGGAAGCATACCTAACTTTTCCAATTACTGAGCTAGAAGTCCCCTTTCCCCAACTAAGAGTATTCTATGATAATTACTGTAATGCTTAGTCAATTCCTTCCGAACTAAACACTTCCATAGATTCTCTTCGGCTTCTTCCAAATTTTCAGACCAACGACGACTGTCGATAACTATTGTAATGACCCATTCTATTTCTCACAACCAAATTTCTCCTCAAACAGGCTTACACGAATTCAGGATGTATGGTCAACCGCAGTCAACCACAACCAATCTGAAATGGACTCTCAAGTCCTCAGCTCATCTGACACCATCCACGTGTCCGTGACTACCGTTTATGCACATCCAAAAGGATGTCGATTCACCCTAACTTGATGTACCGCTCGGTTAAAGAGTCACAATAGACTCCTGCTGTGATCTGTAGTCAAATCTCTGTATATCACCATATCTGACCAATTTTGACCAATTCTGACCTGTTGGTGTCTAATCCCCATGATAGTACTCACGTCGTCCATTTATGCCATTATGTTTCATCACCACTTAGGCATTTCAACCTTTGACTTTACCACTCCTGAACACACACTTGTGCCCCAAGTCTCGTATCATCGGGGAACTGATCACCAAACCATCTCCCACACCATTCCCAAGACGAATCTACACTAACCGACAAATCCTCCTTGTCGTGTAGTGATAAAAACCAACCATGAGCACATCACGACCGAGACACCCTCAGCTCGTGGCTCGTCGTCTCTCCTCTTTCGTACCCGACGACTCTTGGTACGACTGTTCCGACAACTCATACGAGAAAAAGGAAACGTCCCCTGAACACCCCGATTCCCAACAACAGTAACTACACCCACTCTTGGTAGTAGTGTTTGCCACATACTCGTGCAGACCTAACCACCAGACATCGCTATCGAGACTCCGCATCCAACGAAATCAAGCGCCTATACTAACTATGTCGTATCCCCGCTCTGGAATTCCATCGACAAGTACCTAACCTGTCGAACCAATCTCAAGCCAAACGTCACTCGACTCAACTAATGTCGTCTACCAGGTCGCCCATGACCTTAGTTGTACCAATTATCCATCATAACTAAAGTAGTATGACAACTAACTAGGTCTAACCGATTACTGCAACCTCGACTGCGGAGTGCAGTGCCATCACTAAAACTGATATGACATGACCGACTGACGGTCTCGACTCCGAAAAGTCATCAAAGTCAAACTACTCGCCAACTCACCTTTTCGAACTATACATCCTACTTTAGGGTTCCACGATCACTACCTAGGGTTCCTCGAATTCGGCTGCTCCCAGCAGCATAATCATCTAACGGTCACAACACCAAACTATCGTCAAAACCGATCCCATAGTATCGTGAAAGACTATCCCAACCTAACCGTCCCACGATTAAAACTCTAAAGTATTATTATGTTCAACTCTCTATAGGGCCCCACACTGCCAACCACGATAGAAATATGGCAACCCAAATGATCCACGGTTCAATCCTACTAACTATCGTACCGGCATCCTAACTACCAGGTTGATAACGAACTGTAGGCGATAGAGACATTGTCAGGACCAGACCCTCCTCTGTCAGGTCCCGACTCATCTAGCACGATATTGTCCGTTTTGGGCCTCCTTGTCCTTGCCCTCGCGGTTTTGTTTTCGGGAGCTCACGGTGCAACTTCCCAGGGGGTCACCCATCATGGAATTGCACTAGCCTCAACTCGCTTAACTTTGGGGTTCCAATCCCCCCCAAAGCCACCCATCATGGAATTGCACTAGCCTCAACTCGCTTAACTTTGGGGTTCCAATCCCCCCCCAAAGCCACTGAGCTCCCAAAAGGCCTCATGCTAGATAGGTGTGTGCCTACACCTTTAAGGCACACCACCATTCCCTTCCCAGACCATTCCCCCCTCGCAGGAATGTGGGATTGTTCACCGTTCCCTCCAGGACACGGGTCTTACAATCCACCCCCCTTAGGGCCCAGCGTCCTCGCTGGCACACTTCCTGGTTGGGGTCTAGCTCTGATACCATTCTGTCAGGACCCAACCCTTCTCGGTCAGGACCTGACTCATCTAGCACGATATTGTCCGCTTTGGTCCTCCTTCCCTTTGCCCTCACGGTTTTGTTTTCGGGAGCTCACGGTGCAACTTCCCAGGGGGTCACCCATCATGGAATTGCACTAGCCTCAACTCGCTTAACATTGGGGTTCCAATCCCCCCCAAAACCACTGAGCTCCCAAAAGGCCTCATGCTAGATAGGTGTGTGCCTACACCTTTAAGGCACACCACCATTCCCTTCCCAGACCATTCCCCCCTCGCAGGAATATGGGATTGTTCACTGTTCCCTCCAGGACACGGGTCTTACAAACATAACATCCTCGACATGCGCTTCACTCTGAGAGCAAAACCTGCTTTGATACCACTTGTTAGGCCCCATCCCAATCCACCTGGGATTAATGTGAAACGCACCTGATCCCGTCTGACACGGAGTGTCAGACAAGGGAAAATTCTGACTTTAGCCCTCTCGGGCTTAAGAGTACGCCAGGATCTGGAGGAGGCATGTGATTTCTCGGTCTCTGCTACAGCCTGCCTCCGCGATCAACTTGAAGGGCAGTCAAAATATTTAAAAGCTGTGAGTGGAAAATAATAATTTATAAAAATATTTTCATAAAGACATTTGTACCCTTCACTGGAAAGCATGCATGCATTCGAAAAGCAGTTACCAAACCAATAGAGCCTTAACCCAATATCATAAATGAAACCAATTACACGGGCCACTGCCCAAATCCATGTGGGGCTCAGCCCAAAACCTGTATACAACACATAACTTTTAAATATAAATCACATAATCATCCTGTCACGGTTTCTAAAACTACGTGCGTGCTACCCGGGGTCTCAAATCCCAAGTCTCCCTAGGGTCCACCCAGGTTAATGTCCGTAGATCAATGACCTTCCCTGGGGGTTATCATCCAAGCCTTCCTGAGAGTAAGGTACCCAACGGGGGCGACTCCACTCAGTTAGTGCTCCGTGACTACTTCGGGGTCCACCCAGGCCAACGACCTTCCCCGGAGGAGAAAATCCAAATAAGGAAGGTATATGAATATATATATATATATATATAACGAAAACATTTCTTAAAACCTTTCAAGGGATTCATGCCAGGTCCCCATAAACCGTCATGAATTCGGAAATCCATTTAGGGTCCCCGACCGGAAATCACAAATGTAAATCAAAGGGGCCTCGTGCCCGAACTTATGACTCAACTGGGCATCGTGTTCGATATCTCAGGGTCAGTCACGATTCCAATCGTAGTGATGTGTGCAACCATCCATCCAGTACCGCCCTCAATCCTGGTATGTCGTCTTGAACGTATCAACCGACGCGACCACCTCTAGATCATGGTGCACCCATCACCGATTGATATCCTGAACCGTCAGCACTTCGAAGTCGAGCCTCCAGTGGCTGCTCGACAACGGGACGTGCATCGTGACCTCTCTGGAAGGAACACATTTCAGTCCGGAAGCGAGCGTCGTATCGTCCATCGCCGTGCACAAAGCTCTCGCCGCGACCACGACTCAGACCCGTAGGTCACCAATAGGGCCACATGCCCGAGAAAAAACCAAATGGGTCTCATGCTCGAGTTTATCCTTTTTAAATCCAAAACCATTTCATTTAAACTAACGTAGAAGTACAAACCCGTATAGGCAACATATAAGGCCGAAACCTCGAAATACGTCCCAATACGTAACAACACACATGCACTCAAGGCATCATAAAACAAGTATTAAAACACATAATAAACATTTATGCATGCATCAATTGAGAAAACAAGGTCCACTCACAGACCGTCCGAGCTGCTACCTCGATAGGCGTGCCATACGGCTCTCCCAGGCCAAACACCGTTACCGGGACCTCCAAACCAGTCCAAATCGTAATAAAGGGTTACTAACTACTTAAATAACCCCTCACTAAAGCCCCCTAATTTTCTGGGATTTTTAACTATTTTTAAACGCGCTCTGAAACCTTCGGACAGCCCGAACTATATTGAGACGATGTCCAATTGACTCGAAACCAGTCCAAAAATGTTCGTTACATCGAATAGATGATTTCATATGTTGGAACCATCCCCAAAAGATGGTCCACGCGTCCACACGCACCGTCTGAAGTGGATGCGCGTTGGAGCCACGCGCCAGTACTGTAGATCGTCTTCTTCCTAGGTTAGGCCGGTCTGAACCAGTCGGACCGATTTTTCCTGCAACTGCAATCCAGTCGAACCGTTGTGGCCAGTTCAGGCCTCTAGACCGTTCATTCTTCATCCTTTTTCATCCTAATCGATCCTATTCTTTCTATTTTGATCCTAGTAACCTAAATATATAATTAAAACAACCTAAAACCTCCTAAAACCCATGAACCCGATTTGTCCCTCACGGTTCAATATTTCCAAAACTTCCCCAGGGCTTCCTCAGCCTCCAACCATCACCAAAACCTTCTTAGAACTTCCCTAGAATCCTAATAACCCTATTCTAATCAACCTAAACCGTCCATAATGGTTGAATCCAATGAAAATGAAAATTGGACAAAACCGATACCTTTGTTCGAGTTTTGCCTTCGCCGTCCACGGCGGCGCCGTCCTGGGAAGCCACCACCATCTTCAAGTCCTCGCTTTGTCCTCTTGGTCTCAATCATGATTATATGGTTAAGGGATTGGATTGGTTTGGAAGGTTTGATCGGTTTTGGGTTTGGTGAGGGAAATGGTCGAACAATGAAAAAGGGGAAGAGATATGCATGAATTGTTTGGGCTGAGCAATGAATAGGTGACACTTTTCAGTCATCCATTGGCCCTGTCCAATAATCTGGGCCTCACTTGCTGCCAAATAACTTCCATCTCAAAAAATGTGCAATAATACGTTCGAACTTCCGTGAACCGTAACTTCTCCGTCGAACGTCCGAATTCGATGTGCTGCCTGTCTACAGATTCGTATCGACCCGATCTACGTAACGGTTCTCGACCCTCGGCCATCGGACCTCCCAGGTCAAAAGTCAACATTTTACCCACGAATAGGGGAAAACGGTCATTTTGCATCGTCCGTCCGATTTCGCTCAACTAATCACCGAATAACCTCACTAATCCTTGATTAGTTACTAATCTAATCCCGGAATTCGGAACGGGTCGTTACAAATTGGCCCAGTTTGGCACATGTATCACTATATCCTCAAGTAATAACCATTGTGCATTGCATTATAAAAACAATCCACAGATTACATGCCAAATTACATTGCCATTACAACTTAATTCTTTACATATATTACAAAATTGGATTATTAGGCAGTCCCTAAACCTTAAAATTCAATCTTCTTAAAGATCACCATAAGCCAAGTTACAGTTAGAGTAACCCATAGCTTTCTTGTCCAAGCTCTACTCTTCTTCAAATCTTCTTCCATTTTCCCAGTTTTACTCAACAATCCAGGTATAATTACCTTGCACCAATGACACATTTCAGGATCGAACCATTCCCAAACTCACAATTGCTTCCTTGCATTTAAACACACCTGATTATCAGAAATTTACACATAATCTCATAATCAAATGAAATTGAACATCATTCAACTAAAAATTTGAAGTCATAAACCTAAATAAGATTGCAGGTCTGCCATATGAAGAAATTTTTTAAATCTAAATTCAACAATCAATACAAAATTTTAATTTGTCATTACTCCAGAACATGGACACGCTTGGAATCTCCTGTCAAGATGTCTATCTCATGAAGTTGATTTTGCATTTCTTCTCGTGATAGCAACTTCTTGCTTCAAGTTTTTGTCTCTACTTCTTCGAACCTAGGTTGTGTTGATGAGGAAAGGAGATAACTTGGGTCGCATCGACGAGGAAAGAAAGAACCTAGGTCGCGTCGATGAGAGAAGGGAAGACCTGGGCAGCGTCGAAGTGGGAGGGGAAGAATGGTCGCGACCATCCCAGATTGGGATTTTCGAATTAGAGTTTCAATTTGGGATTGTCCAATTCGATTTAGGAATTAAGGGCATCAATTGTGAAGTTTCACAATTGCCCATTTTCAATTAATTGTATTTTAATCCACGTAGCTGCCACATAGACACTTTCACGCCAAATGAACGGCTGTAACGGAAACGGAACTAAGTGTGTTAACTCAACTATTTCAGGGCGTTAAGTGAACGAATGACTGACATGGGATACAAAGTGTGCTTTCATGCGAGCACATGGTGCACTTAACCTAAAAAACCAACATTTTATTCTTATCTGACAAATACATTCATGAAATTTATGCTAAATGATGACGTGACATGTGTGAGGCCCTCAAATACACGAATCTCAAGGTGAATTTAATCAAAATTACTTAATTAGTCATTATAAGTTATCTCATGTCCAATATGATCCACAAAATACGTAGCAATAAATAATTCAAGTGTTAATCAAGTAACTATATCAAAAGTCACCTCTGGATTTTTTTTTTGCATGCCCCACAAGCCCCAGGTCATCAATTAACAAAAAAAAATCTATCGAAAACTATATTGACGGAACAAAAGTGAAACATTTAAAAAAAATAAAGGTGCTAAAATGCAACTTTTTAAAAACTAAGTATAATTATGAAATTTGATGTAAAAATTATGATACCAGAGTGCGATTTACCCTAAATATTTAGATTGAGGGTAAACAATAAACCAATATGTCACTAATCAGAAGAAGAATTATGTTAGTCTTGTTTTTTTTCTTAATTTTAAATAAGTGAAACCGTGACTATTTCGAAAATTGATATTGACATTATCGAAAAACCAACATGACAATAATATTGTAATCTTTTATTTTGTTTAGCAAAAATGTTATGTCAAAGAAGCCATTTTTTAACAACAAATAAATATTGATATTACCGTAGTGACAAATGCTCACCTGCTAAAATATGAATAGCATTAGGCAAATATAACAAATAAATAGTTATTCAGATTGTACGACAATTTGCGATGATACACAATATTGATGTGGACCCACCAATGTATGAGATAATTTGGAAAATAAATGATTTTTTTTATGTGGAAAATAAATGGTAAAGCAGTAGTAGTAAGTTTAACGCACAGTACATCATTAGGCCATTAGCAATGGCAAAAGGGGGCATGGACCGCATGGTTGATGTCATGTAACTATGTAAGCGAGAATGATTAATAAAGGTAAGTTGCATTCTTCTCGTATGAAGACCCTCTCTTTGACTTCAAACTCCGTTCCGTTTCGTCGAGGCACAGGGAGGAACTGAGCGAGGGACTGGTCCGGCGCTAGCTAGCTGTAACGCTGTATACGTGTCTGGTGCTCAAAAAAGGACAGTCTAAGTGTCTTAACTAAGCAAAAGATTTTGATTTTAACACGCACAGAACGTTGGCATGACGATGTCACCTGACATCAACATGCATTTATATAATTTATTTATCTATTTAACTATTATTATTAATATAACCATCCTCTAATAATTATATATCCACTGTAGTTGCAAGCTTAGGTATGTCAGAACCAACGAAAAGAAGGAACAAAGATTTCATGTACGAAAAATTGAGAAATTTTCTGAAGGATTATATCGAATTTTCTTTTGATATAATATGTGATCCATCAGAGTGGCTGTGATGTCAGCACGGCGCACGGCGACGCCGGTTATCTTCTCCGACAAGTGATGATGTCATCTGACACGTGTCAGGTGTGCCACGTGACAGGAGATTTGTGATGCCACGTGGCACGTTGCAGGGGTGTCAGACCTTGTCAGTGCCATATCAGCTAGGGCTAACGTTAGCATGTGACATCAGCGCTAACGTCAGAGTTGATTTTTTTTTTACCAAACTTTAACAAGCGTGTGTGGGCATGAATTTTGAGGTAAAACTAGTCTTATTCGAAAGATTTCGACGATCTGAATTCAATGTTAGTGGTTTCAGGTTAATCGGAGATCGTTTGATATGTCATATGAAGGTTTTTTTTTCCTTGGAAGTGTGTTTGGGACACGTTCTCGGTTCCGAAATTTTTGGGGGTTT
This sequence comes from Prinsepia uniflora, assembly GCA_032719365.1. NCBI lineage: Eukaryota > Viridiplantae > Streptophyta > Magnoliopsida > Rosales > Rosaceae > Prinsepia > Prinsepia uniflora. Next base: position 84,972,853 of record CM064862.1, read on the forward strand.
TACATATGGACTTATATAGGTTGATATTGACACTTGGGTGTGATTTGGACAGGCCCGAACGTCCCGGAGGCTTTGGATTAGCTTACGGCTCATGGCTCGAGAGCGCGGCAGTACTGTGAGTGGACAGTTTCTTTCATAACTCTGATGCATGCATATTTATATGTTTTTACTGGCTTTATGATATGATTTGCCGTGATTATGACTATGATTTCGACTGTTGGATAAATGTTGGATTTAAAATGTTTATGGTTATATTTCTGGATATTGGAACATGTTGGTTTTTGGAAAACCGAGCTTTGGGCTGGAGCCCGTATGAAAACTGTTTTGGGTTGTTCCCGTGTACTAAACTATGTTTCGGTTTGGATTTTGTATTATAGATTAGTTAACCTTAGGCGATTGGATCGCCATATCTGGAGTTCGACTCCGTAGACTCCTAGAGACGGGCTCGGACGTAAATGGGGTGGACCCCACACGTACCGACGGGGTTGGACCATGTAGATTCTGTACGCTCCTACCAGTAGTGCACATGGGATGCTAGTTAAACTAGCAGCTGGTTGGACCAGCATGATGAGATTTGATATTAAGATGGATGGGCCAGCGAGATCAGGTTTGGCATGTACTTTGATATGCGGTTTACTTAACTATTATGTGTAAAGGTTTTCAAAGCGGTTTAGAGCCAATGATTTCATTAGCATGTGGGCCTGAGGACTTTTTATATTTATGTGGTTTTGGGTTGGAACCAGGGTTATATAACAACTGTGGTTTTATTTGAAAGCAATGTTTTTTTGGCTATACATGTATATTTTCTAAAACAGAGGGTTAAAAGATGTATTTCGGAAAATGGTTTTCCAACGTTTTATTTTTTGTCCACTCACACTTTGCTTTTGGTTTTGGCACCCTCTAGGTTTGTTGCGGATGCGGGCTGCAGGAAGGTTGATGCATCACAGTGAGTACGTACTCTGATTATTCTGGTTACTATAAGGCGTTATCCTTGGTCTAATACGTAGATATGATGTTTATTTTACTACCGAAGGTAATAAGGTCTTTTTATAAGGTCGTGTCAGACGAGAGTACGACCTGCCCTGCTAATCCAGGGGGATTACTGGATTATAGGGCGGGTCGTGTTATTTTGAAAATTACTCATCCATATCTGAAAATTGTATAAACGGTATTAGAAAATATAAAAAAATAATAATACAATAAAAAAACATAGAGAAATCTTAATAATATAATAAATTGACTATTTTATATGTTGAGTGGACTATTTTACATATTATACTTAAAATTGAATTAATTTATAATTATTTCTTAAATATATGATATTTGATAGAAGAAAAAAAAAAGGAACCATTTTGATAAGCCCAACAGATAATATAGGAGATTATTGGGTTATATACATATCGACTGAATCCATGTGAAAATTACACTTCGACTTCCCTCAGTATATATGCACGGCTACTGTCAGGACTCAGAACAAAGGAGTAAGGACCCTCAATTGTAATGAATGACAATGGAACGCACATATTTATTTCTCAACAGTGTTTTTTCTTAAACCATGCTCAATGAGGGGTGTCAATCAGAATATTACTTTTATAGATAGGAAAAAAATAAATTAAATGAAATGATACTTTTATTTGTGTTTAAAGTAGCATTGGTTATCTCAGTATTATTCATTTAGTGCTATTTTTATTAATGGTGTAACATAAGATTTCATATGATTTTTGTCTAAAACAATGTAATAGTAAATGTGTATAATTTTCGCTATGTAATTGTTTTCTTTTTTTAGGTCGGATGACCGTTTGCAAAGGGATTTTGGTCATTCTTCTGTTAAGTGCACAGACGTGACACCACCAAGCCACAAATTGGTTTGAATGGAAATGTTAATGGATGAAAGTATGTTGTGCAACCGTAAACTTGACTTCTAACCAACTAATTGTTTGACTAAGCAATGAACCTCTTTTTGGCCTAAGTTCTTTCACTACCTCAAGTCAAGGTTTTAAATGAACAATCAATTGATATGAAGTTTGTGAATTAGTAATGTGAATCCAGTAAATTTTGTATCGCGTGCATGAATTAAATTTTGAATAAAATAAATAATTGAAACGCAATTTCGGAATTTAAAGTACGTAAATGTAATAATGAAAAGACAACGAAACTAGAATGAGAAAAAAAATATATATTGGAAATTACATTATGCTACTCTTAGGATAGGATTTAAGAGCATGCAAAAAAACAAACGGTGTGATGTGTTGAAAATGTCTCTTTTTTTCTTCAAAACTTGATATTTACAGGACTCGAATGCATCTCAACTCGGCAAGTAATTCAATTAGTAAGATTATTTTCTTGTTTAGAAATGATTGATGTTGACTATCTTTGATTCCTCAATCAAAACGATTATAGCCAAAGTTGGCTATAATTCCATAATTGTTGAATACGTGTTTTTTTTAGGTATGATTTGATCTCCTTTTCATGTTGATCTTTAACACATTATATTCGGATTATCATAATTCTCTTCCATTTGTGAATTCAAACATAAATGGATATTTGACCTTAAATCGTGATTCCTTCTCTTTGTCATACATTCTTTTTCTCTAATTACCTTTCCAATTGAGATGCGGCCGTAATTAAATCTTTTTTTTATATGATTGGCCGAACTTATCATTTTGGGCTTCTAGTTGTATTTTCGACCTTTAACCTTTTTTTTTTTGCCCAAAAATATCCCATTGTCGAATTTTAAATTTGACGAGGTCGAATTACGACCTGGCACAAACAATAATAATTTTGTATGATAAAATAAAACGGTATTGTTGGTTGTATATTTGTTGATATGTAGCCGAACATCGCTCCCCATTGCATAATGTTTACCAAATTTCATCCACTGTCAGAACTATCTAACTCATAAATAATTTTTTCAAGATTACTACCACAATAAACCAACAATTTTGGTGGTATCTTAGTCATTCATATTTATAAAACAAATCAAAAGTATTGATAACAATTAAGATTATTATGATGAACTATCTATTTATTTTATACGTATGAATATGTGAATGATCTCTAATTTTTTTTTTATATAAATGATCTTGAAATAGTGATGTAAAAGATTAACAATTCGGATTAAAATATATGTATACAAATTAATCAATATATATATATATATATTTAAAGGATGGTACGATGAGAAGATACTATTAAATGTGGTATGCAAATATTATCTTGTTTTAATGATTTTTTTTAACTAACGTAAATAAAGTCATTTCTTTGATAGAAGGACAATATATCTAACCAAAACCAAGACCATGTTTAGCAAAAGAAAAAGAAAAACCACCAAGAGCATGCAAATATATTTGAAAACATAAAAAGAGAGTATATATATGTTGATTGATCACATTTATGTATGATTAAAACTTAGAGACGGTGGGCCCTATTTTGCTAATGCTAAAAATGCTAAGACCTAATAGGTCAATTACATACCTATTTAACGAAAAAGGGGGTCAATGGCGAATGGGATTGTTCTTGAAAACTAAAAAAGAAAAGGTTGGAATAATGATCGAATATTATGATCGATATGAGGAAGGTGGCTCCCTCCTCCTCGTGGTTGTCCCACGTCGTAACTCGTAAATGCCACCTTTGCCCAAATTGGCATTGCTGCTCATATGCTTACTTAGTTTAATTGGTTCTTACGTCCACTAATTTAACCTAATTCATCGATCCATCATCATCATGCAGAAAGCAAAGCACTCACTCACCTTCAATTCCATTTAATTATTTGCCTACCTGTTTTGGCTTATGCTTTAGAGTCCCTAGCAATTATACTTTATCCCTTTAAATCAAGAAATACCTAAGTATTCTATAGTTTTTAACCTTTTGCATCTCCAAAGGAGTAGAGTTAAAGGACCTTCCTTTTCTTTAAACATTAGTGTCCACGTTAGCATTAAGTGAAATTCTATTTCCCCCTTTCAATGTAAAGGTAAAAGGATAAAGTGATTTTTGAAAATAAAAAGTTTCGTAAAATTTTGTTACTATGTGCTTTTTGTATGATATTATGTTATAATATTATAAAATAATTCCAAGTTTACAAATTGTAATCTTGTTAGTGTAATGGATTCACTTTGTACAAATTTATTACTATTGATCTAATATTTTGTCTCATCGTATAGCTTACACCATGCATTTGGGATTTTCCAACCAGCTTATATTTTGTCATCAAAAAACTTGTTCGTAGTTTCGTAAGTTGTATTCATTGAGCTCAGTTTGATCTAATAACATATAACTAAATGGTTTTGCATTAGAATTTTTTACTGTTGCTTGATGCATTTAATTTTTCTTTAAAAATTTAAAACTAGAAGTGAAATATAAGTAAAAATTAGAGTATGAAAATCAACTTTATTACTATAATATATTGTACTAGCATATTACTAGAGAAAATGATTAGCAGACCAACATTACTGATCCACATTGAAACCAGAAAATTAGAGGTAAATGTGGTCCGGGTTGGTTAAGTTTATAGTTGTGGAACCCAAAATCATCCGAAAATTATGGAGCCGCCACGCGTCCCGTAATTCCCAAAAATGACCAAATTGCCCTTGGCAAATAACGCTGATCATTTGAAAAACACCCGCACATTAAATAATCTATTTACCAGTTAAATACGTTATTTGATCGAGTTAAAACCTCCGTAATATTGATATTCTCCCCGAGAGTTAATTATCGTTATTCTTAATAATGGATAATTAATATTAATATTAAAATACAACAAATATCATTACTATCATAATGAGCCATCATTACAATTATTAAATAATATATTTAATAATAATATATTATTTACTAATTAAATATTCAACCGACCAATCAGAACGCTCCAAGGCTCCCAAGATTTTCCTATAAATAGGAAGGCACATTTCATTTCCAAGGTACGTTGATTCTTCGCTTCGAAGTATATCCTTTTCCTCTCTCAAAGCTAACTTAAGCATCGGAGTGTTCTTGGTCGAACAACCCCCCGGTAAATCGATCGAGGCAACGATAGCTAATTGTTTGCTGTTTGCAGGAATTGTGAGGACTTTTCGCGGCGGGTTCAATCTTTGATTCAACAATTGGTGCTTTCATTGAGAGCTATTGAGTTATACTCAGAAGAAGCTCTCTCATTTGTTCATCGTTCATCTTTCTTCGTTCGTCGTTCATCGACATTGTTCGAAGATTTTGAACGTTGTTCATCACTCATCAAGAATTTGTTCATCGTTCATCTTTCTTCGTTCGTCGTTCATCGACATTGTTCGAAGATTTTGAACGTTGTTCATCACTCATCAGGAATTCTTTCATCGTTCATCTTTCTTCATTCGTCGTTCATCGACATTGTTCGAAGATTTTTAAACGTTTGTTCATCGTTCATCTCCCTTCGTTCGTCGTTCATCGACATTGTTCGAAGATTCTGAACGTTGTTCAAATTATCCATCAAACAGCTTTCCAACTCAACATTCTTCGAATCAGCATGGCTAAGGTTCGTCGATCCGTTCAGTCAGCCGGAGAAGGTGTTTCTGCCTCAACGGCCCAGACAAGGAATGAGGCTCACATAGAAACTCCGGAGAAGCGCCCAACTCAACCCAGACGTGTGTCCATAGAATCACCCATGGAGACACTTGGAGGGAGGCCAACCTTCAGTTTTGGAGCGTTCCCCTCTCCAGCTAACCAAGTACCCGCGCTAGGGGAAGGAACTTCGGCTTTGCAACAAGCAAACGAGAGGTTGATGGGAAATACATCACGACATGATCAACCCACAACAAACATGGTCCTAAGGGACTTTCTGGACGGGTGTCATGACATCTCAGGGAGAAGTCGTCACCAACCTCCCCAGGACAACTTGGCGCAGCAAGTTGAAGGGTTAAGCAAACAAGTTCAACTTCAGTCAGAGCTCTTACAGCAACTCCTAGCAGAGAGACCAATCCAAGAGCAGGACAGACATTCCACGTCACGTGGAAAACAGGAGCATGCTCAAAGGCGTCCTGGGAAAGAACCAGTCCACTGCCGAACAATGTCACGAGACACTTCGCTAAACAATTACAGTGAAGAAAGTCATACTCACCGAGAAAAAAACCCTCAACGCCTAAGGACATCAGTACGTGAACGGCTAGGAAATAAGCCTGGGGCAACCTCACGGGCAGAGCGCTCACAACACTCCCATGGAGGCAGGGGGCAACTTCTAGCTCTACACAAAAACCCAAAACAATCTGCCCACGGCAGTAAAAGGGAAGACGAAGCCTACTCCCCTGAACGATCTCAGAAATCAAGGGGAGAAGCTCAAAGAGGTTCTCGACGATTAGCACAAAGGGACTCATCGCCTCGGCAAGGAGCATTGCGGGCTAATGATGTTCAAAAATTGTTGGACATGCACCTTCGTGCTCAACAAGGTGGCGATCTAGAGGACGATCTACGTCGCCAGATACAGCTTTCTACGCCCTTTATAAGGGATATTGAGGAGGAGCCATTCCCCCAGAGATTCGCAACACCAAACTTCACTCCATTCAAAGGAGCCTCCGACCCGGTAAAACACATAGATCATTATCGAGGAGTCATGATACCCCATAGGTCTAACGATGCGCTCATGTGCAAAGTTTTTCAAGCTTCCCTTCAAGGCCAAGCCATGACTTGGTTCAATCATCTCCCCCCGAGGTCGATTGAGTCCTTCGAAGAGTTGGCTTTGACATTTGTGAAGGAATACGCACAACTTCGGACAATCGAGGTGAAAGACGACCATCTTTTCTCTGTCCGAAGGAGAGCAAAAGACACTCTGCGACAATACATACAGAGATTTTGTGAGGAGAAATCTCGCATTATCGGCTGTAATGACTTTGTTGCGGCAATGGAATTCAAGCAAGGACTCCCTCGAGACAGCCAGCTTTACGGGGACATCGTCATGAGCAATGCGCAAAGTCTTTCCAAAATACTTTCGCTAGCAGAACGACATGCAAGTTGGGAGGACGAGAAGCGCGCCGCTCATACTCATGACCACGCTGGGACTAGCGAAAAGGCCTCCAATGAGGATGAACCCCATGGAAAGTCTGCAACTGGAAAGCTCAACAAGCGAAAGGCAGGGCAACACTCCCAAACGCCAGTTATGGGGAAGCCTAACTTGCAGCTATCTTTACCAGCCCATCAGATCCACAATGAAATTAAGAACAAGCCATGGTTTAAGAAGCCAGAGCCAGTCAAAGGCAATCAAGAGAATGCTGATAAAACCAAATGGTGCGCCTATCATGAATGTTATGGGCACAATATCAGCACATGTATATCTTTCGAAAGATATCTCCGAAATCTCCTGAGGGAGGGGCATTGTACAGACTACATCAAAACAAGACTGTAAATGTAACACCCCGGAAATTCGAGGATTCTCATTTTGTAATTTAATGTGTGATTTGACGATTTTACCCTTGTGAATGGTATGGTCAAATTATTGACTTTTTGATTGACGAACTAAATGGACTTTGACCTATGACCGTGACGTAGTTCGGGATGTCACGAGTTCATAGACAGGTGGCACGACCGATTCGGACGATCAGGGTGAAAGTTATGGCTATCGGAAGTTCAGGGGCATTACCGTAATTTGGACTCTCGGGGGAAAATGTTGACTTTTCTTTTGACAACTAATTTTCAGTTGACTCAAGGACCGTTGGGTAGGCCTCAACGTCCTGAGTCCGTAGACAGGCGGCACGCTGAAATCGGACTTCGTACGAGGAAGTTATGGTCAGAAACGTGAATTCGGGAAGTTCGTGTCTCGGTTTTCGTGTCGAATATTATATTCAGAAATTCTGATTGAAGGACACCTGGGGAGTGACAAGTGTCACTCACCCATTGGCTAGATTGGATCAGATCCACTATTGGATTAATTAACATTTGAACCAGCTTTAAATTTCAGCCTTTGGATTGAAAACCCCAGATCAGATCTCAGCCCTTGATCTAATCTGGAGATTCAATCTGAGCCGTCCATTTCCTTCCCTCCATTTCTTTATATTTCCCACCCGCAGGGCACATTCTGCCATTTCGATCCAACCTTTCCAGCAAACCATCCACTCTCTGTGTCTGTGTATTGGAGACTTGCCGGCGAGGCTGAACGGTGGCAGTGAGCACGGCGGAGGACGGCGGCGTGGGGGGAAAACCGGAAAACCCGAAACGGTTTCTAAAACTCAGATTTTGGTAACTCGAATTCCCACGTTTAGTTTTGTTTCCTATTAATCCTAATCGACTCTAGGGACTTATAGGAACCTTCTGGGCTTGAGTTCACGACCGGAGGTAGCCTGAACGGAGTGCAAACGGCGACGGGAACCCGGGTCTGTTCATCGAGGTAAGTCTTTGTTTCAGCCCTTGTTTATTGATTTTAATTAGCTAGAACTATTCCTGGGTATAAGACGAACATCTAGGAACAAACCAGAGTGAAAATGGTTGGGTGTAGAAGAATTGGTGACCGGGTCGTGATCGCGGGTCTGTTCGACCCAAGTTGCAGAGATACGGGTCAACCCGTCTGAGGACAGAGGTGATGACGTGGCACCCTGTCAGACTGTCAGGTGACGTGGACCAACCGTGAGCCGACACGTGTCACATGTCAGTGCACAGTCAGCACTGACATGTCAGTGACGTGGACCAGTCAGGGACTGCCACGTGTCACTGACATGTCAGTGACGTGGACCAGTGCCGTGCTGACACGTGGCACATGTCAGATCTGACACGTGGTCTGACAGATCAGTGAGGTGGACTAATTGGATGTTGACACGTGGCACCTGTCAGAGTCTGACACGTCAGACCTGACAGCTGTCAGATGACGTCAGCAGCGACGTCATGCTGACGTCAGCAGTGACGTCAGCGATGACGTCAGCAGGAACTGTTCCTGCGTTGACCGCCACGTTGACCGGCGCGTGGGGGCGCGTGTGAACAGTGTTTCTGGTGGGACCACCACCATTCTTTAGGTTTCGACGATCCGGATCCAATGGCGGTGGTTTCGGGTCGATCGGAGATCATTAAGTTGGTCAAAATAAGGTTTATTGCCTTGGGAAGCGCGTTCGGGCGGCTTTTCCGGGTCGGTTTCGACCTAGGCTTTCATGGTTGAATGTTGGGGGTTTAATTTGACCGTTACGAATACTTGGATTTGACAGGGATTGTACATTTGTACCAGGACGAGGGTATACGTTCGGTTTCTAGCAGGATTGTACTGTGAGTGGGCCATTTTCTTAAACTCTTGTGTGCATAAATGTTTTCTGGTTTTATTATACTTATTCACATGCTAAAACAATGATGGTTTTGATGATATGGAAAAATATGGTTATGGCACGTTTCACGGTATTTGGGCTTGAGACCCGTTTGATGAAACTTAATGATTGATTCGGTATATATATATGTTTGCATGTGGAAATCAATAAAATGTATTTGTTACTGCACTGTATAGATCCTTCCATATTATATTGTCTCCTCCGGATGAGGTACCCCGGAGAGGTCACGGACGTCTAGTACGTCCAGCGTCTATGACGCTAAGCATCGGGGATGCTGTACCCGAACGGGGTTCGGGGATTGAACTCGGAATTGAGACCCGAGTGGCACGCGTAGCCTTGTGATTGTGACCTATTGGACGTCAGGGACGTCAGACATCAGGGATGTCGGGATTGGAGTGTATAGTGCAGCAACTAAAATTATGGTTATGGTTTTGCTATATGCCTTATGGTTCATATTCTATGGTTTATGATTTTGGAATTATGGTGCACGCATATTTGGAAAACGGAGGGGTAAATTATATGTTTTACTTATCAAACGATTTCATAAACTTGTGTTTCGGTCCACTCACCCTTACTGTTTGATAACCCCTCCAGGTCGGGAAACTGAGGTAGAGGAGGAGCCAGAGGCTGAGGCATAGATCTACTTCTGCGTACCTGAACCCCTGCTGGGCGGTGTACCCGCAGGATTACTTTAGAGTCGTGCTCGCAAATTTGTAATTTTGGATTATATCCCTTGTCTGACATTCGTTTAATTCGGATTTTATGTATGACTTTAATTTGGTTATTTATGCTTTTAAATGTTTTGAGGTTAAAATTGGTATGAATTATTGGGTGTCAGACGGGAGCAGGGCACGTCCCCTTGTGGTCCCTGTGGGATCGGGGCGGGTCCTGTCAGCTTGGTATCAGAGCACTAGGTTGTGGTCAGTACTAGGGTGTTGGTCTGCATGCTAGACTAGCGATTAGTACTAGTTACTTTTCGACTTTTAAGAATATTGTTTTCTGATCTATGCCTCTTGACAGTTGGTTATGCCTCCTAGGAGAATTCCGCATACTCGAACGGACGAGGATCTAGAAAGAGAGATGGAATGCGCGAGCATCGAAAGGGCTCAACGTTTGGGAGCCACTCCTTTCTGCGGGGGATCAAACCCCGAGGATGCTCACGACTGGATCACCAAGTGGGAGAGGATCTTCTCGGTGATGCACTGCCCTCCGGGCGAACGAGTGACTCTGGCGGCCTTCTTACTGGAGGGAGGAGCCTACCAGTGGTGGCATGGACTCGAAATGTCCGGGTGGTCTGTCCATACCACTACCTGGGAAGCTTTTCGTTCCAGGTTTCTGGACCAGTACTACCCGCGATCCTTTCGCGCGGCGCGAGAGGCGGAATTCCTGCGGCTGGAGCAGGGTGACATGTCTGTTTCAGACTACGAGCAAACATTCGGGAGACTTTCCCGGTTCGCTGCCTCATTCGTAAGCACGGAGGAGGACAAATGCCAGCGGTTTGAGCTTGGACTCCGAGGGGAGATCCGGGCTAGTGTGACTGCTACCACTCATGCTTCTCTGAGGGATATGGTCGACGCAGCGGTGCGTGTCGAGGCCAGTCTGGCGGCACACCAATCACGACAACCTTCGGGGGAGGGGCGACGTCAGGATCGCCCACACCATGGGCCATCGGGCCGGAAGAACAACAGGGGAGGGAGCTACAGAGGAGCACCCTCATCCTTCAAGGGTCGTGGCTGGTCGGGTCGACGTGGAGGCTCTCAGGGCAGAGGATCTGGACACAATTCTGGGCAGCACTCATCTTGGAGTGGTGCATCTGGTGGGCATTCGGGCAGGCCAAGGCCAGTAACTTGTTTTGCTTGCGGAGAGGAAGGCCACTATGCCTGCGATTGTCCGCAGTTGTCCAAAAACAACGACGCTGGGGGCTCGAGTGTGGTGCAGAGCACGGCGTCCCACACTAACGGAGGTCGCGGTCAGGGAGGTGACCGTGGTGCTGGACGTGGCGCGCGCGGGCGCGGACGGAACGGAGGGCCGAGGGCCCAAGTGTTTGCAATGACCCAGCAGCAGGCGAGGACTGCTCCAGGCGTGGTCACAGGTACACTACATATCCTTAATTTTCTTGTACGTGTATTAATGGATGCGGGGGCTACACATTCTTTTATTTCGAGGAGTTGTGCTGGTTTGCTTGATTGTGTGGTATCAGCCTTAGATTGCGAAATGGGTGTTGGCACCCCGATGGGTACCGTGTACCTTGTGAATCAGGTGATTCGGAGGTGCCCGGTAAGAATTGAGGATGTGGATTTACCAGCAGACTTAATTATTCTGGATATCCACGACTTCGATATAATCCTAGGGATGGATTGGCTGTCGGAGCACGGATCGCTCATCGACTGCTGTAGCAAGCAAGTAATTTTGCGGAGCCCGGGTTTGCCGGAAGTTATCTTTCAGGGGGAACGTGATGATTCGCCTCCTGAAGTGATTTCGTCACTTACTGCTACCAAACTTCTACGGAAGGGATGCCAGGGTTATCTGGCGCATGTCGTGTCGGAACGGGTCGATACTCCGGTTATCGACGAAATACCGGTGGTCTGTGAGTTTCCGGACGTATTCCCGGAAGACTTACCTGGATTGCCACCATCGCGGGAGATTGAGTTTACTATTGAACTACTCCCGGGTACCCGACCTATATCCCAGGCACCATACCGGATGGCGCCGGCCGAGTTACGAGAACTCAAGACTCAATTGCAGGAGCTGGTGGATTTGGGATATGTTCGACCGAGTACTTCACCGTGGGGAGCACCGGTGTTGTTCGTGAAAAAGAAGGAAGGAAGTCTCCGTTTATGTATTGATTATCGACAACTCAACAAGGTGACATTGAGGAACCAGTATCCTCTACCCAGGATTGATGACCTTTTCGACCAGTTGCGGGGAGCTCAGTGCTTCTCGAAAATTGATTTGCGGTCTGGGTATCACCAACTGAGGATTTCGGAGGAGGATATTCCGAAAACTGCTTTTCGAACCCGCTACGGGCACTACGAGTTCCTTGTTATGCCATTTGGTTTGACGAATGCTCCGGCAGCATTCATGGATCTGATGAACCGGGTCTTCCGACCCTACCTGGATAAGTTCGTGATTGTGTTCATCGATGATATTTTGGTATACTCGAGGAGTGCCCGTGCACATGAAGAACATCTACGGTTGGTTTTGGAGAGACTGAGACAAGAACAATTGTATGCCAAGCTGAGCAAGTGTCAGTTTTGGCTGAGCAGTATTGGTTTTCTGGGACACGTGATATCGACGGATGGGATTTGCGTGGATCCCCAGAAAACAGAAGCGGTGACCAACTGGGCTAGACCGACAACGGTGACCGAGGTGCGGAGTTTCGTCGGATTAGCAGGTTACTACCGGAGATTCGTGGAGGGTTTCTCCAAAATTGCTGCACCATTGACTCGTCTGACTCGGAAAGGAGTAAAGTTTATCTGGGACGAGCAGTGCGATCGGAGCTTTCAAGAGTTGAAGGATCGATTGACCACTGCGCCTGTCCTTGCATTGCCGGACGACAGTGGAGAGTTTGTAGTTTTCAGTGATGCTTCACTGCAAGGTCTGGGCTGCGTGTTGATGCAAACTGGCAAGGTTATCGCCTATGCATCCCGGCAGCTGAAGACTCATGAGCTGAACTACCCTACCCATGATTTGGAGTTGGCGGCGGTGGTTCATGCTCTCAAAATCTGGAGACATTATCTATTCGGCGCAACGTGTCGGATTTACACCGACCACCAGAGTCTTAAGTACTTATTCACTCAGAAGGAGCTCAACATGAGACAACGGAGATGGTTGGAGCTACTGAAGGACTATGACTGTACGATCGAGTACCATCCGGGTAAGGCCAATGTGGTGGCGGATGCACTCAGCAGAAAATCAGCGGGATCAGTTGCACACCTGGGGATGGTGTATCTTCCCTTGCTGGTGGAACTCCGGAAGGCGGGAGTTATTTTGGGTACTGACGAGCATGGAGCTTTGTTGGCCAGCTTCCATGTACGACCAGTACTGATTGATCGGATCATTGAAGCACAACTGCAGGATCCGATACTCTGTATTTACAGAATTGAGGTCGATGCGGATGGGAGACAGGATTTTACCATCCGGGACGATGGAGCACTGGTGAAATTGGGCCGTTTGTGCGTACCTGCAGTGGCAGAGTTACGGGCCGAGATACTTGAAGAGGCCCACAGTTCGGCCTATGCTATGCATCCGGGAGGTACAAAGATGTACCGTACCCTCCGGAACCATTATTGGTGGCCAGGAATGAAGAAGGATATTGCTGAGTTCGTGAGCAAATGCTTAACCTGTCAGCAGGTTAAGGCGGAACGGCAGAGACCGTATGGGGCTATGCAGCCACTTCCGATTCCTGAGTGGAAGTGGGATCACATCACCATGGACTTCGTCTTTAAATTACCGAGGACTCAGAGTGGAGTGGACGGAGTATGGGTGATCGTGGATCGGTTAACCAAATCAGCCCATTTTCTGCCAGTTCAGGAAACCTATAAACCTAACCGACTGGCTCAGTTTTTTGTGAAGGAAATCATACGATTGCATGGTACGCCGGAATCGATCGTGTCCGATCGTGATCCGCGTTTCACTTCCAGGTTCTGGCGGAGTTTGCAAGCTACTTTGGGAACAAACCTACGTTTCAGTACTGCTTTCCATCCACAGACCGATGGACAGTCTGAGAGAACCATTCAAACCCTGGAGGACATGATGAGGTCATGTGTACTACAGTTTCAAGACTCTTGGGATACTCATTTGCCATTGATGGAATTCGCTTACAACAACAGCTATCAGGCAAGCATCGGGATGGCACCTTATGAGGCACTGTATGGCCGACAGTGCAGGACACCTATCTGCTGGACGGAGGTAGGGGAGCGAGCGGCTGTAGGGCCGGAGATAATGGACTTAACCATGGAAACTGTTCGCGTGATCAAGGAAAGATTGAAGGTGGCACAGGATCGCCAGAAGAGTTATGCCGACCGACGGATTCGAGACTTGGAGTTTGAAGTGGGAGATTTTGTCTTCCTGAAGTTGTCTCCGTGGAAAGGGATTATCCGTTTTGGCCGACGGGGGAAACTGAGTCCGCGTTTTATCGGACCTTATGAAATCGTGGAGAGAATTGGCAGAGTTGCATACAGATTGGCACTACCCCCAGAACTATCAAGAGTTCACGATGTTTTCCACGTATCGATGTTGCGGATGTACGTACGTGATGCTTCTCATGTACTTAGGGAACAACCTGTCGAACTACGGGAGGATTTGAGCTTTGAAGAACAACCAGTACAGATCTTGGATCGGAAGGACAAGGTACTACGACGGAAGACGATCCCTCTCGTGAAAATTCTCTGGAGAAACCAGAACGTGGAGGAAGCCACATGGGAGCCTGAGGCTCAGATGCGAGAACAATTTCCTCATTTGTTTCTTTGAAATTTCGGGACGAAATTTCTTAAGGGGGGAAGGTTGTAACACCCCGGAAATTCGAGGATTCTCATTTTGTAATTTAATGTGTGATTTGACGATTTTACCCTTGTGAATGGTATGGTCAAATTATTGACTTTTTGATTGACGAACTAAATGGACTTTGACCTATGACCGTGACGTAGTTCGGGATGTCACGAGTTCATAGACAGGTGGCACGACCGATTCGGACGATCAGGGTGAAAGTTATGGCTATCGGAAGTTCAGGGGCATTACCGTAATTTGGACTCTCGGGGGAAAATGTTGACTTTTCTTTTGACAACTAATTTTCAGTTGACTCAAGGACCGTTGGGTAGGCCTCAACGTCCTGAGTCCGTAGACAGGCGGCACGCTGAAATCGGACTTCGTACGAGGAAGTTATGGTCAGAAACGTGAATTCGGGAAGTTCGTGTCTCGGTTTTCGTGTCGAATATTATATTCAGAAATTCTGATTGAAGGACACCTGGGGAGTGACAAGTGTCACTCACCCATTGGCTAGATTGGATCAGATCCACTATTGGATTAATTAACATTTGAACCAGCTTTAAATTTCAGCCTTTGGATTGAAAACCCCAGATCAGATCTCAGCCCTTGATCTAATCTGGAGATTCAATCTGAGCCGTCCATTTCCTTCCCTCCATTTCTTTATATTTCCCACCCGCAGGGCACATTCTGCCATTTCGATCCAACCTTTCCAGCAAACCATCCACTCTCTGTGTCTGTGTATTGGAGACTTGCCGGCGAGGCTGAACGGTGGCAGTGAGCACGGCGGAGGACGGCGGCGTGGGGGGAAAACCGGAAAACCCGAAACGGTTTCTAAAACTCAGATTTTGGTAACTCGAATTCCCACGTTTAGTTTTGTTTCCTATTAATCCTAATCGACTCTAGGGACTTATAGGAACCTTCTGGGCTTGAGTTCACGACCGGAGGTAGCCTGAACGGAGTGCAAACGGCGACGGGAACCCGGGTCTGTTCATCGAGGTAAGTCTTTGTTTCAGCCCTTGTTTATTGATTTTAATTAGCTAGAACTATTCCTGGGTATAAGACGAACATCTAGGAACAAACCAGAGTGAAAATGGTTGGGTGTAGAAGAATTGGTGACCGGGTCGTGATCGCGGGTCTGTTCGACCCAAGTTGCAGAGATACGGGTCAACCCGTCTGAGGACAGAGGTGATGACGTGGCACCCTGTCAGACTGTCAGGTGACGTGGACCAACCGTGAGCTGACACGTGTCACATGTCAGTGCACAGTCAGCACTGACATGTCAGTGACGTGGACCAGTCAGGGACTGCCACGTGTCACTGACATGTCAGTGACGTGGACCAGTGCCGTGCTGACACGTGGCACATGTCAGATCTGACACGTGGTCTGACAGATCAGTGAGGTGGACTAATTGGATGTTGACACGTGGCACCTGTCAGAGTCTGACACGTCAGACCTGACAGCTGTCAGATGACGTCAGCAGCGACGTCATGCTGACGTCAGCAGTGACGTCAGCGATGACGTCAGCAGGAACTGTTCCTGCGTTGACCGCCACGTTGACCGGCGCGTGGGGGCGCGTGTGAACAGTGTTTCTGGTGGGACCACCACCATTCTTTAGGTTTCGACGATCCGGATCCAATGGCGGTGGTTTCGGGTCGATCGGAGATCATTAAGTTGGTCAAAATAAGGTTTATTGCCTTGGGAAGCGCGTTCGGGCGGCTTTTCCGGGTCGGTTTCGACCTAGGCTTTCATGGTTGAATGTTGGGGGTTTAATTTGACCGTTACGAATACTTGGATTTGACAGGGATTGTACATTTGTACCAGGACGAGGGTATACGTTCGGTTTCTAGCAGGATTGTACTGTGAGTGGGCCATTTTCTTAAACTCTTGTGTGCATAAATGTTTTCTGGTTTTATTATACTTATTCACATGCTAAAACAATGATGGTTTTGATGATATGGAAAAATATGGTTATGGCACGTTTCACGGTATTTGGGCTTGAGACCCGTTTGATGAAACTTAATGATTGATTCGGTATATATATATGTTTGCATGTGGAAATCAATAAAATGTATTTGTTACTGCACTGTATAGATCCTTCCATATTATATTGTCTCCTCCGGATGAGGTACCCCGGAGAGGTCACAGACGTCTAGTACGTCCAGCGTCTATGACGCTAAGCATCGGGGATGCTGTACCCGAACGGGGTTCGGGGATTGAACTCGGAATTGAGACCCGAGTGGCACGCGTAGCCTTGTGATTGTGACCTATTGGACGTCAGGGACGTCAGACATCAGGGATGTCGGGATTGGAGTGTATAGTGCAGCAACTAAAATTATGGTTATGGTTTTGCTATATGCCTTAT
Source organism: Prinsepia uniflora (assembly GCA_032719365.1). Classification (NCBI taxonomy): domain Eukaryota; kingdom Viridiplantae; phylum Streptophyta; class Magnoliopsida; order Rosales; family Rosaceae; genus Prinsepia; species Prinsepia uniflora. The sequence goes on from CM064862.1 coordinate 84,989,959, forward strand.
GGTTCATATTCTATGGTTTATGATTTTGGAATTATGGTGCACGCATATTTGGAAAACGGAGGGGTAAATTATATGTTTTACTTATCAAACGATTTCATAAACTTGTGTTTCGGTCCACTCACCCTTACTGTTTGATAACCCCTCCAGGTCGGGAAACTGAGGTAGAGGAGGAGCCAGAGGCTGAGGCATAGATCTACTTCTGCGTACCTGAACCCCTGCTGGGCGGTGTACCCGCAGGATTACTTTAGAGTCGTGCTCGCAAATTTGTAATTTTGGATTATATCCCTTGTCTGACATTCGTTTAATTCGGATTTTATGTATGACTTTAATTTGGTTATTTATGCTTTTAAATGTTTTGAGGTTAAAATTGGTATGAATTATTGGGTGTCAGACGGGAGCAGGGCACGTCCCCTTGTGGTCCCTGTGGGATCGGGGCGGGTCCTGTCAGTAAATCACATGGAGAACAAAGAGTCAAACGAGCCAGCGTCAAAGGTGATCCGCATCAACTAGACGCAAGTCAACATTAGAAAGACATAAAACTCTATGGAGCTTTTCAATTTTGCTTTTCAAGTTGCCTTCTGAATTCAAGTATCAATGAAATGAGATTAACAAATTGATTTGTTCACCATGTACAATTTTCAAAGCTTATTCTCTCTAGTGTAAAAAGCCTTCATGATCGAAGCATCCAAGCCTTCGTCATCGAAGCATCTGAGTTTTCGCCTTGCGAAGCATCTAAGCCTTCGCCATGCGAAGCACCTAGGCCTTCGTCATCGAAGCATCCAAGCCTTCGTCATCAAAGCATTCAAGCCTTCGCCTTGCGAAGCATCTAAGCCTTCGCCATGCGAAGCACCTAAGCCTTCGTCATCGAAGCATCCAAGCCTTCGCCCTGTTAGCATTCAAGCCTTCGTCATCGAAGCATCAAAGCCTTCTGAGTCCTGCAAATTTCTGTGCAGCAGGGAGAGCTCATCTCGAGTGGTATCTCGCTCATTTTCTATCAGCATCCTCTCTGCACGGCTCATCTCCAACTCGCCCATTTTGGCTTCCGATGTGAAATTGAGACCTCAAGTTTTCTTAAGTTATTGCAATCTCACATCAACAACATAACTTTCCATTTCCGCCTGCCCTTCGCATCAAGATGGCACATTCGCAGGGCCAGAACGGAAAGGTAAGGAAAGAAGTTGCTCGGTATGCTTATGGGTTAGGAAAGAAGTTGCTCGGCATGGTTTTTTCTCCCAAGAACCAGTAAGCCCTTGTTTATTGTGCTTCTTCTGAACAACGGTCTCCTTCAAGCACAGTGGAACGCACAACCAATCCTTGATTGGGATGTCTGAAAGCTTCTCGCCATTCATGGAGAGAGTAGCCGGCTCATGTCCCGAAACTCTAGAAGAACATCTGTCACCAAGCTCCACGAGAACGTCGCTTGAAAAGGAAATTTGATTGCGAGCCTTCCACTCCATGAAGTCTTCGGGTTTCTCAGATTCCATATCTTTCCCTCGGAATAGACTTAGGCCACGAAAACCGCCACGCTCCCACAGGGCAAGTTTGCCAGGTCTCTCAGCACCTTGACGCGTGGCGAGCATGTATGTGGTACTAGCAAGAGTCACAGTAAGTGTGATCCTACCTACCGATGCTCACTAGTCACGTCCGCAAGTGCACTCGGTCACCGCCAAGTCCCTGTCGACTGTTCAGCCAAACTCCGTCCACCACGTGGCACCGGTAGTACACCCGCTCCAACAAAGTTTCTAAACACCTTCGACGGACTCTTGATGCGTAGCAATCATATTTGCGGTACTATCAAGGGTCACGTTAAATGTGAGCCAGCCTACCAATGCTCGCACGCACCGTCCAAACCGCTCATTTTCCAAGCCGGACGCACTTCCGTAATTTCCCACGCTTTCCAGGAATCTCGAATCCTGTCCAAAAAGCAACATGAAAGGTCATTAATGACTCTAAAAACATCATATCAATTTTCCACAATTTTTCGGGAATTTAATAAAAATTTAAAACATAAACTAAACCTTCGGACCCCCGAAAGAGTATCAAAACAGTGTCCGATTAACTCGTACCCAACATTAAGAATGTTCGTTACATTAAGTATAGTAAAACACATGTTGAACACTTCCCCAGAAACACGTCCACGCGCTCTCACGCGCCACCGCAAGCGGCTGCGCGTGAAAGCCACGCGTGTAGCACAGTAACTGCTACAGTGCGTCTTCTCTGCCCGTTTCTCTGATAAACGGGTCGAGAGCCCGCGATCAGACCCGGAAAAATCTCCATCAATTCGACCTTGATTTCTTCCGTTCTTTCAACTGATCCCCTCTAGTCCAACTAAAATCAAGTTCTGTAAGATCAATTACCTCAATGAACGTCTAAAACTTCACGACTCACGATCAAATTTTGACGGGTCTCCTATTCGGGTTTATCGATTTCGTCCCTGATTTTCAAATTAATTCATACGGTTAGAATCGTGAGAGTATAAGGAATGATTTTACAAGATCAATTTGATAATTCCTTACCTCCAGCTAGTAGAACTCAAGCTCGATTTTTTGAGGATTTTGAAGCTTCTGTTCTTGCTCGATACGGCCTCAATCCTCTCCGTTTTTGATTTGGATCGGTTTGAAGTAGTCCCAAAAGACTTAATCCGGTCTCAATTTTGATCCTCAGGACTCACAACTCCGAATTCGAATTTTCACCTCAATTTTCAAAATTTTCGAATTTTTCAAAATCGGTAACCCCTCTGTCCCTCGTGTTTGTTTTCTCCAAATCAGACTCTCCAATCTCTCATTCTCACAACCGAATTGCCCTGCTATTTAACAAAATCAAGGTTTGGATAAAATGATTGAGTTTTCCCTAATTAAGGGTTTTAGGGTCCCTAAATCCATGATTTCCTCCATGTTGTCTGGACAAAGCAGCAAAAATCATTGGCAGGTAGCATGAGTCAGCGTCCACCGTTCGCTCGTCTCAAAAGGACCGTTTTGCCCTTCGCTTCCAAAATTACGAAAATGCCCCTCGCCTTCGTAGACCCATAACTTTCGCATCCGAACTCCGATTTCGGCATGCCGCCTGTCTATGGATTCGTATCAACCCGACCTACGTAACAGTCTCTGGCTCTCGTCCTTTGGACCCCCCGGTTCAAAAGTCAACATTTTGCCCATACTTGGGGGCAAAATGGTCATTTTGCACATTATGTCCGGTTCACACCACTAAACCCAGAATAGTTATTCTAAAACTAAAAATGGACTTTTTACCCTTATAACCAGGGGCAAAATCGTCAAATAAACACTGACTCGATTCTTGAACCCAACAGTAACCGGTAACCTGGTAATATAAGACTCCAAACAATGTACATCCATCCGAATTCCCTGAATACCGAATCGATGTGGGGGCATTTGTGGAACCCAAAATCATCCGAAAATTATGGAGCCGCCACGCGTCCCGTAATTCCCAAAAATGACCAAATTGCCCTTGGCAAATAACGCTGATCATTTGAAAAACACCCGCACATTAAATAATCTATTTACCAGTTAAATACGTTATTTGATCGGGTTAAAACCTCCGTAATATTGATATTCTCCCCGAGAGTTAATTATCGTTATTCTTAATAATGGATAATTAATATTAATATTAAAATACAACAAATATCATTACTATCATAATGAGCCATCATTACAATTATTAAATAATATATTTAATAATAATATATTATTTACTAATTAAATATTCAACCGACCAATCAGAACGCTCCAAGGCTCCCAAGATTTTCCTATAAATAGGAAGGCACATTTCATTTCCAAGGTACGTTGATTCTTCGCTTCGAAGTATATCCTTTTCCTCTCTCAAAACTAACTTAAGCATCGGAGTGTTCTTGGTCGAACAACCCCCCGGTAAATCGATCGAGGCAACGATAGCTAATTGTTTGCTGTTTGCAGGAATTGTGAGGACTTTTCGCGGCGGGTTCAATCTTTGATTCAACAATAGTGTAAATCAGAACTGAATTAATAATTCGATTTCATAATTATTTAACCATCAAATATGAATACTAATACGTACACCTGTTTGAAATCGTAGAATTGATCGATATGCAACATTTTTATGTTGATAATTTTTATTTATTTTTATTGAAGTTGGCAATTCAATTATCGTTTTAAATTTTATTTTTGATGCAAAATTAATGGAAAAAAGTAAATAATTTATGTATAATATTATTAATGTAGTTCATATTTAGTCGATGGAAGGGCATGCATTGGTGAATGGGTAGCTTTTTGGCAGTGATGGAAAGATTATTTTGGCGAGGGAGGCGGAGAAGAAATAATAGATAGTGCAAGCTGCTAGGGTGGTAGGCTGCTAGGGTGGTAGGCTGCTATAGCCTATAGGTTGTTTGTTGGATTTATACACATTTCGAATTTGGTGCCCTACTCCTATTGGCTATCGCTCGTTCCGGTATTTATATAATTATCGAAACACAAAGATAATAATGAATAAAAGAATAAATCCTCGTAAACCGAGAAGTAAATAGCCACTTGATGTTGACAACGCAACCCAACCCAACCCAAATCAAAATGAAAATTATGAATATGAAATTGATTGAGTGTGGAAAAGGGCAAATTCAGCCTTTCATTCCTCAGCATCACCACCCTCTATGCTCCAGCCTTCTCACGTGCGTCATCACTGCCCAATTAATTACCGAATCAATACCGCTGATATACATTTTGTTTGTGTTAGAAATGGTACTAATTTATTCACAAATAATTGCAATTCTTTGGCGATGGTAATTGAATCTGATTACCGCATCAATTGCAACTATTTCGATAATAATGTTATTCAATTGTGAATTAATCTAACAATAATTTAAAAAATATTTACTAAATTTATTATAATTTTAATATTACTTTTTATTTTTTATTTTTTTATTATATGATTATATTGAGGATTATGAAAACATTATTTATATTTATAAATTTTTTTTTCACTTGCTCATTTTAAAAATAATATGAGTATTTAATCTAATTTAAAGTAAGATAATTAAAAACAATAATTCTTCAAAAATACTTTTAAATTTTATTTTTTAATCTTTCGATATTAAATAATTTGGTTAATTTCGCAAAGTTTAGGGTTTAATTCTTGAATTTTGTACCAAAATTCAAGAATTAAATCCTATGTCTTACGATTTTTCACCACCATCTCAACCCCTACCTCCATCCCAAAAATTATATACACTACCGTTGAATTCCAAACAATACGAACTTTATTTTTTATTTTATAGAGAAAATTCAATTGTAATTATATGCAATATATATATTATACACATATAATATTTATTATATGCATAATATAATAAAAAAATCAAAAAAAAATAATGCTATTTTTAATTTTTTAAAGAAATTCTCAATAACTTACTCATCCTCTTTATTGAGATACAAAATAATAGATATGAAATTTATTACTTACAAATTTTGTTTAGAGATTTTTGAATAAAAAAAAGTTTAATATAAGATCTTATTTTATTTAATATACAAGTATTAAAGATTTTAAATAAAAATAAAAGTTATCAAGGATATAACAATGATTTACTCTATATTAATTTAGAGTTTTAAAAAAGAATTTATATGCTGGGTTATTTTAGATAAGGTTAAAGTAAATAGGGTCCAATTAAAATTTAGACATTAATTATTTGGAATTACGCAATTTTTAAATAGTTATTTCAAATTATAAAAATTGACAATATAAGAAATCGTTTAATAATTTATATGTATCAAATATATTAATAGGTTAATAATAATAAATATCTTCATGACCATTTATTTAATTTACATATGATAATGTTTACATAGTTTACCATTTAATTGATAATTTATATAAATAATTTTCAAATAACGATTTCAAAATTAAATTAGTTTATAACGTATGAGTAATGTTATTTGAATACATTAAATTGAATATATTTAATTACATAATTAATGTGTTAATTAATAAATAATATTAAATAAATATCAAATAATTTAATTTATCAAAATATTTTTTTAATTGATTAGCATATTAAATATAATAGTAAATATATATAAATAATATAATCATCGAAATAATAGTCGCTATCATATTTATTATAAAAATTTGAGAAATTTTGATTTTCGTTGTGATGGAAGCGGGGTACGATGAGTATATTTACAGTGAGGTTGGAAACGACAAGAGCAAAACCTTGTCAGAAATATCTGGAACCACAGTTAGTTGAATGATTACCGGAATTAGCCGGTGGTCCTCCGGTTTCTCGAAACCCTATGCTTGCCAGCACCTGCAGGCCCTCCTCCCTCTTTCCCTCCTCATCCTCTGTCTCTGTGTGTATCCTACACTCCTCACTCCTCCACACTCCAAGAGCGAGCGAGAGAGAGAGAGAGAGTTTTAAGAGTGACAAGCTAGATTTTGTTTTGTTTTTGAACAAAATCACAAAATCTGTGTGTGAGAGTGAGTGACTGTGCGCTTCTATAATCTCCATGTCCCTCTCTCGAAGCGTCAACTGATCCAAAAATTTAAATAGAAACCTCCTTCTCTCTCTTTCTCTCTCTGCAGCCTACCCATAGCCATGCTCAGTAGCTAGCTGCAATAAAATCATCATCATCATCATCCGTCATCATCATCACCTTTCATTTCCATCACTATTATTAATATCATCCTTGTGAGAGCCTCAGCTCATTCCCATCCACACCCTCAATTCCCCGTCTCAACAACCAAACCCACTCAATTAGTATCTATGGCTGAGGGTTTTGAGCCCTACCATGTCCCACAGCAGAGCAGGAGAGACAAGCTCCGAGTCCTGCCCGGTCAAACCCACCCGCCTTCTTTTCAACCCGACTCACTCCAACATCACCACCACCTTCACTCTTCACCCTTGCTGCCCCTCTACGATCCCACCTGCGCCTCATTCATCTCCTCCTCCTCGGATTTGCTCACGTGCCATCCCACCATCAAACCAGAGGCTCACGTGGTCCATCATCAACACTTGATGGGAGGTTTTGTTTCCCATAATTCCTCCAATTCTTCTTCCTCCTCCGCCGTCCCCGCCGCCACCTTTCGAACCCATCACAACCATCATCATCAACATAATCCTTTCTCGGATCCACACCCCTCCAATGACAATTTCCCTCCAAACCCAGAAATCAACAACAACCATTTCCTCTTCCCTCCCCAGAATCTCCAACCCCTAAGAGAATTCGACCACCACCACCAGCAACCACCTTCCTTCAGCCATGATCAGCCTCCGCCTCCGCTCGTTTTCAAACCCGAGCCTCTCTCTTTATCTCTCTCTTCTTCCAAGAGATGCGGGTCTTCTTCTACCAATTACAACTCTCTCAATTCAGCCGTTCATGTCGCATCGGGTTCTACTGACCATACCATTTGGTCTAGAAGCTCCGTCCCCCTCGGACCTTTCACCGGGTACGCTTCGATTTTGAAGGGATCTAGATTCTTGAAGCCGGCGCAGTACCTACTGGAGGAATTTTGCGATGTGGGCAATCGTGAAATTTACAACGCCAAAGTCATGGCCGCTGCTGATTCCTCTGCGTTTTTGGACCCCTCCATGGACGACCTCAGCCCGGCTGAGGAGAACGACACTGTTGGCGGAGACGGCGGTGAGAGAACAGCAAGAAAGTCCATGCTGATCTCCATGCTCGATGAGGTACGCGATTATTCCCCATTTACAATAATAATTCATATTTTTGTTATTTTGTTTTTCTGTAGTTTTTGGGTGTAGATCGACGATAAGGCGGGTTAACTTGTCACTGTAGGGTTGTATGTATATACGTGTATGATTTGATAGTTCAATGAGTGGGTTAACTTGTCGTGTAATATTTAACTGTTAACACGGATTAGTGTTAATATTATTTTGATGTACGTTTGATTGCAAGTATGAGAATTAAGGAGCCTCAAAGTGCATTGTTAGATTCTTGCATTAAAGTGAAGGTGAAGAGATGTAGATGAGATAGACGGCGTTGGTGATTGCAAAAATATCTTTATGAAAAAGGTGAAAGGAGGCTCGAGGAGGAGGCCTTGTGGAATATATGCACTCCGATTTTTGTTTATAAAGCATTTGACAGCCATGGAATGAGTTCCTAATACGTACCAAATGCCTCTCAATTAAGTTTTGCTTGCTTCTAAAGTAGTCAAGGGAATAATCCCTTTGAATTCATTTATGTGTAGATATGCGAAAAATACCTGCGTTCCACCCTGCTGACTCGCCCCATCAACAAAAAAGTATGCAGAGCACTATGGTTTTTGGATATTGAAGATGGGATTTATTGGAATATCTTGACTAAATATGAACTCTTCTTCTATGTCACTAATTTATCGAATTTGAATTTCACATTTTTGTTGCATTGAATTTTTTTTGTTTTGTTTTTGGGTTTTGTTTGGGGATACATTCAATTTTTATGTACTGGGTTTGTTTGAATCATTGCATTGTGTAAATGCAGATGGTCAATGCAATATTAATATCTCACTGGCCAGGTGCTAGGCCTGGTGATATGAATATATGATGACAATACTGAGAGAGCGATTACTTTACTAGAATGAATTTTACAGGTTGAAACAAAAACAAAACTCATAAATGCATGGTATATAATATGATGAAACTTATGTACGTGGACCTTTTTGTTATTTTGTGATTGTTTTCATTTCTAGAGGGGTGTATTTCTAATGACACATTAGCTAGGGTTGCGTACAAGATTATTCAACACCTAAGCACTCCCAGTTCACAATGAGTAGAAATATGGCGGTAGACCAATAATACTAGTGGCAATAGAGCGAATCTTGTGTTTCTATATGCCGTGTCTTGTTCTTTGGGCGAGGATTTTAATTATTGCATTCGCATAATTCTTTGGTTAGTAATTATAGATCAATGCCTATTGTATAAGCCTAAACGAAATTACTGGTTTGAGTGTAGTATATGCTCTATATAAGATACGATTAAACATTTGGAAAATTCACCGTAGATTATGTTAATTTTTCACTACATTCATGGGTGCGAGTTGCTCAAGCAATAGATTAATCAATTTGTTGCATGCTTGAATTTGTTGGACATAATTTTAAATCTGCAAGTTTAAAAATGTGATCTTTCTATTTACTTATTTGTTTTGTTTTCATCCTCTAGGTTTTCAGGAGGTACAAGCAATACTATCAGCAGATGCAGGCAGTCGTGACATCATTCGAGTATGTTGCTGGGCTTGGAAATGCAGCTCCATATGCAAACTTCGCAATAAAGGCCATGACTCGACATTTCAAGTGTTTGAAGCATGCAATCGCTGAGCAACTTCGCTCGAGAAATAGGGATAACAGCAGAACTCATTTTGGCCAAGGAAAAGATGAAACTCAAATGCTTCATAACACTAGAGGCTCTTACATCCAAACATCATCCATTCGTTACTCCGACCTTGCTGATCAGCACCCACCTGTTTGGAGACCTCAACGAGGCCTTCCTGAGCGCGCCGTTACTCTTCTTAGGGGCTGGTTGTTCGAGCACTTCCTTCATCCGTAAGTAACGGACTAATCACTTCATCCAATTTTTATATTTCCCTTCATCAATGGATTAAGCCTTTCGTGCTTAATGTTGCAGTTATCCAACTGATGCGGACAAAGTAATGTTAGCTAAACAAACTGGTCTTTCCCGGAGCCAGGTATGTATATATATGCATGTGACATCAATTTTGCGGAAACTTGTGCAATCAATTTTCAACTATGATTTATAATTAAATGATTGTGATCAATCAGGTTTCAAATTGGTTTATCAATGCAAGAGTGAGGCTTTGGAAACCAATGGTGGAAGAAATACACATGCTAGAAACACGGCAAGCTGAAAAAGGTTCGGAAACGAAGGATCGAGATGGCAATAGGTCAAGTGATCAAGATCATATAGAGTCACAAAATTCAGTTGCGTTGAATTGTCCGTCCACGACCACCCACCGGGTTCAAGACATCGCATCCAAACGCACGAGAAATGAACTTCCGGTTCATATGACTATGGGGATGAGTAGTGGCCAAATGAACCCATCTTGCACTAATTTGCCTAGCCATGTGCATGTAGGTCATGTTGGTATGAATAACATGGCAGGAGGAGGTACTAATAATGGTGTGTCTCTAACTCTTGGACTTCACCAACATAATGGTGTGGGATTTTCAGAGTCCTTTCCTATCAACGCTGCTCAGCGTTTCGGTCTTGGCCTTGACGGAAGTGGTGGTCCGGGTTATACCATGGGTGGTTTCGAATCTCAAAATCGGCATTTTGGTCGGGATGCCATTGGAGGGCAGCTTTTGCACGATTTTGTGGGATGATCGTGTATCGGTATTGAATTGGAGATTATATACTAACAAAAATTGCAACTAGAGGGATGTTGATTTATGAAGCCAAAATATAAGTTGAATTTAGAAGAGTGCTGGTTGAATATGGTTGCCCTATATTGTGGTGATTGCTAGCTAGAGGTGTGTTCATTTTCTCACCATGTCACATCCCAATGTATATCTCCTCTTGAATATTTATATATAATCCAGCATATTTAGGGTTATTTGGTGTTAAATTCATCTTACATGTGTACATTTTATTATATGGTACCAATTACACACCGTAGGACTAGGTACGTTCGTTAGTGCATGGACACAATTTCTCACATTCCTGAGAATAATATAAGGTTGTCCTCTTGTTAATAAGTTTATGTTTCCGTTAATTATGGAGATACTAACCAGAGTGTCGTTAGTTAAAATACAAGAGGGTTTAGTTGTGTGAAAGCTAAATTAAGATTAAGCGTGAGGAAATTTATTTTTTTGGAATCCCACTTGCCAATTTTTTTTCGCAAGAAACAAATGGATCGTGGTTTTCCTGTTTTGGCAACTTTTTAAGTATTGGCCTACTGGGTATGCTTCATCTTTTACGAACGTCGTACGTACTGGCTAATTGTGGTAACCTATTTTATTATTTGTTTGCCTTGTATGTGGATTGTCTAACCAAAATGACGTGTCTGATAAATATTCTCGTGAAATCGTGGCCCAACGGGCCCACGTGTTTTTTATATGTATTTTCTTTTAAGTAATAATATTTCATCATAATAATATTGGGCACATTCAATTCTAGGCGGCCTGGATTTGGAGAGGCCCCAAATGTGCTGACAAAAATCAAATATGGGCTCACAAGATTCTGCCATATATTTGAAGGCATTTTTACTTAAAAATGCCCTCTAAAACTAACAATAAATCTCATTTTTTTTCTCATATCTCTAATTCGTTCACTTTACCCTATTTTCATTTATTTCATCCATTTTTCGTTAAAAAAAATACTTGACAATAACGTGGCACACCATGTCACCAGAGTACACCATTTGGCATCGACTTTTGAGTATATCGGAAATACTTGATTGCTCAATAAGAGATTGTGAGAAGGTGAATGTTACCGCAATTCTTTTGCTTTGCAACCCTAGCAGCGAATCCCTCCCATTATCTTTCCTAGGAAGATCCCAAACCAAGAGAATGAACAAGTCCTTTCAACTCAATTATTGACATATGATATTCATAGCAAAATCATAGTAACAAACCTTTCCACCGTAATAAAAACCCATCAGCCTATCCTTCACTACTGAACCTCACTACTGAACCTCCAAGCTAAATATAAGATCATTTGTGTATCAGAAAATAAAAAATAAAATTTAATTATAAAATTACGAACTCATTTCCAAAATTTTCAAGTTATACACTCAAGAAACACCTACTAATGAAAGCCCAAAAATCTTACAGTAAATTAGCTACCCCGATGTAGCCACGCGAGAAATCATCTTCAACTTCCCACGCTACTTCTCTGCACTGGTTTTTGCGCCATAATCCTCTCAAGAAACCCCCAATTATTGCGTTTGAATTCAACAAAACATAAAAAGGCCCTAACATAACAGAAAAATTCAAATTTCTGTTTCAATCGCACATTGGCCCCGCTTTAGCATTTTATTGTGGGTGAGGCTCACTTGTTTCCACATCATTACCATGCCATCGCCACATATTTTCTTTTAATGGAGAATGGATGGAATAAACAAAAATGGGATAAAGTGGAATGAGTTAGAGGTTTTGTAAAAGTCCATGTCCTGGAGGGAACGGTGAACGATCCCACATTCCTGCGAAGGCAATGGTCTGGGAGGGGAATAGTGGTGTGCCTTAAATGTGTAGGCATACACCTATCTATCATGAGATCTTTTGGGAGCTCAGTGGCTTCGTGTTCGGTTGGAACTCCAAAGTTAAGTGAGTTGAGGGTGGTGCAATTCTAATATGGGTGACCCCCTGAGAAGTTACACTGTGAGCTCCTGAAAACAAAACCGTGAAGGAAAGAAGGCCCAAAGCGGACAATATCGTGCTAGAGTCAGGTCCTGACCGATGAGGGTCGGGTCTTGACAGAATGGTTTCAGATCCAAACTGTCAGGACCCACCCCTAATCCCCCAGGATTAGGGACTAAACCCTACTCCCGTCTGACTTACGCATGACACGAAGGCTAAACTGACGTCCAACCTTCATGTGACACGCAAGTCGGACAAGGGATTCTCGATCCGACCGTCCAAAAGTTTCCGAACTTCCCAGAGTGCGCAAAGTCTACTGTGGATCGTGCGTGTGATGTCTCCATCCCTCTCGACCAACAGCCCGCACCGCAACAACCTGGAGGGTATCGAAAACACGAAAAGACTGTGAGTGGACAAAAATAAAGTTTAAGTTCAAAAACATTTCATAAAACAATGACATTTATACCCTCCGTTTCAAAAACCAATGCATGCATATCAAATTCATGTCATAAAACCATTCAATATTCCGGTTAAACAAACCATATAAGAAAAACCGAACACAAGTTCATTTTTTCCAAATCCCGGGCCTCAGCCCAAAACCATTAAAAACCATTTCATCCGGGCCACTGCCCAAAACATAGGAAAACCTTGTTGAAAACCATCTCATTTTTCCATTCACCGAACCTGCTGGATCTATCCGAGTCTTTAAACTCCCGAGTATTTAAATTCAACAAGCCTACGAGGGAAAATATCAATATCCGAGTCTTCAAACTCCGAGTCTTTAAACTCAATCCGGGTCTTTAAACCCAATCCGGGCCCGTCCCCCATCAATCATAATCCGGGTCTTTCCGAAGCTACTGAGGAGCGCACGGGGCGCGATTGACGCGTCCTAAAACCGTGAGTGGACTTTTGATTTCCAAATTGTGCATGCATGACTATTTTACTATTATTTATCTTGTGTTTTGCCTTACGATTTTATGTTGATAAATATGATAATTCGGTTCTATATGATTTCACGATTTTCGAGATAATTATCGTATTTCACGCATTTCGAGGTTACAGTTTTCTCCTATGCATGAATGATGTTTTGATGAAGTATTGGACATGATTATGCATGTCACGTATTTATGATGTTTTGATTATATTTGTGAAGTGGTTTTCGAGAATTGCATGTTTTGGAATTTGCATGTGAATTCGGACATAAGTCCTATGTTGACAAGTTATGATTTCAGAATGATTTTTTTTGGAAAACGGATCTTGATGAATTGTGTTTATAAATGGTTTTGGGTTTAAAGACCCGGTTGATTGTTGGATCTGGTTTTGGGTTTAAAGACCCGATTAATTGATGACGGGGGTGGGCCCGAAAAATTGGGTTTAAAGACCCGATTGAGTTTAAAGACTCGTGAGTTTAAAGACTCGGTTATTGTGATACCCCCGAGGCCTATTGATTATGTTTTGAGTTTAAAGACTCGTTGATATGCCGGGAAGGCCTGATATTGAGTTTAAAGACTCGGATGGATCCAACGGTTTAATTGTGATTGTTGATGCACTTTTTATTTGATTTGCGTAATTGATGTTTCAAATTGACGGTTTATGGATTATGGTAATCTTATATTATTTTACATGAGTTATGACGGTTTTTCTGAAATGTTTTACATGTGTTCGGAAAGAAAAGGGATTTCGAATGTTCAATATGCGGTTTTCGAATATCTGGTTATGCATGCGTGTTATAAAACTGGAGGGCGAACCCCGATTTCCTTAAACTGTTTTCTGCAACTTTTGTTTCGGTCCACTCACACATTGTTGTTTTAACTACCCTCCAGGTCGTGGTACGAGTTTGGGGGCTAGCGTCGAGGCAGAGGCAGGGGCATAAAGTTTTCCGATGCGGAGTAGTTAGTTCACAAGTAGGATTTGTTCTTTAACATGTTTTGTAATATTATGCTCTGTGAAACTAGGGACTTGAGGTCCAGTCGATTGTATTTGTTTAATCTCCCTGGTCTGACAATGGGGTATGTTGTAATATCATTTTGGTTTTGCGGTCTTTTGGGTTCGATTGTCAGACGGGAGCAGGATGCTTCCCGATTATCGAGGCGATAATCGGGGTGGGTCCTGTCACTAACGGTCCTTGGTCTACGTGTGAAATCCTTGTCGGACAAAAAGTCAACTTTTTCCCTCTAATTAACCAAATTACGAAAGTGCCCTCAACCTTCCGAACATCACAACTTCCTCCTCGGATGTCGGAATCAGGCCTGCCACCTGTCTACGGATTCGTGACGTCCCTGAACTACGTCACGGTCATCGGTCAATGCCCAATTGAACCGCGCGAACTAAAAGTCAACTTTTTGCCCAAACTAGGGGCAAAATCGTCATTCTACGCCAAGGTCCAACCAGTAACCAACTAACCCCCGATTAACTCAGCTAATCCGTTCACTAATCACTTCCCTAATCCCGACTTACGGGATGGGTCGTTACAATCTACCCTCCTTAAAAGAATTTTGTCCCGAAATTCCACAGCTCGTTCCCGACACCTGGGGTCTCCTACCCGGTAAGCCGCTCTGGAAAGTTCCTAACCTATTATCTCCACCTTGGGTATTTGACAACACTTCCACTACCAGTTCAACACTTTTGACCCTCACTTAGTAGAACTTCATGGTGTACGCAAGGGAAACTCTATGAACAGAAAACAAATGTATTTTAAAATACCTCATGTAGAGTACCCGATAAAATTCATAGAGTACATCCTCACGTACAACCACCTACACCTTCTGGAAACCCAACTCAAATCCTAACCCAGAAACATTCTAGTCCAAAAAGGAATCCTGCCTACCGGCTCACTGTTCAACGACTCCGACCACCTTGTCGGAATAAACCAACAAAGTCCTAAAGGCACTCTCTAGATTGTGGGTTCTCTTCAATAACCTCATATCGATCAGTTATAGTCACTCATTTCTAGTTCCTTCCTTCATCCTTCAACAGAACTCACCGTAATCCTAAACCTCGAGTTTCCCAACTCAACTCCACTACCTCGGCTGCACCTAGCAGCACCATCTTCGATCCGGCCGAAAGTCGGCCCAAACCACCAGGATTACGATACCACCAACCCCAATCCACGATTTCCTTCAGGTCTTTCTCACTACAAGCCAGAAAACCCACGGATTTCTCAAATCATCCCCGTCGTCCGGGTTATCCAAACCCGCAATTACCACGGGTTCACTACAGACTTATCAGTCGGGTCGTCCCACCAGACTAAGACCATACCTTCTCGTGACTCTACTCAACCCAACTGACCAAAGGTCGCCAATGCATCTGATCAACATCCAAACGCCATCCGGCCTAACCGGCCACCCTCGATCGGCCTCCTCGGCCTATGTATCTCACTAACTCAACGAGCTACTCTCAGGCCCCTCAAGCCAACCAACCTACTTATCCGTAGCTCACCGGCTACCTTCCCGGTTACTTCCACTAGCGTATCTCCGACCCTATGGTCCATCCTCAAGTAACACCAACACCAGCGCCAACGCACTAACCATTTCGGCCCTAAGCCGACATACGTCTTACCTCTATCGAGCGACTAGCACCCTCAAACGCTAATATCTAACCACCTCAAACGTACTATCACTATCGTATCCAGGTTGCTGTCGGGCTGTTCCGCGTCGAGACATCACATCCATAGTAGCATCACACAACCCAAGTCGACTAACCAACGACTCTGGGAACCAAACCTCGCACAGAACATCCGAAACCTCGCTCTGATAACAATTGTCAGGACCCACCCCTAATCCCCCAGGATTAGGGACTAAACCCTGCTCCCGTCTGACTTACGCATGACACGAAGACTAAACTGACGTCCAACCTTCATGTGACATGCAAGTTGGACAAGGGATTCTCGATCCGACCGTCCAAAAGTTTCCGCACTTCCCAAAGTGCGCAAAGTCTACTGTGGATCGTGCGTGTGATGTCTCCATCCCTCTCGACCAACAGCCCACACCGCAACAACTGGAGGGTATCGATAACACGAAAAGACTGTGAGTGGACAAAAATAAAGTATAAGTTCAAAAACATTTCATAAAATAATGACATTTATACCCTCCGTTTCAAAAACCAATGCATGCATATCAAATTCATGTCATAAAACCATTCAATATTTCGGTTAAACAAACCATATAAGAAAAACCGAACACAAGTTATTTTTTCCAAATCCCGGGCCTCAGCCCAAAACCATTAAAAACCATTTCATCCGGGCCACTGGCCAAAACATCGGAAAACATTGTTGAAAACCATCTCATTTTTCCATTCACCGAACCTGCTGGATCTATCCGAATCTTTAAACTTCGAGTTTTTAAACTCAACAGGCCTACGGGGGAAAATATCAATATCCGAGTCTTTAAACTCCGAGTCTTTAAACTCAATCCGGGTCTTTAAATCCAATCCGGGCCCGTCCCCCGTCAATCATAATCCGGGTCTTTAAACCCAATAACCAGATCCAGCAAATCCAATCCAAAACCGTTTGAAAACCATTTTCCATTCCTTTTCTAGGTCCGAGTCCGCAACCACCATTTCGTAATCCAGAATCTGGAATAACCATTCCGAACTCAAACCCGAATCCACTTCCAAGTCCCGAATCAAATCCGGAATCGTCATCCGGAATTCCGATTCACAAACCCGAAATCACATTTCTCCAAAACCACTTTTGAACTGGGCTTCGAGCCCGAAAATCCTTTTTCAAAATCCTTTTACTTTCTTTGAAATCAATTTGTATTTCAAATCCCGAAATCAATTCATTAAAACCCAGTTCATATCACAATATCCGTCAAATCTCGTAAAACGTGAAATACCGTCATTTCCTCGAAAAACGTGCACAAACCGTAAACCATCACAATCATAAATCAAATCATAGAAACAAGTATAGAAAACATATAAAAACATATATGCATGCATCAAGAGTTGGAAAGCAAAGTCCACTCACAGACCATTCCGACGTCGCCTCGATACGCGCGCACTTAAGCTTTCCCGACTAATCCGCTATCACCGGCTTCCCCGAACCTGTCCAAATTATATAAGGAGGTCACTAACGACTTCAAAAAGCTTATACTAAAGCCCCGTATTTTTTTTCGTATTTTTAACTATTTTTAATCGAGGCCTAAAACCTTCGGACAGCCCGAAACATATCGAGACGATGTCCGATTGACTAGAAACCAGCGCCAAAATGTTCGTTACATCGATTAAAGTAAAAATCATATCATGTTGGACACTTCCCCAGATTCTGCCCCACGCGCCCTCACGCGCCGCCCAAAAGGGCTGCACGTGGGAGCCACGCGCCCAGCACTGTTAATCTTCAACCTCTGCCGAACCGGGTCCAGACCGGTTCGGTTCAGGTCGGTCCAGTTGAACCGGCGGTCACGGTTTTTGTAATGACCCGTCCCGAATATCGAGATTTAATAATATTTAATTGTGATTTACTAATCTGGGATTAGTTGAGTAATTTCGGACGAATTGTGCAAAATGATCGTTTTGCTCCTAGGCGTCGGCAAAATGTTGACTTTTAATTCGGATGGTCAAACAGACTTTGACCGATGACCGTGACGTAGTTCGGGACGTCACGAGTTCATAGACAGGTTGACAGGACCCACCCCGATTATCGCCTCGATAATCGGAAGGCATCCTGCTCCCGTCTGACAATCGAAACCAAAAGACCGGAAAAATAAATAATAATACATCACACCCATTGTCAGTCCAGGGAGATTAAACAGATACAACCGACTGGATGTCAAGTCCACAGTTTCACAGAGCAATATATTACAAAACAGGTTAAAGAAACAAATCCTACTCTGTGAACTAACTACTCCGCAACGGAAAACTTTATGCCTCCGCCTCTGCCTCGGCGCTTTCCCCCGCACTTGTACCACGACCTGGAGGGAATTTAAAACAACAAAGTGTGAGTGGACCGAAACATAAGTTTTACAGGAAAAACAGTTTTTCCGAAATCAGGTTCGCCCTCCAGTTTTGTAACACGCATGCATAACCAAATATTCAAAATTTGCATATTAAACTTTTGAAAACTCTTTTTCCGAAACACATGAAAAACGTTACAAAGGATCGTCATAACTCATGTAAAAACCATTTAATAATGCCAGATTTCAGAAACCGTCATTTTGAACGTTAATTGCACAAATCAAGTAAAACGTGAATCAATAACCACAATTATGCCGTTGGATCCATCCGAGTCTTTAAACTCAATATTAGGCCTTCCGGGGATATCAACGAGTCTTTAAACTCAGAACATGATTAGTAGGCCTCGGGGGTATCACAATAGTCGAGTCTTTAAACTACGAGTCTTTAAAATCAATCCGAATCTTAAAACCCAATTTTTCGGGCCCGCCCCCGTCATCAACAAACCGGGTCTTTAAACCCAAAACCAGATCCAACAATCAACCGGGTCTTTAAACCCAAAACCGTTTATAAAACACAATAAACCAGGATTCATCACAACCCGTTTTCCAACATCATTCCGAAATCATATCACATCATAATAGGACTTATGTCCGAATTCACATGCAAATTCCAACACATGCAATTTCCGAAAATTTCTTCACAATATGATCAAACATCATAAATCCGAAAACATGCATATTCATATCCAGGTACTTCATCAAAATCATCCCGCATGCATAAGCAAAAACCATAACCTCGAAATGCGTGAAATACGATAAATATCTCGAAAAACGTGGAAACACGTAACTCGGTCACCCGATGTCCGTTTCAAGCGTGCCGCCTGTCGTTGTACTCAGGGCGTCGAGACGAACATAACGGCGTTCGAGTCAAATGAATATCAATTGTCAAACAAAAAGTCAACTTTTTCCCTTAATAACGTCCAATTACGATAATGCCCCTGAACTTCCGAACATCATAACTTTCACCCTGTTCGTCCGAATCGAACGTGCCACCTGTCTATGAACTCGTGACGTCCCGAACTACGTCACGGTCATCGTTCAACGTCCGTTCGACCTCCCAATCAAAAAGTCAACAAATTGACCACACAAATCACAGGGGTAAAAACGTCATTTTATTCAATATTTTATAATATTACATTTCCAGAACGTCCGGGGCATTACGATCTCCCGCCCTTAAGAAATTTCGTCCCGAAATTTCAAGGAAACAAGTAGGGGAACTGTTCTCGCATCTGCGCCTCGGGTTCCCATGTGGCTTCCTCCATATTCTGGTTCATCCAGAGAACCTTTACCAGAGGAACGGTCTTCCGACGTAGTACTTTATCCTTTCGATCCAAAATCTGTACCGGCTGTTCCTCAAAGCTCAAATCCTGGGCTGTTCCTCCAGTACATGAGATGCGTCGAACACGTATTTCCGCAACATCGACACATGAAAAACATCGTGGACCCTCGAAAGCTCTAGCGGTAGTGCCAACCTGTAGGCCACCGGGCCAATCCTCTCGGTAATCTCATAAGGTCCGATATAACGAGGGCTCAACTTTCCTCGCCTGCCGAATCTCACTACACCCTTCCAAGGGGATAATTTCAGGAATACCCGATCTCCGACCGCAAACTCAAGATCCCGAATCCGATGGTTCACATAGCTCTTTTGTCTGTCCTGGGCTGCCTTGAGCCGATCCCTGATGAGTTTGACCTTCTCGGTTGTCAGTTCCACCAATTCGGATTTGGTCAGCTTCCTTTCACCCACATCCTTCCAACACAACGGGGTTCTGCACTGCCGTCCGTACAAGGCTTCGTACGAAGCCATCCCAATGCTCACCTGATAGCTGTTGTTGTAGGAAAATTCCATCAAGGCTAGATGTGACTCTCAAGTGTCCTGAAATTGCAAAACGCAAGCTCGCATCATATCCTCCAAAGTCTGGATGGTCCGCTCAGACTGGCCGTCAGTCTGAGGATGAAATGCAGTACTGAAACGAAGTTTCGTCCCAAATGCTTCCTGCAGACTCTGCCAAAATCGAGAAGTAAACCTCGGGTCTCTGTCAGAAACTATTGATTCCGGAGTACCGTGCAAACGGATGATCTCATCAATAAACAACTGGGCCAACTGTGTCATCCTGGAGTTCTCTCGCACTGGCAAGAAATGAGCTGATTTCGTAAGCCTGTCCACAATCACCCAAACTCCATCGTGACCTCTGGGTGTCCTAGGAAGTCCAAACACGAAATCCATCGTTAAGTGATCCCATTTCCATTCCGGGATAGGTAGGGGTTGCAAGGCTCCATAAGGTCGTTGTCTCTCAGCCTTCACTTGCTGGCAAATCAGACACCTGCTGACAAACTCGGCAATCTCCCGTTTCATTCCCAGCCACCAGTAGTGCTCTCGCAAGGTACGATACATCTTGGCCCCACCAGGATGCATCGCGTAGGCCGAACTATGCGCTTCGTCCAAGATCTCCCTCTTCAGTGCCTCAACGTCAGGCACACATATCCGCCCTTCTTTCAACAAAGCTCCATCCTCCCTGACTGTGAAATCTAGCCGTTCACCGGCTTCCACTTCAATCCGAAGTACACATGAGACAGGATCTTGAGATTGAGCCTCAACGATCCGATCGATCAGAAGTGGTCTCACATGAAAATTAGCCAGCAAGACACCATGGCCGTTCAATTCCAAATCAATGCTAGTCTTACGGAGTTCAACCAAAAGTGGTAAATGAACCGTCCGTAGATGTGCTACAGAATGCGTTGACTTCCGGCTTAGAGCATCAGCCACCACATTGGCTTTCCCCGGGTGGTACTCAATCGTGCAATCATAGTTCTTATTTAACTCTAGCCACCATCGTTGCCTCACATTTAACTCCTTCTGAGTGAACAAGTACTTCAGGCTCTTGTGATCCGTGAACATTCTGCAAGTCGCACCATACAGGTGATGTCTCCAAATCTTCAATGCATGCACAACAGCAGCTAACTCCAAATCGTGCGTAGGATAATTGCGCTCATGCGGTTTCAACTGGCGCGAAGCATAGGCAATCACTTTCCCATGCTGCATTAGTACACATCCCAAACCCTGTAAGGATGCATCACTGTACACCTCAAATTCCCCACTATCGTCTGGAAGGGTCAGTATGGGAGCAGATGTCAACCTTTCCTTTAGCTCCCGAAAACTACGCTCACAATCGTCACCCCACTCAAACTTGACTCCCTTCCGCGTTAGTCGTGTCAACGGGGCAGCAATGGTAGAGAAACCCTCTACGAACCTCCTGTAATAACCAGCCAAACCCAAGAAACTTCGGACTTCAGTGACGGTCCTCGGTTGTTCCCACTTCGCCACTGCCTCAATTTTCTGAGAATCCACACTGATCCCGTCAGTTGAGATCACATGCCCCAAGAAACTCACGCTCGTCAACCAAAATTGACATTTGCTGAGCTTCGCATACAACTGGTTTTCCCTCAAGGTACCTAGCACCATCCTTAAGTGCTCCTCATGCGCTTCCGCACTCCTCGAGTAGACTAGGATATCGTCAATGAACACGATGACAAAGCGATCCAAGTAAGGCTGCAACACTCGGTTCATCAAATCCATAAACGCTGCGGGTGCGTTGGTCAAACCAAACAGCATCACAAGGAACTCATAATGACCATATCGGGTCCTAAAGGCTGTCTTGGGTACGTCCTCGTCCTTAACCCGCAACTGATGATACCCAGAACGTAGATCAATTTTGGAGAAGTACTGCGCTCCTCGCAGTTGATCAAACAAATCATCGATCCGAGGCAACGAGTATTTGTTCCTGACTGTTACTTTATTCAGTTGCTTGTAATCGATGCAGAGTCTCAAACTCCCATCCTTTTTCTTCACGAACAACACCGGGGCTCCCCAGGGGGACACACTCGGTCGAATAAACCCCATCTCAAGTAATTCTTGTAACTGCGCCTTCAGTTCTTTCAACTCAGCTGGCGCCATACGATACGGAGTCTGAGAGATAGGTTGCGTACCTGGAACCAGATCAATAGTGAACTCGACATCTCGATGCGGTGGCAATCCCGGTAGATCCTCCGGAAAGACATCCGGGAATTCTCGTACTATCGGTATATCCTCCACCCTCAATGGTGCAGCTCGTGAGTCCATCACTTGAGCTAAGTATCCCTGGCACCCTTTCCTCAACAACTTACTTGCCTTCAGGGCTGAAATCACTCCGACAGGAGTGGCTCGCTGAACTCCCTGAAAAGTGGTTTCCGGTAACCCCGGGCTCCGAAAAGTAACCTTCTTATCAACACATTCGATAGAAGCATGATGGAGCGTCAGCCAGTCCATTCCCAAAATGACATCAAAGTCGTGCAAGTCCAAGAGTATCAAGTCTGCCATCAGACCAACATCACCTACCATTACGGGACACTCCCGCAACACTTGATTTACCACAAATACATCTCCCATGGGTGTACTCACACCCAAGTCACAGTCCAAGGCGGACACCTCTCTACCCGCCAACAACTCACAGTCCCGTGATATAAATGAATGAGTAGCTCCGGGATCAATTAAAGCACAAACATCATGTCCAAAGATCGTGAGTGTACCTGTCACAACACCAGGCGCTGCCCTGGCCTCCTGCTGCGTAACAGCAAAAACTCGGGCCTATGGTCCAGCTGCTCGCCCACGGCCCCGACCCCTCTGTCCATTAGTCGCTTCAGTACCACCTCCTCGAGTGCTCCCAGTCCCAGAAACTGCAGCTGTGCTCCGTCCCTGCTCTGCTCCACCCCGACCTGCGCCACCACCCTGTGGCAAAGATGGACACTCCCTCCGATAGTGGTCCCGCTCGCCACAGAAGAAACAGATAACACTAGAAGCATCTCGAACAAAACCACCACCCTGCCGTCCCGTGGAAGCAACAGAAGTCGCGCTCGCCTGCGGAGCAGTCTGCGCCCTAGGCGCTCGGAATCCGAAACTCTGATAGTTACCAGGCCTGCCATAACGATCATTGCCTACAGATGAGGCTCCATTATAACGTCCCTTCTCCGGGGCTCTCTGACCATACGATCCAGGATATGAACGCTCGCGACGTTGTCCACCACCAGAATACTGTGGACGTGTCGGGAGACTAGCCTCAACCCGCACCGCGACATCATAAAACTCCCTGAGAGCAGCAAAAGCTCTGGCCGTCACAATGGCTCGTATCTCACCCCGTAGGCCAAGCTCAAACCTACGACATTTCTCAGCCTCAGTAGATACAAAGGTAGGAGCAAAACGAGCTAGCATATGAAATTTCTGCTCATACTCAGCTACGGACATGCTCCCCTGCTGGAGCTGCAGAAACTCGGTCTCCCTAGCATCACGGAATGAACGGGGATAATACTGATCCAAAAACCGTTCACGAAAGCTCTCCCAAGTCACTGTACGGGCATCCCAGCCCGACAACTCTAGAGTATACCACCACTCATAAGCAGATCCATCAAGTAAAAATGTGGCCAACACCACACGCTCCTCAGGAGGACAGTGCATCACAGTAAAAATTCGATCAATCCGAGAAATCCAACGGTGAGCATCCTCGGGATCCGCTCCACCACTAAACACCGTAGCCCCAAGACGCTGGGCTCGCTCGATCGAAGCACTCTCGGCATCGCCATCAGGTCGTGGAGGGGGTTCGCGTCGCGGAGGCATGACCGGTCGTCCTTCTTCTGAAAGAGGCATAAGTTAGTAAAACAAAATCAAGGCACACCCGAGTGCCAGATACGAATCGTAAACCTAGGCTCTGATACCAATTGACAGGACCCACCCCGATTATCGCCTCGATAATCGGAAGGCATCATGCTCCCGTCTGACAATCGAAACCAAAAGACCGGAAAAATAAATAATAATACATCACACCCATTGTCAGACCAGGGAGATTAAACAGATACAACCGACTGGACGTCAAGTCCACAGTTTCACAGAGCAATATATTACAAAACAGGTTAAAGAAACAAATCCTACTCTGTGAACTAACTACTCCGCAACGGAAAACTTTATGCCTCCGCCTCTGCCTCGGCGCTTGCCCCCGCACTTGTACCACGACCTGGAGGGAATTTAAAACAACAAAGTGTGAGTGGACCGAAACATAAGTTTTACAGGAAAAACAGTTTTCCGAAATCGGGTTCGCCCTCCAGTTTTGTAACACGCATGCATAACCAAATATTCAAAATTTGCATATTAAACTTTTGAAAACTCTTTTTCCGAAACACATGAAAAACGTTACAAAGGATCGTCATAACTCATGTAAAAACCATTTAATAATGCCAGATTTCAGAAACCGTCATTTTGAACGTTAATTGCACAAATCAAGTAAAACGTGAATCAATAACCACAATTATGCCGTTGGATCCATCCGAGTCTTTAAACTCAATATTAGGCCTTCCGGGGATATCAACGAGTCTTTAAACTCAGAACATGATTAGTAGGCCTCGGGGGTATCACAATAGTCGAGTCTTTAAACTCACGAGTCTTTAAAATCAATCCGGGTCTTAAAACCCAATTTTTCGGGCCCGCCCCCGTCATCAACAAACCGGGTCTTTAAACCCAAAACCAGATCCAACAATCAATCGGGTCTTTAAACCCAAAACCGTTTATAAAACACAATAAACCAGGATTTATCACAACCCGTTTTCCAACATCATTCCGAAATCATATCACATCATAATAGGACTTATGTCCGAATTCACATGCAAATTCCAACACATGCAATTTCCGAAAATTTCTTCACAATATGATCAAACATCATAAATCCGAAAACATGCATATTCATATCCAGGTACTTCATCAAAATCATCCCGCATGCATAAGCAAAAACCATAACCTCGAAATGCGTGAAATACGATAAATATCTCGAAAAGCGTGGAAACACGTAAAACCGATATATCATATCATATCACCATCATAAAATCATATGTAAAACCATGAGATAAATAAGCAAAATAGTCATGCATGCCCAATTTAGAAATCAAAAAGTCCACTCACAGTCTTAGGACGCGTCAATCGCGTCCCACGCGCTCCTCCGTAGCTTCGGAAGTGTCCGGGCCTGTAAAAACGTACAAGAAGGGTTACAAACATCCTCAAATAGCTCGTATGATTTTTCCCTAATTTTCCGGATTTTTCGGCGAAATAAACCTTAAGGACCTAAACTTCCGAGCTCCCGAAATTATCCCGAACGACTCCCGAACAACTCGAATCCTAAAGGGAAAATGTTAGTTAGGCTGAAAGGAACAATTTCCATGTTGATCGTGATCGGAGATGACATCGCACGCGCCGTCACGCGCCGCCCAAAGTGGCTGCGCGTGAAGGCCACGCGCCAAGCTACAGTGTCATCGTTCTTACCCGGATAGACTGATAAACGGGTCTATTACCTGCGACTCAACCCGACCAGTTCAAGCCCAATTCTCAATCAATTCCTCCCGTTTTTGATCCTATTATCTTCTCTAATCCATTAATTTTAGGTCTGTATTGATGATTAACCTCGACTGTCCCTAAATCGATGCAACCCAGACTCGAACAGACGAACGGGTCGTCACTCAGAACTCACCCAAACCAGTGCCACTATCAAATTAGCTTCACCAGCAGCTTAAGGGAACCTAGACGAACCAAAAAATCCAACCAATTAACCCCAAACTAACCTGGAAGTCATCGTCCTCAACACTGCGTTTTTCCAGAAACTGGAGCTTGAGTCCCTGAGCAAACCTTGATCATTCCTCCTCAATTCTTGCACGGTTGCATTAGCAAGGATCCCAGAAGACTAATTCCACCCTCAGTTTGGTTCAACTCACCTCAAAACCCAACCTTTGAATTTCCCTCCATTTCTGCGTTTTCTCTTCCCCATCTCAAAACACTCGCTCAACTCTCTCTCAGACTACCCAAATGATCGAAATGAGTTCCCCGACTCAGTGACACTCAGCTAAACCCCTCAGAATGGAAGACAGCCCGTGGGAATCAACTGAACCTCTCTGGAGACTGTTTCCCGCACACAGAGCCCACGGCCATTTTTAAAACTCCCCGTGCACTGAAGCTCTGCACAGCCACGATGGGGTGCTTCCAATGCCTCAATTTCCATAAACAATCCCACCGTCCAGTCCACTACAGCATAAACAATTGGATCGTGCAAAAACCACCACACACGGAGGTACGGCTACTGTCTCCCCACGGCTGCTACAGTAACTCGTGGTGAAAAGACCAAATTGCCCCTCTGTGCAATAATTACCAAAATGCCCTCCAACTTCCGTGACCCGTAACTCGGTCACCCGATGTCCGTTTCAAGCGTGCCGCCTATCGTTGTACTCAGGGCGTCGAGACGAACATAACGGTCTTCGAGTCAAATGAATATCAATTGTCAAACAAAAAGTCAACTTTTTCCCTTAATAACGTCCAATTACGATAATGCCCCTGAACTTCCGAACATCATAACTTTCACCCTGTTTGTCCGAATCGAACGTGCCACATGTCTATGAACTCGTGACGTCCCGAAATACGTCACGGTCATCGCTCAACGTCCGTTCGACCTCCCAATCAAAAAGTCAACAAATTGACCACACAAATCATAGGGGTAAAAATGTCATTTTATTCAATATTTTATAACATTACATTTCCAGAACGTCCGGGGCGTTACACAGGTGGCACGTTCGATTCCGACGTTCGTGGAAGAAGTTATGATGTACGGAAGCCCAAGGGAATTTTCGTAATTTGACTTAAATGGGGCCAAATGTTGACTTTCGACCCGGGAAGTCCAATGGGCGAGGGCCAAGGACCGTTACGTAGGTTTCGTCGATACGAATCCAACGACAGGCGGCATGCCGAAATCGGAGATTCGACGACGAAGTTATGGTCACAGAATCGGGCTCGGTTAACCGAATGAATCGGGATTAAAATAATATTTTAATATGAACAGTACCCGGTGACTGGACACACTCGAATGAGTGACAAGTGTCACTCATCCCTTAATTTCAGGCATAAAACCAGATCCCATGTTTTGGGGAAACATAATTATTATGTTTTATTAATTAATTAAATTAAATTAATCTTTTAATTTCCATTATTCCTCTCTAATTTCCTAACCGTGTACAACCCAAAAACACAATTCATTCCACCCTTAATCTCCTCTCCATCAGCTGATCTTGAGTGTACAAATTGGAGACAATTCAGAGACGGATTTAGTGAGGGAAACAGGAGGGATTGAGAGGGGCTGTAGAACTGAAATTCGGAAATTTGGTTTTTGGGAGGGAAATTCAAATAATGAGATTTGAGCCGCGAGGATCGAATTGGAGCTTGGAAGTAGCTTCCTGAGCTTGAGACGAGTTGTTTCAAATCAAAAACGAGATGAATTCATGCCCAATTGGCTCTGAACGGGTTTGGTAACAGTGAGGAACTTCAAGCTTGAGTCGTGGCGTTTAAGGCTTCGTTTGATGTAGTTGTTATGGGGAAACAATTCCTCATGGTCCATTGATGCTTCTGGGTTCATCAATTGGAAGAAACTGGCTGAGATTGATGGAATTCCATGGTTGCACAGTGACGGGTGTTCTTCGTGTTCATCATCGAAGTCGACGGGTTTTAGGTATGTGATCACGTAATTGAGTTTACAGAACTTAAATTGAACTTAAAACGAAACTAACTGAATGATCAATTGGAAGATTTAGGGTTGAATTGATGGACATTGAATCGGGTCGTCTCGCGGGCTAATTGGACCCGATTACCAGACATACGGGTTAGGCTGGTGACACTGTAGCAGGCGCGTGGGTTTCACGCGCAGCCACTCACGGCGGCGCGTGACGGCGCGTGGGCTCGAATCTCGAGGTGAGGTCAACATGACTTCTGTCCTATTTAATGTAACGAACATTTTGGGATTGGTTTCGTGTCGATCGGATCCCGTTTCGATATGGTTCGGGATGTCCGAAGGTTTTAAATCCAGTTTAAAAATACTTAAAAATTCGGGAAAATTACGGGACTTGAATAGGATGTTAATGATGAGGTTAGTAATCCTCTAATGTGATTTGGACAGGATTGGGAGTCCCGGTGATAGTGGTGTGGCCCGGGAAGGCCTATGGCATGCGTATCGAGGCGCTCGGTTAAACTGTCTGTGAGTGGACATTGGTTTTATAAAATTCGATGCATGCATAACTGTTTCATGATTGTTATAATTATGATTAAATGATTTATTGTGGATATCGGTGAATTTAAAATGATTTCACGTATTTCGAGGTGAATTACGTATTTGCACGTAAACTGAGGTTTTCTGGATTTGCACCGATTTCCATAAATGTGGTTGGATATGATTTCATGAAACGATTACGAACTTGAATAAAGTAAAATCGGGCCAGGGGCCCAGTTAACTTGTGAAATCGGGCCAGGGGCCTAGTTGATTTCTACATGTGATTGCGGGTCGGGGACCCTAAAATGGAATTGAATAAATGTTTTCTGGTTTACATTTTATATATGTTCACATGCTGGAATCAATAAAGGGTTTTGATGATATTTCGGTTATGGCACGTTTCACGGTATTTGGGCATGAGACCTGTTTGATGAAACGTAACGATCGGTTCGGATTTTACCTATGTATACATATATGTTTGCATGTGGATATCAATAAAATGTATTTGGTACTGCACTGTATAGATCCTTCCATATTATATTGTCTCCTCCGGATGAGGTACCCCGGAGAGGTCACGGACGTCTAGTACGTCCAGCGTCTATGACGCTAAGCATCGGGGATGCTGTACCCGAACGGGGTTCGGGGATTGAACTCGGAAATTGAGACCCGAGTGGCACGCGTAGCCTTGTGATTGTGACCTTATTGACGTGAGGGATGTCGGATTGGAGTGTATGGTGCAGTGGCTAAAATTATGTTTATGGTTCATATTATATGATATATGATTTTAAATGATGGTGCATGCATATGCTTTTACTGGGGGGCATAAAGGTTTTATAAATGTTTTAAACAGACTCATTTATTTTCGTCCACTCACAGCTTTTGTTTTTAATGCCCTTCAGGTTGATTCCGGATGCGACTGCAGCAGAGACTGGGACATCATACACCTCTTCCATCGATCCTTACACACTCTGGAAGCCCGGTTGGGCAATGGCAACAGGTTATCCCTTGTCTGACACCTCTTGTCAGACGGGAGCATGACACATTCCATGGTAATCCCGGGGGGATTGGGATGGGTCGTGTCAAGTGGTATCAGAGCTGGTTTTGCTCTTTTGTGCGCGAATGTCGAGGGTGTGATGTCTCTATGGGCTGCAGTTCCGTTGTCAACCTGATAGATAGTTTTGGATTTGTATGGTGGATTGGGTGTGTTTGAC
The DNA here is from genome assembly GCA_032719365.1 of Prinsepia uniflora. Lineage (NCBI taxonomy): Eukaryota > Viridiplantae > Streptophyta > Magnoliopsida > Rosales > Rosaceae > Prinsepia > Prinsepia uniflora. Next base: position 85,019,503 of record CM064862.1, read on the forward strand.
CCGATACGCCGAGCGTTAATGTGATTCGACCCAAGTGGGGTTGTTTGTGACTAACTGGTAATGTGGGACCGTCGGTTCGGTCACGTGATGATGGATTGTTGTGCTGCTGGGCACAGCCGGGTTCAGGGAACCCCATTTGAATAATGTTATGGAAATGTGAAACTCAGTTGAGTATTGGTCTAAGTTTTGGACCCTGGTAGTGTTGGCTAGTGTACGGGGTGTTGGTGCATCGGAGTTAGCTGATGACCTTCGTGGTGGAACCCACGATGGAACCCACGTTGAGTTGACGATTGGATTGGATTGGACGTCTATACGATGTCAGGACCGCGGGATCGGTCAGGTTGTGGATTTTACTACAGAAGGCAGTTGGGTTCGGTGGAACCCTAGGGTGTGATTTTGGAACCCTAATTTATAATCGATGGACTGGAAAAGTGAACTTAAATGAAAACTTGTGCTGCGGCGAGCGGCTGAGGTCGTGGATGACCATGTGGATGACTCAAGTGAGTCTAGTCAGGATTATGGGATTCGATCCACGGATGCGGTTACGAGATATGATGTGGAATTCCGTGTGGGATCGAATGGTAGTGTGATGTGTGGATACGGATCTTGACAAGCGATGACTGTTGGTCGACAGTTGTGTCGAGATAACTGGCTATCGAGGGTATTTAGTGTGGCTTTCACACTTGTGGATCAGGGGACGTTCAGGGAACGTTCATTATCCTGATGTGCCGATGGCAAAAATTGGAGGTACCCATAGTCGTGGGGTACGAGTGCTGTTACGGGATCGTCGTTCGGAATTAACGGAGATCCAGGGTAACAACTTTGCACACTGTGTGCTATGTATGGATGTTGGTATGTTGGTACTTTTATGCCAATCCTAGTATGGATGCCTGTGTGCTGATACTAGTGTTGTTGATGGTGCGTTGGTGCTGGTACTAGCGCTGGTGCTGGTGTCAGTAATTGTGTTGACGATGAGCCACCAGTTGGGGTGTGACTCTATCATGATGGACATATGATCGGTATCTGCGACTCAGTGGTGGTTGAGTCTTGGACTGGATGGGATCCAGTGGAGGTTGTGTCGTGTTGGGATAAGTCCCAACATATTTATGATGACAAGTGATGAATGGATAAAAAGGTATGTTTGAGACTTGAGGAATCTAGGGACGATGTTCCCTACGTCATGAGAATCAGTGGATTTGGGGAGTTGTTGTCAACTCCGAGATTGGTAAGATTGTTTACCTCTAATATCCTCAGAGGGTGCAAGGAAGTATTAAAATTGGAAAAGTCGAGGAAAACCATTCGTGGTATTGATGTGGGATTTTGTGATTGTGAATCACTTGGAACCTGAAGATTGAACCTGTAAAGGTCGAGATGTGAGACGAAGGCAGTATGGTATGCACATCCAGGCAGAGTTGTGGATATTCTGTTCAGAATCAGGGTATGTACGTAGATGATTATTGGCGGACGTGAGGTCCGAGTAATGAATTGATTTTGGTCACGTGGTGGTCCAAGTGAGGTAAGGACGTGGGCAGTCCAGTGGTTGGACTTGACATCTCACTGGGAGCATGTCTGTTTCCAACATGGTTGGAACTCCCGATTCGGGGAGAGTTGTGATTGGGAGACGAGAGGAGTGCTCGTTTCCGCATCGGTGATTGGTATTCCGAAGTCATTGGGGCTGACATCTTATTTCTTGCTGTGGCAGATGATGATTGTTGCTACCAGTACGTTGAGCGTGTATTGGTTGGTGGACCCATGTTTGGCTTGGGGTCATTGAACACAAGAGGTTGTGCACGATTTTGGATTTGGTGGTGAAATGCGAGGTCATCTTTCCACCAAGGGAAATTTGGCGAATGATTCAATGAGGGTGTAAGACCCTACGATCAGCTTTCAGATGGATTGTTAGCTATGTGAGCATGTGTGGATCCTAGGTGGATCTGATTTGTGATGTTGTCGACTTTGGTCGATGTGACGATCTAGGATCGTGATGTTACTTGTCAGATGACGTAGTGATGGATCTAGGTCGTGATCGTGATGATCCAGATTGGGTGTGAGTTTATCACTCTTACCTTGGTATATGAGTCGTAAATGACGGGACCGAACTTCTTTTCGGAGTGGAGTCTATATGGTTTGTTACTCGGTTGAGTAGGTTTTCGATGTGGTCGGATTTTGTCAACCTTTGACGTATGAATATTGAGATTGGCTTCCCTATGAAGTCAATCGAGTATTTTGGACAGGCAACCGATAGGTTCGGTTTTGTTACGTCTTGGTGGACGTAAACGAGATTTTGGGTTTTGGAATCGGATTTCTGGGTGACGATTCAGGATTCGATTGCGAAGCTCGAAAATGGATTACTGGATTTGGGTGCGGAATGATTATTCCAATGCTAGCTTACGGAATAATGATTTCGGATTCGGATTTGGACATGGAATAAAAATATGATGTTTGGGTTTGGATTCGGAATTTCTTACGAAATTGCGAATTCGGATTCGGAACTAGAACTGGATGATGGGTGGAGTTCGCTTTGTCTCATGTTGGTTTGGGCAAAGGTACTTCATTATTGGAACGTGTTTGGCTATGACCTGGGTGGTTATAGGCAGATTAATGGATTCAGGTGCGTACAGGGTACGTTGTATGAGGATTGATACTGGTTAGGCTGAGTGGTGCCTAATGGCGGTACATGGGATGTATCAGTGGTGTGTAACTAAACGTGTTGGTAATCGGCTTGGTTCCGATATCATTTGTTTGGCTGTGTTGTGGACTGGACATTGGATACTGTGCGCTGTGCAGAGTGATTTTTTCGGGTTCAGTGATTGTATGAGCAGGTGATCTTAGCCATGGTTGGCTAGTGGAACCCTAGTATTGAGATGTGTGATCGCTGCTGGGCTGGTATTCATTGTGTTCCAATTACACCACTTGATTGAGTAAGTTGACGGTATTCGTACACTCAGGATGAGTGAACTGGTGGTCTAAGTGACTACGGGTAGCCTTGTGTGATTTTATCACACCGAAATATTTCCAGCGTCTTAGTTCGATGAGGGAGTCAGCGGTTATGGACATTGAGATTAATTTGTGTCGCAGGATTGGGCTGCCCTGCGAATTGAGATCATGTGGTTGATCTTACGCTACATCGAGAGTGATGTAGTACGTGGTGTTGTCACTAACTGGCAGATGGTTGGGGCTTTACTAGGGTGGTAAAGCTTGGTGGTGACAGTTTGACTAGTGGAGTCAACATGGACTGACAAATGAGATTTGGTGACTCCCAATGGGACCAAATGTAAGGATATATTGGCAATTGAAAGGAACTGTTTAGCTGAATGAGTCAGCTAAATGGTTAAGCGATCTTATCGCGGATCAGGTGATTATGTCCACTCGAGGTGGTCGAGTGTTGTTATTGTGACGTGTGACTGTGATGAGATGTCTGGGTACAGACGAGGCTGGTGTTGTCCCAGTAAGTGGGTGTACAGGTGTACACATGGTATGCGGTCGAAATGTCTTCCACAAGGTGGTTGTGGAATAAGGTTATTGGTAATTTCGAGGACGAAATTCTTTAAGGAGGGAAGGTTGTAACGACTCGTCCCGAATATCGGGATTTAATAATATTTAATTATGATTTACTAATCTGGGATTAGTTGAGTAATTTCGGACGAATTGTGCAAAATGACCGTTTTGCCCCTAGGCATGGGTAAAACGTTGACTTTTAATTCGGATGGTCAAACGGACTTTGACCGATGACCGTGACGTAGTTCGGGACGTCACGAGTTCATAGACAGGTGGCATGTTTGATTCCGACGTTCGTGGAAGAAGTTATGATGTACGGAAGCCCAAGGGCATTTTCGTAATTTGACTTAAATGGGGCCAAATGTTGACTTTCGACCCGGGAAGTCCAATGGACGAGGGCCAAGGACCATTACGTAGGTTTCGTCGATACGAATCCAACGACAGGCGGCATGCCGAAATCGGAGATTCGACGACGAAGTTATGGTCACGGAATCGGGCTCGGTTAACCGAACGAACCGGGATTAAAATAATAGTTTAATATGAACGGTACCCGGTGACTGGACACACTCGGATGAGTGACAAGTGTCACTCATCCCTTAATTTCAGGCATAAAACCAGATCCCATGTTTTGGGGAAACATAATTATTATGTTTTATTAATTAATTAAATTAAATTAATCTTTTAATTTCCATTATTCCTCTCTAATTTCCTAACCGTGTACAACCCAAAAACACAATTCATTCCACCCTTAATCTCCTCTCCATCAGCTGATCTTGAGTGTGCAAATTGGAGACAATTCAGAGACGGATTTAGTGAGGGAAACATGAGGGATTGAGGGGGGCTGTAGAACTGGAATTCGGAAATTTAGTTTTTGGGAGGGAAATTCAAATAATGAGATTTGAGCCGTGAGGATCGAATTGGAGCTTGGAAGTAGCTTCCTGAGCTTGAGACGAGTTGTTTCAAATCAAAAACGAGATGAATTCATGCCCAATTGGCTCTGAACGGGTTTGGTAACAGTGAGGAACTTCGAGCTTGAGTCATGGCGTTTGAGGCTTCGTTTGATGCAATTGTTGTGGGGAAACAATTCCTCATGGTCCATTGATGCTTCTGGGTTCATCAATTGGAAGAAACTGGCTGAGATTGACGGAATTCCATGGTTGCACAGTGACGGGTGTTCTTCGTGTTCATCATCGAAGTCGACGGGTTTTAGGTATGTGATCACGTAATTGAGTTTACAGAACTTAAATTGAACTTAAAACGAAACTAACTGAATGATCAATTGGAAGATTTAGGGTTGAATTGATGGACACTGAACCGGGTCGTCTCGCGGGCTAATTGGACCCGTTTACCAGACATACGGGTTAGGCTGGTGACACTGTAGCAGGCGCGTGGGTTTCACGCGCAGCCACTCACGGCGGCGCGTGACGGCGCGTGAGCACGAATCTCGAGGTGAGGTCAACATGACTTCTGTCCTATTTAATGTAACGAACATTTTGGGATTGGTTTCGTGTCGATCGGATCCCGTTTCGATATGGTTCGGGATGTCCGAAGGTTTTAAATCCAGTTTAAAAATACTTAAAAATTCGGGAAAATTACGGGACTTGAATAGGATGTTAATGATGAGGTTAGTAATCCTGTAATGTGATTTGGACAGGATTAGGAGTCCCGGTGATAGTGGTGTGGCCCGGGAAGGCCTATGGCACGCGTATCGAGGCGCTCGGTTAAACGGTCTGTGAGTAGACATTGGTTTTATAAAATTCGATGCATGCATAACTGTTTCATGATTGTTATAATTGTGATTAAATGATTTATTATGGATATCGGTGAATTTAAAATGATTTCACGTATTTCGAGGTGAATTACGTATTTGCACGTAAACTGAGGTTTTCTGGATTTGCACCGATTTCCATAAATGTGGTTGGATATGATTTCATGAAACGGTTACGAACTTGAATAAAGTAAAATCGGGCCAGGGGCCCAGTTAACTTGTGAAATCGGGCCAGGGGCCTAGTTGATTTCTACATGTGATTGCGGGTCGGGGACCCTAAAATGGTATTGAATAAATGTTTTCTGGTTTACATTTTATATATGTTCACATGCTGGAATCAATAAAGGGTTTTGATGATATTTTGGTTATGGCACGTTTCACAGTATTTGGGCATGAGACCCGTTTGATGAAACGTAACGATCGGTTCGGATTTTACCTATGTATACATATATGTTTTCATGTGGATATCAATAAAATGTATTTGGTACTGCACTGTATAGATCCTTCCATATTATATTGTCTCCTCTGGATGAGGTACCCCGGAGAGGTCACGGATGTCTAGTACGTCCAGCGTCTATGACGCTAAGCACCAGGGATGGTGTACCCGAACGGGGTTCAGGGATTGAACTCGGAAATTGAGACCCGAGTGGCACGCGTAGCCTTGTGCTTGTGACCTTATTGACGTCAGGGACGTCAGACATCAGGGATGTCGGATTGGAGTGTATGGTGCAGTGGCTAAAATTATGTTTATGGTTCATATTATATGATATATGATTTTAAATGATGGTGCATGCATATGCTTTTACTGGGGGGGCATAAAGGTCTTATAAATGTTTTAAACAGACTCATTTATTTTCGTCCACTCACAGCTTTTGTTTTTAATGCCCTTTCAGGTTGATTCCGGATGCGACTGCAGTAGGGACTGGGACATCATACACCTCCTCCATCGATCCTTACGCACTCTGGAAGCCCAGTTGGGCAATGGCAACAGGTTATCCCTTGTCTGACACCTCTTATCAGACGGGAGCATGACACATTCCATGGTAATCCCGGGGGGATTGGGATGGGTCGTGTCAGTTTTCATCCATTTTTCCACCTTTTTCCATTCTATTTGTCCCTATAGGTTCGTCCTAGTCTAAAAAATGGATCTAGCTAATTAAAACACGAGTTTAATGTGAAGAAAGTACCTGGCAAACCTTCAATCAAACCGTGAATCTTCATTCTCGGGTTCTGCCACCACAGGTCACCCCTAAGTTTATTTTTCATTCCTTTCGACTCCTTCGACCTCCAGAGCTCGTTTCCAAATATTAAAACACATCAATAGCCACGAATTCGTGATTTACCATTTTCAAAATCTACACAAATCTCACGAGAAAACACCCTTACTGTAACAACCCGTACCTACGGGAAGGGTAAAAATGTAATTTTTGTGAAGTTTTGTAAAAAGGACGATTTTGCCCTTGTGAATAGTAGATGAAAAGTTGACTTTTTGTACTACTGATTGGATGAGTGTTAGCCCTTGACCGTGACGTAGTTTAGGACGTCACGAGTCCGTAGACAGGTGGCAGGTTCGATTCGGACAACCGGAGGAAAAGTTATGAGGTACGGAAGGTTGGGGGCGTTACCGTAATTTTGAGTAAACGAGGGAAATGTTGACTTTTTGGAGGACTTCTAATTTTCACGTAGACCGAGGACCATTGGATAGGTCTCGACGTCCTGAGTTCAACGACAGGCGACACGCTGTCATCGGACGTCGGACGGAAAAGATACGGGTCTGGAAAGTCTGAGGGTAAAATGGTAATTTGTGCAGGAGGGGTATTTTGGTCATTTTCCCTCAGCCCAATCAGATAAGGGCAAGTGGCAGAGATTTTTTGGGCTGGCCTATGGTTGGTGGACACGTGCTTGGGACTGGATGGTTCCACTACGTTCTCAAGTGTGCACGGCCACACGTTATCCCCATTTGAACCGTGCACATATTCGAAGGAAACAGAAAACAGAGAGAAGAGTTGGGTGAGGCGGTGATCGATTTTGATGCTAGGGAGAGTGAAGAGTGAGTTGATAGAGAGACAGTGAGGCAAGGAGAAGCTGGTGATCGTGGTTTGGAGTTGCAACCGTGCACGGAGGCGACGTGGTGGACGGCTGGATCTTTGGAAGAAACAGAGGAGGCAGTGGACGGTGGTGACTGTTGTGTTGTGTGGTGGACTGATTCAAGGCACTAGGAGACTCAGGAGGCTACGGGGAGTCCCACGAGCACCGTGGTGGGTGACGGTTCTCACGGTGGCGCCGGAATCGAAGGTAACCTCTTTTGCTCTGTTTTCCGTGGATTTTCATTTCAAAAGTCGTGGACCTAGAGCTAGAATCGAAGGGTTTGGTGAGTGAAGTGAGGTTTAGGGAGGTCCTAGGAGTCGTTTATGGTGGTTGCCGTGACGGGAAGTTCACGGTGGGAGGTGGTTCGACGGCGGGTACTCTGTACCCTGTTTAGCCGTGATTTTCAAACGGAAAATCGTGGAGTTGGAGGGTGAGTCGAGGGATTCCGTGAGTTGTGTGTGGTTCAGCGAAGTCGTGGAAGGAGTTCGGAATGACCACCGTGAAGGGGGAAGTGCGGAGTGGCCGGAAAGAAAAACAGAGGATTGGTTGGTTTTTCTTTCGAGCTTCGGTTGTGAAGCTATGGGTTGAGTCGAACCAAGAGAGTGAGGGGGATGAATTCTCTGAGAATGGACGAAGCTGTAGGTGAAGATAGGAGGGGAAATGGTGGCCGGACGGCGGAGAACGGTTCTCGCCGGTCCGGGTTGCCGTCTGGTGCGAACCGGGTTTGAGCAAGGAAGACGGTGGCACTGTAGCAGGCGCGTGAGGCCCACGCGCAGCCACTTTGGGCGGCGCGTGGAGGCGCGTGGGGAGGAATCCGGCCAAGCTCCCAACATGAGTTTAGTCCTAAATGTTCTAACGAATCCAATGGTATAGTTTTCGGGTTAATCGGACGGTGTTATGGAATGATTCGGGAATCCGTAAGGTTTAGGGTTTAGGATTAAAATATTATTAAATTCCCGAAAAATTGGGGAAAATAGGGAAGGTATCCTTGATGTAATTGTGACCCTATTTGGTAACTATTGACAGGACGGGAGACACCAGAGACGGTTGAGGAGCGAACGGAGCGCGAGTGACTTGCTCTGAACTGTGAGTGGACCCTTTCTTACTTCCGAGCATGCCTAACTGTTTTTATTAATGTTTTATGCTTTTTATGTGTGTTTATATGTGATTGAGATGTTTGCACGTTTTTCGAGATGTTTTCGGGATTTTGCACGTTTTTCGAGAAAAAACGGGTTTTCCGAGTTTGATGTTATAATTCAGAGATTCAACCTAAAAACGTTTTCTGATGATGGTAAATAGGTTGTGGAATATGATTTGGGATTTTCCTATGGTTTTGTTATGAACATGGATCTTTTTCCGGATTTGGGTTCGGAATGTCGGTTCTGAACGCCGAAAGGGCTTCGAACTAGGGATTCCGAATTCGAGTTTGGTGATGGGTTTCGGAATGGTTTTACACGGAAATGGATTGGATTTGCTGGATCTGGATATGGGTTTAAAGACCCGGATATTGATTGACGGGGGACGGGCCCGGATTGAGTTTAAAGACTCGGGAGTTTAAAGACTCGGATATTACGATATTACCCCCATAGGCCTATTGAGTTTAAAGACTCGGGAGTTTAAAGACTCGGATTTATATGTGAGGCCTGGTTGAGTTTAAAGACTCGGATAGGTCCAGCAGGTTTAATCGGAAAAAGTGGTTTGATGTTTTTGCTCTGGTTTCTATATCAGTTTTATAGTGTATCTGTTTCTTATGAGGTTTTATAGTGTTTCTGTTTCTTATGATGTTTCATATTATGATTTTTCTAATACTTCGTTGGGCATGCCTGGTTTCAAACCGGAGGGAACAAATGATTATATTTCTTTACTTTGATTTGATGGTAAACGGTTTTAAAATTTTTATTCCTTTCAGTCCAGTCACACCTTCTGTTTTTTTTCAATTTCCCTCCAGGTCGTGGTGATAGCGCTGGGGTGAACGTTGAGGCAGATATCGAGGCATAGAGCTTCCGACGTTCTTCCGTTGCGGACTTAGACTTGTAGGACTTTTGGTGCCCATTTTGTAGAACTATGCTCTGGCTTACTGTTGTATATATTTACTCCTTCGTCTGATAGTTATGCTTATAGTTGTATTAAGGTTATTTTTGGGTACTGTAAGTGTGATTGTCAGACGGGAACAGGGTTCATCCCGAGGATCGAGGTGATATTTGGGACGGGTCCTGACAATTGGTATCAGAGCATAGGTTGTGTCGATTTGTGTTGGGTCTAGGTTGTTATACTAACTCTATGCCTCTTTCAGCGTACGATTGATCATGCCTCCGAGACGTGAACCCCCTCCACGACCTGAAGATGAAGCGGCGAGAGGGACTGAGAGCGCTTCGATCGAGAGAGCCCAGAGGCTTGGGGCTACTACGTTCAGCGGTGGGGCTGATCCCGAGGAAGCTCACCGATGGATCACCCGACTATAACGTATTTTTGGGGTGATGCACTGTCCTCCCGAGGATCGGGTATTGTTAGCTACTTTTCTGTTGGATGGAGCTGCCTACGAGTGGTGGTACACGCTGGAACTGTCCGGCTGGGATGCACATACCGTGACTTGGGAGACTTTCCGAGAGTGGTTTCTAGATCAGTACTATCCCCGTTCTTTCAGGGATGCGAAGGAAGCGGAATTCCTTCACTTGAAGCAAGGGAACTTGACAGTTGCTGAGTATGAGCAGAGGTTCCAGATGCTATCTCATTTTGCCCCGGCATTTGTGGCTACTGAGGCGGAGAAGTGCCGCCGGTTTGAGTTGGGCCTCCGGGGAGAGATCAGGGCCATAGTGACAGCCGGCTCTTTTGTTACATTCCGAGAGTTGTCTGATGCTGCTGTCAGGGTGGAGGCCAGTTTACCTGCTAGACCACAGTATTCGGGCAGTGTTCGACGCCGAGAGCAGTCATTTCCAGGAGCATCGAGTCAGAGGCCCCCGAAACGGGGTAATTTTGGTGGATCATCATCGGCTGGTGGAGCCCGGTATGGTAGACCAGGCAGTTTTCAGGGCTCGGGATTTCGAGGAGCTAGGTCACAGCCGACTCCTCAGGCGAGTGCGACTTCAGTGGCTTCTACAGGGAGGCATACCGGTGGACCCGGTAGGGATACTTGCTTCTATTGTGGGGAGCGAGGACACTTCCGTCGGGAGTGCCCATTGTTAGCTCCGGAGGGTGGAGCAGGCAGAGGTGCAGCAGAACCCGGGCGGAGTACTGCTTCAGTATCAGGGGCGGCAGGCCCTAGGGGTGGCGGTGGTGCCACGAGCAGTTCCAGAGGGCGCGGTAGGTCATCGGGACCTCAGGCGCGAGTTTTTGCGATGACTCAGCAGGAGGCTAGGTCAGCACCGGGAGTGGTGACAGGTACACTCACCATACTTGGTCACACTGTTTTTACTTTGATAGATCCCGAGGCTACCCATTCATTTATAGCTCGGAGTTGTAGTCTGGTTAAGGAGAGGGAGGTGTCTACTTTAGATTGTGCGTTAGGAGTGAGTACACCTACTGGGGAGGTGTTGGTAGTGACTCAGGTCTTGAGAGAGTGTCCGGTGATGGTAGGCCAGGTGGAGTTACTGGCAGATTTGTTACTCTTGGATTTACGGGACTTTGATGTGATCTTGGGTATGGACTGGTTGACGAGACATCATGCTTCTATCGAATGTTTCGATAGGAGAGTGACTTTTCGGAGTCCCGGATTATCAGAGACTACGTTTCAGGGGGATCAGCGTGCACTTCCTACGGGAGTTATTTCGGCACTCGAGGCTAGCAAATTGTTACGTAAGGGGTGCCAGGGCTACTTAGCTCATGTGGTGGATACGCGTGCTACGCCAGTGAGGGCGGAGGATATACCAGTGGTACGAGAGTTTCCCGATGTTTTTCCCGAGGAGTTGCCAGGACTACCCCCACACCGAGATCTTGAGTTTACGATTGAGCTTCTACCAGGTACACAGCCTATTTCCCAGACTCCTTATCGTATGGCACCTGCAGAATTGAGAGAACTTAAGGCCCAGTTGCAAGAGTTGGTCGATATAGGATTCATTCGGCCGAGTATGTCACCTTGGGGAGCACCTGTTTTGTTTTTCAAGAAAAAGGACGGAGGATTGAGATTGTGTGTGGATTACAGGAAACTGAATAAGGTAACAATTCGGAATAAGTACCCCCTACCCCGGATTGATGATTTGTTTGACCAGCTCAAGGGAGCACAGTATTTCTCGAAGATTGATCTTCGCTCCGGTTATCACCAGTTAAGGGTTAAAGAGGAGGATATACCGAAGACAGCTTTCCGGACCAGGTACGGTCACTATGAGTTTGTGGTGATGCCTTTTGGTTTGACTAATGCCCCAGCAGCTTTTATGGACCTTATGAACCGAGTGTTCCGGCCCTACTTGGATCGTTTTGTGATTGTCTTCATTGATGATATTTTGGTGTATTCGAAGAGTGCGAAGGCGCATGAGAAACATCTGAGGATCGTGCTTAAAACATTGAGGGAGCATCAGTTGTATGCGAAGCTCAGTAAGTGTCAGTTCTGGTTGACCAGTGTTGGATTTCTTGGCCATGTGATTTCGGCCGAGGGCATTCGTGTGGACCCTCAGAAAGTTGAGGCGGTAGCCAATTGGGAACAGCCTAAGACGGTGACGGAAATTCGGAGTTTTCTGGGTTTGGCAGGGTATTACCGGCGTTTTATTGAGGGCTTTTCTATTCTTGCAGCACCGTTGACGAGGTTGACACGGAAGGGAGTTCGGTTTGAGTGGGACGATAAATGTGAACAGAGTTTCCAGGAGCTTAAAAGGCGGTTGACATCTGCTCCTGTGTTGGCCCTTCCAGATGATAGTGGGGAGTTCGAGGTGTACAGTGATGCTTCTTTACAAGGTTTGGGTTGTGTTTTGATGCAGCACGGGAAAGTGATTGCTTATGCTTCTCGGCAATTGAAACCCATGAGGTGAACTACCCTACACATGACTTGGAACTGGCTGCGGTGGTTCATGCATTGAAGATTTGGCGACATTACTTGTACGGTGAGAGGTGCAGGATCTTTACGGACCACAAGAGTTTGAAGTATTTATTCACTCAAAAGGAATTGAACCTCAGACAGCGCCGTTGGTTGGAGTTACTTAAGGACTACGACTGTACTATTGAGTATCATCCAGGGAAGGCTAATGTGGTAGCCGATGCTCTGAGCAGGAAGTCAGATGGTTCTTTGTCGCATCTGAGGACGGTACGGTTACCTTTGCTGGTTGAGCTCCGTAGGCTGGGAGTAGAGTTGACTGTGGATGATCAGGGAGCACTCCTAGCAAGTTTCCATGTGCGACCTGTTTTGATTGATCAGGTGATTGATGCTCAGTTTGAGGACCCTATTCTGGGCATCATTCGGATTGAGGTCGGGGCCGGAGAGAGACAGGATTTTGAGATTCGTGAGGATGGAGCCTTGGTTAAGAATGGACGGTTGTGTGTACCTGAGGATGAAGCTTTGAAGAAGGTGATACTGGATGAGGCTCACTGTTCAGCTTATGCGATGCATCCTGGTGGGACCAAGATGTATCGTACACTTCGAGAGCATTACTGGTGGTCAGGGATGAAACGTGAGATTGCCGAATATGTCAGTAAATGCTTGATTTGTCAACAGGTAAAAGCCGAGCGGCAGAGACCTTATGGAGCAATGCAACCTTTGCCGATCCCCGAGTGGAAATGGGATCACCTGACTATGGATTTCGTGTTCAAGCTTCCGAGAACACCGAAGGGACATGATGGTGTGTGGGTTATTGTGGATCGACTTACGAAGTCTGCTCATTTCTTGCCAGTACGGGAGAACTTCAGGTTGGAACAGTTTGCACAGTTGTTTATAAATGAGATTATTCGATTACATGGGACTCCGGAGTCGATAGTATCTGATAGAGATCCGAGATTCACTTCTCGATTTTGACAGAGCTTACAGGAAGCTTTTGGGACTAAATTACATTTCAGTACTGCTTTTCATCCTCAGACTGATGGGCAGTCTGAGCGGACTATTCAGATTCTCGAGGATATGATGCGAGCTTGTGTGCTTCAGTTTCAGGGTACTTGGGAATCACATCTGTCTTTGATGGAGTTCGCCTACAATAACAGTTATCAGGAGAGCATTGGGATGGCTCCTTACGAGGCTTTGTATGGGCGGTAGTGTCGGACTCCATTGTGTTGGAATGAGGTTGGTGAGAGGAGGTTGACTACTTCTGAGCTGGTGGAGCTTACTCAGGAAAAAGTGGCACTGATTAGGGATCGATTGAAGGCAGCGCAGGACCGCCAAAAGAGCTACGCTGACCGTAGGATCAGAGATTTAGAGTTTGCTGTAGGAGACTGGGTTTTCCTGAAGCTATCTCCTTGGAAAGGAATTGTACGATTTGGCAGACGAGGGAAGTTAAGTCCTCGTTACATTGGACCGTATGAGATCTTGGAGCGGATTGGTCCTGTAGCTTATCGATTGGCCTTACCAGCAGATTTGGAAAAGGTACATAATGTCTTTCATGTTTCTATGCTTCGAAAGTATATTCGAGATGATTCGCATGTTTTGGAAGCACAACCAGTGGAACTGAGGGAAGACTTGAGTTTTGAAGAGCAGCCTGTTGCAATCTTGGATCGGAAGGATAAAGTTTTGCGAAGGAAGACGGTTCCCTTAGTGAAGGTATTGTGGAGAAATCATCAGGTCGAAGAAGCTACTTGGGAACCCGAGGCCTTGATGCGGGAACAGTACCCTTACTTATTTCACTGAATTTCGAGGACGAAATTCTTTTTAGGGGGGTAGATTGTAACAACCCGTACCTACGGGAAGGGTAAAAATGTAATTTTTGTGAAGTTTTGTAAAAAGGACGATTTTGCCCTTATGAATAGTAGACGAAAAGTTGACTTTTTGTACTACTGATTGGATGAGTGTTAGCCCTTGACCGTGACGTAGTTTAGGACGTCACGAGTCCGTAGACAGGTGGCAGGTTCGATTCGGACAACCGGAGGAAAAGTTATGAGGTACGGAAGGTTGGGGGCGTTACCGTAATTTTGAGTAAACGAGGGAAATGTTGACTTTTTGGAGGACTTGTGATTTTCACGTAGACCGAGGACCGTTGGATAGGTCTCGACGTCCTGAGTTCAACGACAGGCGGCACGCTGTCATCGGACGTCGGACGGGAAAGATACGGGTCTGGAAAGTCTGAGGGTAAAATGGTAATTTGTGCAGGAGGGGTATTTTGGTCATTTTCCCTCAGCTCAATCAGATAAGGGCAAGTGGCAGAGATTTTTTGGGCTGGCCTATGGTTGGTGGACACGTGCTTGGGACTGGATGGTTCCACTACGTTCTCAAGTGTGCACGGCCACACGTTATCCCCATTTAAACCGTGCACATCTTCGAAGGAAACAGAAAACAGAGAGAAGAGTTGGGTGAGGCGGTGATCGATTTTGATGCTAGGGAGAGTGAAGAGTGAGTTGATAGAGAGACAGTGAGGCAAGGAGAAGCTGGTGATCGTGGTTTGGAGTTGCAACCGTGCACGGAGGCGACGTGGTGGACGGCTGGATCTTTGGAAGAAACAGAGGAGGCAGTGGACGGTGGTGACTGTTGTGTTGTGTGGTGGACTGATTCAAGGCACTAGGAGACTCAGGAGGCTACGGGGAGTCCCACGAGCACCGTGGTGGGTGACGGTTCTCACGGCGGCGCCGGAATCGAAGGTAACCTCTTTTGCTCTGTTTTCCGTGGATTTTCATTTCAAAAGTCGTGGACCTAGAGCTAGAATCGAAGGGTTTGGTGAGTGAAGTGAGGTTTAGGGAGGTCCTAGGAGTCGTTTATGGTGGTTGCCGTGACGGGAAGTTCACGGTGGGAGGTGGTTCGACGGCGGGTACTCTGTACCCTGTTTAGCCGTGATTTTCAAACGGAAAATCGTGGAGTTGGAGGGTGAGTCGAGGGATTCCGTGAGTTGTGTGTGGTTCAGTGAAGTCGTGGAAGGAGTTCGGAATGACCACCGTGAAGGGGGAAGTACGGAGTGGCCGGAAAGAAAAACAGAGGATTGGTTGGTTTTTCTTTCGAGCTTCGGTTGTGAAGCTATGGGTTGAGTCGAACCAAGAGAGTGAGGGGGATGAATTCTCTGAGAATGGACGAAGCTGTAGGTGAAGATAGGAGGGGAAATGGTGGCCGGACGGCGGAGAACGGTTCTCGCCGGTCCGGGTTGCCGTCTGGTGCGAACCGGGTTCGAGCAAGGAAGACGGTGGCACTGTAGCAGGCGCGTGAGGCCCACGCGCAGCCACTTTGGGCGGCACGTGGAGGCGCGTGGGGAGGAATCCGGCCAAGCTCCCAACATGAGTTTAGTCCTAAATGTTCTAACGAATCCAATGGTATAGTTTTCGGGTTAATCGGACGGTGTTATGGAATGATTCGGGAATCCGTAAGGTTTAGGGTTTAGGATTAAAATATTATTAAATTCCCGAAAAATTGGGGAAAATAGGGAAGGTATCCTTGATGTAATTGTGACCCTATTTGGTAACTATTGACAGGACGGGAGACACCAGAGACGGTTGAGGAGCGCACGGAGCGCGAGTGACTTGCTCTGAACTGTGAGTGGACCCTTTCTTACTTCCGAGCATGCCTAACTGTTTTTATTAATGTTTTATGCTTTTTATGTGTGTTTATATGTGATTGAGATGTTTGCACGTTTTTCGAGATGTTTTTGGGATTTTGCACGTTTTTCGAGAAAAAGTGGGTTTTCCGAGTTTGATGTTATAATTCAGAAATTCAACCTAAAAACGTTTTCTGATGATGGTAAATAGGTTGTGGAATATGATTTGGGATTTTCCTATGGTTTTGTTATGAACATGGATCTTTTTCCGGATTTGGGTTTGGAATGTCGGTTCTGAACGCCGAAAGGGCTTCGAACTAGGGATTCCGAATTGGAGTTTGGTGATGGGTTTCAGAATGGTTTTACACGGAAATGGATTGGATTTGCTGGATCTGGATATGGGTTTAAAGACCCGGATATTGATTGACGGGGGACGGGCCCGGATTGAGTTTAAAGACTCGGGAGTTTAAAGACTCGGATATTACGATATTACCCCCATAGGCCTATTGAGTTTAAAGACTCGGGAGTTTAAAGACTCGGATTTATATGTGAGGCCTGGTTGAGTTTAAAGACTCGGATAGGTCCAGCAGGTTTAATCGGAAAAAGTGGTTTGATGTTTTTGCTCTGGTTTCTATATCAGTTTTATAGTGTATCTGTTTCTTATGAGGTTTTATAGTGTTTCTGTTTCTTATGATGTTTCATATTATGATTTTTCTAATACTTCGTTGGGCATGCCTGGTTTCAAACCGGAGGGAACAAATGATTATATTTCTTTACTTTGATTTGATGGTAAACGGTTTTAAAATTTTTATTCCTTTCAGTCCACTCACACCTTCTGTTTTTTTTTTCAATTTCCCTCCAGGTCGTGGTGATAGCGCTGGGGTGAACGTTGAGGCAGATATCGAGGCATAGAGCTTCCGACGTTCTTCCGTTGCGGACTTAGACTTGTAGGACTTTTGGTGCCCATTTTGTAGAACTATGCTCTGGCTTACTGTTGTATATATTTACTCCTTCGTCTGATAGTTATGCTTATAGTTGTATTAAGGTTATTTTTGGGTACTGTAAGTGTGATTGTCAGACGGGAGCAGGGTTCATCCCGAGTATCGAGGTGATATTTGGGACGGGTCCTGACACTTACCTCCCCCGTCATCCTCCGTCGTGGCCACCAGTGCTCTTCTCTCCACTTCCTCTTAATTTTTCATTTAGAGCTCATCAGCAAAAGATCACTTTTGAGGGAAGAATAGCTCACTCATTCCTCACGGCGACGGTCTCTGTTTTTGTTTCCATGGCCACCGTCCACGGCAACCACGACGGTGGCATCTCCATTCTATCCTCCAACTCACTCTTTGTTTCCAGTGTTTTTGTTCGAAGGTCAGGTTTGGAGGGAAAAGGAGCCATGATCATACCTCACAAGCCCTCTGTTCCCACCATTTTGTCCAACCCGTGAACAACAAAGCCCAGCCTCATTTAAACCCGTGTGAGGCGGCATGGAGGTTTCGACAGCCATCTAGAAAGGGACATGTGTCAATTTCTGATGGTCACTCCTCCCAAAAACAGCCAAGTGTCAAGATCTCACTGGCACACACTTCCAAGACAGCCAAATGACCATTTTACACCTGCCCTGCAAAATTACCATTTTGCCCCTCACCTTTCTAGAACCACAACTTACCCGTCCGATGTCCGATGAAGGTGTGCCGCCTATCGTTGTACTCAGGACCTCGAGATCTATCTAACGGTCCTTGGTCTACGTGTGAAATCCTTGTCGTACAAAAAGTCAACTTCTTCCCTCTAATTAACCAAATTACGAAAGTGCCCTCAACCTTCCGAACATCACAACTTCCTCCTCGGATGTCGGAATCGGGCGTACCACCTGTCTACGGATTTGTGACGTCCCGAACTACGTCACGGTCATCGGTCAATGCCCAATTGACCGCCCGAACTAAAAGTCAACTTTTTACCCAAACTAGGGGCAAAATCGTCATTCTACGCCCAAGGTCCAACCGTAACCAACTAACCCCCGATTAACTCAGCTAATCCATTCACTAATCACTTCCCTAATCCCGACTTCCGGGATGGGTCGTTACAATCTACCCTCCTTAAAAGAATTTCGTCCCGAAATTCCACAGCTCGTTCCCGATACCTGGGGTCTCCTACCCGGTAAGCCGCTCTGGAAAGTTCTTAACCTATTATCTCCACCATGGCTATTTAACAACAGTCCCACTACCAGTTCAACACTTTTGACCCTCTCTCAGTAGAACTTCATGGTGTACGTAAGGGAAACTCTATGAACAGAAAACAAATGTATTTTAAAATACCTCATGTAGAGTACCCGATAAAATTCATAGAGTACATCCTCACGTACAACCAACTACACCTTCTGGAAACCCAACTCAAATCCTAACCCAGAAACATTCTAGTCCAAAAAGGAATCCTACCTACTGGCTCACTGTTCAAAGACTCCGACCACCTTTTCGGAATAAATCAACAAAGTCCTAAAGGCACTCTCTAGATTGTGGGTTCTCTTCAATAACCTCATATCGATCAGTTATAGTCACTCCTTTCTAGTTCCTTCCGTCATCCTTCAACAGAACTCACCGTAATCCTGAACCTCGAGTTTCCCAACTCAACTCCACTACCTCGGCTGCACCTAGCAGCACCATCTTCGATCCGGCCGAAAGTCGGCCCAAACCACCAGGATTACGATACCACCAACCCCAATCCACGATTTCCTTCAGGTCTTTCTCACTACAAGCCAGAAATCCCATGGGATTTCTCAAATCATCCCCGTCGTCCGGGTTATCCAAACCTGCAATTACCACGGGTTCACTACAGACTTATCAGTCGGGTCGTCCCACCAGACTAAGACCATACCTTCTCGTGACTCTACTCAACCCAACTGACCAAAGGTCGCCAATGCATCTGATCAACATCCAAACGCCATCCGGCCTAACCGGCCACCCTCGATCGGCCTCCTCGGCCTATGTATCTCACTAACTCAACGAGCTACTCTCAGGCCCCTCAGGCCCACCAACCTACTTATCCGTAGCTCACCGGCTACCTTCCCGGTTACTTCTGCTGGCGTATCTCCGACCCTATGGTCCATCCTCAAGTAACACCAACACCAGCGCCAACGCACTAACCATTCCGGCCCTAAGCTGACATACGTCTTACCTCGCATCGCGTATCGAGCGGCTAGCACCCTCAAACGCTAATATCTAACCACCTCAAACGTACTATCACTATCGTATCCAGGTTGCTGTCGGGCTGCTCCGCGTCGAGACATCACATCCATAGTAGCATCACACAACCCAAGTCGACTAACCAATGACTCTAGGAACCAAACCTCGCACAAAACATCCGAAACCTCGCTCTGATAACAATTGTCAGGACCCACCCCTAATCCCCCAGGATTAGGGACTAAACCCTGCTCCCGTCTGACTTACGCATGACACGAAGACTAAACTGATGTCCAACCTTCATGTGACACGCAAGTCGGACAAGGGATTCTCGATCCGACCGTCCAAAAGTTTCCGAACTTCCCAGAGTGCGCAAAGTCTACTGTGGATCGTGCGTGTGATGTCTCCATCCCTCTCGACCAACAGCCTACACCGCAACAACCTGGAGGTTATCGATAACACAAAAAGACTGTGAGTGGACAAAAATAAAGTATAAGTTCAAAAACATTTCATAAAATAATGACATTTATACCCTCCATTTCAAAAACCAATGCATGCATATCAAATTCATGTCATAAAACCATTCAATATTCCGGTTAAACAAACCATATAAGAAAAACCGAACACAAGTTCCTTTTTCCAAATCCCGGGCCTCAGCCCAAAACCATTAAAAACCATTTCATCCGGGCCACTGCCCAAAACATCGGAAAACCTTGTTGAAAACCATCTCATTTTTCCATTCACCGAACCTGCTGGATCTATCCGAATCTTTAAACTCCCGAGTTTTTAAACTCAACAGGCCTACGGGGGAAAATATCAATATCCGAGTCTTTAAACTCCGAGTCTTTAAACTCAATCCGGGTCTTTAAACCCAATTCGGGCCCGTCCCCCGCCAATCATAATCCGGGTCTTTAAACCCAATAACCAGATCCAGCAAATCCAATCCAAAACCGTTTGAAAACCATTTTCCATTCCCTTTCTAGGTCCGAGTCCGCAACCACCATTTCGTAATCCGGCATCTGGAATAACCATTCCGAACCCAAACCCGAAATCCACTTCCAAGTCCCGAATCAAATCCGGAATCGTCATCCGGAATTCCGATTCACAAACCCGAAATCACATTTCTCCAAAACCACCTTTGAACTGGGCTTCGAGCCTGAAAACCCTTTTCCGAAATCCTTTTACTTTCTTTGAAATCAATTTGTATTTCAAATCTCGAAATCAATTCATTAAAACCCAGTTCGTATCACAATATCCGTCAAATCTCGTAAAACGTGAAATACCGTCATTTTCTCGAAAAAAGTGCACAAACCGTAAACCATCACAATCATAAATCAATCATAGAAACAAGTATAGAAAACATATAAAAACATATATGCATGCATCAAGAGTTGGAAAGCAAAGTCCACTCACAGACCATTCCGACGTCGCCTCGATACGCGCGCACTTAAGCTTTCCCGACTAATCCGCTATCACCGGCTTCCCCGAACCTGTCCAAATTATATAAGGAGGTCACTAACGACTTCAAAAAGCGTATACTAAAGCCCCGTATTTTTTTCTGTATTTTTAACTATTTTTAATCGGGGTCTAAAACCTTCGGACAGCCCGAAACATATTGAGACGATGTCTGATTGACTCGAAACCAGCGCCAAAATTTTCGTTACATCGATTAGAGTAAAAACCATGTTGGACACTTCCCCAGATTCTGCCCCACGCGACCTCACGCCCCGCCCAAAGGGGCTGCATGTGGGAGCGACGCGCCCAGCACTGTTCATCTTCAACCTCTACCGAACCGAGTCCAGACCGGTTCGGTTCAGGTCGGTCCAGTTGAACCGGCGGTCACGGTTTTCATCCATTTTTCCAGCTTTTTCCATTCTATTTGTCCCTATAGGTTCGTCCTAGTCTAAAAAATGGATCTAGCTAATTAAAACACGAGTTTAATGTGAAGAAAGTACCTGGCAAACCTTCAATCAAACCGTGAATCTTCATTCTCGGGTTCTGCCACCACAGGTCACCCCTAAGTTTATTTTTCGTTCCTTTTGACTCCTTCGACCTCCAGAGCTCGTTTCCAAATATTAAAACACATCAATAGCCACGAATTCGTGATTTACCATTTTCAAAATCTACACAAATCTCACGAGAAAACACCCTTACCTCCCCCGTCATCCTCCGTCGTTGCCACCAGTGCTCTTCTCTCCACTTCCTCTTAATTTTTCATTCAGAGCTCATCAGCAAAAGATCACTTTTGAGGGGAGAATAGCTCACTCATTCCTCACGACGACGGTCTCTGTTTTTGTTTCCATAGCCACCGTCCACGGCAACCACGACGGTGGCATCTCCATTCTACCCTCCAACTCACTCTTTGTTTCCAGTGTTTTTGTTCGAAGGTCAGGTTTGGAGGGAAAAGGAGCCATGATCACACTTCACAAGCCCTCTGTTCTCACTATTTTGTCCAACCCGTGAACAACACAGCCCAGCCTCATTTAAACCCGTGTGAGGCGGCATGGATGTTTCGACAGCCATCTAGAAAGGGCCATGTGTCCAATTTCTGATGGTCACTCCACCCAAAAACATCCAAGTGTCAAGATCTCACTAGCACACACTTCCAAGACAGCCAAATGACCATTTTACCCCTGCCCTGCAAAATTACCATTTTGCCCCTCACCTTTCTAGAACCACAACTTACCCGTCTGATGTACGATGAAGGTGTGCCGCCTATCGTTGTACTCAGGACGTTGAGATCTATCTAACGGTCTGTGAAATCCTTGTCGTACAAAAAGTCAACTTTTTCCCTCTAATTAACCAAATTACGAAAGTGCCCTCAACCTTCCGAACATCACAACTTCCTCCTCGGATGTCGGAATCGGGCGTACCACCTGTCTACGGATTTGTGACGTCCCGAACTACGTCACGGTCATCGGTCAATGCCCAATTGACCGCCCGAACTAAAAGTCAACTTTTTGCCCAAACTAGGGGAAAAATCGTCATTCTACGCCCAAGGTCCAACAGTAACCAACTATCCCCCGATTAATTCCACTAATCCATTCACTAATCACTTCCCTAATCCCGACTTCCGGGACGGGTCGTTACAATCTACCCTCCTTAAAAGAATTTCGTCCCGAAATTCCACAGCTCGTTCCCGACACCTGGGGTCTCCTACCCGGTAAGCCGCTCTGGAAAGTTCCTAACCTATTATCTCCACCTTGGGTATTTAACAACACTCCCACTACCAGTTCAACACTTTTGACCCTCTCTCAGTAGAACTTCATGGTGTACGCAAGGGAAACTCTATGAACAGAAAACAAATGTATTTTAAAATACCTCATGTAGAGTACCCGATAAAATTCATAGAGTACATCCTCACGTACAACCACCTACACCTTCTGGAAACCCAACTCAAATCCTAACCCAGAAACATTCTAGTCCAAAAAGGAATCCTACCTACCGGCTCACTGTTCAACGACTCTGACCACCTTGTCGGAATAAAACAACAAAGTCCTAAAGGCACTCTCTAGATTGTGGGTTCTCTTCAATAACCTCATATCGATCAGTTATAGTCACTCCTTTCTAGTTCCTTCCGTCATCCTTCAACGGAACTCACCGTAATCATGAACCTCGAATTTCCCAACTCAACTCCACTACCTCGTCTACACCTAGCAGCACCATCTTCGATCCAGCCGAAAGTTGGCCCAAACCTCCAGGATTACGATACCACCAACCCCAATCCACGATTTCCTTCAGGTCCTTCTCACTACAAGCCAGAAATCCCACGGGGTTTCTCAAATCATCCCCGTCGTCCGGGTTATCCAAACCTGCAATTACCACGGGTTCACTACAGACTTATCACTCGGGTCGTTTCACCCGACTAAGACCATTCCTTCTCGTGACTCTACTCAACCCAACTGGCCAAAGGTCGCCAATGCATCCGATCAACATCCAAATGCCATCCGACCCAACCGGCCACCCTCGATCGGCCTCCTCAGCCTACGTATCTCACTAACTCAACGAGCTACTCTCAGGCCCCTCAGGCCAACCAACCTACTCTCAGGCCTCTCAGGCCCCTCAGTGGCTTTGGGTTCGTTTGGAATTTCAAAGTTAAGCGAGTTGAAGTTGGTAAAATTCCATGTTAGGTGCCCCCTTGAGAAGTTGCATCGTGAGCTCCCGAAAACAAAATCTTGAGGGCGAGGAGGCCCAAAGCAGAAAATATCGTGCCAGTGTCAGGTTTTGACCGAGTAGGGTCGGGTCTTGACAGAATGGTATCAGAGCCAAATCTCGACCGGGAAGCGTGCCAGCGAGGACGTTGGGCCCTAAGGGGGTGGATTGTAAAAGTCTTTGTCCTAGAGGGAACGGGGAACGATCCCACATTCCTACGAGGGGAATGGTCTGGGAGGGGAATGATGGTGTCCCTTAAATGTGTAGGCACACACCTATCTAGCATGAGGCCTTTTGGGAGCTCAGTGGTTTTGGTTTCGGTTGGAACACTAAAATTAAGCGAGTTGAGGCTGGTGCAATTCCATGATGGGTGACCCCCCGGGAAGTTGTGCCGTGAGCTCCCGAAAACAAAATTGTGAGGGCGAGGAGGCCCAAAGCAGAAAATATCATGCTTAAGTCAGGTCCTGACCGAGGAGGGTCGGGACTTTACAGAATGGTATCAGTGACAAACCCCCGACCAGAAAGTGTGCCAGAGAGAACGCGGGGCCCTAAAGGGGGATGGATTGTAAAAGTCCGTGTCCTAGAGGGAATAGTGAACGATCCCACATTTCTGCGAGGGGAATGGTTTGGGAGGGGAATGGTGGTGTGCCTTAAATTTGTAGGCACACAACTATCTAGCACGAGGCCTTTTGGGAGCTCAGTGGCTTTGGGTTCGGTTGGAACTCCAAAGTTAAGCGAGTTGAGGTTGGTGCAATTCCATGATGGGTGACCCCTTGGGAAGTTGCACTATGAGCTCCCGAAAAAAATAACCTTGAGGACGATGAAGCCTAAAGCGGACAATATCATGCTAGAGTTGGGTCCTGACTGAAGAGGGTCGGGTCTTGACAGAATGGTATCAGAGCTGGACCCCGACCGGAAGTGTGTCAGCGAGGACTCGCGACCCTCAATGGGGGTGGATTGTAAGACCCGTGTCTTAAGAAGAACAGTGAATAATCTTACATCGTTCGGGGAGGGAAATGTGAAGTGCCTTATATGTGTGGACACGTATCTATCTAGCAGGAGGCATTTTGGGAGCTCACTGGCTTTGGATTCCAAGGAACTCCAAAGTTAAGCGAGTGGAGGTTGGTGTAATCCCATGATGGGTGACCCACTGGGAAGTTGCATCGTGAGCTCCCGAGAACAAAACCATGCGGGTTGGGCTGGTTCGACCAGTTAGTCCAGAGGGGACAATACGATGTTAGATATAGTGGGCTACTGCGCAACTCTGATCTAAACTAGGCCTCTTGGGAGCTCACTAGCTTTGGATTCCGAGGGAACTCCAAAGTTAAGCGAGTGGAGGCTGGTGCAATCCCATGATGGGTGACCCAATAGGAAGTTGCACCGTGAGCTCCCGGGAACAAAACCCTACGGGCTGGGCTGGTTCAGCCAGCAAGTCTAGAGGGGACAATATGGTGTTAAATAGAGTGGGCTGCTGTGCAACTCTGATCTAAACGAGGCCTATTGGGAGATCAGTGGCTTTAGGTTCGATTGGAACTCCAAAGTTAAGCGAGTTGAGGCTGGTGCAATTTCATGATGGGTGATCCCCTGGGAAGTTGCATCGTGAGCTCCCGAAAACAAAATCGTGAGGGTGAGGAGGCCCAAATGGGACAATATCGTGCTAGATTCTGGTCCTAACTGAGGAGGGTCGGGTCTTCACAGAATAATTATAAGACCCTTGTCTTGAAAAGAACGGTGAACAATCTCACATTGTCCGGGGATGGAAAGTGTAACGACCCGGAAATTCGAAAAAGGAAAATTTGAAAAGTTTGAAGGAAATGACGATTTTGCCCCTGGTTATAAGGGCTGAAAATTGACTTTTTGATCGGAACACTTTTTGGACGGTCCGAAGTGTAACGACCCGACCTGGAAATTAGGGTTAAGACGGTGATTAGTGAAGGATTAGTGAGCTTAATCGGTGGTTAGTTGGTTACTTTTGGTCGGTTAGGGTAGAATGACGATTTTGCCCCTAGGTAGGGTAAAAAGTTGACTTTTAGTTCGGGCGGTCAATTGGACATTGACCGATGACAGTGACGTAGTTTGGGACGTCACGAGTCCGTAGACAGGTGGCACGCCCGATTCCGACATTCGAGGAGGAAGTTATGATGTTCGGAAGGTTGAGGGCATTACCGTAATTTGGTTAAAATAGGGGGAAAAGTTGACTTTTTGTATGATCGGGTTTTGACACGTTGACCTAGGACAGTTATGTTGAGCTCATCGTCCTGAGTTCAACGACAGGCGGCACGTGTTCCTCGGAGTTAGGATGTGTAAGTTATGGGTCTAAAACGGTAAGGGCAAAATGGTAATTTTTTATTTAAAAAGAAGGGCATTTTGATCTTTTTCACTTTGGGTTTGGTGCAGTCGGATTGGGACAAGTGGACAGGGGAGATTGAGATTTTTGTGTGAGGCTTGAGGAGATTGTGACACGTGGAAGAGACCTAGAGGGTTCTAGGTGGTTACAATGGACACGAGTATAACTTGGTTGTTTTAAACCGTGCATTTTGGTTTGAGAAACAGAAAACAGAGAGGTGAGGCGGTGAGGATTGTGATCAATTCTGTACGTGTGTGAGAGTTTTGTGAGTTGTGAGAGTGACAGAGAGAAGAGAGGAAGCTGGTGACTGGGTTTGGGAGTGAAATCGTGCAAGGAACACGACGGTCAGAGGGTTTGATTTTCGGGGAAAACAGAGAGGGCTGTGGGAAATTGGTGGTGGTTGTGCCGTGTGTTAGTTCAATCCAAGCTGAGAAGGAGCTAAGAAGACTGTAGGCGACTCAGTGGACACCGTGGTACACGGTGGTGCGAACGACAGAGGAAGAATCGCAGGTAATCCCAAATCCCCTATTTTTCCCGTTTTGTTCATTTCAAAAGTCGTGGCTTTTGGGTTAGAGTTGAGGGCTTTGGTGAGTGATGTGAGACTCAGGAGGGTCCTAGGAGTCGTCTAGGGTGGTTGACGTGACAGGGGAATGTCTGGATGGCCAGAACCCGAAACAGGGGTATCGGGCAGTTTTGTTTCGAGGTTGAAGACGACGGGTTTAGGGTTTTGATTTCTAGATTTTAGGATGGGAAATGATTGTTGGGAATTGGACGAAGTTTTTGGGATTAGAATGGTTGAAAATGATAGAGGAATGACAGAGAACCAGGTGCGCCGGTTCAGACCAGTTCACCCAAGGAAGAGGATGATGAACAGTGTCTGAGTGCAGGCGCGTGAGGCCCACGCGCAGCCACTTTGGACGGCGCGTGGGGGAGCGTACGACGATTTCCGGTGAAGAGTCCAACTGAGTTTTTGTCAGGGCCCACCCCTAATCCCCCGGGATTAAGGGCTAAACCCCGCTCCCGTCTAGCTTGTGCATGACACGAGGGCCAAACAGACGCCTAACCTTCGTGTGACACGTAAGTCGGACAAGGGAGTTCCGATCCAACTATCTCGACAAATTCGAACTTTCCAGAGTGCGCAGAGTCTACTGTGGATTGTGCGTGTGATTTCTCCATCTCTCTCGACCGACAGCCCGCACTGCAGCAACCTGGAGGGTATTGAAAACACAAAAAGACTGTGAGTGGACAAAAATAAAGTTTAAGTTCAAAAACAGTTATCAGAAAACACATACATTTATACCCTCCGCGTAAAAACCAATGCATGCATATCAATTTCATGTCATAAAACCGTGTACGAAAAACTAAACACATTTTTCTTTTTTCCAACTCCCGGGCCTCTGCCCAAAACCGTTAAAAACCGTTACATCCGGGCCACTGCCCAAAACATCATCATCATCAAGTCTCAGTGAAAACCCAAAACACATTTAAAGCCACATTCTCATCCATCGAACCTGCTGGATCTATCCGAGTCTTTAAACTCTCGAGTTTTTAAACCCAATCCAGGCCTCTATAATATCCGAGTCTTTAAACTCCCGAGTCTTTAAACTCAACAGGCCTACGGGGGAAATATCAATATATCCGAGTCTTTAAACTCCTGAGTCTTTAAACTCAATCCGGGCCCATCCCCCGTTAATCAATATCCGGGTCTTTAAACCCAATAACCAGATCCAGCAAATCCAAACAAAACCATTTGAAAACCATTTTCCATTTCCATATCCATTCCCGAATCCGAAACCACTGGTCGGATGCCCTTCCGGAATCCATAACCGTTATTCCGAATCCAGACCCAGAATTCATTTCCTTCTCATTTCCGGATCCGAGTCCGCAACCATCATTCCGTAAGCCGGCATCCGGAATAATCATTCCGAACCCAAACCCGAAAATCCATTTCCAAAACCACTTTTCCTGAACTGGGCTTCAAGCCCGAAAACCCTTTTCCGAAATCCTTTTTCTTCCTTTGAAATCAACTCGTATTTCAAATCCTGAAATCAATTCAGAAAAACCAGGTTCAACTTACGATACTTATCAAAACTTCGTAAAACGTAAAAACCGTCTTTTTCTCGATAAACATGCAAAAATCATAAACCATCACAATCATAAATCGAATCATAGAATCAAGTATAGAAAACATATAAAAACACATATGCATGCATCAAGAGTTAGAAAGCAAAGTCCACTCACAGACCATTTCAGCATCGCCTCGATACTCACGCACTTACGCCGTCCCCGGCCATTCGCTATCCCCGGCTTTCCCGAACCTGTCCAAATCCCAATATAAGGTTACTAACTACTTCACGATACTCATACTAAAATCTCATAATTTTCCCGAACTTCTAAGCGTACTTCAAACGGGACCCTAGACCTTCGACCTCGCTGAACTAACCTCAAACGACGTCCGATTAACCTAAAACCAATTCCAATAGACTCGTGACAACACCTAGACCAAAAACCATGTTGACGGTTTTACCAACCGCCGCCGCACCCGCCCCCACGCGCCGCCCAAAGTGGCTGCGCGTGGGCCTCACGCGCCAGCTACAGTACCATCATCTACCTCGAGTCGACCCGGTCGAACCGGTCTCTGCAACTTGAACCAGCGAGAGCGGTTCACCGCCGTACCTACACCGTCTTCCTCCCTCTCTTCACCATCCTCTTCGTCCAATCCTGAGCAATCCAGTCCCCTCACTCAAACACCTCGACACCGTCCCTAACCCGTCGACTCGAGCTCAAAACCAAAACCCAAACTATCCCCTGTTTTCTACTCCAGCCACCCAGGTCTTCTCCCGTCACAATAACCACCCTAGACGACGCCTACGACCTCCCTGAGCCTCGCACCACTCACCATAACCGTCGACTCAACCCCAGACTGCACGACTTCCTGTTTGAACATCGCGACAAAATAGAGTATGCACACGGGGAAAGCAATTACCTGCTTGTCGATCACCGTCGTGCACACGGTCGCGCTCCCTGGAGTCCACAGAGTCGCCTGAGCTACCCTTCGAGTCCAATTGAAGCAACACACAGCCACACCACCACCATGATCTCTCACCCCTTCTCTGTTTCCCTGCGAACTCAAACCTCCCACTCCCCTAATTATCTTTCACGAATTGCCCTCACTTCTCACTCACTGTCTCTCACTCGATCTCCAGTCTCTCATCCACTCACCAGAACACACAACACTCCTTGCACTTGATTGATTTTCTCTCCAACTCACTCTCTGTTTCTCTTGTTCGAACACGACTACACACGGCTGCACAAATTAAACACACACCGTGCACGGCATAGAAGCCACTACACACACTGCACGTGTCACCAATCCCTCAAGCCTCACACAAAAATCTCCTCTCTGCTCAAGACACTTGTCCCAATCCGGTTAAACCAAACCCAGAGTACCAAAAGACCAAAATGCCCCTCTTTGACTCCAAAATTACCCTTTTACCCTTACCGTTTTAGACCCATAACTTACACATCCTAACTCTGATAAACACGTGCCGCCTATCATTGAATTCAGGACGACGAGATCTATCTAACGGTCCTAGGTCAACGTGTCAAAACCCGATCATCCAACAAGTCAACTTTTCCCCCTAGTTTAACCAAATTACGAAAGTGCCCTCAAACTTCCGAACATCATAACTTCCTCCTCGGATGTCGAAATCGGGCGTGCCACCTGTCTACAGATTCGTGACGTCATAAACTACATCACAGTCATCGATCAAAACCCAATTGACCGCCCGAACTAAAAGTCAACAATTTGCCCGAACTAGGGGCAGAATCGTCATTCTAGGCGAACGACCCCAGCGAGACCAACTAACCCCCAATCATGCTCACTAATCTCATCTTAAACACTTCCTTAACCCAGTTCCCGGGACGGGTCATTACAGTTTTTGTTCTAAATGTCTTAACGAATCCAATGGAAAAGGTTTCGGGTTATTCGGACGTTGTTCCGGGTTAGTTCGGCCGGGTTGAAGGTCTAGGGTCCCGTTTAAAGTACGCTTAGAAGTTCGGGAAAGTAATGGGACTTGAGTGGGACTTTTGTGAAGTAGTTAGTAACCTCGTTATGAACTTTGGACAGGTTTGGGAAAGCCGAGGGTAGCGGAATGGCCGGGAACGGAGTAAGTGCGCGCGTATCGAGGCGACGATGGAATGGTATGTGAGTGGACTTTGCTTTCTAACTCTTGGTGCATGCATATATGTTTTTATATGTTTTCTATACTTGATTCTATGGTTTGATTTATGGCTATGATGGTTTATGGTTTTTGCACGTTTTTCGAGGAAAAGACGGTTTTCACGTTTTACGACGTTTTGATAACTAACGTGATTTGAACTTGGTTTAATGCATTGATTTCAGGATTTGAAATACAATTTGATTTTAAAGGAAGAAAAAGGATTTTGGAAAGTATTTTCGGGCTTAAGGCCCAGTTCAAAGTGGCTTTTCGGAAATGTGATTTTGGGTTTTGGAATCGGAATTCCGGGTGACGATTCGGAATTCGTTTCGGGACTCGGAAGGGGATTTTCAGGTTTGGGTTCGGAATGATTATTCCGGATGCTAGCTTACGGAATGATGGTTGCGGACTCGGATCTGGAAAGGAAATCGATATGAGTTCTGCATTTGGATGTGGAAATGGAAAATGGTTTTCAAATGTTTTTGATTGGATTTGCTGGATCTGGTTATTGGGTTTAAAGACCCGGATTATATTTGACGGGGGACGGGCCCGGATTGAGTTTAAAGACTCGGGAGTTTAAAGACTCGGATATATTGATATTTTCCCCGTCGGCCTATTGAGTTTAAAGACTCGGGAGTTTAAAGACTCGGATATATTGATATTTCCCCCCTAGGCCTGTTGAGTTTAAAGACTCGGGAGTTTAAAAACTCGGATATTATTGAGGCCTGGATTGAGTTTAAAGACTCGGGAGTTTAAAGACTCGGATAGATCCAGCAGGTTCGACGGATGAGAATGTGGTTTCCAATGTGTTTTGGATTTCACTGAGACTTGATGATAATGGTTTTTTGATGGTTTTGGGCGGTGGTCCGGGATCTGGATAAAGGAAAATGTGTTTGGTTTTTCGTACATGTTTTACGATATGAAATTGATATGCATGCATTGGTTTTTCAAACGGAGGGTATAAATGTTTGTGTTATATGATAACTGCTTTTGAACTTAAACCTTTATTTTTGTCCACTCACAGTCTTTTTGTGTTTTCGATACCCTCCAGGTTGCTGCGGTGCGGGTTGTTGGTCGAGAGAGTTGGAGACATCAAACTCACAATCCACCGTAGACTCAACGCACTCTGGAAAGTTCGAAGGTTGTTGAGGTAGTCGGATCGGAACTCCCTTGTTCGACTTACGTATCACACGGAGGTTAGATGATTATTTGGCCCGTGTGTCATACGTAAGTTAGACGGGAGCGGGGTTTAGCCCTTAATTCCGGAGGATTAGGGGTGGGCCCTGACACGAAGAGACTGTTGAGTAGGTCTCGGGACGCTGAATTCGCAGACAGGCGGCATGCGTCAATCGGAGGTCGGATGTGAAAGTTACAGGTCTGTGAAGGTGAAGGTCATTTTGGTAATTTTGAAAGGTAAGGGGAAAATGTTGACTTTTGACTCGAACAGTCAAACAGACTTTGGCCAATGACAATGACGTAGTTTGGGACGTCACGAGTCCGTAGACAAGCAACACGTCGAAATCGGACATCGAACTGGAAAGTTATGGTCACGGGACTGAAATCGATTAACCGAACGAACCGAGATTTCGATTAAAATATTATTTGAATAGTGAACAGTGACCGTTGATTGTGGATGCTTGGATAAGTGACAAGTGTCACCCATCCCTTATTCTGGGGCCTAAATTATGGTCCATGTTTCATGGGAAACATCATCATTATGCCTTATCATCTTTAATCATTCTCCATTAAAATTAATTATCATTTTCCATCACCATTAGTCATCTTCTTCTTCTGTTTTTCTTTGAGCCGTCAACACCACAAAAATAGAGCATGAAAAATTGAGAGAATTGAGCTTCCTCCCTTACCCAATTCCTTCCACAACTAAACCATCAGAAAATTGAGATTATGCGGAGGAATTAAGAGGACTGATTTGAGGAGGAAACCACTAAACCCAAAGCTCAAAACCGTGAGGATTCAAATTCCCCCATTAAATCGAATTTGAATTTGTAGGTTCAGAACCTTCAAATTGTGCTTGATTTTAACTTCCTGGGATTGAGACGAGTCGCACCCAATGAAAATTGAGGAGAATTGAGGCCGATTTGAGGAAGAACAGAACGAATGAAATCTCTGAAGAGTCGAGTACACAGTGTACACAGTGTACAACAGTTCATTGAGTACACAGTGTACAGCAGTTCTTCGAAGAGTAGAGTTTGATTCGACTGGTTTGAGGTAAGTGTTCGTGTAATTGAATTCACAGAACCTTAATTGGACTTAAAAAGAAGCCATTTGAATGTTCAATTGAAAGGTTTGATGTCGAATTGACAGAGAACTGGTCGGGTTAAGATGCAGGTTGTAGGACCCGAATCACAGAGAATCGGGTTGGGACGAAGGTATTGTAGCAGGCGCGTGGGTTTCACGCGCAGCCACTCACGGCGGCGCGTGACGGTACGTGGGCACGAATCCCAAGGTGAGGTCAACATGAATTTTGTCCTATTTAATGTAACGGACATTTTGACACTAATTTCGAGGAAATCATATATCGTTTCGATAGTGTTCTAAGTATCCGAAGTTTTAATATAGGTCTAAAATACGACTTTAATTCTAGAAAAATTGGGGAAAATTATATAAGATATATTGAAGTGTTAGTGACCCTCGATAATGATTTTGGACAGGAATTGTGATTTGCAGAATTTACGAAAAAACGTGCAGCTCGGAAGCGGGCCATTTGAACTGTGTGTGTGAGTGGACTTTGTTTTCTAACCGTGATGCATGCATATATGATTTAAATGCTTTATTATATGATTTGATATGTTTTGACGTTATTGATGTTTCAATCCGGGGATTTCTTGATTTTCTGGATTATTATATTATTTTTGGCACGATTTTCGAGAAATTATGAAATTGATGTTTTGGGCGTAGGTCTGGGATTGAAAATGATGCTTTGACTCGGGTTATGAGTCAGGGATTGAAAATAATGTGTGGACTCGGGTTATGAGTCAAAGATTGATTTCACGGATTTATGTGAAAATGGCAACTAAGGTTGCAATCGAACGGATTTGCGTGAAAATGATATTTTGGGCTTGAGACCCAATTAGCTAGTGATTTTGACTCGGATTTGGAGTCACATGTGAATATGATTAAATTGATGATTTTGATTTATAAAGTGAATTATGGACACTGTTTTATGATGGATTTGTGGAACTTGCTTTGTGAAAGCTATGTCTCGGGCATAGGCGCTATTGAAATGTTTTTTATTCGATTTGAGACATAAATGATTTTAAAATGAGACTACTGGATTTGGTGACTGTTCCACATATACCATCCTCTGTGATTTGATAGTCTCCCCCAGACGTCGTAGATCCTGGAGTAGTCACGATCCACTGCCTGGAGATGAGTAGCTTCGAGGGAGGCTCACTCTCAAGAGCGTGGGATTATGATGATATCCTCTAGACGTCGTTGATCCTGGAGTTGATATCCCCCCTGACGTCGTAGATCCTGGGGGATGTACTCAGACGTGAGACACCAAGTTTACACGCTTTGCATTGATATCGTGACGGGTTACTTGGATATTGAGATTGGATATTGAGGATTGGTGGTATTGTGATTTATTGATATTTGTGTCCAGATGCTTTATAACATGATGCTTTATATCATGAACTGATTTGATGAACATGAGTTTAACGGACCAGGGGAAAACATGTTTTGATTTTATCGGTCCACTGTTCATACTTGAATGATTTCATACTATTACTCATATTTTATGATATGCATGCACGTTTGTGAAAACTGGAGGGTAAGAATGTGTTTTGGTAAACGTATTTATAAAAGTTTGTATTGTCCACTCACACCTTTTCTGTTTTATTGACCCTCCAAGTCGCGGCGCGATGATCGAGGCTATTAGAAAGGTGGAGGTATGAGGGGGCACACGCGCAGTTATCCCTTGTTTGGCAAGTCTTGAAGAGTATTTTTGGAACTTCAGTTGACTTGTCAGACGGGAGCAGGACCGGGCACGGTTATCTATGTCCCTCGGGGACGGGTCTGTCAAATTGGTATCAGAGCACTAGGTTGTTGAATTCTGTTGCCACGTCATACCTCTAAAACGTAAGCCTCGTGCGCGACCTGTTAGTGAGACTAGTATATGTCTCGTGATAGATCTCGAAATGAAATTTGTAAGGACCCGGACGTCCAAAAAAAAAAGGAAATTTGGAAAATTTGAAGGAAAAGACGATTTTGCCCTTAGGTAATGAGCGAACGGTTGACTTTAGTCGGTCCGTCAACCCGACTTTGATCGATGACTGTGACGTAGTTCGGGACGTCACGAGTTCAAATACAGGTGCCACGCCCGATTCCGACATTCGAGGAGGAAGTTATGACGTTCGGAAGTTCAAGGGCATTTTGGTAATTAGGACGAAAAAGGGGAATTTGTTGACTTTTCAAACGACATGGACTTTGCATGTAAGCCAAGGACCATTGGGTAGGGTTCGAGACGCTGAATCCGTAGACGGGCGGCACGCGTCAATCAGAGTTCGGATGACCAAGTTACGGGTCTAGAAGCGTGAAGGGCATTTTGGTAAATGGTCAAAGTAAGGGCAAAATGGTAATTTTTTTCCAAATTGCACGGTTTGGAACAGTGGAGGATGGGTTGAAACAGCCGTGAATTGAGTGGAATGAATTGTTTAACAAACCAAGTGACAATTGTCACTAACAGAGCTTGGATTAGTGGCCTTGAGGACTGAGTGGGAAGTAGGCGTGCTTGGGTCTGTGAAGAACATAGCACGGGGGGGAATAGTTTTATTCAGCTCAGTGTTTTGAGAAGAGCACCGTTGCATTTGTTTCATTAATTGAAGTGGCTTGATCAGTTCCTGGGGAGGATTGTGTGAGAAAACAGAGGCAGAGAGAGAGGGAGAGCACATCAATTCTGTTCAGTGTGTGGGTCGTGTGAGATCAAGTGGTGATGAATCTTGTTTGTGACTTTGGTGTGAAAAATAGAGGAACAGAGGGATCGTGAAACCCCCAATCCTCTCAAGCATGCCCTGGGACGGTGAAGTGCAGAGCACGGGCAGAATTGTTCTATTCATTTGAGAGTTTTGAGCAGAGCACCAGTTGCTTTTGATTCTTTAATTGATGTGGCTTGATCAGTTCCTGGGAAGGATTGAGGGAGTGAACAGAGGCAGAGAGAGAGGGAGAGCACAGCACACCAATTCTGTCCAGTGGGAGGGTTGTGTGAGATCAAAAGATGATGAATCTTGTTTGTGGCTTTGGTGAGAAAAAAACAGAGGAACCGAGGGATCATGAAACCTCCAATCCTCTCAAACTTGATCGAATGGTGGTAGAGTGTGAATGAGAAAGTGGACTTGGACTGTACAGAGTGTGACGGTGCTGACACGTTGCGTCGTCGTGGACGGTGGTTGAGGACTGGGGAAAATAACAGAGAAGAGCAGTGGTCTCTGTTCTTGAAATTTGAAGTTGGAATTCTAGTTCAGGCCACTGAGGATGGCTCTTATCGACTAGATAGTGATCAAGAGGGTGAGAAGTATCAGAATAACGTGGAATGGTGGTTCGCCGAGGACGGTGACCGTGAAATTGAGAGGTAAGGCCCTCTGATTCAAAAATAGAAATTTCGTAATTATTGGTTGTTGATCAACTTGATTAATCTACTGGTGATCTGGAAGTTCAGGGGAGTTTGTGGGATGTGAAACAACGGCCAACGGTCGCCGGAATGTCGAGGACACAGAGGAGGAAATTTCGGAGTGTAAACTTCGATTGGAAAGGTAACTTACAGCCCATAATGTTATGTTTTAATTAGCAAGATCAATCATAGATGTTAGGACGAAGAAAATGGAACTAAAAGAAGGAAAAATAGGATGAAATTGAATGAAAAACTGTGAACGCCGGTTTAGCCTAGACCGGACCGGTTCAAACCAGGTGAACCGGGTTCACCAGAGGTAGGGGATGACACTGTGCTAGCGCGTGAGGCCCACGCGCATCCCCTTGGGGCGGCGAGTGTGAGCGCGTGGCACACATTTTGAGGAAAGTTCCAACACGACTTTGAAAGTATTTGATGTAACGAACATTTTAGCGTTGGTTTCGAGTTAATCGGACACCGTTTCGATACTGTTTCGAGGGTCCGAAGTTTTATGTTCCGTTTTTAATTAGTATTTAATTCCCGAAAAATTTTGGGGAATTAGTATGATGTTATTTGAGACCTTAGTGACCCTGAAAAATGATTTCGGACAGGATTCGAGATTTCTGGAAAATTTCAGAAATTACGGAAACGCTTGCAGCGCGAAAACGGGCGTTATGGACGGTGTGTGAGTGGACTTTGGTTTTATAAATCTTATGCATGCATAACTATTTTATATGGATTATGATTGTGATTATATGATGTTGATTTGGCTATTGGTGAATTATATGGTTTCACGCATTTTGAGGCGATTTACGTGCTTGCACGTAAATCGAAATTTTCTCTGTTTTACACTGATTTTTCCATACTTTTGGTTTTGGATATGATTTCATGAAATGGTTTTGAAATTGGAAAGATAAACTCGGGCATGAGGCCCAATTATTTTGGAAACCTCGGACTCGGAGTCCAATTGAGTTACGTAATCGGACCGGGGGCCCAATTGCTTTATGAAATCGGGCTAGGGGCCCAGTTATTTACGAAATCGGGCTGAGACCCATTTGAGTTATATAATCAAGCCAGGGGCCCAGTTGATTTACGAAATCAGGCCGTGGGCCCAGTTGATTTACGAAATCGGGCATAAGGCCCAGTTGGTTATAAATGTGATTTAGGGCCAGGGACCCTAAATGGATTTGTATAAATGGTTTTGGATTTGAAAATCAGATGTTTGGACTTGTGATGGTTTTATGGAAATTCCGGGCAGGGCCCTTGAGATGTTTTGAAATGATTGATAAACTGTTTTCCATAAACCATCTTGATACCAGGCTATGTGATGGTCTCCTCTAGGTGTCTGGGGCACTGAGGAAGTCACGGTGCATTGCCTGCGAGGGGTCATTATATGGAGATACCGGACCGTATGATGACTCAGGAGCAGGAATGCTATGATTGGACGTCTGGGACGTCAGACATCTGGGATGTCAGAGATATTGACCCGGTGAGACCCCGGGTAGCACGTGTTGCTTATACCGTGAGATATGACGTCTGGGACGTCGAGCGTCTGGGAAGCTAGGCATCTGGGATGCCCAGGATGGTCTAAACAGGTTTTTCTTAAATGTTATTTATGGTTATGGTTTGGGCGATGGCCCACTTGGAATTGGAATTTGGTTTTACGATTTTGGGCTTAGTTCCCACATTTGGTTTTGAGTTATGGTTTCTGGGCTAAGGCCCTAATGGCTTGTTTGAGTAAATGTTTTGATTACTGGTTTTCGAATGCATGCATTGGTTTTACGTGGAGGGTAGAGACGCTTTATGTAACTGTTTTATAAACTGAATTATTTTTGTTCACTCACGCCTTTTGTGTTTTTATTGACCCTCCAGGTCGTGGCGCGTTGATCGAGGCTGATCGAGAGGCAGAGGCATGAGTGGGTACGTGTGTGGCTATCCCTGGTTTGGCAAGTACTGAGGGTAATTTGGGAACTTCGGTCGACTTGCCAGACGGGAGCAGGACCGGGCACGGTTATTAATGTCCCTTTGGAGGCGGTCCTGTCAAAATTGACCCTGGTTTGGGGGTCGGATGTTAATCATTGTACACTGTGACTGTGAATTACTAACTGTTGGACCCAGATTTATGTGGGTCCCATGACTAAATGAACCCAGAGGCTAGAAAGGTAGCACATTTGGGTAGATTGGACCCGGGATGAGATTATTCTTAGCAAATTCCCTAAATGGAATGTGTTTTTTAGAGTCTAGAGTGTGATGGGATATCCCTTAGGCTTTATAAGTGGTATAAGATGTGGTTCACCACCGGTATTTACTAGGTGACCGGGTATGCCAAGGATGGCATGGATGATTGAGATAAGAGTGAACTCAAGAGGAGTCATGATTGGACTCAAAATGAGTCAGGATTTTGGTTAGGACTCGAGATGAGTCATGGTAAGGTATTAGGGCTTGGGAAGAGCCGGAAAGGTTGAACAGGATATGGTTTCTGACACAACCGACCCATATGATTGCGAAATGTTTGGCACCTGGGATGCCAAGGATTAGCGTAAAGTTAGAAACTGATGGGGTATGGGTTTATGAATTGGTATTACTTAACCCTGTGTGTTGGACTTATGGACTTGGATGGGTCGTGTCAATTTTACTTAGTGATTGGAAGTTCGGGTAGAGACCCGTAGTACACAGAGATTGGGACTTAGAGACAGTCCAGTTCAGTGGGACGCCAGTTGGGTCCACTGGGAGATAAAGTGATAAAGTTAATGGCATAATGATGCTCATGATTGTGGGTCGTCTGGTCACATCATAAAGAAATGGCTATATAGGTTGATTAAGTTATAGAGGCACTGGTTGAAGTGCAATAGAGCAGAGATTGGCATATGGATTGACTACTGATGTGACAGGCGAGGGAAGAGTTGGTAGGACCCATGATGGACCATAGAGGTATGGTCGGAGTTGGGACCATGTACCTGAGGATTGAGAAATTCTGACCAGGAGGCTTGAGTCGCCCCTGGAGTGATGACCTAGATGTTTATTACTTGTGGTCATGATATATGTATTTGGTAGGTCCCAGGCTATTTTCTCTTCTGTGTCTCGGAGTTATACATTTGGATGGATTTGGAAAGATCCGTGAGTTGTTAAGGTATGAACGTCGGTGAACCGACTGGAGTTACGGAAGTGATAGATTGGATGTTATCTATGTGGTCACCCTGGTAATTATATTTGGTGAACTTGGTGATATATAAGGGAGTAGACACCTTTTATGTAAGGCTACCCAGGATGACTGACGATACTAGCCTAGTGGCTGAATTGGGTATTCCTAGACTTGGATTGATTTGGACGTAATCCTTGGGATGGATTGGTTAATGACTGATGATACCTCTATCGAGAATGTCGATTAGAGAGCGATATGTGGAGTCTAAGATTCCCAGAGGTAATCAAATTTTACTGAGCACAAGTGTGATACTTGTGGGTAGTGTTTGCGATGCCCAGTGAGGCTGAGGATGTACGGATTGCTTAATAGATTTCCTGAGGTTTTGGCCAAGATCAGAGGTTGAGTTGATAATGGGAATCGTGTCGAGTATACGAGTTGTTTCTCGGACACTTTGTTATGTGACACCTACGAAGTCATAAGGACTGAAGGTGCAAGTACCGGACTTGATAGATACTGGTTCGTTCGGCTGAGTGTCACCGTGGGGAACCCAGTGTTGTTAAAGAGGAAAAAAGGAATGATGGCCCGAGCTTACATGTCGATCATTGGAAAACATAATAAGGTGATGGTATGGGATAAGTATCCCTTATCACGAGCTAATGATTTGTGGTTCTATTGGGTGTGATTATTGGGCCTATTGAGAATGGCCAACAGGATGATGACTATCGGCTATAAGTAAAAGAGGAAAAGCTAAGGTTTGAATTCGATATGACTAAGGTTAGTCGATGGTGATGTCTTTGGATGGGCAAATGATCCGATTATGTTTGTGAGTTGATGAGACAAAATATTTTGGCCATAGTTGGATTGGTTATGATAACATGATGGATGATATGTTGGTGTGCCTACATCTACGGATGGGCATGTTATGTGCATGATGAATGTGTTGACTATCTTAAGAGAAAAAAATTAGTGGTTGGATAAGTGTTCGGTTTGGTCGACCAGAGTATACTTGTGACACTTGTGAAAGTAATGGCCGGGGTTAGTGAGAATCCCGGGAGAAACAGACGTCTTGGTTAGTGGGAAATAGTTAAAGACTGTGATAGTAGTAATGAGTTGCTTTGCGATTGGTTGGATACCATCGAGGATTGTAGAGGGGTTCTCTACAATATTACCGATTGTGGTGATTGACTAGGAAGGAAGTCAGATATGTTTGAAAAGGGAACCATGTATAGTATGGTTATAATTGGGGAAGAGATTCTGTTGATATTGACCTTTCCTGTGGACACATGGATGTGTCACTATGTGATTTGGGATTTGGCGAGGTGTTTTCGGCATCATAGGACAAGGATTGCCGATGCTAGCTAAACTCTCAGGAGTTTTACTTTCCCCTACATGGTTTGGGATCGACCATAGTGATCTATGGGTCAAGTATGTAGAGGTCATACCTCTGGGAAGGACGACCATCGGGATTGGCAATGAATGATGAACAGAGAAGCCTATTGTGTGTTATGGCGATGGTCGGGGAATATTGAGATTACGACCGCATGGTCAGGTTGGGTATCTTTTCAGAGCGGCTACAAAGATAGCCAGTATACTAAGTAGAGAATTAACATGTTCGATGACTTAAGGATAGGTGAAATCCTTTTATTGATGGAACTCCATATGATTGGAGTGACATATGGCTTATCTTGATAACTTGGACTATTGGAGTCCAACTGCGAGATCATACTTGGTGTATGATGTGGGTTAGAGTCAAGATTAAGGACGGATATGACTTGAGACATAGGGTGGATGATTGTACTTGATGCTAGTCACTAGCATGAGATAGGCATTGGGAATGCTTGTGATGGACATTATACCAAAAGTGAATGATTGAATTTGGGATACAGATTGACCCTAGGAAAGAGGGTAGTGTGATTGGATGAATGAGGGGAATGAATTACCATCTTATTGGATCCTATGAGGTTATTGGCCTGGTGGCCAAGTGACTTTTGCATGGTGATTTAAGCCATTGTACCATGTCATGAGTGGATGACATGTGATTGGGATAATGATACTGACACTTGTGATTCTTGGATTGGGTAGACTCGGACGTGAGCTAGGCTACGTATTCCGAGTAAGTATTTGGTATGACTGCCCATAGGGCAAGGGTCTACTGAGAAATTTTGTCCCGATGTTGACCTAGTGTTGGGGACTGGTTTTGTGACAGGACCCATCCCAATCCCCCTGGGATTGACGCTGGATGACCCTGCTCCCGTCTGACACGGAGTGTCAGACAAGGGATATTTCCGACCTTTGCCTTCCCCGGCTATCAGAGTACGCCAGGATCCGGAGGAGGTATGTGATATCTCGGTCTCTGCTACAGTCCACATCTGATGTCAACCTGAAGGGCAGTCAAAACATTAAAAGCTGTGAGTGGACAAAACAAAAGTTTATAAAAACATTTCCATAAAGACAGTTGTACCCTTCACTAAAAAGCATGCATGCATTCGAAAACAATTTAACCAAAGAAACCATATGTGGGAACTAAGCCCAAAACCAAGATTGAAAGAACCATAATGAAAATGACCATACGGGCCACTGCCCAAATCCATAAGGGACTCAACCCAAATCATAAGAAACCAACCATACGGGCCACTGCCCAAAACCTGTGTAAACACACATCATATATCATATCATATAGCATACATCATATATACATATAATTCACACAACCAATCCTGTCACGGTTTCCAAAGCTATGCGCGTGCTACCCGGGGTCTCAAATCCAAGTCTTCTCAAAGTCAAAGTCAATGTCTGCAGACCACTGACCCTACCCGAGGTTATAGTAAGGAACCCAACTGGGGCGACTCCACTCAGTCGGTGCTCCGTGACTACTCCGAGGTCCACCCAGGCCAACGACCCTCCCTGGAGGAGATAATAGAACAAGTAAAGGAAGGTAGATGAACATATATCTACATAACATAAACATTCATGCCCGGTTCCCCTGAACCGTCATGATCTATAACATCCATAACAAGGGTTCATGCCGGTTCCCATAAACCGTCATGTACCAAAATGACATGACAAGGGTTCATGCCGGTTCCCATAAACCGTCATGAACTACAATGACCTTTCCAAAGTTCATGCCGGTTCCCATAAACCGTCATGAACATGGAAATCCATCTAGGATCCCTGACCCGAAATCATCAGTGTAAAACAACTAGGTCTCGTGCCCGAACATATGACTCAACTGGGCACCGTGCCCGATATCTAAGGGTCAGTCACGACTCCGATCATAGTGATGTGTGCAACCATCCATCTAGGACCGCCCTCAATCCTAGTATGTCGTGGTGAACGTATCAACCGACGCGACCACCACAAGATCACGGTGCACTCATCACCGATCGATATCCTGAATTGTCAGCACTCCGAAGTCGAGCCTCCCCTGGCTGCCCAACCATGAATCGTGCATCATGACCTCTCCAGAAGGAATACATCCCAATCCGGAGGCGAGCGTCGTATCGTTGATTGCCGTGCACATAGCACCCATCGCGACCACGATTTAGACCCGAAGGTCGTAAATAGAGTCATATGCCCGAGACCAATCCAAATGGGTCTCATACCCGAGTTTATCCTT
This sequence comes from Prinsepia uniflora, assembly GCA_032719365.1. NCBI lineage: Eukaryota > Viridiplantae > Streptophyta > Magnoliopsida > Rosales > Rosaceae > Prinsepia > Prinsepia uniflora. The sequence goes on from CM064862.1 coordinate 85,061,718, forward strand.
TTGGAAATCCAAAACCATTTCATTTAGACCATTACAGAAATACAGACCGGTATAGGCACCGTATAAGGCCGAAATCTCGAAATACGTGCCTATACGTAACCACACATCCAAATACACTCATGGCATCACAAAAAAGTATTTAAAACAGATAATAAACATTTATGCTTGCACCAATTTAGAAAATAAGGTATACTCACAGACCGTCCGAGTTGCCGCCTCGATTTGCGTGCCATAGGCTCTCCCGAGTCAATCGCTATCACCGGGACTCCCAAACCTGTCCAAATTTTAATGGTTACTAACTACTTAATTAACCTCCTACCAAAGCCCCGTAATTTTCCCGAACTTTTAACTATTTTTAAACTGATCCTAAAACTTCGGACAGCCCGAAACCTATCGAAATGATGTCCGATTGGCGCGCAACTAGTCCCAAAATCTTCGTTACATCGAATAGAAGATTTCATATGTTGAACACTTTCATAAATTACTGTTCACACACCCCCACGCGCCCTAGAAAACCACCTGCGCGTGAACCCCACTCGCGGGCATTATTCATTGTCTTCTCCGATGAACTGAACCGGTTTTCCCTGGTTCTTGGACCGGTTCAGGGTCCATTTTAGGTCCATTTCATCTCCTTTTTATCCTAATATCATCATAATCCTATTTCCTATCATTTAGACATTAAAAACCGGAGGAAAACCATCACAAAACCGTCCATTTCCGATCGGCCATGGTAGTCGGATTCCCCCCCCCCCCCCCGCGCGCCGTTCAAGGCTCTTCCCGGCCATCCTAAGCCCCAAAACTAATCTCATTTGACTCCTAGAGTTCCCAGAAATATTTCCCAATCCTTAGAATCGAATAAAAAACAATAAAACTGATTTTTTGGATTTTGAATACTTACCCAAGGTTTTCGGGTTTCCTCCGCCATGTCCTCCGTCGCCTGCCACCGTCCAGCCCCTCATTCTTTCCTCTCATTCCCTCACGTTCAAACACAAGCATGGAGGAGGATGAGCTAGAGTGATGGTGGTGGTGTTTGTGTGTTTGAAGAAAAATGAAGAAATGATGCATAAAGGGAGGGGGGGTGTTTCGGGTTTGTGAGAAAATGCAAAGAAATGAAGATGATGAAGAGGGTTTGATCTGATGAGAGAAGAAAGATTGATTAGATGATTTGATTAGTGGTGAGGATTTGAAAGATTAGAAGGAATGGATGGTTAGGATTTAAAGTTGTTAGGATTAATTATATAATAATAATTATAATGTTATTTAATTTACTTAGATCCACAATTTAGGGGTTTGGACCAATGGGATGAGTGACACTTGTCACTCATCCATTGGGCCCACTCAAAATATCTGGCCAATCAGAATTTGCCAACTCAGCCCGCCTCGAAGTACGTGCATAATGAAATCGAACTTCCGTGACCTATAACTCTCCCGTTCGAAGTCCGATTTCAGCGTGCCGCCTGTCTATGGATTCGTATCGTCCCAATCTACGTAACGGTCCTTGGCCCTCAGCCATTGGAACTCTCGGTCAAAAAGTCAACATTTGACCCCATTTAACTAAAATTACCAAAATGCCCCTAAACTTCCGAACATCATAACTTCTTCCTCGAACGTCGGAATTGAACGTGCCACCTGTCTATGAACTCGTGACGTCCTAAAATATGTCACGATCATCAATCAAAGTCCATTTGACGGCCCGAATGAAAAGTCAACATTTTACCCATACTAGGGGTAAAACGGTCATTTTGCATTGTTCGTCTGATTTCGCCTAACTAATCACCGATTAGCCTCACTAATCGTGATTAGTCACTAATCTAATCATGGATTTCGGGACGGATCGTTACATTTGTGGTTTGCATAAGTTTGATTATGCTTTATATCCGGTTGAACCAGAATGGTTTGAGGTTGATTTTGTTTTTGGTTCATATTACCTAGATTTCATCGGAAGAAGTAATGGCCCGACTGATTTGGAATTTCGGGGACGAAATTCTTTAAGGAGGGTAGGTTGTAACGACCCGGAAATTCGAAAAAGGAAAAATTTGGAAAATTTGAAGGAAATGATGATTTTGCTCCTAGTTATAAGGGCCGAAAGTTGACTTTTTGATCGGAACACTTTTTGGACATTTCGAAGAGACTGTTGAGTAGGTCTCGAGATGCTGAATCCGCAGACAGGCGGCATGCGTCAATCGGAGGTCGGATGTGAAAGTTACGGGTCTGTGAAGGTGAAGGGCATTTTGGTAATTTTGAAAGGTAAGGGAAAAATGTTGACTTTTGACTCGAACATTCAAACGGACTTTGGCCAATGACAGTGACGTAGTTCGGGACGTCACGAGTCCGTAGACAGGCGGTACGTCGAAATCGGACATCGAACGGGAAAGTTATGGTCACGAGATTGAAATCGATTAACCGAACGAACCGAGATTTCAATTAAAATATTATTTAAATAGTGTACTGTGACCGTTGATTGTGGATGCTTGGATGAGTGACAAGTGTCACCTATCCCTTGTTTTGAGGCCTAAATTATGGTCCATGTTTCATGGGAAACATCATCATTATGCCTTATCATCTTTAATCATTCTCCATTATAATTAATTATCATTTTCCATCACAATTAGTCATCTTCTTCTTCTGTTTTTCTTTGAGCCGTGAACACCACAAAAACAGAGCATGAAAAATTGAGAAAATTGAGCTTCCTCCCTTACTCAATTCCTTCCACAACTAAACCATCAGAAAATTGAGATTATGGGGAGGAATTAAGAGGACTGATTTGAGGAGAAAACCACTAAACCCAAAGCTCAAAACCGCGAGGATTCAAATTCCCCCATTAAATCGAATTTGAATTTGTAGGTCCAGAACCTTCAAATTAAGCTTGATTTTAACTTCCTGAGATTGAGACGAGTCGAACCCAATGAAAATTAAGGAGAATTGGGGTCGATTTGAGGAAGAACAGAAGGAATGAAGTCTCTGAATTTTCGACCTTGAGTCGAGGAATTTGAGACTTTGAAAGATGAAATTGGACTGGGAAATATGTTCCTTAGGATCCCACGATGCTTTTGGACTGGTTTGAGGTAAGTGTTCGTGTAATTGAATTCACAGAACCTTAATTGGACTTAAAAAGAAGCTATTTGAATGTTCAATTGAAAGGTTTGATTTCGAATTGACAGAGAACTGGTCGGGTTAAGACGCAGGTTGCAGGACCCGAATCACAGAGAATCGGGTTGGGACAAAGGTATTGTAGCAGGCACGTGGGTTTCACGCGCAGCCACTCACGGCGGCGTGTGACGGCGCGTGGGCATGAATCCCAAGGTGAGGTCAACATGAATTTTGTCCTATTTAATGTAACGGACATTTTGACACTGGTTTCGAGGAAATCGGATATCATTTCGATAGTGTTCTGAGTATCCGAAGTTTTAATATACGTCTAAAATACGACTTTAAATTCTAGAAAAATTGGGGAAAATTATATGAGATATATTGAAGTGTTAGTGACCCTCGATAATGATTTTGGACAGGAATTGTGATTTCCAGAATTTACGGAAAAACGTGCAGCTCGGAAGCGGGCCGTTTGAATTATGTGTGTGAGTGGACTTTGTTTTCTAACCGTGATGCATGCATATATGATTTAAATGCTTTATTATATGATTTGATATGTTTTGACATGATTGATGTTTCAATCCGGTGATTTCTCGATTTTCTGGATTATTATATTATTTTTGGCACGATTTTCGAGAAATTATGAAATTGATGTTTTGGGCGTAGGCCCGAGATTGAAAATGATATTTTGACTCGGGTTATGAGTCAGGGATTGAAAATAATGTTTGAACTCGGGTTATGAGTCAAGGATTGATTTCATGAATTTATGTGAAAATGGCAACTAAGGTTGCAATCGCACGGATTTGCGTGAAAATGATATTTTGGGCTTGAGACCTAATTGGCTAGTGATTTTGACTCGGATTTGGAGTCACATGTGAATATGATTAAATTGATGATTTTGATTTATAAAGTGAATTCTGGACACTGTTTTATGATAGATTTGTGGAACTTACTTTGTGAAAGCTATGTCTCGGGCATAGGCCCCATTGAAATGTTTTTGATTCGATTTGAGACATAAATGATTTTAAAATGAGATTACTGGATTTGGTGACTGTTCAACATATACCATCCTCTGTGATTTGATAGTCTCCTCCAGACGTCGTAGATCCTGGAGTAGCCACGATCCACTACCTGGAGATGAGTAGCTCCGAGGGAGGCTCACTCTTAGGAGCGTGGGATTATGATGATATCCTCCAGACGTCGTTGATCCTGGAGTTGATATCCCCCCAAACGTCGTAGATCCTGGGGGATGTACTCGGACGTGAGACACCGAGTTTGCACGCGTTGCATGATATCGTGACGGGTTACTTGGATATTGAGATTGGTGGTATTGTGATTTATTGATATTTGTGTTCAGATGCTTTATAACATGATGCTTTATATCATGAACTGATTTGATGAACATGAGTTTTACGGACCAAGGGAAAACATGTTTTGATTTTATCGGTCCACTGTTCATACTTGAATGATTTCGTACTATTACTCATGTTTTATGATATGCATGCACGTTTGTGAAAACTGGAGGGTAAGAATGTGTTTTGGTAAATGTATTTATAAAAGTTTTTTTTGTCCACTCACACCTTTTCTGTTTTATTGACCCTCTAGGTCGCATCGCGATAATCGAGGCTATTAGAGAGGTGGAGGTATGAGTGGGCACAAGCGCAGTTATCCCTTGTTTGGCAAGTCTTGAAGGGTATTTTTGGAACTTCAGTTGAATTGTCAGAAGGGAGCAGGACCGGACACGGTTATCTATGTCCCTCGGGGACAGGTCCTGTCAGAAAGGTGAAGTGCCTTATATGTGTGGATACGTATCTATCTTGTATGAAGCCTTTTGGCAGCTCACTGGTTTCGGATTCCTTGGGAACTCCAAAGTTAAGGGAGTATGGGCTGGTGCAATCCTAGGATGGGTTACCTACTGGGAAGTTGCACTATGAGCTTCCGAAAACAAAACCGTGAGGGCGAGGAGGATCAAAGCGGACAATATCGTATTAGAGTCGGATCCTGACCGAGGAGGGTCGAGTCCTGATAGGTTTCAAGGGACTTAATCCAACAAAAAATCAAATTAGGGGGAAAGTGAGATTTATTGTCAGTTTCAAGGGACATTTTAAGTAAAAACCTATATTTGAATCGGTCGGAGGAAGAAATATGGTAGATTAATATGGAGAAATCTAAGTTGTCTTGATATACCTAGATTTCCTATTGAGTATGACTCAGAATTGGCTCGTTCAAAATCAAATTTGTTATAAAAATAGGTTAACTTCAACTCCTTTAAAGGGTTATAGTTCAATTAGTAAGAGCATTGACTTGCAGAATAGTAGTCTCAATCTTTGAACTTTGATGTAGCCTTTTCCTCATATATTAGTTAGAGTTAAATATCTATGTAAAATTAGTTAGACTCATTTGAGAAACAAACTAATCTCAAACGAAGATATGTTCAATTTACTAGTATTATGAGATGCTCAATTAGCTTAATGAGTTAAACACGACCTTACCTTATATTATTTTTTCTGTGTTGTTAATACCAAGTACAAAACAAATTTTTAATAGAGAAACACAATATAAAAGGAAATAATAATTACCACCCAAGCACATGGAAAGGGAACGAAAACATGAGAAACGTGTGTAGAACAGTGGAAGCACTTTGATATGGTCCCCCGTTTCAAATGAGTTGCACGTAGTATTTGCAGGCTACTTGTATGGAAATTCACATATTTTTGACTCCACACATTATACACGTAAGGCGTGTCCTGAAGGATGAAGCTTGGGTTGAATTCCACCATAATTCAAAGGAAAGAGCTTGATTGATGCAAATAGAATGTGAAAGTGTTAGAGTGAATTGTGGGGAAGTGACATGACTTTTACCTATCAAAACTTAGATGAGTAATGAGCTGAATTATACATGATAAATCTCTGGTCCCAACTCAAAAGAATTTTAGGTAATAAAAAAAATTGTGGATAAATGATATGGCTTTAAAAATATAGTTTAATTTTAATTTGTATAAATGATAGTGAATAATAACCAATAACAAAAGTCAATTCGTTGTATATCTAAAAGAAATATAAATTGACCTATATTATAATCATCTAAATTCCCCTCTTTATAACGTTGGAGGAAATATGTTATTGTAATGTAATTTCGGAGTCTTCTTGTGTCTTGAATAAATGGATGGTCTAAAGAAGGAATAAGACTTATTTTACACAATCTAGAAATTCAACTATTCTTATTGAAATATTGGTCTATGGAATTTTTTGTTTTTTGCTAAACAAAGTTGGCTTCGGTAGAATTCGAATCCAAAAATCTTTCATATTTAAAGTTTCTTTCAAATATAAACCACATGAAGAGGTAAAATTGTAAAACCCCTGAATTAGTCCACACTATTCCTCCTTCCTGCTCCCTCCTCTTTAGGGTTTTCACTTCCCTTTCTAATTGCTACATTTTTCTTCATTAACATTTGTTCAACTCCGTGACAGCACCGTTTCACCTAATTCCCACAGATTCTATATGATTCTCCTCCTACCGGAAAAACCCATCTGAGATCAATCAACCTCGGCCCGACCCAATTCTCCAAACAGGGAAAGATTGAAACTTTCGAGTGTTTTCAATATGGAAGCTCGAGTTGGGGTTGTAGCAGAAGGGAAGCAGAGAGCTTTGAATTCAATTCAGGGAAGCGTGGTGGATGGAGACGCCAGGAAATTTCTGCAGCAACCGAGCCAAGCAAAGCAGTCTATTAATCAGTCGGCTCAAGTGGGCACGGTGAATCAGCTCTTAGCCGGTGGGATTGCCGGTGCTTTCAGCAAAACCTGCACTGCACCTCTTGCTCGCCTCACTATTCTCTTTCAGGTTCCCTCTCATACCTTCTTGTTGTTTTTTTTGGGTACTAATTTGTAGTTTTTTATTTATCTTGGTTTTGTTTGGTTTGTGCTTGCAAGATATTTGGTGAGTGGAATTTTGGCCATAGGTTGGGGTTTTTCTGAGTGTTGACGTTTGGGCTCTGTTTTTGTAATTTGCAATAGATAATACAGGGCTTTAGTGTTTGGACTTCTATTTTTAGTTTATTGGAACGATGGTGGAGGTGGATGCTCTGGAGAAAGAAAATGCAGGACATGCTGTGCCTTTGCATGTGAAAATTTTTCTTCTTGCTTTTACACTTGGAAAATTGCTTGGGTTGGTGTTAGTTAAAAGATGTGCCTTTACACTTGAAAATTGACAAGAAGTTTTGAGAGTAACTCTATGTGGAATTGACCTGCTTGACATGTTCATTGTTACAAAAAAAGAAAGATTTTTGGTGGTTGCATTCATGTAGAACCGTAGAAGTTGTGTTGGAATCTGGGGTAACGTAAATGGTCAGGAGTGGAGAAATTGGTATATAATTCAGATTGCTTATCGATTTATGTTTTGCAATGATGTTCTTGGTGGGAAAACCATGTCATTTTCTGCAATTTGTTAATATGTTTCTTTGGAACCTACTTAGATTTTTCATTGGTTGTACTAATACTGGTTATCATCCTTATTTTGGAAAGATAGTGGACAGCTCCATATCATTGCGTGTCAGCATGGGATTTGATTAAACTTTTATTTTTATTGGTTCCTTTCTGAAGGTGGTGTTTGACTCTTCCATCATTTATTTCTATTAGGTGCAAGGGATGCATTCTGATGTTGCAGCTTTGAGTAAGGCTAGCATTTGGCACGAGGCTTCACGTATTATAAATGAAGAAGGGTTTAGAGCATTTTGGAGAGGCAATCTGGTCACTATTGCTCATCGTCTTCCATATTCTTCTGTCAGCTTCTATGCTTACGAACGCTACAAGCAAGTCAGTAATTACATGCTTTGGCTTAATTGAAGCTTGCTCAGTGGCATTAGCCTGCAGCTTTCTTTGGTTTCGTCTGACCCCTTTTCTATATTGCAGTTGCTGCATTCACTTGTTGGGGAGAATTTTAGGGGAAATGCGAGTATGGACATGTGCGTGCACTTTCTCGGTGGTGGGATGGCAGGATTAACTGCTGCCTCGGCCACATATCCACTGGATCTTGTGAGGACACGGCTTGCAGCTCAGGTAATACTATGATTGTTTGGGTGTGCTAAGAATACGGGAAAACCATCCAATTTCAATTTTAAGGTTGTTGATTAAATTACCCTCTTTTGTATGATTTATAGCTGTCTTCCTTATATCTCTTTGAGTTTGATTTATCGATGTATTTATATTTGGTAGAGAAATGCAGTGTACTATAGCGGTATTGGGCATGCATTTCATACAATTTGCAGGGAAGAAGGTTTTTTGGGGTTGTATAAAGGACTTGGAGCGACACTACTGGTAATGTTTTATTGTGCACCTGTGGATTCTTCATTGCTTCATTTTGTTAACACTGATTCCATTTTTTTTCTTCTTGTGGCACAGGGTGTTGGGCCCAGTATAGCAATAAGCTTCTCAGTTTATGAGGCTTTGAGGTCTTTATGGCAGTCTCACAGGTGAAGACTGCAAACTGGTCTCTATTTGGGGTTGTATTTTTTTGAGTCGTGTCTATTGTCCGCTTGTTCATTGGGGTTGTAATATTGTTTTTTCTCAATTCTTTTGACATCAGGCCTAATGATTCTACTGTCATAGTTAGCCTTGCTTGCGGCAGTCTTTCAGGAATTGCCTCGTCAACAGGTGAGTGGTCTGTAGAAAGATTGACTTGATATGCATTTGTTTTGTGGTTTGTGAACAAGCCTTCGTGTACAATGCCTTAAATCTTCTATAATTTTCAGATACAATGGAAAATTATTTTAGGACTTCCTTTTTTTTTTTTTTTTTTTTTTTGTATCTAGCAATAGAAGTTTCGGATTTATTCTTATGCTCAATTATTTTTTTTATTTCAGCAACATTCCCTTTGGATCTCGTGAGGCGAAGGATGCAGTTGGAGGGGGCTGGTGGCCGAGCCCGCATCTATAATACGGGCTTACTTGGAACTTTTAAGCACATAATCCGAACTGAAGGCCTACGAGGCTTGTATAGAGGCATTATGCCGGAATACTACAAGGTTGTTCCGAGTGTAGGCATTGTCTTCATGACTTACGAGACACTGAAAATGCTTCTGTCGCGCATCCGAACGAGTGACTAGTTGCCTCTAAATTCCTCATTTTCCACCATCTGTTATGCGCCATGGAATTCCGCGAACTCACTTGCTTTTCCAACTTATGAAGGTAGGGGGGAAGAGGGTAAAGTAGGTTAGGAACACAACAACATAGGTAGAAAAGATTAGTTGTGCTAGTTGAGCAATATTGTGGTGGTAAATTTTGATGTTGCATTGTTGCTACCATGTGACAATAGTTATATTGTTGTACAGTTAATTTAGTTAGCTGCATGAGTCACACCATGCTCCCATTTTGATACCTTTAGGTAGCAACCTTACGATGATTACCATCCTAACATTTTTGTCGTTGGAAGTTCCTTTGCTATATCTTCTAGTTTTGTACTTTTGGAGTTTAAGATTCGAGCAAAAAATTTATTCTCGTTTTACGTTGTAGTGTTGGTGAGTATAAATACATGAAGTCGAGAGCCGACTCAAATTTTTCGGAATTTCCTCTCGAATGCTGAAATGTTGTGGTTGGTTTATATCAGTTTTGATTTGACATTTAGGTTACCCCTTCACTAATCACTACCATCCACAAGCACTGTTACGGTTATTTACTTAAAATCTTGATTTGATGTTAGAAGAAATCACAACCATTCCCTTTCCACCTTCAGTGTCATGGCTCTTCACTTGATTTGATATCAGAGGAACCATCTCATTCCCATGATTGTCCATTTAAATCCTAATTTTATATTAAAAGAATGGAAATGACTTTCGCTGTCATGACTGTTCACCTAAATCTTGGTTAGTCGTGGGTGGAAACTTAACAAATTTCATACCGATAAATCTTATCACTTTTGTTCAGTGAAAGAATAAATCTCTTCGCTTTGAATTTCACAGGTTTAGTATTCATTCCTACTCTTAAATTTCCCACTGAGGGTTACGGAAATTCTACCTACAAAGGTTAAACACTTTATATACTTGATTTTGTGAGAGATATATTCTTGGATTATTTTTGTAAGATAATTAACCCTAGTAAAGTTGCTTCTTTATTTATCCTATGAGAAGAACAAGATCATCGAATCGTTGCATGATTCTTGTCGTTTTGTATAGAAGATGCACTAAACCTATAGTTTAGTCTGTTTAATCTCTCTCCAAATCAACCAACACATTTTCATTAGATATGCTATATTGCTGTTACACGAAGAATTCGATAAAAAGATAAGTACAGAAATGGAAACCAATAGCTAGGAGAAAAAATTATGCTGCTTGCCATTTTGCCAAAGGAACTTTAAGCTTGATTCAATTCTCCTCTGCTTTACATGAATCTATAAACAACATAAAACTGGCCCTACCTTTGGGCACCTGCCATTGCTCATCACACTCACGTAATATCAATTACTCAAAATTATTTTTGCAGTTTTATAGATATGAAGATAGTCATATTAATTAGAACGAATGTACTTTTTTTATAATCTGAGTTTGAAACATCCTCTCCATATTTTAGATTAGTTAAAATAATTAATTCTCACACACGGCCCCACACGAACTAAAACAATGTGTTTCCTTTATGCATCCAAGCTTAATTAGCCTTGCCTGTCCACAATTTAGGACAGTTAAATGGATTCTCAACATAAATTCGTTTTTTGACTGGTATTTTTGGAGCTGCAAATAAATTGGAATATAATCCAGAGCTCGATAATCTATTATTCACTGAAGTGAAATGAAAGTGTTCGATATCATTTTCATGGTCCTAGAATGGAGGCATCACAGAACAATTTTGCATGCACATATGCTATATATATATATATATAAATAATTATAAAACTCCATTTATATACATAAGCAAAGAGTTTGAAGGAAACTCATTGGGGAAAAAGTGAAACCAATTTGGCATCTATTCTTATGTCGTAGTGAGTTGCAGATTTAGGCAATCAAAATTTTGCAAGCATGGACCATGCACTGGTTCACATTTTTCAGAAAAAAATAAGACTCGATCCTTGCCTTTGTTTTTGCCTAAGGCATGGTCTGTCCCTTTCCACTCCAATTTGCATGCAGAAAACCCTAACGCATTAATCTATGCCAAGCATTGAACATTGCATATGCCATACTAACATCATAAAACTAGTCTATTTACTCTAGGGAAAATCCCAAGTGACATGACCAAAATTTTTGTTTGGTTGCACATCTTAAGTTAGTGTAACGAGTGCGCACCATATCCATCAATTTATTCATATCTTGACTCTGTCCTCTCACTTGACATATCACACGAGGAGAAACACGTTGGCCTAGTTAATTTTTAGGTGTTTCGTACATGCGATAACATTTGAGGCCTGTTTATTGATGGTGGAAACATGAATAATATATGCATCTTCCAGAGTTTATGATAGTTTATTGTTGTCTGATAATCATTCTTAATTTTGTTTTAGCTTGCATTTCTGTACTTGAGAGTGAAAATCTTAAAATGACATGACCAAACTTGTTTCACATTTTAAGTTGTATATGCATGTGGCCTGCATGGAACGAAGTGTATATGAATTTGTGCCTGTCTCTCTTCTCATCTTACGCAAACGAGGAGAGAAACAAGAAGAAAAGTATATATCTCGTTACAAGTAAGTTTTAAGCGTGTGGCGCTCACTTGCAAACGAAGAAGCTTTGAGTTGGGGACAAGGCGCATTTGAGGAGCCAAGAGAATTAAAAAATATGCTGCTGGTGAAAAGCAGATTGCGACCTTGAAATTTGATGCAACATGTAAATATGGCATTGCATGCCTTCATTTTCATTGATCGTCAGCTTTGAAAGAGAGAGTTTTCCTCAATTAGAACTCCTCAAAGCCAAGGCTAGCTTGAAGAACACTTCAGCAATATCAATGTTCTATCTATCTATCCCCCAACACCAAGATCAGTCTTAAAACAATTTGTATTAACAATCTTTTATAATAGCCAGAGAAGAGGATCTCTGATCTCTCTGATCCTACTAAAAATAATGCAGTCAAGGAAAAAGAGAAACATCTTTGTCTTGAAAGTTAATTTTGTCCCTATCATATCATTGGCCATCCAAGAACATAATTACTTTATGCTAATATTTATAATTTCACCATATCTTAACCCATAATTGCAGAATATATCTCTTCACTGTCACAAAACCACTATAAATACACAATGCCATCATGTACATTGGCCTCACACACCTCTCTTTGCCTAGCCAACCTTCTCCTTCTCAACAAACTTCATTTCTTCACAAACCCTTTCTTCGTGTTGATTCGATATTGGGTTAGGATCGGGTAATCTGCATCCTGAGGTTTAGAATCAGCACTTATTTTGCTGCATCTGATCCTTGGGATGCGGATTACCTCATCCTTGCTTCCAGTGCAAGACTTTGTTAGTTATTAACCTCGATCATCACATGTTTTGTTTATGTTTGTATTGTTTCCTGTTTGCATTTTCAGATCATGTCCCTCACATTGCTCAGGAGATTCGAAAAATCTGTCATTTGCCAGGTAAGCTAGCATATATTTCTGTATAGTAATCAACTTACTTCACAATAGCTAGATCAACAGTAATATCTGATGAACATAATAGAGCATGCACGCTCTCTTTTAGATCCTGAAATTAAGTTGATGTCCAGTAAAATTGCAGCATCCTTGAAGGCTATAAATTCAATCCACGGACGAAGAAATTGGTCATAAGTTGATCTGGTTTTCGAATCATCCAGAAGCATGGATTTTTTCTCTTCGATTGCAGATTCAGAAGGAGTTGGATATATGAAAGAGTTCATGACAAATCATATATAAGTAGCATCTGTCACTGTCAAGAACAAAGTTATATGACATGGATGGCATCAAACATGCTTGGAATTGTTTTATCTGGTACTGTAAAGGAATCGTAGAAGAACAATCTTTAAGAATCAGATTTCTGTTCAGCTAACAAGATGAAATGAAGAATATTCCTGATTCTTGTTATATGTATCTCCAAAGAAATTTCAGTTTGGGGTTTATTTCAACTTAATTAGCTAGCTTGCTGGATCTTCTGGCCCATTTCATGTCTTACTGCACCTTGTTTTTGTGTCGCACTCTTTTGCCTTCTTGTTATATAAAGATTTGCACCCATAAATTGAATAGAAGAAACAGAACAAGCAATTGACATTGTTGATTTCGATCACAAGTAGTTGCTGTTCTTGTTGTCTTGGATTTGGATCTGCTCCTCCTGCACTCCAATCGCTTCTTCTCTGGTTTAAGTAGTGTCTTTGCAGCCTTTGAATATCAGAAACTCCACCTTCTCCACGGAAGAAATTGAAACTTCGACACAAATGTGTGATGCAGGATCCAAAGTTTTTGCCCACCACACGTGCCACTCAGGTCCGTAAGCTTCATCCAGTTTCTGCTCACAACAGTGAACTTCCATAAGCTAAGACATCACATACATTATCTTATGCAAACTCAAGAACAACCATTCAAGAATTCAAAGAAAATGCAGCAGATAAGACAGTATTTAAAAAAGAAAAAAAGAAAAATCCAAGTCCGTAAGTGTGATACAAACTTACAGTCCAGGGTGTTATAAGGGTCTTTTTACTGTAATGTCTCAAAGTGAAATTTTGTATGGTTAATGTCATTTTGCAGTTAATTTTCTCTGATAAGATGTGAACTTAATTTATATTTAATGACATATTGTATATGTCAATAACAAAACGTATTGACATGTTATAGCGTGAACTTATAACTAAGCATGGCATAGATGTGATTGTTTGCATGTTCATCATAAAGCTAGATAGCCTAGGATCCTGTAAGGGCACCTTATTCACCATGGAAGATATGAATTATTGCTACATTATTATATATGGATACAAACTCTGTTATTAACAAAAGAAAAAAAAAAGCGAACGCTAAGCAGGCTCAAAGTTTGTCAAACCAAATGAACTTAGAATACATCTTGAAAAGAGCATAAACTATCGATATATTATTGACAATATCAACTAATAATTCGACTTTAACAAAGAATGGATATATCTTTTCCAAATAAACTGGAATACATTAAACCGGACATTTGGGAAAGTGCATTTTGCAGACAGAAAGTAGAATATATGCCTTTTGTGTTCAAAGATGAGATTCAACCTAAAGAACAATCCAATACCCTATTCCCCCTTCCCCCTTCCCCCTTCTCCATACAAACCAGAAACAAATAGAAAAAAGAATGGCAAACCAAACCTATAGAGCTGGAGCCTAAACCTATTTTTTTAATAACTATTAATTAATTAGGGATGGTTGTGTTAATTAAAAGATTAAGCTTTTGCTCCAGGCACCTGACAGAAAGCAAGTTAAAACATGCTAATTGAACCCCAAAGTGGTAGCTGAGATCGGCTGCTTTGGTAATATTATCCAAAATGTCATTAATTAAATTAGTGGTTTGAAGCTTCCTTTGGGAATGATCACTCCCACCAATCTCCATGCCTAGCTGCAAAGAAATGCTTCTCCTCCTCCCCCCTGTTAAATTGCTTTTACAAAAGCACTTTTTTTAATCACATAATTAGCTCTGTCGTTTGGTGACATAATTAAACCAGCAGACAAAAAAGATTGTGATGACAAGTGAACAATCCATAATATAACAATTAAACCAAGTGAAGAATATTATAGTTTTCTTGAATTAATTAATGGCCTGTTTGATGTAGTGGGCAATGGATCGAGAGTACGAAACTTCATGTAGGTGGCATGGCTCTGCATGCCATCTGCCATGTTTGTTTCTCGCACCACAGCTTTTCCTATCAGCAAGTTTCCTTCCAGCATCTTGCTGAGAAAGTGCTTTTGTTTTTGCACCCGAAATACATCTTTGAATTACAAAATTCTTTGTACCAAGAAAATGAAGAAATAAGGAGAGAGGTAGGTGGTGGATCATGGAAGAGTCGTCTATGTGAGTATACTTCAGCATGCGTTGTAGAATAGTTACAAAGTACAAATGGTAGAATGGTAGGCTGCCTTCTTATTTGGTTCATTCTTTGTAGCTAGAGTTTCGAAGTGATATTTCGCTTCAATTCTTTGTAGGGGGAATGTGTCAAATGCATCTCAGCCATTCATATCAAATGCATCTCAGCCATTCATATCAAATGCATCTCAGTCATTCATATCAAATGCATATGTATCAAATGTATCTCAGCCATTCATATGTGATATGTATCAAATGTATCTCAGCCATTCATATGTGATCTCACAAATTAAAATACCTAAATGATATGTGCACTTCTTTAGGTTATGATTCCAAGAAACAAAACTAGTGATGCGTACATCTTTAACATTTGGAATCCCCAAAACTTAAAAAGTTCACTAATATTATAACACAGATATTTAAGATCCCATGAAAGAAGTCAAAGCTTGAGAATGCAGATGCACAAACATGGTAGGACTTCATTACATAAAAGTACCATCAACTTAAGTAGCAGCTTTACATGAAATCAGTTTCTTGTAATAATACACTTGACTAGGTCTAGAATACGAAAGTAGTCATAGAAAAGCGACGATTCCTTACCCTCTAGTCCATCTCGATGATGCCTGTTGCTGCCTGCAAGATTGTTGCAGGGACTCCCACCAATTATAAGATCAAAACCGCCAAACTCAGTCATTAACTCCTCGAGGCGGTCACCATTGAGTTGCTGTACATCATCAAGGTGAACCAACTTCCCCTTTTGATTTGTCTGCTCCCACCAACTGCTCACAACGTTTCTGTTTACTTCGTTGATCTCTACCGACACAACGTTTTTTATAGGGATACCTAGCCGGTGTAGAGCTACTTCTGCCCCGCCAATCCCAGAGAAGAGAGAGAGGAGGTTGAGGCCACTTGGATACATCTCTTTCAAAACTGACAGATGGTATGCTACTGTGTCAATCTGACAAACAGAATATTTTAGTGTGATAATCTACTGGGGAAATTTTGTTTGAAAAAACTTGCAATAGAGTTCAGTTATGAGCAGTGGCATTAAAAGAAATTCATGCTTCTTTACACATTAAAAAGAAAAATGAACAAACAAACACACAACAAACTTTTCGAAATGTTCAGGATTTATCAGTATATATGGATCACTGCATCAAACATTGCAAAAGGAATTTGACAGATATTAAACTTCAAGGAAAGGTAGACAGTATTCAATTACCTGGAATGAATTTCCAAGGGATTTGTATCTGTCAGTCCTGCTGATTCCCCTTGTGTGGTTCTTAGGGAACCCCAAGAGCATTTCTACTTCATCTGGCTCAAGTGGGGCGACCTTGTTTCGTCCCACCCACACCAGATTCCACTTGCGGCATTCCTCAAGGACATACTTCTGGACTCTCAGTGGCGGTTCACCATCACATTTCTCAAGAGCCTTCCTAATCCTCTCTGTTAGTTTTGCACTTGCAATGCAAGTTTGCAAGCAATTCAGCTTTGTCCGTTCATCCCAAGAAGGCCACCATTTCCTTGTCAAGGGCAATGCCTTGTCTATGGTGGCTGGTGGAAGAGGCATGAGAGGATATCTATTTGCAATAGGAAGATTGTGCACATAACCTCTTTTCCTTGCAGCAGCACAGAAATATTTTGAGTCGACAAACTCCGGTTGCACATCGTATAGGAAGCGGGAAATAGTGGTCCAAACCCCTTTAGGAGCAAGAGCAACATTCTCATAGTAAAAATATGGAGGCCCTACAGCGGCCTCTGGAATATTTCTATGTGTTTTCAAGTATGGTTCATTTGGAATGCTAAACCCAACCATTGGATTTGGGAGATGCACTATCTCATCATCTTCACTTAGGGTCTGATTTCTAAGCCGCATCTTCCTTTTCCTTTTCAGCATATCAAACTCAAGAATTTTTCTCTTGCATGCAAGGTTTAATCTAGGCTGTAGAAGTAGAACCAGTCATCACAATCTACTGAACGCGGCATGAAAAGATCACACTGATTATGTAAATAACTTAAACTATTATAATATTCTATAGCACCAGATACCTTCACTTCAAGAGGAAAATTAGGATCTTCTGCCCTTGCCATTTGAGCAGCACATATAAAATCAGTCAACTCAGCAACTGTGGCGTCAAGACCTGCAATGTTTGATGGCAGAAAATCGGGCCAATGAAGGAGAAATGGGTAATTACAATACTATTAGAATTGAAAAGGAGACTGAGGAAGGGTGGTTTTATCAAAGTGACTGAACTAGCAGAAAGTGGTTTACAACCCAGAAGCCTAATCCACCAGGTAAACCCGCTTGAATCAATTAAACAGGGAGGATGGGAAGGAGTTTTTTTTATCACCAAATCACCAGCTATTCAATGTTATCCAATTTGTTCTCCTGATTATGCATTTGTGAGCACATGATTTTGATCCTGATTCCTGACTACCACAAAGAAAGCAATACTTTTCTAAAAGATTTAAGATGAGATGTGAGACCCTAAATGAACTTGCTTTATCTATACTTCTGGAGTTTTGTTTGGTGGTAAAGTTATTCCTAAGGTAGATAAGTAGCAGTTTACAGGATACAACAGCATCATCCAAAAAGAATCAAAGAGAAAGTAACTAACTGGACATGTACACAGGAAAATTGCTCAAGCAGTACAAAATCGAACATTATGCATAGAGAAAACTAAAGTTATACCGCATCTTTCTATTGCAATTGTAGCCTCTTCAACTGTGTACCCCATTTTGGCCAAGGACAAGATTTTTTTCTCTTTCTCAGATGGATTAATGATCTCCTGCAAAACAGTAAGATTAATTCCTGTTAAATACACACATGAACCTACAGGCAAAATGCATGTGTCATGAACCACTAGCTCATGTACATTGGCATATAAACTTAGAAAATAGTGTTGACACAAGTATTAAGTATATCATATTTTTGTTGTTGGGAGGATTGCAGAAAACATGAAAAGTACAAAGCTAAACAAACTGGGAAAATGCTACGCACTCTTTCTAAAAGAGATAAGTGTTCCGTATAACAAGCAGCCTACCAGTGAGGGAAATATATACCTCGCTATCAGACCAACTATCCAAATCTGAAAAATCATCCAGATAGCTCTCTTCATAATCTGAAGAAAAGTCAGAGTAAACTTGTTCTTGAGGAGAATGCTGCTGTTCTTGAGGAGAGTGCTGCTCTTCTTCAAGGGAGTGCTGCTGTTCTTCAGGAGAATGCTCAAGAGCCTAGAAAAAGTATTATCATGAAAACAGACGGATCTAGGTTATTTGTTTTCTTAATATGTTTGGAAGAATTTATGTCCGTCAAATGTGTGAAACTCAGACCCAAGATACCTGTGACCCATCCACCTTGCAATAAACATTTAAAATGCGTGTTTTTATTACATCGATTAATTAATGATCCAGGGTAGACATTTAGTTATGCATTCACAGATAAAGTATATTGAACATGGAAATGTGTTGCAGATGGCTAGAGCTGGAAGACATTTACAAGGGAAAAAAGGAATTATTATGGCTCTTACGATTTTTTTTGCTTTTCTATTTCCCTAATTACTTTCCTTTGACTTTAAAATCAGGTAACAAAGATGGAAAAATAGGCAATATGCAGGAAATTAGCAAGAGCTATGCATCCATGTCGTGAATAAGAATATTACAATGGATGACATGTGGACACCAATGAGTGTTAAGATATGTGAAAGTAGGCTTAGCTGGTATAGACATGTAAAATTATAAAAGAAGACCACCAGATAAACCTGTGATCCAAAGAAGACTAGCTAAAGTAGACAACATCCAAAAGTTGTTGTAGTTACAAAATTAAAAAAAATAATAATGATCATGCTCACTAAATTAATCCAGCCTTATATCCGATAAATAGCAAACGGACATGTAAATATAGATTAGTACTAAATGCAAGTTCTGTTCTGCATAAACCAAAAGTTTATAACACATATTAAGACTAGACACAACCAAGCTCACATGCTAAATTATCTATATCGCCAAGAATGAATATCCAAAGCAGCTCTGGAAAATGAAGAAGTATTGACTCACTGAATATGTGAGGAGGGTTTCCAGAATTGAATCTGTATCTTCCTCTCCTGGATATTCAATCAAAGAATTGTTATATAGGGTTATAATTGCAGCATTCAAGGTGAATACTCTTGGTGGAATATATGATACAGCGCTCTTACCATGTTCCTGGATTGCTTTGGCAGCCATTTTGGCAGAAAATCCCATTCCAACAAAATGATCAAGAATTTTGGAGTTCGAAGAACCAGGAGATGAGCTTGCCTTTATGAAGAAAAGGATTTGGCATGTCAACCCTGTAATATAGATTTGATATCTCCGGGCATATTAAATTTTAAAGAAATGACGCAAAACATTTACCTGCCGAGAAGGCACAATGGCTTCACCAGGAACTGTCAAACTTGAAGAAGAAGAAGATAAAGTGTAGTTCTCAATTTCCAGCTCATCTTCTGTATTCCAGTCGATGTCAGTTCCATCTTCACCAGAAACATTTCCAACCTACACAAATTAGTACAGTCAAAATGAAATCAATGAGGGACTAATGAATTGAGTGAATACGAAAATTAGATAGAAAACTAGTACCATTTCTCTATCAGCTACTTTGGCCCACGCAGAGGTTTCCAATCTGCCCAAGTAACACATAGGAGGAATAAGTGCTAAAGAAATGCAAAGTTTCAAAAATACAAGAATATATATTTAACTCCTACAATTGCATACGAGGCTATACAACAGATGATCGGGATTATATATTCACAACTATTATGTAAGATATTTGTAATACAGCACATTACATGAACAAGTAAGATCAAATAATGTCAGTTGTTGAGCCATAAGAAAATTAAGACTATTTGACTGGGCCTATTTTGACGATAGCCAGATTGAAGAAGCAGGGCTTACATGGATGCTAAGCAATAATTGTGCCAAATAAACCCAGCTGTGGAGTCACCCCAAGAAGTATTGCTGAGGAGATTTTTATTAAGTAGCATAGTGTTAATGCAGGAAACAAAGAAAAAAACATTACATTAATAGTTGTTAGATAAAAAAAATTCTCATATTAATATCTAACTTGGAAAAGCTGTATGTAACGAAAAAACAGGCCAAAGTTGTAGCGTGTGAGTTCATGGGTTTCCTTGACTATCACAGGAAAGCAGAGTTTTATGATTCATTAGAAACCCCATATATTTAAATTTAAAATCTATCTATCTGGTCATTGTATGTTACGCCCGAATCACTTTGAACTATGTGCATTAGATAGTTCATAACTGAAATTAAAAGTACCCGAACCTTCTACACTGTCCTCCTATCTGTTAAGATTCTAAATGATAATTTCTCAAACTTCCTGATAGCATCCACTATTAGGAAGCTTACATCTTATCAACAATAGATAATCAAATCTTCAAATATCAGCAGCAATGCATGAAGCTACGAATTATCTCTCAAGCGTGTTTGAACATGTCTGAGTTGGGATACTAGTCATCTTAAAAAAATAAAATTGGCATGTTGAGTTTGGTTTAGAGTAGCCTCGTACTTGACATGAACAAACCATGACCTACCAACAACCTGACAATATTCAATTGCCACTGTAATTCCAACAATGCTCACTTTAATATATCGAAGAAACTTAACTTCTAAGAGTATAACCTCCATAAACTCACAAGTTTGGAAAATTCCATTTTGCACATTTTTCATATATCCTTTGGACAATAAACGTCCAAACCTTTTGGATTTCAATATGAGCTGTACCACCATACTTGATTTATGAAAGACACCATAGTCTCACCTTAAATGGCATCCATGAAACCCTAACCGCCCTAATTCGTCACTATCAAACACACTAGGAAACAATATCTACTCCATGGTACACTCGGAAACAATCTCTACTCCATGGTAATGTAAAATGGAAACCCACATTTTTCACTGAGACAACTAAGAAAACTGAGGAAAAACAACATTTGACAATTTCTCTTGGCCTCAAATAATGAAAGAACTAAAACAATGAAAATCTAAAACCATTTTTCTTTCGTCGGAAAACATTGGAAAAATGTATGAACCATTCACATAAACATTATAGAAAAACCTAATCAACAATAAACAAGATGAGAACGTAAATTACCTACAACTTACAACGGAATTAAGAAAGAGGATGTAGCTATACAACTGCAATTAAGAAAAATGCAGAAATTTTACCTCCACGAGCTGAAAATGCAGAGACTATGATCCTGAAGCTCTCCTTGTTAATATCGGAAATGCACCTCCCCCTCCGTAAAAACTTCCCTCTTGGTGTGGCTTTGTACGGCGGATATGAAGAGAGCTCCGCCGTTGAAAAGAGAAACGAGCGAGGAGATCTGCAAGGAAAACAAGGGCTAGCCACAGAGAATCCTGGATGAGAGAGAAAGTCTTCGGTCCAGAGAGAGAGGCTGCAGCTGAAGAACTCAGAGAAGGAACATGGTGGTGCGCTTAGAAAACACACAACGACACGGCTGATGTGAGAAGGCGTTGATATACTCGCGCAGTTAATCGGCGGTTAACTCCTTGTCGCTGTTAAAGTTGCAATAAATTAGTTCGAGAAATCAATTTTCTCGAATCTTTTGGGTGTGCGAATAATATTTCTCTTTTATTCATAATATATTTTATATTTTTAGAATAGATAACAACAGCAAAAGTGGGGTCAGTTAATGGAAGCTCCATCTTTTGCTTGGTTGGGTGAGGTGGTAGATGTGGTGCAATGAGCAAGTAAGTGATTTTCATACTCTCGAGATTCTTATTCAGTTCTTTAGTGGAAGGTGACATATGCAAGAATAAAAAATAATAATGGCATATTTATTTCTTTAAAATAATTAAAATTTATGTCTAAATATATATTTTTAATATGCTTATGTAAACATACGTAATAAAAAATATGTAATATATAAAATAAAATTTTTAATTCATATGTGGCATATTCAGTTAAGTAAAAATTTAATTTATATCAAATTAATATCATGATTTATTTTTTCATTCTTCGTCATATCAAATATGACCTTTAAATTAAAAAAACTAGAAATATAAACTTGAGGACTTGAGCCTTGTATACAAATGGGCCTCTATGAGGCCTGCCATTATGGGCTAGGCTAGGCCCAAGTAGTTGTGTCGACCACACAAACGCATCCCGAGCCCAACGTATCTCACCCTTTCATTTTTGAGAAGCAATCAAACATTATATAGACTACTAATGAATTTAATTTAATTTCCTAGCTGGTCATTCGAAGAATCAGAGCCATTGAAGACTAGCAAAAAAGTTCATACAAATACAATCTGAATAAAAGAAAAATTAGTATCCAAAGAACGAAGAAAATAAGTGGAAATTAATGATCTGAGAATTCATCCATTAATTGCTGATCGCCAATGTACAATTGGTATTAGCTGGAATTGCTAACTTTGATAATTACCATTTACCAACCCTGATATCTATGATTCTAAATCCCCTTTTGAAGAAACGAAGAATTTCACTTCCAAGAGAATTCAAAATCCGGACAATGATATTCCCAAATCTAACATGGATTTTTCTCATTCAATGGATTCCCAGAAGGAAAATTAACAGAGATAACCATAATTAAATAAAAATGCTATCTTGAATTTTGAACTAAGTCGCTTCAAAAAAAAAAAAAAATCATTGAACTGAGTCATGAGTGCCTGGACCTGAGCAAGAAGACACAGAGTTCTTGACCGGGGCACTGATCCGGGTTAATCAAATGAAACGACTCCGAGTCAGCACTCCCCACCACATGCTCGTAATTCGCCCTCATGTACATCACCTCCTGACCCGAATCCGACTCTGTCCCGAACCCGAGCCCCGGCGGCATTACCCCTGCTCCGACCGTTGTTGACTGCATTGTCTTCAGCATCAATTTCACTTTGTCGTTGGCTTTTCTTTTGGCTGCGAAGCCGAGTTTGCGGCTGTTGCAGTGGACTGTCCAGGCCGGGATGGACCGGAGCGGGCACGTGGCTAGCTGGGACCGCTCCGATTCGTCGCACTCGAGGGTCAAACGGACGAGTCCGAATCGCATCTCGTTGACGAACTGGTGGGTGGAGATAGAGAGCTCGAGGAGGAGGGTGGGTTTGGTGGAGAGGCGGTCGTGCTGGACGCAAAACCAAACATGGCCGCGGCGGTGGCCGAAGATGGTGCCGATGACCATGGATTTCGAGGGGCGAGGCTGCTGGACCGGAATTGATAAAACGGAGTCGTTTTGGATTGTGGGCGAAGAAGATTGAGAATCTTGGTCTTGGGTTTTGGCACGGGTGGTGTCAGTGCTGCCTTCGAGATCGTCGCGTAAGGAAGTGCTCAGGCGTTTCTTGGTGGTGGTAGCGGTGTAGTTGGCTGTGTTTTTGGTTGGGGAGAAGCAGGGGAGGAGAAATCGACGGAGGCCATCGATCTTGGTCATGGTTTGGTTGATTTATTGAGATTGGGGATTAGGGATTAGGGTTTCGACTTCCAATGTTGAAAGGTTCAATCTTGGGGTGAGGATTTGTAGGAAAAGGACCTTTTTTTTATTTTCGGTCTCTGTGAGAAGTTGGGAACTCTGCTTTCGTACTCTGAATGCACAGAGCTTTTATAAACAGAGACTGCGCGGGAATTATCAAAAAGTGTATAGCCGTTACACAAATGCGTCTTCTATTAGCCGGTGAGAGGCCTGAAGAAATGCGACACGTGGCCTAGCCTATTGCCTGGCCTCGACGCCCCGTGTGAAAAGTTTCAAATTCTTTAGAATGTAATCAGTTAATAAAGAAATTTCGCATCATAAATTTATGGAATTTACATGTGTATTGGTAAAATTATTAAACGTTAATGAGGAAGCCCAAATATCAATCCCATTATCCTGGAAAAAAATCTATATCAATCCATTATATGATCCTCTTTGTTTATTCAATCCTATGATTGTTCTTTCGAATCTAAAATTTATTAGTTCTCTAGATTTTAATGATTATTAAATGAATAGTTTTGTGAATTTCCGTGTTTTTTTTCCATACAAATTCGATCTTTGTTTTTTTGTTCAACATGTAGCTAATCTAATCTTTTGCCGATTTTTTGAATATTTAAAAATAATTTCTTGTGAGCAATTTTAGCATGTTATTCAATCATGACATTATTCTTTATTATAACACGTCAATTACAACATTTTATAGCGATTCTCAAATATTAAGAAATAATAATCAAGAACTTAACTTCATGTAAGAAAATAGTTCTAAAACTAGGCAATATCAGTCATCAACTAAGCTATATTCCTTTTTTCAGTATCTATGATGTCAGGTGGATTTCGGCACGTCTGACAACTGCATCAAACAGATAATGGCCCGCAAAAAAATGGAAATACACGGAATTGATGACGCCCAAGGCAGCTATGGTGTAGTAGTAGTAGTAGTAATCAAGTCTGTTCTTGTTAAGGTCATTGCCACCCAACCATGAAGAGTTGCCATTCAAGGCACTCAAATGTTTCACACTGTTAACCATAAAGGTGGTTAAATAGCTTGCAGCAGATAAGCTGAGAAAGAACACTGCCCCAGCGAAAGTCCTCATGCTTTTATCATACCCGATAATGCGAATGGGGCACAAGCAATGCAACAGAAATAGGAGATTCGAATGCCTTGTGGTCCAAGGCAGACTCCCGACGCTTCATCTCAGTAATTCCAGCCACCAGCATGCACAAAATTGACATCACAATCCCAATCTTAAATCTTTTCTGCACTAGCTAGCCTTCCTCCATTTTCATCATTGCCTTTTTTCTGCATTTGAGGAATGAAGATGCTCTCGTATATGATGATCCATACCAAAAGAGCAATCATTGAAATTAAACCAATCTAGGCTGGCGGCATTTGGACTTTGGATCCAATCGATTTGTTCATCTGAATGGCTTGAAAGATCCCGAATGAGTTCATATGTTGCATGCCTATGAAACAAAAAACTCCAGTTAGACCCGAGCCTGATAAGCCTAACTCGGCCCGCTCATATAAACTTTACCCGTAAGCCCGAACATATAGCCCAAATAACCTAAAAGCACTAAACACACCCAAACACATTTTTTATAATAGCCCAGCCCGCCCATGTTGTTCTTATTGGTTCAATGGGAGACATTGAAACATTAAAAAAATTTATTGTTGGATTGGTGAAATGTTGTTTATCAATGTGATATTAAGCATTGTCTTGTAGTAAACGATGAGGCTGGTGATGGTTTGAAGATCGCCTTTGTTTTATTCCTACTCGGTAGGTATATTTCTTTTCCCGTCTTTAGCAATGCATATGAATTGGAAATGGTTGCAATCAGTAAGTAATGTGAGAGGCATAAAATCTGAAAAACTGGGTGATGTTTAAACTTGCAGTATGCCAATGGGTGTTTGTTATTTATAGAATTATTTATTTTGATGCTATTTTACAGGAAAATTAATGAATCATTAATTAATGAAAATTAATTAACAGTCATTGTTGCATATAGTGATGCTAATGCAGGAAAATTAATGAAATTAAAAAAAAAAGGCGGGCTTCGAAATGTTAAAGTTTTGGTTAAATATGAGAGTTTAAAACATGGAGGGAAGCATATTAATTTACCTAAAACTAAGTAGAGTTAAAAAGGTCCAAAAACATAGTTGAAATTTGCATACGCATGCGATACAATTTAAAAGTTATTAATTTACCTATATTCTCTAGATGGTGGATTAATTTAAAGACATATGTAAGAATATACTGTATGTTGAGCATGTAAGTATGTATATGGGGTGTTGTTTGGAGCTTTTGAGTTATGGTGAAGATTGCCACAAAGCATTGACAAATGAAGCTCTTGTTGAAGCTCCTTCGAAAGTGAACAAATCAAAAGCTTTGGAAATTAGTAAACAACAATGGAAACTTTGTTATGATTGGGCTGAGTCACTATATCGAGGTGGTTGGAAGGGGAAAGGGAGGGGGGGGGGGGGGGGGGGGGGGGGGGGGGGGGTGGGCGGCCGGTATGAATAATCTAATCCATCCATAAAATTAGAATATTTAAAACTAAATAAGTTCTAATTATTTTTATTTTCATGATCGGGAGAATTATGATTATAAATACAATTTTATACCAAACATGTTGATGGTGGCTTTTGTTACAGTATGATTTTTTTTTTATTTGATCATCAAATCACAAAAAATTAAATAACGTAAGTTCTCTTTTACCCAAGAAAAAAAGTAATTTAAGTTTTTTTTTTGTCAGAACCATTTGGCTTTCATAATAAGGCCAAATTTATTGGTTGAGATTTGAGTCTAGTTATATTTATATGAGTTGGCTAAAAATAACGAATTATTTCATAATTCGTGTATTAACACCCTTGGTCAGAACCATTTTGCAATCCCTCAGCAAGAGATTACCTTGCAACAACAGCTTTTTCATCGCCAATGTTAGCAACAAACACCTAGAAACATCAAGCAACGTTCAATAAGGTTACAAATGCCATTAGCTTGTCTCAAGGACACCCATGTCATTCCATTTGGAAAAAAAAAAAATTTAACTATCATCAAGTACTCTTCAAGAGGAAACCTTAAATTGCGTTTTTTTCTCAATATCTCAAGCAGTATTTTATCTAAAGATGATGTAAACTGATGAGGTAAGTAAAAAGAAATTGAAAATTGCATCCTTAAGTGATTGCAAATACTGTCCAAGCATGAAACTAAGAGATATTAAATGCTTCATGATACATCTATACAGAACACAACTTATCAATGCCCTTAATTTTTGTATCTCGAAATTCAATTATTTATTTAGTACGTACAATTTTTCCTAATATCACACAGCTGTGGCATCATCCCGCAATCCTCCTTATGAAAATTTAAAATCGATGCACCATGTAAATATTAAGGAAACATTCATCAAAAAAATGGATTTCTAGGTAGATATGCTTACAAAAAAAAATGGCAGATTGAAAAAAGAAAAGAATAGAAAAATAACTATTTGAGATGCAATCCTTCTAGTGCTCAAATCAAGGTAAAAGAAAGTTCAAATCCAAAATAAAGATGTGAGATTACATCTATACCTACGACACTCACATGAAGAAGAGATTCGTTGGTTTTCCAAAAACCTAAATTAGCGAAAATAATTCCACAGTTGGACGAAATCACTATATGGATGCTTTTACATTCAACTACAACCTAAGGGTGTCAAATTTTTGTGTTGATGCCAAAATATCAACACACAGAGAAGGTTTAGAATTTAAAACCTTTTAGCATGCCAGAAGAAGGTATGAAGTCTACAACAGTAAACACTAACGGATTAGCTAAAGGTAGAATAAAAAATGTACAAAAATATAATTGAAATTTGCAAACGCACGCGATACAATGTAAAGGTTATTAATTTACCTATATTTTCTAGATGGTGGATTTTTTTATGTTTAGACGGATGAGTGATAGTTAATTCCTTCAAAATCAAGAAAAAGCATATTGTTTTTAGTATAGGATGTTCATCCTACTAAGAATCATGGAGTTAATTTTTATCCATTTTCCATATCTTGTAGTTCTTCTAGTAGGATTTTACCAACTTTTTTTTTTCCTTAATTTTGTTTTGGAGTTGATAATTTCATTTGAATAATCTTTTAATCTATAAATTCATCAATATCGATGTGAATAAATTACTTTAATGTCTAATTAGTAACGAGTTATAATGCATGCCAAAATAGTTTACAAATTGAAAATTCATCTTAAATGAACTCGTTTTAGCCTTATAAATACACGTTTTCTTGATTCTTCATAACAACAACTCAAGAATTACTTTTAGTATTCAAAAGGATATTAATAATACTATTCTAAAAAAAATATGGCAATTAGGTTGAACATCGATCCAAATACTAACATTACATTAATTTTGATGTTCACCATAATGATTGCCGTCTCATCAGCAATTGCAACCTTGAGGCTTTCGCCAACAACACTTGCAACCTCCAATATATCTCCATTGCAAGATTGTGTCGGGCGATACGTAAGAATATATTGCATGGTGAGCATGTAAGTATGTATATGGGGTGTTGTTTGGAGCTTTTGAGTTCTGGTGAAGATTGCCACAAAGCATTGAAAAATGAAGCTCTTGCTGAAGCTTCTTCGAAAGTGAACAAATCAAAGGCTTTGGAAATTAGTAAACAACAATGGAAACTTTGTTATGATTGGGTTGAGTCACTATATCGAGGTGGGTTGGGGGGGGGGGGGGGGGGTATGAATAATCTGATCCATCCATAAAATTAGAATATTTACAACTAAATAAGTTATAATTATTTTTATTTTCATGATCGGGAGAATTATGATTATATATACAATGAAAACAATACAATTTTATCCCAAACATGTTGGTGGTGGCTTTTGTTACAGTATGATTTTTTTTATTTGATCATCAAATCACGAAAATTAAATAACGTAAGTTCTCTTTTACCCAAGAACAAAAGTAATTTAAGTTTTTTTTTGTCATCAAATCATATATACATCCATATCTGAAGTAGTATACATTTGGCTTTCTTAATAAGGCCAAATTTATTGGTTGAAATTTGAGTCTAGTTATATTTATATGAGTTGGCTAAAAATAACGAATTATGAAATTAACATCCTTGGTCAGAACCATTTTGCAATCCCTCATCAAGAGATTACCTTGCAACAACAACTTTTTTATCGCCAATGTTAGCAACAAACACCTAGAAACATCAAGCAACGTTCAATAAGGTTACAAATGCCATTAGCTTGTCTCAAGGACACCCCTGTCATTCCATTTGGGAAAAAAAAAATTAACCATCATCAAGTACTCTTCAAGAGGAAACCTTAAATTGCGTTTTTTCTCAATATCTCAAGCAGTATTTTATCTAATGATGATGTAAACTGATGAGGTAAGTAAAAAGAATTGAAAATTGCATCCTTAAGTGATTGTAAATACTGTCCAAGCATGAAACTAAGGGATATTAAATGCTTCATGATGCATCTATACAGAACACAACTTATCAATGCCCTTAATTTTTGTACCTCGAAATTCAATTATTTATTTAGTACGTACAATTTTTCCTAATATCCAAACACACACAATTGTGGCATCATCCTGCAATCCTCCTTATGACAATTTAAAATCGATGCACCATGTAAATATTAAGAAAACATTCATCCAAAAAATGGTTTCTAGGTAGATATGCTTACAAAAAAAATGGCAGATTGAAAAAGAAAAGAAAAGATAAATAATTATTTGAGATGTAATCCTTCTAGTGCTCAAATCAAGGCAAAAGAAAGTTCAAATCCGAAATAAAGATGTGAGATTAGATCTATACCTACGACACTGACAGGTCCCATCCCAATCCCCCCGGGATTAACGCGGGATGACCCTACTCCCGGTTACTGTTCATTGGTACTGTGCTGAACCGGTGTGACCGGTTCAGCAGTTTTCCTCCTCCATTTCGGTCCGATTTCAACCCCAATTAATCCTATAATTCCTATTTCTTCATTCCCTATCAATTCCAATCATTAAAACAACCTAAAAACACCTAAAACTCATGGTTTAATCTTTGAACCATACGGTTCAAACTTCCCAAAACTTTCCCATGGCTGCACAGCCGTCCTAAGCTTCCTAAAACCTTCCTAATGACTTCCTAGAAACCTAATGGACTCATTAAAACCATAAAAACGACCCATAACAATAAAAATGGAAATTGGATCAAAAATGGGCTAACCGTGAACCCTCTCGGGTTTCTCCTCCTCTCGCCACCGTGGACGGTGGTTCTGGCCAGCCACCACTTCCTTCTGTCCTCCCTTTCATCTCTAGTCTCAGTCATGATCATTGGGTAAAGGTTGAATGGGTTTTGGGTTGCACAAAGATGGAGAGAAATGGTGAGATCGGGTATTTGAGTTTGAATGAGGAAAATGGTCGATGCATGAATCAATATAGGTGGCCTGTGGATGGGTGACACTTGTCACTCATCCATAGGGCAGGGATTAAATATATGGGCCCACTAGAGTCCAAAAGTTAGGTCGTTTCATAATTCGTGCAATAGTGCACTTGAACTTCCGTGAACCGTAACTTCGTCGTCGAACGTCCAAATTCGACGTGCCGCCTGTCTATGGATTTGTATCGTCCCAATCTACGTAATAGTCCTTGGCCCTCGGCCATCGGACATCCCGGTCAAAAAGTCAAATATTTGCTCCTTTTAACCATAATTACCAAAATGCCCATAAACTTCCGAACGTCATAACTTCCTCCACGAACGTCGGAATTGAACGTGCCACCTGCCTATGAACTCGGGACGTCCTAAGCTACGTCGTGGTCATCGGTCAAAGTCCATTTGACCGCCCGAACAAAAAGTCAACATTTTGCCCTCGCCTAGGGTCAAAATGGTCATTTTGCATCGTTCGTCCGATTTCGCCCTACTAATCACCGATTAACCTCACTAATCGTGATTAGTCACTAATCTAATCTACGAATTTGGGACGGGTCGTTACAGACACTCTCTTGAAGAAGAGATTCGTTGGTTTTCCGGAAACCTAAATTAGCGAAAAATAATTCCACAGTTGGATGAAATCACTATATGCATGCTTTTACATTCAACTGCAACCTAAGGGTGTCAAATTTTTTTTGTGTTGATGCCAAAATATCAACACACAGAGAAGGTTTAGAATTTAAAACCTTTTACCATGCCAGAAGAAGGTATGAAATCTACAATAGTAAAGACTAAGGGATTAGCTAAAAGTAGAGTTAAAAATGTACAAAAATATAATTGAAATTTGCATACGCATGCGATACAATGTAAAGGTTATTAATTTACCTATATTCTCTAGACGGTAGATTTTTTTATGTTTGGACGGATGAGTGATAGTTAATTC
This sequence comes from Prinsepia uniflora, assembly GCA_032719365.1. Lineage (NCBI taxonomy): Eukaryota > Viridiplantae > Streptophyta > Magnoliopsida > Rosales > Rosaceae > Prinsepia > Prinsepia uniflora. The sequence goes on from CM064862.1 coordinate 85,092,640, forward strand.
CATCACAATCAAGAAATAGCATATTGTTTTTAGTATAGGATGTTCATCTTACTAAGAATCATGGAGTTAATTTTTATCCGTTTTCCATATCTTGTAGTTCTTCTAGTTGGATTTTACCAACTTTGTTTTTTCCTTAATTTTGTTTTGGAGTTGATAATTTTATTTGAATAATCTTTTAATCTATAAATTCATCAATATCAATGTGTATAAATTACTTTAATGTCTAATTAGTAACGAGTTATAACGCATGCCAAAACAGTTTAAAAATAGAAAATTCATCTTAAATGAACTCGTTTTAGCCTTATAAATACACGGTTTCTGGATTCTTCAAAACAACAACTCAAGAACTACTTTTAGTATTCAAAAGGATATTAATAATATTATTCTCAAAAAAAAAAATATGGCAATTAGGTTGAACATCGATCCAAATACTAACGTTACATTAATTTTGATGTTCACCATAATGATTGCAGTGCCCATCAGCATCAATTGCAACCTCGAGGCTTTCGCCAACAACACTTGCAACCTCCAATATATCTCCATTGCAAGATTGTGTCGGGCGATATACAGAGTTTTGTGAAAAAGACATACGTAAGAATATATTGTATGGTGAGCATGTAAGTATGTATATGGGGTGTTGTTTGGAGCTTTTGAGTTCTGGTGAAGATTGCCACAAAGCATTAACAAATGAAGCTCTTTCTGAAGCTCCTTCGAAAGTGAACAAATCAAAGGCTTTGGAAATTAGTAAACAACAATAGAAACTTTGTTATGATTGGGCTGAGTCACTATATCGAGGTGGGTCAGGGGGGGGCATGACAGGACCCGTCCCAACTGGACTTTGATAACCGTGCTCGGTCCTGCTCCCGTCTGACAAGTCAACTGAAGTCCCGAAACTACCCTTCAGCACCTGTCAGACCAGGGATAATTGCACTGATTTCCGCTCATGCATCTGGCTCTCGATCAGCCTCGAACGTCGTGCCACGGCGTGCAGGGTCATCAAAACAGGAAAAGTGTGAGTGGACAAAAATAATATCAGTTAAAACACATTTATCAAAATACATCATTTACCCTCTAGTTTATCAAACAATGCATGCATAGAATCAAACATATGAAAAACATAACCGGCCTTCCAGTCCAATCTCATGAAAACATCAAATCCCGGCTCTCAAGCCCAACATGTGAAAACATTTAAATCATTTCATAAAACCAGTTCACCACATAATAAAGCATATAACTCGGGAATTACACATCCGAGGATCCTCTGGGAATTACACATCCAGAGTCGTCATCCATGTTGGGAATTACACATCCATCCTCACCGGGAATTACACATCCGGTCCCTCCGGGAATTACGCATCCGGAGTACCTCCAGGAATTACACATCTGGAGTCATCAAATATCAATACACACTCAAAATCATCATTAAAACCATGTTAAAACCATTTATCACAGGGCCACATGCCCAAATCTCATTTCTCACTTCTCGTAAATCCATAAAAGCATTAAATACTTCAATGCACGTAAATCGGTAAAATCGTATCCGAAAACATCACAACTCCATTCAATCAATTTCCCAACTCATAATCTGAGTCAAAACCAATCACAAATCCCGGGTTTTAGCCTAAAACAGTAATTTCTCATTTTCTCGAAAAACGTGCCCGAAACACCGATTAAAATAATCATTAAATCCCGACATAATCATATCAAATCATTTAAATTCAAATCATACCATAAATCATATAAAAAATTTAACTATGCATGTTAATTTATAAAACAAACGTTCACTCACACACCGTCCAAACCGCTCGCTTTCTGACCTGCATGCGTTTCCGTAAATTTTGGTATTTTTCAGGAATCTCGAATCCTGCCCAAAATCATTATTCTTGGTCACTAACAACTCAATTTACATCATACTAATTCCCCATAATTTTTCGGGAATTAAACATTAATTAAACACGTAACATAAACCTTCGGACCCTCGAAATAATATCGAAATGGTGTCCGATCGATTCGAAACCAAAGCCAAAATGTTCGTTATATTGAATAGGACAAAAGTCGTGTTGAACTCACCTCGGGAATCGGGCCCACGCGCCCTCACGCGATACCGTGAGTGGCTGCGCGTGAAAGCCACGCGCCTTGCTACAGTGCATCGTCCCTACCCGTTTACCTGGTAAACGGATCATGCGACCCGCGAGGTGGCCCGGCTCATTATCCATTAATTCGACATCGTTTTAAACAATTCCAATGTCCATTAGAATCGACATAGGTTTAATTAACGATCTGTAAACTCAATTACATAGGACCTTACCTCAATCCAGTCGAATCAAGTTCGACTATTCGAAGAACACCGAATCACTGTTCATCATCCAATCTCCACAATTTCTCATTTGTTTCCTTCAATTGATGCATCAGGAAGCATCGTTGGGTCCTAATGAACGTATTTCCACGATCAATTTCATGGTTCCATGTCCCCAATTTCACGACTCAAGCTCGAAAATCCAGCATCCTCCCCCTTTTTGTTCTAAGGCGAAACACATCGAATTCCCTTCAATTTTAATTGGCTTCGACTCGTCTCAATCCCAGGAGGCTAAACTAAAGGTCAATTTCACTCAAACACGTCCACAAGTTCAAATTCGATCCTAAGTTGTCAATTCAAGGTTTCGGGTTTTCTGGGTTTAAGTCTGGGTACAACTGAGTTTTTCTTCCCCCTCTGTGTGCTATAATTCCTCACGAATTCACTCGCAATGACATCAAATTCCCAAGTTTTGGTTGTTGGGAAGAATCGATCAAGAAAGGTCCCAGTCTCTGTTTTTGGTTTTGCAGAAAACACATGTTAAACAATTTAGTTCTAATTCAAACGTATGCATCACCACTTGCCACTAATTGTACTCTGAACAGTGACATGTGTCACTATGCAACAAACCCTCATCCAATTAGTAGGCACAGGTGTCCTCAATTCACTTTAACACAACACTAATACAGCTGAATCAGCCAAGGTTAGGTCAATTACCATTTTACCCTTGCCATCACAAATTACCAAAATGCCCCTCACCTTCACAGACCCATAACTTTCTCGTCCGAACTCCGATTGATGCATACCGCCTGTCTACTGATTCAGCATGCCGAGACCTATCCAACGGTCCTTCCGGAAAGTCCAAACAAAGTCCTGATAAAAAGTCAACTTTTGGCCCTTATAACTAGGGGCAAAATCGTCATTTTCCTCAAATTTTTCAAATTTTTCCTTTCTCGAATTTCTGGGGCATCACAACCTTCCCCCCTTCAAGAATTTCTTCCTCGAAATTCGAACAACAATATTCGTGGAGGCCCAATTCACACATCTAATTCAATACCTCGGGTTCCCCACGTGAACCCTCATTCGTTAGGTGCAACCATAACCCCTTTTTCCATCTTTCCCTGCTCATCCAGAGCCCTCATATCACATCATTACTCATCCTGAGTCCTAAACCAACTCCTGACTCCTACTGAGTCGAAGTCCAATGTCTCGACTCCTCTCGAGTCCAAACTCAATATTGACTAACATCAATGCCACCACTGGCATATCCGATCACCTAGCACACACCCCTAGGCGAACCACATGTAACGACCCGTCCCAGAAACTAGGATTAAGATAGTGATTAAGATGGGATTAGTAAGCTTAATCGGTGGTTAGTTGGTCTCGTTGGGGTCGTTAGTGTAGAATGACGATTTTACCCCTAGTCCGAGCAAAAAGTGGACTTTTAGTTTGGGCGGTCAAATGGGTTTTGATCGGTGACCAGCATGTAGTTTGGGACGTCACGAATCCGTAGACAGGTGGTACGCTCGATTCCGACATCCGAGGAGGAAGTTATGATGTTCGGAAGGTTGAGGGCATTATCGTAATTTTGGGTAAAATAGGGGGAAGAGTTGACTTTTCGTACGATCGGGTTTTGACATGTTGACTTAGGATGGTTAGGTAGATCTCGTCGTCCTGAGTTCGATGACAGGCGGCACGTATTCATCGGACTTACGATGTGTGAGCTACGGGTCTAGAAAGGTAGTGGCAAAACCGTAATTTTGACTTAAAAGGAGGGGCATTTTGGTCTTTGTGCGCTGGGATTTGTGCAGTAGAGAGGGAAAAATGGAGGGCTGAGATTAAGCCACTTGGGAGAGGAATGGTGGATTGGTGACACGTGTAGGAGGGCTAGAGGCTTCCAGGATGCACGGTCCAATTATTTGGGGTGTACCCGTGTGTGCTGTGTGTTCGTGAACAGAGGCTGAGGAATTGAGAGCAATTGAGGGGTAATCGTGGGTGTTGGTGAGTTTGTGAGTGTGTGAGAGTGACCAGAGAGTGAGAGGGAGATAGTGAGGGAGGCTAGAGGAGTGGTGATTGTTTGTGCGTGAGTTGAGAGCCACGGGAAATCAGAGAAAAACAAGGAGGAAGTGAGTGTTCGTGGTGGTGGTGTGGCCGTGTACGGTGCAATTGGGCTCGTGGTAGTGTCGTGAGGGGTGAGAGGAGTCGACCAACCCCAGCGGAGCTTGCGACGGTGACCGGAAGATAGGTAATTCCTCATCCCCGTTTCTTTGCTCTGTTTTTCCGTCTAGTTTCAGGAGCTAAGTCGTAGCTGTAGGGGTAGAATCGAGGAGTCTAGTGAGGTCTAGGGAGTTCAGTAGGGTCCTAGGTAACTGCTGGTTGAACAGCCGTGACGGGGGAGTGCACGGCGGAGGTTAGCACGACGGAGAGTACTGGTGTGCTCAGTTTTGCCGTCAATGTTCAGATCGAAAGTAGTGGACTTAGGGAATGAGTCGACGGTTTTGGTGAGTTGGGTGAGACTCAGTGAGGTCCTAGGAAGGGTTTAAGATAGCCACCATGGCGGGGGGTGACCTAGGTGGCCGGAGAAGGAAACAGGGGTGTATCGGGTTTATGGTTTGAGTTTGTGTTGACGGATTTTAGGTTGATTCGAGGCGTCCGAGTAAGGGGAATGGATAGCTTAGGTCTGGACGATGCTGTTGGTGAAGAGAGGAGTGGTTTTGGTGCAGGTACGGCGGAGAACCATCCTTGCTGGTTCGATTTACAGGCACTGTGTCGAACCGGGTCTGCTCGAGGAAGGCGATGCACTGTAGCTGGCGCGTGAGGGCCACACGCAGCCACTTTGGGCGGCGCGTGAGGGCCACACGCAGCCACTTTGGGCGGCGCGTGGGGGTGCGTGCGGCGGCGGCTGGGGAAGTTGTCAACCTGGTTTTTGGTCTAGGTGTTGTGACGAGTCTTTTAGCGTTGGTTTCGGGTTAATCGGACGTCAAATCGAAGTAGTTTCGCGAGGGTGAAGGTTTAGGGTTCCGGTTCGGTATGTTTAGGACCCGGGGATTTTCGGAGAAAATTAGGAGAGTCTTGGTGGATGTGTTAGTAACGTACTTTGGCGGTTGTTGACAGGATCGGGAGTTCTCGAGGAAGCTGAGGAACGTACGAGACGTACGGGACGCGATTGAGGGCTTGGTACTGTGAGTGGACCCTTTCCTTAAACTCGAGCATGCATAACTGTTTTTCTATAATTGTTTTATGGTTTTAATCATGATTCTATGTTATCGAATATGCTTTGTTGATTTTACATAATTGCACGTTTTTCGAGGAAGTTTGGTTTCAGCATGTTTTACGAGAAAAATATGATTTCTGAATATGATGTTATGGATTTGAGATTTCAATGGATAAATGGTTTAAATGTTCATAAAGGGATTTTGAAATAGGATTTCGGTAACGGGATTTGGTTTTAAAAGCGAAAAGTGGAATTCCGGATTTGGGTTCGGAATGACGGTTCTGGATGCCGGAAGGGCATCCGACCAGTGATTTCGAATTCGGGTTTGGATGTGGATTTTGAAATGGTTTTTAAATGGTTTTGGATTGGATTTGCTGGATCTAGATATTGGGTTTAAAGACCCGGATTATGATTGACGGGGGACGGGCCCGGATTGGGTTTAAAGACCCGGATTGAGTTTAAAGACTCGGATATATTGATATTTACCTCGTAGGTCTGTTGAGTTTAAAGACTCGGGAGTTTAAAGACTCGGATATTATTGAGGCCTGGATTGAGTTTAAAGACTCGGGAGTTTAAAGACTCGGATAGGTCCAGCAGGTTTGATCGAGAAATGATGATTGGTATTCACGGTTTTATGAGCCTTTTGATATGATTTCTATAACCGTTTTATAGTGTTTCTGTTTCTTATGATATTTTATGGTGATCGATTTATAACTGTTTGAATAACTGGGTTATGCATGTGATTTCAAAACGGAGGGCTAAACTCGGTTTTCTTATAAAATGGTTTTGGAAACTTTTCCTTTATTTATGTTCCACTCACACCTTCTGTTTTTAACTGCCCTCTAGGTTGTGGAGCTAGAGCGGGGTTTCGGCGTCGAGGCAGCGTCTGAGGCATAGAAGTCACGAGAGGGATCCCGGAGTGTTTTAAATTTTTCGTGTGCGTGTATTTGGTTTATCAGTTTTCTTTTCTTTTGTACTTAGAACTATGCTTTGTAAATTTTTAACTTCGGGATGTATTGTATAGTTCTCTTGCGTCTGACTGAGTACTTTGGTGGTTTCGCGTGAGTTTACTTGGTGATGTGTCGGGGAGTCAGACGGGAGCAGGATTTACCTCGGGTTTCGGGGTGAAACTGGGGTGGGTCGTGACACCACATCCTATTCAGGATCTCTCAACACACACTAAACCATTCCGTACTCCCTCCGAGTCCCATTACCCCATATCCTCGGGTCAAGTTTATCCTGGGCCTAACATGCCTATCCATATACCATATCATTATCGTAAACAACCATTCGGACTAACACAAGTCCGACACAATCAGAACACATGATACAATATCTGATCCCCAATCCAGGGTCAGAATCAGTTCAGGGATTCTCTATACCCTCGTATCTCGTCTAATCACCAGGCCGCGTGACACGACCCATCCCAATCCCCCCGGGATTACCATGGAATGTGACGTGCTCCCGTCTGACAAGAGGCGCCAGACAAGGGATAACCGATTGCCATTGCCCAAACGGGCTTCCAGAGTGCGTAAGGATCGATGGAGGAGGTGTGCGATGCTCAAGTCTCTGCTGCAGTCGTATCCGGAATCAACCTGAAGGGCATTGAAAACAAAAGCTGTGAGTGGACGAAAATAAACAAGTCTGCTTAAAACATTTATAAGACATTTATGCCCCTCAGTAAAATCATATGCATGCACCAACCAATAATCCCATATTTATTTAGAACTAACCATTAGGGCCTTAGCCCGGAAACCAAAGCATATTTTCAATTTCCAAAAGTAAATCCAAGAGTTATTTCATCAATCCAGTAATATTCATTTATTATTTTTCCATCTCCGGCATCCCCGATGCCTAGCGTCCTAGACGCTTGACGTTCCAGACGTCATATCTCACGGTATTAAGCAACGCGTGCTGCCCGGGGTCTCACCGGGTCCATAACATCCCCGATGTCTGACGTCCATGACGTCTAGCAATCCTGCTCCTGGATCACTATACGGTCCGGTAGCTCCGTACAATGAGCCCTCGCAGGCAATGCACCGTGACTTCTCCAGTGTCCCCGACACTTGGAGGAGACCAGGATATAAATATCCTCATATCGAGATGGTTTTATGGAACACATTTTATTATTCATTTCCAAAATATCACAAGGGCCCTGCCCCGAATTTCCATAAAACCGTCATAAGTCCAAATGGTTGAATCAAATCCGAAATAGTTTATTCAATTCCATTTTAGGGTCCCCGACCCGAAATCACATATACAAGTCAACTGGGCCCTTGGCCCGATTCCTAAGTTAACTGGGCCCCTGGCCCGATTTCATAATTCAATTGGGCCCCTGGCCCGATTCAGCAAATTAACTGGGCCCCTGGCCCGATTCACTTTATCAAATCCGTAACCGTTTCATGAAATCATATCCATCCATATTTATGGAAATCAGTGCAAATCCAGAAAACCTCGATTCACGTGCAAACACGTAAATCGCCTCGAAAAGCGTGAAAACATATAAATTCACTGATATCCAAAATAAATCATATAATCCCAATTATAACAATCATGAAACAGTTATGCATGCATTGAATTTATAAAACCAATGTCCACTCACAGACCGTTTAACCGAGCGCCTCGATACGCGTGCCATAGGCCTTCCCGGGCCACCTTACTATCACCGGGACTCCCAATCCTGTTCAAATCAATTTAGAGGATCACTAACCTCATCATTAACATCCTATTCAAGTCCCGTAATTTTCCCGAATTTTTAAGTATTTTTAAGTTGGATTAAAAACCTTCGGACATCCCGAACAATATCGAGACGGTGTCCGATCGACACGAAACCAATCCCAAAATGTTCGTTACAAAGTATAGGATAAAAGTCATGTTGACCTCACCTCGAGATTCGTGCCCACGCGCCGTCACGCGCCGCCGTGAGTGGCTGCGCGTGAAAGCCACGCGCCTGCTACAGTGCTCCTTCTTCACCCGAATGACTGGTAAACGGGTCAGATTACCCGCGATAGGATCCGTTTCAAACACCCTCAATTCGATATCAATTCCATCCGTTCTTGATCCTACAACAATCATCAATCCACCAATTTCAGTTCTGTGTCCATGATTAGCATCAACCGTCGATCAATCTTGTCGACAACCCGTGATCACCCAAAACGGGTCGATCACCAGAGCTCCTCCAATCCTTAACCAAAATCAAATTAACTTCACAGGAAGTTAATTCGAACTAATTAGCATAATTAATTTAACTCGAAAATACCTCAATCGTCACAACTCAAGCTCGAGTTTTCCGGCCGTCCACCATGTCCGTTCACGGCCCTAGGAGCTCCCAAGCTTGCCCCATTTGATCTGGTTCGACTCGTTGAAGTTCCAGGAAGCTCAATCACTCATCAATTAGGCTTGGGCTGGCCTGAAACTGGAAATTCGAATTTGAATTCCCCAGAACCCAGTTTCGGGTTTTTGAGTATTCCTCCACCATTTCCACTCCATTCTTCCATCTCTCAATCTCAGTGAACTGCCCTCGACACACACTTCATTCCTTTAATTCAATTTAGCCGTTAAAGGCATCCAAAAGTGTCCAATTTCCACTGTGCAAAAGTTCCCGCACTGGCCAGAAAATCATAGAAAACCCAGTGCACATGTCGTGCAATCGATGCCAACTCATTCCCATGTGCAAACCCACCCCAAACCGGTCCAATTCCATCATTTAATTGATAAACAAACATGGGATCGATCGCACAAGGCATCCACCTCACGGCTAATTCAATGGAACAGTGTCCCGTGAAGAAAATTACAATTCTGCCCTTGTGCAGAAAATTACCAAAATGCCCCTCACGCATCCTGACCCGTAACTCGGTCATACGGACTCCGATTGATGCGTGCCGCCTGTCATTGAATTCGTATCGACGGAACCTCCGTAACGGTCCTTGGCCCTCGGCCATCGGACATCCCGGTCAAAAAGTCAACATTTCCCCCTTATATCGTCCAAATTACGAAAACGCCCTTGGACTTCCGTACATCATAACTTTCACCACGAACGTCGGAATCGAACGTGCCACCTGTCTATGAACTCGTGGCGTCCCGAACTACGTCACGGTCATCGGTCAAAGTCCATTTGACCATCCGAATTAAAAGTCAACGTTTTGCCCACACCCAGGGGCAAAACGGTCATTTTGCACAATTCGTCCGAAATCGCCCAACTAATCCCAGATTAGTAAATCACCATTAAATATTATTAAATCCCGATATTCGGGACGGGTCGTTACAACCTTCCCTCCTTAAAGAATTTCGTCCTCGAAATTACCAATAACCTTACTCCACAACCACCTTGTGGAAAACAATTCGACCACACATCTGTGTACACTTGTACACCCACATACTGGGACAACACCGGCCTCGTTTGTACCCAGACATCCCATCACAGTCATACGTCACAACAACAACACTCGACCACCTCGAGTGGACATAATCACCTGATTCGCGATAAAATCGCTTAACCATTTAGCTGACTCCTTCAGCTAGATGGTTCCTTTCCATTGCCAATAAATCCTTACATTTGCTCCCGTCGGGAGTCACCAAATCTCATTTGTCAGTCCATGCTGACACCACTAGTCAAACTGTCATCACAAAACTTTACCACCCTGATAAAGCCCCAACCATCTGTCTATCCGTGACAACACCACATACTACATCACTCTCGATGTAGCGCAAGATCAACCACATGATCTCAATTCGCAGGGCAAGCCCATCCTGCGACATAAATAAATCTCAATGTCCATAATCGCCGACTCCCTCAGCGAACCAAGACGCTGGAAAAATATAACGGCGTAGTAGCATCACGCAAGGCTACTCGTGGTTACTCTGACCACCAACTCACTCATCCCGAGTGTACGTATACCGCCAACTTACTCAATCAAGTGGTGTAACTGGAACACATTGAATACCAGCCCAGCAGTGATCACACATATCAATACCGGGGTTCCACTAGCCAACCGTGGCCAAGAGCACCTGCTCACACAATCACTGAACCCGACAAAATCACTCTGCACAGCGTACAGTATCCAATGTCCAGTCCACAATCACAAACAACAATGATATCGGAACCAAGCCGATCACCAACACGTTCAATCACACACCACTGGTACAACCCATGTACCGTCACCAGGCATAACAAGCCTGCAAAGTATCAATCCTCGTACAACGTACCCTGTACGCACATCAATCCATCAATCTGCCTACAACCACCCAGGTCATAGCCAAACACGTTCCAATAATGGAGTACATTTGCCCAACCCAACATGAGACAAAACGAACTCCACCCGTCATCTAGTTCCAATTCCGAATCCGAATCCGCAATTTCGTAAGAAATTCCGAATCCAAACCCAAACATCACATTTTCAACCCATTTCCAAATCCGAATCCGAAATCATTATTCCGTAAGCTAGCATTGGAATAATCATTCCGCACCCAAATCCAGTAATCCATTTTCGAGCTTCGCAATCGAATCCTGAATCGTCACCCAGAAATTCGATTCCAAAGCCCAAAATCTCGTTTACGTCCATCAAGACGTAACGTAACCGAATCTATCGGTTGCCTCTCCAAAACACTCGATTGACTTCACAGGGAAGCCAAACCCAATATCCACACGTCAAAGGTTGACAAAATCCGACCACATCGGAAACCTACTTAACCGAGTAACAACCATATGGACTCACTCCGAAAAGAAGTTCAGTCCCGTCATTAACGACTCACGTACCAAGGTAAGAGTGATAAACTCTCCACCCATCTGGATCATCAAGATCACAATCCATATCCATCGCTACGTCACCCGACAAGTAACATCACGATCCTAGATCGTCACATCGACCAAAGTCGACAACATCACAAATCAGATCCACCTGGGATCCACACATGCTCACATAGCTAACAATCCATCTGGAAGCTGATCGTAGGGTCTTACACCCTCAATAGAATCCTTTGCCAAATTCCTCTTGGTGGAAAGATGACCACGCATTTCACCACCAAATCCAAAATCATACACAACTGCTTGTGTCCAATGACCCAAGGCCAAACCTGGGTCCACCTACCAATACACGCTCAACGTACTGGTAGCAACAATCATCATCTGCCACGGCAGAAAATATGAAGTCAACCCTAATGACTTCGGAATACCAATCACTGATGCGGAAACGAGCACTCCTCTCGTTCCCCCAATCACAACTCTCCCCAGATCGGGAGTTCCAACCATGTTGGAAACAGACATGCTCCCAATGAGATGTCAAGTCCAACCACTGGACTGCCCATGTCCATACCTCACTTGGACCACCACGTGTCCAAAATCAATTCATTACTCGGACCTCACGTCCGTCAATAATCATGTATGCACACATCCCGATTCCGAACGGGATATCCACAACACTGCCTGGATGTGCATACCCAACTGCCTTCGTCTCACATCACAACCTAAACAGGTTCAATTCTCAGGTTTCAAGTGATTCACAATCACAAAATCCCACATCAATACCACGAATGGTTTCCCCGACTTTTCCAATTCCAATAATTTCCTTGTACTCTCAGGGGATATAAGCAGTACACAAACTTACCAATCTCGGAGTTGACCACAACTCCCCAAATCCACCAACTCGCCTGACATAGGGAACATCGTCCCTAGATTCCCTAAGTTTCAATCATACCATTTTATCCATTCATCACTTGACATCATAAATTTGTTAGGACTTATCCCAACACGACACAACCTCCACTGGATCCCATCCAGTCCAAGACTCAACCACCACTGAGTCGCAGATACCAATCATCTGTTCATCATGACAGAGTCACACCCCAACTGGTGGCTCATCGTCATCACACTCACTGACACCGGCACCAGCGCTAGTACCAATACCAGCGCACCATCATCAACACTAGTATCAGCACACAAGCATCCATACTAGTATTGGCATATAGGTATCACCATCCCAACATCCAAACATAGCACACGAACACCCATGCTAGCACACGAACATCCATGCTAGCACACTGTGTGCAAAGTTGTTACCCTGGATCTCCATTCATTACGAACGACGATCCCGTAACACCACTCGTACCCCACGACTATGGGTACCTCCAATTTGACCACTGGCACATCAGGATAATGGACGTTCCCTGAACATCCCCAAGTATTAAAACCACACTAAATACCCTCGATAGCCAGTCATCTCGACACAACTGTCGACCAACAGTCATCGTTGTCAAGATCCGTATCCACACATCACACTACTATTTGATCCAACACGGTATTCCATATTTTATCTCATAACCGCATCCGTGGATCGAATCCCATAATCCAGACTAGACTCACTAGAGTCATCCACATGGTCATCCATGACCTCAGCCGCTCGTCGCAGCACAAGTTCTCACTTAAGGTTCACCTTTCGGTCCATCAATTATAAATTAGGGTTCCAAGGTCACACCCTAGGGTTCCACCGAACCCAACTGCCTTTTGCAGTAAAATCCACAACCTGACCGACCCCGCGGTCCTGACATCATATAGACGTCCAATCCAATCCCATCGTCAACTCAACGTGGGTTCCATCGTAGGTTCCACCACGAAGGTCATCGGCTAACTCCGATGCACCAACCCCCGTACACTAGCCAACACTACCAGGGTCCAACATAGACCAATACTCAACTGAGTTTCGCATTCCCAAACCATTATTCAATTGGGGTTCCCCGAACCCAGTTGTGCCCAGTGGCACAACAACCCTTCATCACATGACCGAACCGACGGTCCCACATTACCAGTTAATCGTATACAACCCCACCTGGGTTGAATCGCAACCATGCACGGCGTATCGGGCCAAACACACCCAATTCACCATACAAACCCAAAACTATCTATCAGGTTGACAACGGAACAGCAGCCCAAAGAGACATCACACCCTCGTCCTTTGCGCACAAAAGAGCAAAACCTGCTCTGATACCACTTGACACGACCCATCCCAATCCCCCCGGGATTACCATGGAATGTGACGTGCTCCCGTCTGACAAGAGGCGCCAGACAAGGGATAACCGATTGCCATTGCCCAAACGGGCTTCCAGAGTGCGTAAGGATCGATGGAGGAGGTGTGCGATGCTCAAGTCTCTGCTGCAGTCGTATCCGGAATCAACCTGAAGGGCATTGAAAACAAAAGCTGTGAGTGGACGAAAATAAACAAGTCTGCTTAAAACATTTATAAGACATTTATGCCCCTCAGTAAAATCATATGCATGCACCAACCAATAATCCCATATTTATTTAGAACTAACCATTAGGGCCTTAGCCCGGAAACCAAAGCATATTTTCAATTTCCAAAAGTAAATCCAAGAGTTATTTCATCAATCCAGTAATATTCATTTATTATTTTTCCATCTCCGGCATCCCCGATGCCTAGCGTCCTAGACGCTTGACGTTCCAGACGTCATATCTCACGGTATTAAGCAACGCGTGCTGCCCGGGGTCTCACCGGGTCCATAACATCCCCGATGTCTGACGTCCATGACGTCTAGCAATCCTGCTCCTGGATCACTATACGGTCCGGTAGCTCCGTACAATGAGCCCTCGCAGGCAATGCACCGTGACTTCTCCAGTGTCCCCGACACTTGGAGGAGACCAGGATATAAATATCCTCATATCGAGATGGTTTTATGGAACACATTTTATTATTCATTTCCAAAATATCACAAGGGCCCTGCCCCGAATTTCCATAAAACCGTCATAAGTCCAAATGGTTGAATCAAATCCGAAATAGTTTATTCAATTCCATTTTAGGGTCCCCGACCCGAAATCACATATACAAGTCAACTGGGCCCTTGGCCCGATTCCTAAGTTAACTGGGCCCCTGGCCCGATTTCATAATTCAATTGGGCCCCTGGCCCGATTCAGCAAATTAACTGGGCCCCTGGCCCGATTCACTTTATCAAATCCGTAACCGTTTCATGAAATCATATCCATCCATATTTATGGAAATCAGTGCAAATCCAGAAAACCTCGATTCACGTGCAAACACGTAAATCGCCTCGAAAAGCGTGAAAACATATAAATTCACTGATATCCAAAATAAATCATATAATCCCAATTATAACAATCATGAAACAGTTATGCATGCATTGAATTTATAAAACCAATGTCCACTCACAGACCGTTTAACCGAGCGCCTCGATACGCGTGCCATAGGCCTTCCCGGGCCACCTTACTATCACCGGGACTCCCAATCCTGTTCAAATCAATTTAGAGGATCACTAACCTCATCATTAACATCCTATTCAAGTCCCGTAATTTTCCCGAATTTTTAAGTATTTTTAAGTTGGATTAAAAACCTTCGGACATCCCGAACAATATCGAGACGGTGTCCGATCGACACGAAACCAATCCCAAAATGTTCGTTACAAAGTATAGGATAAAAGTCATGTTGACCTCACCTCGAGATTCGTGCCCACGCGCCGTCACGCGCCGCCGTGAGTGGCTGCGCGTGAAAGCCACGCGCCTGCTACAGTGCTCCTTCTTCACCCGAATGACTGGTAAACGGGTCAGATTACCCGCGATAGGATCCGTTTCAAACACCCTCAATTCGATATCAATTCCATCCGTTCTTGATCCTACAACAATCATCAATCCACCAATTTCAGTTCTGTGTCCATGATTAGCATCAACCGTCGATCAATCTTGTCGACAACCCGTGATCACCCAAAACGGGTCGATCACCAGAGCTCCTCCAATCCTTAACCAAAATCAAATTAACTTCACAGGAAGTTAATTCGAACTAATTAGCATAATTAATTTAACTCGAAAATACCTCAATCGTCACAACTCAAGCTCGAGTTTTCCGGCCGTCCACCATGTCCGTTCACGGCCCTAGGAGCTCCCAAGCTTGCCCCATTTGATCTGGTTCGACTCGTTGAAGTTCCAGGAAGCTCAATCACTCATCAATTAGGCTTGGGCTGGCCTGAAACTGGAAATTCGAATTTGAATTCCCCAGAACCCAGTTTCGGGTTTTTGAGTATTCCTCCACCATTTCCACTCCATTCTTCCATCTCTCAATCTCAGTGAACTGCCCTCGACACACACTTCATTCCTTTAATTCAATTTAGCCGTTAAAGGCATCCAAAAGTGTCCAATTTCCACTGTGCAAAAGTTCCCGCACTGGCCAGAAAATCATAGAAAACCCAGTGCACATGTCGTGCAATCGATGCCAACTCATTCCCATGTGCAAACCCACCCCAAACCGGTCCAATTCCATCATTTAATTGATAAACAAACATGGGATCGATCGCACAAGGCATCCACCTCACGGCTAATTCAATGGAACAGTGTCCCGTGAAGAAAATTACAATTCTGCCCTTGTGCAGAAAATTACCAAAATGCCCCTCACGCATCCTGACCCGTAACTCGGTCATACGGACTCCGATTGATGCGTGCCGCCTGTCATTGAATTCGTATCGACGGAACCTCCGTAACGGTCCTTGGCCCTCGGCCATCGGACATCCCGGTCAAAAAGTCAACATTTCCCCCTTATATCGTCCAAATTACGAAAACGCCCTTGGACTTCCGTACATCATAACTTTCACCACGAACGTCGGAATCGAACGTGCCACCTGTCTATGAACTCGTGGCGTCCCGAACTACGTCACGGTCATCGGTCAAAGTCCATTTGACCATCCGAATTAAAAGTCAACGTTTTGCCCACACCCAGGGGCAAAACGGTCATTTTGCACAATTCGTCCGAAATCGCCCAACTAATCCCAGATTAGTAAATCACCATTAAATATTATTAAATCCCGATATTCGGGACGGGTCGTTACACCGCGCACAGGGCTCGTATCTCGGAGGCATGGCAAATCAGTAACCAAATGCTCTGATACCAATTTGATAGGACCCGTCCCAATTGGACTTTGATAACCGTGCCAGGTCCTGCTCCCGTCTGAAAAGTCAACTGAAGACCCGAAACTACCCTTCCGCACCTGTCAGACCAGGGATAATTGCACTGATTTCCGCTCATGCCTCTGCCTTTCGATCAGCCCCGAACGTCGTGCCACGACCTGGAGGGTCATCAAAACAGGAAAGGTGTGAGTGGACAAAAATAATATCAGTTAAAACACATTTATCAAAATACATCATTTACCCTCCAGTTTATCAAACCATGCATGCATAGAATCAAACATATGAAAAACATCACCGGCCTTCCAGCCCAATCTCATGAAAACATCAAATCCCGGCTCTCAAGCCCAACTTGTGAAAACATTTAAATCATTTCATAAAACCAGTTCACCACATAATAAAGCATATAACTCGGGAATTACACATCCGAGGATCCTCTGGGAATTACACATCCAGAGTCGTCATCCATGCTGGGAATTACACATCCAGCCTCACCGGGAATTACACATCCGGTCCCTCAGGGAATTACGCATCCGGAGTCCCTCCAGGAATTACACACCTGGAGTCATCAAATATCAATACTTCTCGTAAATCCGTAAAAGCATTAAATACTTCAATGCACGTAAATCCGTAAAATCATATCCGAAAACATCACAACTCCATTCAATCAATTTCTCAACTCATAATCTGAGTTAAAACCAATCACAAATCCCAGGCTTTCGCCCAAAACAGTCATTTCTCATTTTCTCGCAAAATGTGCCCGAAACACCGATTAAATAATCATTAAATCCCGAAATAATCATATCAAATCATTTAAATTCAAATCATGCCATAAATCATGTAAAAATATTAACTATGCATGCATTTTAATTTATAAAACAAACGTCCACTCACACACCGTCCAAACCGCTCGCTTTCCGAGCTGCACGTATTTCCGTAATTTTCGGTATTTTCCAAGAATCTCGAATCCTGCCCAAAATCATTATTCATGGTCACTAACAACTCAATTTACATCATACTAATTCCCTATAATTTTCTGGGAATTAAAAATTAATTAAACACGTAACATAAACCTTCGGACCCTCGAAATAATATCGAAACGGTGTCCGATCGATTCGAAACCAAAGGCAAAATGTTCGTTATATTGAATAGGATAAAAGTTGTGTTGAACTCACCTCGGGAATCGGGCCCACGTGCCCTCACGCGACGCCGTGATTGGCTACGCGTGAAAGCCACGCGCCTTGCTACTGTGCATCGTCCCTACCTGTTTACTTGGTAAACGGATCCTGCGACCCGCGAGGTGACCCGGCTCATTATCCATTAATTCAACATCGTTTTAAACAATTCCAACATCCATTAGAATCGACATAGGTTTAATTAACGATCTGTAAACTCAATTACATAGGACCTTACCTCAATCCAGTCGAATCAAGTCCGACTATTCGAAGAACACCGAATCACTGTTCATCGTCCAATCTCCACAATTTCTCATTTGTTTCCTTCAATTGATGCATCAGGAAGCATCGTGGGGTCCTAATGAACGTATTTCCACGATCAATTTCATGGTTCCATGTCCCCAATTTCACGACTCAAGCTCGAAAATCCATCATCCTCCCCATTTTTGTTCTAAGGCGAAACACATCGAATTTCCTTCAATTTTAATTGGGCTCGACTCGTCTCAATCCCAGGAGGCTAAACTAAAGGTCAATTTCACTCAAACACGTCCACAAGTTCAAATTCGATCCTAAGATGTTAATTCAAGGTTTCGGGTTTTCTGGGTTTTAGTCTGGGTACAACTGAGTTTTTCTTCCCCCTCTGTGTTCTATAATTTCTCACGAATTCACTCGCAACGACATCAAATTCCCAAGTTTTGGTTGCTGGGAAGAGTCGATCAAGTAAGGTCCCAGTTTCTGTTTTTGGTTTTGTAGAAAACACATGTTAAACAATTTAGTTCTAATTCAAACGTATGCATCACCACTTGCCACTAATTGTACTCTGAACAGTGACATGTATCACTATGCAACAAAACCTCATCCAATTAGTAGGCACATGTGTCCTCAATTCACTTTAACACAACACTAATACAGCTGAATCATCCAAGGTTAGGTCAATTACCAGTTTACCCTTGCCATCACAAATTACCAAAATGCCCCTCACCTTCACAGACCCATAACTTTCTCGTCCGAACTACTATTGACGCATGCCGCATGTCTACAGATTCAGCGTCCCGAGACCTATCCAACGGTCCTTCCGGAAAGTCCAAACAAAGTCCTAATAAAAAGTCAACTTTTGGCCCTTATAACTAGGGGAAAAATCGTCATTTTCCTCAAATTTTCCAAATTTTTCCTTTCCCGAATTTTCGGGGCATCACAAGTCATGAATAATCTGATCCATCCATAAAATTAGAATATTTACAACTAAATAAGTTCTAATTATTTTTATTTTCATGATCGGGAGAATTATGATTATATATACATTGAAAACAATACAATTCTATACCAAACATGTTGATGGTGGTTTTTGTTACAGTAAGATTTTTTTTTATTTGATCATCAAATTACACAAAATTAAATAACGTATGTTCTCTTTTACCCAAGAAAAAAAGTAATTTAAGTTTTTTTTTGTCATCAAATCACATATTCATCCATATCTGAAGTAGTATACATTTGGCTTTCATAATAAGGCCAAATTTATTTGTTGAAATTTGAGTCTAGTTATATTTATATGAGTTGGCTAAAAATAACGAATTATTTCATAATTTGTGTATTAACATCCTTGGTCAGAACCATTTTGTGTAACACCCCGGACATTCGAGGATTTTAATATTGTAATTTAATATATGAATTGACGTTTTTACCCTTGTGATTGGTATGGCCAAATTGTTGACTTTTTGATTGGTGAGTCAAATGGACTTTGACTAGTGACCGTGACGTAGTTCGGGACGTCACGAGTTTATAGACAGGTGGCACGTCCAATTCGGATGATCAGGGAAAAAGTTATGACTATCAGAAGTTCAGGGACATTACCGTAATTTGGACTTTTGGGGCGAAAACGTTGACTTTTCGTTTGACAACTAATTTTCACATGACTCAAGGACCGTTAGGTAGGTCTCGATGTCCTGAGTTTGTAGAAAGGCGGCACGCCGAAATCGGACTTCGTATGGCTGAGTTACGGGTCTAGAAAGTGAGGGGCATTTTGGTAATTATTTGAACCAGGGGCATTTTGATCTTTTTGCCCTGGTTACTGTAGCAAACCGCGGGGACCATGGACAACACCACCATGTGCGGTGGTTCAGTGTGCAATTGTTTATGCAATTGTGTGCTGGAAAGAATGGGATGTCTATTGCTTTAGAACGTGTGATGAACCATCCACCTGCACGACCGAATTGATTAATGGGATTTGAAGCTTTTTCGGGGAACAAAATTCAGTGGACAGTGAGGCTTCCACGAGCCTCTGGGACGGCTTGAAATTGTTTAAAACTGATTATATAGTGTATGAGCTTCACTCTGGTGTTGAAAGGACTGAAAATAGGAGTGGAACCAGAGAGAAACAATTTCGGGAATTTTTGGAGGGAAATCGGGTTTTTGATTTCTGGTGATCGTTGGACCAAACCAAGGCCTGGTTTAGTCTTCTGGGAGTGTTTGGAACTCAACCACATCGAAATCGAAGGCCATCAGCCACGGGTGAGCTAGGACTGTGTCTGCCGTGTTCAGAGAAATTTCAGAGGTTTAGACGACTACTTCCAGGTGAGTGTTGGTTCAATTGATTGTGTTTTCTAGTTCGTTTTGTTACTATGGTGCTTACTGTAAGGTTAATTGGATTATGGTTTGGAAACTAGTGAGTTCTTATGATTGACCCGTTTGGATGATCACGGGTCGAATGGCCATTTAAGGATTTGATTTGACTAATTTGTAACGACCCGTCCCAAATTCCATGATTAGATTAGTGACTAATCACGATTAGTGAGGCTAATCCGTGATCAGTAGAGCGAGAGCGGACGAACGATGCGAAATGACCGTTTTGCCCCTGATGGTGGCAAAACGTTGACTTTTTAATCGGGCGGTCAAATGGACTTTGACCGGTGACCGTGACGTAGTTCGTGACGTCACGAGTTCATAGACAGGTGGCACGTTCAATTCCGACGTTCGAGGAGGAAGTTATGACGTTCGGAAGTTTAGGGGCATTTTGGTAATTTGGGTGAATAGGAGGTCAAAAGTTGACTTTTTGATCAGGAGGTCCGATGGCCGAGGGCCGAAGACCGTTACGTAGATAAGGACGATACGAATCCGTAGACAGGCGGCACGTCGAATTCGGACGTTCGACGGCGAAGTTACGGTTCACGGAAGTTCCCGGTTACTATTCACGACGGCACGTTTTACGAGACAAAAAGTGCAGTTTTGTCTCTAGTGGGCCCAGATATTTAATGGAGGCCCAATGGATGAGTGACACTTGTCACCCATCCACTGGCCAACCTCACCCACTCATGCTCCAAAACACTCAACCGTGCATCCAGTTTTCCATTTTTCCTCCAACCATTTTCCCGACCCCATTCCTTCCATCTGTGCGACCCAAAACCCATCCATTCTTCATTCAAGCAACCAGGGATGGAAGAGGGGACTGAGGAGGTGGCTGGGCGGCCAGAACCGCCATCCACGGCGGCGAGAGGGACAAGAACCCGTGAGGTTCACGGTGAGGCCCTTTTGATCCGTTTTTACATTTTTGATGTTATGATTCATTTCTAATGATTTTAATGAGTCCATTGAGTTGCTAGGGGGTGATTAGTGAGGTTTTGGTGGTTAGGGACGGCTGAGCAGCCGTGTGGGATGATCGGAAAAACAGGGACCGTGAGGTCCATTTTGAACCGTTAGGATTTTGGGTGTTTTAGTTAGTTTGGTTAATTGGGAATGATAGGAAAGATTAAAAGATGAATTTAGGGATTGAAATGGAGGGAAACGGATGAGAAATGAGGGCGTCGGAGACTTGGACCGGTCACGCCGGTCCAAGCGGACCGGAATTGCAGAGAAAACCGGACCGGCCCGGTCGGACCGGTTCGATCGAAGGAAGCAGGTGACACTGTAGCGGCGCGTGAGGCCCACGCGCAGCCACTTCAGGCGGCGCGTGAGGGCGCGTGCTAGGGTTTTTGGGGAAGTGTTCAACACGGGAAATCATCTATTCGATGTAACGAACATTTTGGGACTGGTTTCGAGTCGATCGGACACCGTCTCGATATGTTTCGGGGCATCGGAAGGTTTAGGTTCGGGATTAAAAATAGTTAAAAATACGGGAAAATTACGGGGCTTTAGTGAGGGGTTATATAAGTAGTTAGTAACCCTCTAAATTAATTTGGACAGGTTTGGAAGTCCCGGTGATGGTGATCGGCTCGGGGAGCCGTATGGCACGCGTATCGAGACGCGGCTTCGGACGGTCTGTGAGTGGACCTTGTTTTCTAAATTGGTGCATGCATAAATGTTTATTATATGTTTTAAATACTTGTTTGTGTTGCCATGAATGCATTTGGATGTGTGGTTACGTATAGGCACGTATTTCGAGGTTTCGGCCCTATACGGTGCCTATATGGGGCTGTAGGTCTTTATTGGTCTAAATGAAATGGTTTTGGATTTCCAAAAGGATAATGAATTTGATTTGATAATGTTGATTTGGATATTTGTGAATTATATGGTTTCACGTATTTTGAGGCGATTTACGTGCTTGCACGTAAATCGAGGTTTTTCGGTTTTACTCCGATTTTCCATTCTTATGGTCTTGGAAATAATTTAATGAAATGATTCTCGGACTTGAGGTCCATTTGATTTACGGAATCGGGCCAGAGGCCCAATTGGTTTACGATTCGGACCGGGGGTCCAGTTTCTATGTGAATTCGGGCCTAGTGCCCAGCTATGTGTTACAAATGGTTTTTACGGGTCATGACGGTTTATGGGAACCGGCATGAACCCCTGAAATGGATTTACGGGTCATGACGGTTTATGGGAACCGGCATGAACCCATGAAAGGATTTTATGGTTCATGACGGCTTATGGGGGCCGGGCATGAATCCTTGAAAGGTTTCAAGAATGGTTTCAAAATGTTTTTCATATTCCATCCTATATATATGATTGTCTCCTCCGGGGAGGGTCGTTGGCCTGGGTGGACCCCGGAGTAGTCACGGAGCACTGACTGAGTGGAGTCGCCCCCCAGTTGGGTTCCTTACTCTCAGGATGGGCATGGTTCGTTACCTCCAGGGAGGGTCATTTGATCTACGGACATTGACCTGGGTGGACCCTGGAGAGACTTGGGTTTGAGACCCCGGTTAGCACACGTGTAGCTTTATTTTACCGTGACAGGTTCTGGATATGAATATATTGGATAAACATGATTTCAATTGGTTTGGGAAAACTGTGTTTTATAATGATTAATGGATTTGGGCTGAGATCCCACATATGCTTACTATGTTCTGATTTTCTGTAAATTGGTTTTGGGCAGGAGCCCGTGTGACTTGTATTTACGGAACTTGGGGTTGTGACCCTATTTATGGATGTTTTAACATATATTATTGGATAAATGGTTTTACTATGCATGCATGCTTTTTAGTGGAGGGTATAAATGTCTTTTATGGAAATGTTTTATAAAATCTTTATTTTTGTCCACTCACAGTCTTTCTGTTTTTAATACCCTTCAGGTTGACAGCGGATGTGGACTGTAGCAGAGATCGAGATATCACATGCCTCCTCCGGATCCTGGCGTACTCTGATAGCCCGGGAGGGCAAAGGTCGGAAATATCCCTTGTCTGACACTTCGTGTCAGACGGGAGCAGGGTCATCCCGCACTAATCCCGGGGGGATTGGGATGGGTCCTGTCAACGTGGTATCAGAGCGGGGTTGTCTCTATTCGAGCGACCGTGTAGCTCTTGGAGCATGTACGCAGGTCGAGGATGTGATATCTCAATGAGCTACAGTTCGTGGTCAACCTGATGTTGAGGTGCCGGTACGCTAGTTAGTAGGATTGGCATGCCTTGGTTCGGCATTTGAGGCCGGGGTTGCCATAGTTCTGTCAAGGTTGACAGTATGGGACCCTACGGAAGGATTAACGTGTTCGTATTCTGGAGTGTGATCGTGAGACGGTTAGTTGGGATCGTCCTTCACGATGTCGTAGGATCGATTCCGACGACTGGTTAGGAGTTGTGACCATTAGATGGTCAGATTATGTTGAGTTAAATGGATTTACTGCAGTTGGCAGTTAGCAACCGGATTCGAGGAATCCGAGTTGGATTGTTGGTAGGATTGGGTTGACGTCTTTACGATGTCGGACCGCAGGGTCGGTCAGATTGTTGATTTTACTGCTTTCGCAGGTGGGTTCAAAGGAACTCTAGGTGTGATCGTGGAACCCTACCGTATGTGTATGGTTCGGAAATGGGAGTTGACGAGTGGTTTGACTTGGACGACTATTCGGATTTGGGGTTCGTTATTCGGTCTAGTCATGTCAGCTTGTGTTAGGACTGCACTCTGCAGTCGGGGCTGTACTTACCGGTTAAACCTAGTTAGTTGTCGTGCTACTCAGTTGTGGTTTGGCGCAACTAAGGTCATGGGCGATCTAGTAGACGACATTGGTTTAGTCGAGTTACGAATGGTTAGAGTTTGGTTGGACAAGGTACCAGGGTTGGTACTTGTCGATGGAATCCCTGAGTGGGATACAGAGTAGTTGGTACAGGCAGTTGATTCCGTTGGATGCGGAGTCTGGATGTCTAGTCGTTAGGTCTGCACGAGGTTGTGGCAGACGCTACTATCGACAGACGTAGTCGAATTTTATCTGGTTGAGTAGACTCAGGTTGTCGTGACGATTGTGACGATGGGATTGTCAGTCGTGACGATGGTACGAGGTGCGTGAATAACGCATATGTGTGGGTAGTGATTCTGGATTCGACTTGGTTACGGTTGAGTGCGATCGCAGAATGAGACGGGGACGTTCGGGGAACGTTTTCCTTTTCTCGCATGAGTTGTCAGGGTGACTGTACCCAGAGTTGTTAGGTACGAGGGAGACAGAGTTTCTCCTATTCGAGCAGAGGTACGGGATCGTCGCTAGGTATGAGCGGAGATCCAGGGTGTCAGTTTTGCACACGGCGTGTTGATACTGACACTAGTTTTGGTGATAGTGCGTGGTGTTGGTACTAGTACTGGTGCTGGTGCCGGTGATTGTGATGACGGTGAGTTACGAGTCTGGATGTGACTCCGACGTGATGGGCTTATGATTGGTATCTGTGGTTCGGGAGTGAATCACGGGTAGTGACGGACTGGATAGGATCCAGCGGTAGTTGAGGAGTGAGGATCGAGTATTATCATGACGGATTAGTGACCGGTTGGTCAGACTTGTTCTGTCGCGGGGTTTAGCGACCAATTGGTCAGAATTAGTCAGGATTGGTTAGATATGGTGGTTTGCAGAGATTTGACTGCAGATCACAGCAGGGGTCTGTTGTGACTTTTCAGTAGAGTGGTACATCAGATTAGGATGAATTGACATCCTTTTGGATGTACATATACGGTCGTAAATGGGCATGTGTCCATAACCAGTCTAACGGGGACACGTGGTTGATGTCCGGGTATGTTGTTTCCAATTTTGTTGGAACTTCGAAATCGCGAGAGGTTGCGATTGAGGTGACGAGAGGACTGCGGGTTTTCCGCATTGGTATTGGGTATGTCGAAGTCGTTTGGGTGACTTCTCAGGTTCTACCATAATTGATGGTGGTAGAGGATGTAGATGTTATTGATGTTGTTGGTTGCCACTAGTACACTGATCGTGTATTGGTTGGTGGACTCGTGATTGTTTTGGGTCATCAGGTGGAGTGAGTATATCGAAGTTAGGTGACTGAGATTTCTCATTTTCTGCCTGGTGGCAGACGATGTTGGTTTACGTGACGTGGTGAATGCAACGAGCTTGGTTGTATTCACATAGGATGATTTGTGATGTCATAGTCTTGTATCATCTTTGGTTTTCCTAGGTGGAATGACAAGGATCGATACGAGGTAATCAGTGAGAACCCACAGTCTCGGCGTGTCTCGTCGTCGACTGATCTATTTAAGATGTGGGAAACGGTTGAGGACTTTGGACGTCGTGACGATCGGGGATCGTGACGTCTATGGTCGGTTGACGTAGTGTTGGATCTGGATCGTGATTTGGATGATCCAGATAGGTGGAGAGTTTATTACTCTTACTTGGTTGAGTGGAGCATGATGGGACTGAACTTCTTTTCGAGGTAAATCCCATATGGCTTACTACTCGCCTGAGTAGTTGTCCGAGGAGTAGGTGTCTGACGAAGTCGGGTTTTGTCAGACTTGGTGTTGTGTGTGATGTTGTGATTGGCTTCCCTATGAAGTCAATCGATTGTGTTGTGGTAATCGGTCGAACAGGTAACCGATAGGTTCGGTTTTGATACGTCTCGGTAGACGAGAAGGATATTTCGAGTTTTGGAATCAGATTTCTGGATGACGATTCAGGATTTGATTTTGGAACTTGAAAGAGGATTTCTGTATTTGGGTTTTGGAATCGGATTCTGGGTGACGATTCAGGATTTGATTCTAGAGCCTGACTGTGGATTTTCTTTTTACGGATTTGGGTTCGAAATGGTTATTCCAAATGCCGGTTTACGGAATGATGATTTCGGATTCGAATTTGGACAGGATATGGATATGATTTCTGGGTTTGGATTCGGGATTTCTTACGAAATTGCGAATGCGGATTCGGATTTGGGAAATAGATTTTGGGTCGGAGTTTCGATTGTCTAGATGAACTCCATTATAGAAATGTGATTGGCTACAACCTAGGTGGTTGTAGGCTGATTGATGGGTAGTTGTATGTACCTTGTACGTTGTTCGAGGTACAATACCAGGTAGACTTGTCGTGCCTAGTGACGGTATATAGGTGATACCGGTGGTACGTTGGAGAGCGTGTTGGTAGTCGGCTTAGTTCCGATACCATTGGATTAGTCGGGTTCGTGAACTGGACATTGGATACTGTGCATTGGGTCATAGTACTTCTGATGGGTCTAGTTACACACGGGTCGAGTGCAATGCTTGTGGTTAGTGTAACCACGAGTGCGTGTCATATCAGTTTGCGACTGACGACTGTCAAGTGGTGACAGTTGTCGAAGGTGTCAGCGTGGATTGGTCAGTGAGGTCTAGTGACTCCCGGTGGGAGCAGACGCTAGGATAGATTAGCGTTTGAGAAAGGAACCATCGAGTTGACAAGTGGTATCAATTCGGAGCGTATGACTACTGTCGTTTGACGTGGTCGAGTGTAGTCGATACGACATGGATGTTAGCAGTACGTCTGGCTGCAGACGAGTAAGGATTGTTCTGGTTAGTGGGTGTATTAGCGTATATGTATTTGGAGGTTGATTCTACTTTCCACGAGCTGGATGTGGAATCAGGATAGTTGGAGTTTCGAGAATGAAACTAATTAAGGAGGGAAGAACGGTTGGATTAGAGTCGGTTGGAATTTCGAGGACGAAATTAATTAAGGAGGGAAGGTTGTAACGACCCGTCCCAAATTCCATGATTAGATTAGTGACTAATCACGATTAGTGAGGCTAATCCGTGATCAGTAGAGCGAGAGCGGACGAACGATGCGAAATGACCGTTTTGCCCCTGATGGTGGCAAAACGTTGACTTTTTAATCGGGCGGTCAAATGGACTTTGACCGGTGACCGTGACGTAGTTCGTGACGTCACGAGTTCATAGACAGGTGGCACGTTCAATTCCGACATTCGAGGAGGAAGTTATGACGTTCGGAAGTTTAGGGGCATTTTGGTAATTTGGGTGAATAGGAGGTCAAAAGTTGACTTTTTGATCAGGAGGTCCGATGGCCGAGGGCCGAAGACCGTTACGTAGATAAGGACGATACGAATCCGTAGACAGGCGGCACGTCGAATTCGGACGTTCGACGGCGAAGTTACGGTTCACGGAAGTTCCCGGTTACTATTCACGACGGCACGTTTTACGAGACAAAAAGTGCAGTTTTGTCTCTAGTGGGCCCAGATATTTAATGGAGGCCCAATGGATGAGTGACACTTGTCACCCATCCACTGGCCAACCTCACCCACTCATGCTCCAAAACACTCAACCGTGCATCCAGTTTTCCATTTTTCCTCCAACCATTTTCCCGACCCCATTCCTTCCATCTGTGCGACCCAAAACCCATCCATTCTTCATTCAAGCAACCAGGGATGGAAGAGGGGACTGAGGAGGTGGCTGGGCGGCCAGAACCGCCATCCACGGCGGCGAGAGGGACAAGAACCCGTGAGGTTCACGGTGAGGCCCTTTTGATCCGTTTTTACATTTTTGATGTTATGATTCATTTCTAATGATTTTAATGAGTCCATTGAGTTGCTAGGGGGTGATTAGTGAGGTTTTGGTGGTTAGGGACGGCTGAGCAGCCGTGTGGGATGATCGGAAAAACAGGGACCGTGAGGTCCATTTTGAACCGTTAGGATTTTGGGTGTTTTAGTTAGTTTGGTTAATTGGGAATGATAGGAAAGATTAAAAGATGAATTTAGGGATTGAAATGGAGGGAAACGGATGAGAAATGAGGGCGTCGGAGACTTGGACCGGTCACGCCGGTCCAAGCGGACCGGAATTGCAGAGAAAACCGGACCGGCCCGGTCGGACCGGTTCGATCGAAGGAAGCAGGTGACACTGTAGCGGCGCGTGAGGCCCACGCGCAGCCACTTCAGGCGGCGCGTGAGGGCGCGTGCTAGGGTTTTTGGGGAAGTGTTCAACACGGGAAATCATCTATTCGATGTAACGAACATTTTGGGACTGGTTTCGAGTCGATCGGACACCGTCTCGATATGTTTCGGGGCATCGGAAGGTTTAGGTTCGGGATTAAAAATAGTTAAAAATACGGGAAAATTACGGGGCTTTAGTGAGGGGTTATATAAGTAGTTAGTAACCCTCTAAATTAATTTGGACAGGTTTGGAAGTCCCGGTGATGGTGATCGGCTCGGGGAGCCGTATGGCACGCGTATCGAGACGCGGCTTCGGACGGTCTGTGAGTGGACCTTGTTTTCTAAATTGGTGCATGCATAAATGTTTATTATATGTTTTAAATACTTGTTTGTGTTGCCATGAATGCATTTGGATGTGTGGTTACGTATAGGCACGTATTTCGAGGTTTCGGCCCTATACGGTGCCTATACGGGGCTGTAGGTCTTTATTGGTCTAAATGAAATGGTTTTGGATTTCCAAAAGGATAATGAATTTGATTTGATAATGTTGATTTGGATATTTGTGAATTATATGGTTTCACGTATTTCGAGGCGATTTACGTGCTTGCACGTAAATCGAGGTTTTTCGGTTTTACTCCGATTTTCCATTCTTATGGTCTTGGAAATAATTTAATGAAATGATTCTCGGACTTGAGGTCCATTTGATTTACGGAATCGGGCCAGAGGCCCAATTGGTTTACGATTCGGACCGGGGGTCCAGTTTCTATGTGAATTCGGGCCTAGTGCCCAGCTATGTGTTACAAATGGTTTTTACGGGTCATGACGGTTTATGGGAACCGGCATGAACCCCTGAAATGGATTTACGGGTCATGACGGTTTATGGGAACCGGCATGAACCCATGAAAGGATTTTATGGTTCATGACGGCTTATGGGGGCCGGGCATGAATCCTTGAAAGGTTTCAAGAATGGTTTCAAAATGTTTTTCATATTCCATCCTATATATATGATTGTCTCCTCCGGGGAGGGTCGTTGGCCTGGGTGGACCCCGGAGTAGTCACGGAGCACTGACTGAGTGGAGTCGCCCCCCAGTTGGGTTCCTTACTCTCAGGATGGGCATGGTTCGTTACCTCCAGGGAGGGTCATTTGATCTACGGACATTGACCTGGGTGGACCCTGGAGAGACTTGGGTTTGAGACCCCGGTTAGCACACGTGTAGCTTTATTTTACCGTGACAGGTTCTGGATATGAATATATTGGATAAACATGATTTCAATTGGTTTGGGAAAACTGTGTTTTATAATGATTAATGGATTTGGGCTGAGATCCCACATATGCTTACTATGTTCTGATTTTCTGTAAATTGGTTTTGGGCAGGAGCCCGTGTGACTTGTATTTACGGAACTTGGGGTTGTGACCCTATTTATGGATGTTTTAACATATATTATTGGATAAATGGTTTTACTATGCATGCATGCTTTTTAGTGGAGGGTATAAATGTCTTTTATGGAAATGTTTTATAAAATCTTTATTTTTGTCCACTCACAGTCTTTCTGTTTTTAATACCCTTCAGGTTGACAGCGGATGTGGACTGTAGCAGAGATCGAGATATCACATGCCTCCTCCGGATCCTGGCGTACTCTGATAGCCCGGGAGGGCAAAGGTCGGAAATATCCCTTGTCTGACACTTCGTGTCAGACGGGAGCAGGGTCATCCCGCACTAATCCCGGGGGGATTGGGATGGGTCCTGTCAAATTAGTGTCTCAGAACTTAAATTGGAAGAATAATAAACATGTTAGGATCAAAAACGAAGGAAATTGATTAAGGATTGAGGGTTGATTAACCGGGTCGAGCCACGGGTGGCAGACCCGTATTACAGACAAACGGGCGAAGGTGGTGACACTGTAGCTACAATGTCAGGCGCGTGACTTTCACGCGCAGCCACTTTGGGCGGCACGTGAGGGCGCGTTAGACCTTATCTCCGATCACGATCAACATGACTTTTGTTCCTCTCATCATTCTGAACATTTTTGGTGAATTAACCATGTTGATCTGAGATAGTTTTGATGGGTCAGTTTAGGGCCGGTTGTCTGGGGAAACGTGTTGGACGGTTTCCCCGAGCCGGTTTCTGTTTCGGGTTATTTGGATAAATGTTTAAGACTTGTTGTGACCCTTACGTATGATTTGGACTGACAGGAATTGTACGATAATCCCGGTACAAGTTCGTACGCACAGTTTCACCGCGGGATCGTACTGTGAGTGGGCCCGATTTCATTAAACCCTTGCATGCTTAAATGTTTTCTGATTTACTTATATGTTCACATGCTGGAATCAAGATATGGTTTTGATGATATTGAAATTTCGGTTATGGCACGTTTCACGGTATTTGGGCATGAGACCCGTCTGATGAAACGTAACGATCGGTTCGGATTTTACCTATGTATACATATATGTTTTGCATGTGGATATCAATAAAATGTATTTAATACTGCACTGTATAGATCCATTCTTATGATACTGTCTCCTCCGGATGAGGTACCCCGGAGTGGTCACGGACGTATAGAACGTCCAGCGTGTATGACGCTAAGCATCGGGGATGCTGTACCCGAACGGGGTTCGGGGATTGAACTCGGAATTGAGACCCGAGTGGCACGCGTAGCCTTGTGATTGTGACCTTATTGGACGTCAGGGACGTCAGACATCGGGGATGTCAAGATCGGAGTGTATAGTGCAGTGGCTAAAATTTTGTTTATGGTTTTACTACATGCCTTATGGTTCATATTATATGATTAATGATTTTAAATAATGTTGCATGCATGTTTTGGAAAACGGAGGGGTAAATTATATGTTTTACTTACTAAACGATTTTATAAACTTGAGTTTCGGCCCACTCACCCTTATTGTTTTGGTAACCCCTCCAGGTCGTGATACTGAGGTAGAGGAGGAACCTGAGGCTGAGGCATAGATCTACTTCTGCGTACCTGAACCCCTGTTGGGTGGTGTACCCGCAGGTTTATGTTAGAGTCGTGCTCGCAACTTGTAGTTTTGGATTTCATCCCTTGTCTGACATCTGTTTATTCCGGATTTGATGAAAAACTTTAATTTGGTTTTTATGCATTTGAATGTTTAAGGTTAAAATTGGAACATTATTTTGGGTGTCAGACGGGAGCAGGGCACGTCCCCATGTGGTTCCAGAGAGGATCAGGGCGGGTCCTGTCATTTTGCAATACCTCAGTAAGAGATTACCTTGCAACAACAGCTTTTTCATCGCCAATGTTAGTAACAAACACCTAGAAACATCAAGCAACGTTCAATAAGGTTACAAATGCCATTAGCTTGTCTCAAGGACACCCCTGTCATTCCATTTGGAAAAAAAAAATTAACCATCATCAAGTACTCTTCAAGAGGAAACCTTAAATTGCGTTTTTTTCTCAATATCTCAAGCAGTATTTTATCTAATGATGATGTAAACTGATGAGGTAAGTAAAAAGAAATTGATAATTGCATCCTTAAGTGATTGCAAATATTGTCCAAGCATGAAACTAAGTGATATTAAATGCTTCATGATACATCTATACAGAACACAACTTATCATTGCCCTTAATTTTTGTACCTCAAAATTCAATTATTTATTTAGTACGTAGAATTTTTCCTAATATCCAAACACACACAGCTGTGGCATCATCTTGCAATCCTCCTTATGACAATTTAAAATCGATGTACCATGTAAAGATTAAGGAAACATTCATCCAAAAAATGGTTTTCTAGGTAGATATGCTTACAAGAAAAATGGCAGATTGAAAAAAAAAAAAGAAAAAAAAGAAAAGAGAAATAACTATTTGAGATGCAATCCTTCTAGTGCTCAAATCTAGGCAAAAGAAAGTTCAAATCCGAAATAAAGATGTGAGATTAGATCTATACCTACTACACTCTCTTGAAGAAGAGATTCGTTGGTTTTCCGAAAACCTAAATTAGCGAAAAATAATTCCGTAGTTGGATGAAATCACTATATGGATGCTTTTGCATTCAATTGCAACCTAAGGTTGTCAAATTTTTGTGTTGATGCCAAAATATCAACACACAGAGAAGGTTAAGAATTTAAAACCTTTTAGCATGCCAGAAGAAGGTATGAAATCTACAACATTAAAGACTAAGGGATTAGCTAAACGTAGAGTTAAAAATGTACAAAAATATAATTGAAATTTGCATACGCATACGCATGCGATACAATTGAAAGGTTATTAATTTACCTATATTCTCTAGATGGTGGATTTTTTTATGTTTAGAAGGATGAGTGATAGTTAATTCCATCAAAATCAAGAAATAGCATATTGTTTTTAGTATAGGATGTTCATCTTACTAAAAATCATGGAGTTAATTTTTATCCGTTTTCCATATCTTGTAGTTCTTCTAGTTGGATTTTACCAACTTTGTTTTTTCCTTAATTTTGTTTTGGAGTTGATAATTTCATTTGAATAATCTTTTAATATATAAATTCATCAATATCGATTCGAATATATTACTTTAATGTCTAATTAGTAACGAGTTATAACGCTTGTCAAAACAGTTTAAAAATTGAAAATTCATCTTAAATGAACTCGTTTTAGCCTTATAAATACACGGTTTCTTGATTCTTCATAAAAACAACTCAAGAATTACTTTTAGTATTCAAAAGGATATTAATAATATTATTCTATAAAAAATGGTAATTAGGTTGAACATCGATCCAAATACCAACATTACATTAATTTTGATGTTCACCATAATGATTGCCGTCTCATCAGCAACAATTGCAACCTCGAGGCTTTCGCCAACAACACTTACAAAGTCATAACTTCCGAACGTCATAACTTCTTTCTCAAATGTTAGAATTGAACGTGGCACTTGTCTATGAACTCGTGACGTCCTAAACTACGTCATGGTCATCGGTCAAAGTCCATTTGACCGCCAGAATGAAAAGTCAATGTTTTGCCCACGCTCAGGGGCAAAACGGTCATTTTACATCGTTCGTCCGATTTCGCCCAACTAATCACGGATTAGCGTCACTAATCGTGATTAATCACTAATCTAATCCCGAAATTCGGTACGGGTCGTTACATCGAGGCTTTCGCCAACAACACTTGCAACCTCCAATATATCTCCATTGCAAGATTGTGTCGGGCGATATACAGAGTTTTGTGGAAAAGATATACGTAAGAATATATTGTATGGTGAGCATGTAAGTATGTATATAGGGTGTTGTTTGGAGCTTTTGAGTTCTGGTGAAGATTGCCACAAAGCATTGAAAAATGAAGCTCTTGTTGAAGCTCCTTCCAAAGTGAACAAATCAAAGGCTTTGGAAATTATTAAACAACAATGGAAACTTTGTTATGATTGGGCTGAGTGACTATATCGAGGTGGGTGGGGGGGCATGAATAATTTGATCCATCCATAAAATTAGAATATTTACAACTAAATAAGTTCTAATTATTTTTATTTTCATGATCGGGAGAATTATGATTATATATACAATGAAAACAATACAATTTTATACCAAACATGTTGATGGTGGCTTTTGTTATAGTATGATTTTTTTATTTGATTATCAAATATCACAAAGTTAAATAACTTAAGTTCTTTTTTACCCAAGAAAAAAAGTAAATTAAGTTTTTTTTTGGTCATCAAATCACATATACATCCATATCTTAAGTAGCATACATTTAGCTTTCATAATAAGGCCAAATTTATTGGTTGAAATTTGAGTCTAGTTATATTTACATGAGTTGGCTAAAAATAACGAATTATTTCATAATTCGTGGATTAACATCCTTGGTCAGAACCATTTTGCAATCCCTCAGCAAGAGATTACCTTGCAACAACAGCTTTTTCATCGCCAATGTTAGCAACAAACACCTAGAAACATCAAGCAACGTTCAATAAGGTTACAAATGCCATTAGCTTGTCTCAAGGACACCCCTGTCATTCCATTTGGAAAAGAAAAAAAAAATTAACCATCATCAAGTACTCTTCAAGAGGAAACCTTAAATTGTTGTTTTTTCTCAATATCTCAAGCAGTATTTTATCTAATGATGATGTAAACTGATGAGGTAAGTAAAAAGAAATTGAAAATTGCATCCTTAAGTGATTGCAAATACTGTCCAAGCATGAAACTAGGTGATATTAAATGCTTCATGATACATCTATACAGAACACAACTTATCAATGCCCTTAATTTTTGTACCTCGAAATTCAATTATTTATTTAGTACGTAGAATTTTTCCTAATATCCAAACACACACAACTGTGGCATCATCCTGCAATCCTCCTTATGAAAATTTAAAATCGATGCACCATGTAAATATTAAGAAAACATTCATCCAAAAAATGGTTTTCTAAGTAGATATGCTTACAAAAAAAATGGCAGATTGAAAAAAAGAAAACAAAAGAGAAATAACTATTTGAGATGCAATCCTTCTAGTGCTCAAATCAAGGCAAAAGAAAGTTCAAATCCGAAATAAAGATGTGAGATTAGATCTATATCTACTACACTTTCTTGAAGAAGAGATTCGTTGGTTTTCCGAAAATCTAAATTAGCAAAAAATAATTCCACAGTTGGATGAAATCACTATATGGATGCTTTTACATTCAACTGCAACCTAAAGGTGTCAAATTTTTGTGTTGATGCCAAAATATCAACACACAGAGAAGGTTTAGAATTTAAAACCTTTTACCATGCCAGAAGTAGGTATGAAATCTACAACAGTAAAGACTAAGGGATTAGCTAAAAGTAGAGTTAAAAATGTACAAAAATATAATTGAAATTTGCATACGCACGCGATACAATGTAAAGGTTATTAATTTACCTATATTCTCTAGATGGTGGATTTTTTTATGTTTAGACGAATGAGTGATACTTAATTCCATCAAAATCAAGAAATAGCATATTGTTTTTAGTATAGGATGTTCATCTTACTAAGAATCATGGAGTTAATTTTTATTTTTTTTCCATATCTTGTAGTTCTTCTAGTTGGATTTTACCAACTTGTTTTTTCCTTAATTTTGTTTTGGAGTTGATAATTTTATTTGAATAATCTTTTAATCTATAAATTCATCAATATCGATGTGAATAAATTACTTTAATATCCAATTAGTAACAAGTTATAACCAAGGATGAAAATATCGATATCGACGGATATATCGCTCGCCGAATTTACGGATATCTCGTCCCAAATATCGATATCGTTTACGGTCAACAAAAATGACGGAAATTTGGTCCAAATGACGGAAATTTGGAATGATACTTTGGGAAAAACTTAAGTACCCAAAAATGGTTATATAGAACTAATAAAAACTATAAAATGACTTTGATATAATAAATATATGATGAATCATATGATAGAATATAGATCTGTCGACCACTAACAGTATAAAATCTTAAAGATAAACTTAAATTAAAACATAATTCTATTGATAATATTGCATTAAAAATATTGTACACATTGAACTTGATAAAAAACAAGTAGAGTGTTGACCAGCTTGAAAATTAGATTGGTCTTGAATCTCTTGATCTACCAAGACACAAAAGTTTTGCCAATTGATGCTATTTGACCAAAAGGAAATGTATTGTTGGACATAGTATTCGTATATCTCCTTTGAATAGCCTACTTTTCCTCCATAGATAGGGTAGTTCGGATTTACCCAACTAACTTCTTCATAATCTTCATTTAGATGAGGATCTTCATAGCCTTCATAACCATGTGACATTTGAGGGAGATAGTTGTCTAACATGGGGTGACGATATGGACCATAAGCATATGGATCATTTGAGTTGTTACTAGGATCGGTGCCTAAACTCATTGACTCAAAACTAATTGCCATGGAATCCTCAGAAGATGGGTTTTCATAACCTTCATATATGTTGCGTGTCCGAGTGTAATCTTTTCCAACACCACCGATTCCTACTCCTCCTTCTCTACACCCATGATCATAATCTTAGGTGATATGAGTGAAATCCGCCTCTCCAGTAAATGGGCTCAATGGTGCATATGTTTTGGTTACATGTTCATTTCCCCCGTCATCACCCCCTCCGTCATCCTTGTCTTTATCGTTTGTCTCAACATCATCTCCTCCATCATCATCATCTGGAGATTTATTTTGATGAAGTCCCTTACTAGTAGCATCAGCTCGTAAGTCACGTCTACCGGTAGAACCAAGCATTGATCTCTCCCATGAAGACATCTCCCGCTCACTTCCTACGTCCTCACTCCTCATTTCTTCAGATAGCACTCTATCGACATTAACACCGTGTTCACTAGCAAGATGTGCTACTCGAGGGTCAGGCCTTCCACTATCATCATCCAAGTGAGCTGGCATAATCCATGCTTGAAGTGGATCAGCCTCAATACCTTCCACATGTTGACCTGCAATTTCCAACAAGTCAACGTAGTCTTCTTCCACAACTTTACCGGCTTCAGCTTCTTCATCTCTTAACTTTAGTTTCATGTTGTAATAACAGAAAACAAGTTGTTCGAACTTAGAATATGCGAGACGATTTCTTTGCTTTGTATGAATTAAAGCAAATGTACTTCAATTTCTCTCACATGCCGAAGATGATGCCGTTTGTGATAATATACGAACTACAATTTGTTGCAAGCTGGGAGAAGCTTGATGACAGGACCCCGTCCCAACTGGACGTCAAAAACAGAGCCCGGTCCTGCTCCCGTCTGACAAGTCAACCAAAGACCCGAAACTACCCTTCAGTGCTTGCTAGACAAGGGATAATTGCGCTGATTTCTGCTGCTACCTCAACCCCGTGATCAGTCCTGAACGTCGTACCACGGCCTAGAGGGTCACAAAACAGAAAAGGTGTGAGTGGACAAAAATGACCTCTTATAAAAACATTTGCCAAAATACATTCTTACCCTCCATTTTTCACAAACTTGCATGCATATCATAAAACATGAGTAATAGTATGAAATCATTCAAGTATGAACCGTGGACCGATAAAATCAAAACATATTTTCCCATGGTCCATAAAACTCATGTTCACCAAATCAGTTCATGTTATAAAACATTAAATCCCGGCTCTCAGGCCAAAACATGTGAAAACATAATCACCTGGCCACAAGGACCAAAAACCCGTACTCAATACCAGTACGTCATCACAAACAACATCAATCAGCACTAATCACAAGTGCACAATAAATATATCAATCCAATCAATCAGCACTAATCACAAGTGCACAATAAATATATCAATCCAATCAATCCGCACTACTCACAAGTGCACAAACTATCACAATCACATCTGCACTACTCACAAGTGCTGCACTACGCGTAGGCCAATATCCAGCCACACTCTCGGGATCGGACACCTCTGGGCTCAACCCTCGGGCTCAATCACATCTGGGCGAACACATCCCCAGGCTCAGACCCATCCGAGTGGTACATCCAGGCTCAGCCACGTCCGAGAAGCTGACTACCATAGGATCAACTCCCGATCCTACAATCACATCCCCCAAGCTCCGGTCGTCTGGGTAATCCCCCCAAGCTCCGACCGTCTGGGCATTTCACAATCACAATGAAAACCATCTCGGGAATTACATCCCAAAATATTTCAATCAAATCTTGTCTTCATACAAAGTCAAGATCATTCCTGACTGGGTCTCAAGCCCCAAAATACCATTTACACATAAACCGTTAAAATCACATTTTAAAATAATAAAATAATCCAGAAATCATCATTGACTTACCAACTAAGTCCAAATATCATTTTAGAAATCCTTTTGACTCCGTGCCTAGCCCAAAACATCATTTGCACGTTCCCCATAAAACGTGCCGAAAGACTAATTAAAATAATCATAAAATCACAAGAAATCATTAATTTCATCAAATTCACAAGTGACTCCAAATCCGAGTCAAAATCACTATTCACTTGGGTTCTCACGCCCAAAATATCATTTTCACGCAAATCCATGCGTTGCAACCTCCGTTGCCATTTTCACGTAAATCCACGAAGTTGACCCTTGACTCATTCCTGAGTCACAACATCATTTTTCAATCCATGACTCATAATCCGAGTCCAAACATCATTTTTAACCAAAGTCATAATTTCTCGAAAATCGTGCCAAATATAATAATCCATAAAATCGAGAAATCACCGGATTGAAACATCAATCATACCAAAGCATATAAAATCATATAATAAAGCATTTAAATCATATATGCATGCATCACGGTTAGAAAACAAAGTCCACTCGCACACACCGTCCAAAACGGTCCGTTTCCGAGCTGCACGTTTTTCCGTAAATTCTGGAAATCACAACTCCTGTCCAAAATCATTATAGAGGGTTACTAACATTTCAAAATACTTCATATAACTTTCCCCAATTTTTTCGGAATTTAAATACGTATTTAACACATAAAACAAAACTTCGGATACACGGAACATTAACGAAACGATATCTGATTTCCTTGAAACCAGCGTCAAAATGTTCGTTACAATGAGAGGATTCAAAGTCATGTTGACCTCACCTTGAAACTAGGCCGTACAGGCCCTCTCGCGCCGCCGTGAGTGGATGCACGTGACCACCACGCGCCTGCTACAGTAACCAGCACAGTTGTCTTCTTCGCCGGTTTGTCTGGTAAACGGGTTGGAAAACCCGCGATAGAACCCGACTCAATCTCACTCAATTCGACATCGATTCAATCCAATCTTTCAACTGATCCCTTGTAATACATCTCCATTTAAGTTCTGTAAATTGAATTACACAAATTAGGGTCTAAATCTTCACAACTCACGAACAAACTTCGACGGGTCTCCTATTCGGGTTTGTCGATTTCGTCCCTGATTTCCGAATTAATTTATCCAGTTAGTATCGTGAGAGTGTATTGAGCGTTTTTACAAGATCAATTTGAGAATTACTTACCTCTAACCAGTAGAACCCAAGCTCGATTTTTAACGGCAATGGAAGCTTCTGTTCTTCCTCAATTCGACACAATTTCTCCTCATTTTTGTTGCAGGGAGTTTCGTTTTAATCCCAGAAGTCGAATTCAATCCTCAATTGTGATCCTCACAGCTCATAATCTCGAATTCGAAAGTCCCCCCAATTTTCAAGATTTTTCGATTCAGAATTAATCCAAGGGCCTCACTGTCACTTGAGTTTCTCTCTCAATTCGGCTTCCTCAGTCTCCCAATTACACAAATGCAGCTCAACAACGGTTTATCAGCTGTTAATTGACAATGATTAAGACAAACCATAATTTAGGGAATTTGTGTCTAAAGTGGTATAATTGTGTTTTCCCTAATACACGATTCCATGTTCTCTGGGGCAAGAAGAAGACAAAGTGACAGATGTCACTGTCTGGCAGCAAGAATCAATGTTAAAAGACCATTTTGCCCTTCGTTCGACAAATTACCATTTTGCCCCTAGACTTCCGTGACCCGTAACTTGGTCACCCGAACTCCGTTTTCGACGTGCCGTCTGTCGTTGGATTCGTAACAAGAACGGTCTTTGGCCCTCGTCCATTGGACTTCCTGGGTCAAAAGTCAACATTTGGCCCTTAATATGCCAAATTACCAAAATACCCCTCAACTTCCGAACGTCAAAACTTTTTCCTCGAATGTCGGAATCGAACGTGCCACCTGTCTATGAACTCGTGACGTCCTGAACTACGTCACGGTCATCGGTCAAAGTCCATTTGACCGCCCGATCAAAAAGTCAACATTTTGCCCACGCTAGGGGTAAAACGGTCATTTTGCACAATTCGTCCGATTTCACTCATCTAATCCCAGATTAGTCATTCCAAACTATAATTAATTAATATTCAATCCCGAAACTCGGGACGGGTCATTACACTTGACCATATAGTTCCCACCACTCAACTGTCAATATCAAGTTTAATGTAAGAGGCTACCATTGATCACTGGTAAACAATCTTCTAAGGCCAACTGTATGCTTAACTATACTGTTTATACAAATATAGTTGGTTGCGAACCGAGTTGCACCAGGACGAACCAAGTCTCCTTGACAGAATTCATGTATCTGAGCTAGTAACCATAGATGATTACAAATGTAGTTAGTTACCTGCCTAACATTTTTTTGATGAGCGCCATTGTCTTATTCTTCCCAATATCTTTAAATATTAGGTCGATACAATGGGTTGTACAAGGAGTCCAATAGATCGGATACGTCTTCATCAGTTCTTTTCCAGCCTTTTTGAAGTTTGATCCATTATTAGTAACGATCTGTACAACATTTTGTACTCCAGCCTCCTGAACAACTTCCTTCAACAAATTTTGTATGTACACATAGTCTTTATGGAATTTGGAAGAATCAACTGACTTGAGAAATACAGTTGAACCCTTACTATATACCATGAAGTTAATTATGGATAACTTCGTTGGACCGGTCCAACCATCACACATTATGGTACATCCATAAGTTTCCCAGTGTCGCTTTTGTTGCTCCACATATGCCGTCATTTCTTCATACTCTATAGGAAGATATTTATTTTTCACTTTATATGGAGAAGGAGTGGACACGCCTTCACCTGCAAACCAAAACATAAGTTAGCATTTAATGCTATTTCACAAGCTAAATAAAAATGTATCATAAATAAATTTATTAAATACCTACTCGTTGGGCTTCAATAATCATATTCTTAAAATGATGAGAGTTGGCTTTATTTGGAGCCACGCCTTCATATATAAAAAAATTTCTTATGTATCGACCCAACTTCTCTTTCGTCCATTTCCACATCGATTTTACAATCTTTTGTTGACTTCGTGCGGTTTTGTAGAGTTTTGGTTCTAGAGGAATTGAAAATGGTTCACGCAAACTTTGTGATCGACGCATCTGTTGTGGTGGTTGACGACTGCTACTGCCTCCTTGAGCACCACGCATGGTACGTACCAACTCCATAATTGTCGACATTTCGTCGTGCCTCATCTCTCGATGCATTTACAACAAAGCGATATGTTGCTCTCTCAGATCTATGCACTTCTGGTGGATAAGCGTATCCATCATCATCCTCTTCATCATCGCTATCATTAATCTGAATGCTCTGTTGAGTGTCTAGTGGATTTCCTCTCAAGCCAGCTCGTATGTTCTACCCAATCATATTCTTAGTCTGTTTAGCAGTATCTTTACTTTTGATCCATGCTCTGACCTCATCCCTAATAGCCTTAGATACATCTTTGCATTTTTGAACATTTTTTTTCGGATCAAAACCTGCTAGATGAAACTTTAATCGCGTTATGCCTCCACTCTGAAACTGATGTTGACAAAACAAACATATGACACCATTTTTATTTTCAGGAATCGCAATGGCATATTTCCATGCTGGGTCAACTCGTCCAGGTCTTGGGCGGCTTTCACTTCCACTTCCACAAGCCATTTTATGAAATCTAAGCTACATGAAAAATAATTAGAATTTGATAATGACAAATAATAATAATAATGAAAATACAAATAATAATAAAATTTGATCAATTAGAATATATATTCTAAGTTAGACTTTGATGATAAAAAATTAAAGAGCAAAAACACATATATTCATAATTTTAATATATATTCTAAAATAAAACATATATTAAAAATTAAAACAAATATTACCAAATATATGAATTACCTCATATTTTATATTAAAATATACATTACTAAAACATATTTTTAGTAATCAATGATCAATTTATTATTAATAAATGATTATCAAATATATTACCAAATATTACCAAATATATGAATTAAACAATATTTTATATTAACACATACATTACTAAAACATATTTTACTAATAAATGATAAATTTATTTTTAATAAATGATTACCAAATATATTACCAAATATTACCAAATATATGAATTAAACCATATTATTTACCTAATAATAAATTTTGAATTTTGTTAGAAAAAACGTTTAAGGCTTATTGTTTACCTAATACCAAATATATGAATATATGAATTTGACAATATTTATGATATAATTTAAATAATTATTTATTTGACAAATATTTATACCAAATAATAAATGATATATGTAATTAAAAATGATATTTATACCAAATAATTATTTATTTGACAAATATTTATACCCAAATAATTATTTATTTGACAAATATTTATACCTAAATAATTATTTAAATAAATATTTGACAAATAATTAAATAATATATGTAATTAAAAAAAAGTTAAGAAATGGAATGAAGCGAAACGCAGTGTTTCATTCCATTTCTTATTTACTCAACAAATGCTTGGGTCTTAGTCTGTCTCGAAGTCGCATTCGCGATGCTTTCTTTGGGGAAATCGATCGATCGTGAAGGTGAGGGCCGTGAGTGAGGGTCAGGGGCGGCGTGAGGGGCGACTTCGATGGAGGTTCGAGCGACGGACGACTGGACGAGACGAGACAAGACCAGAGGTGGTTCGAGGGAGGTTCGACCGTTCGAGACTTCGAGCAGAAGTGGTTGCCTGAGACTTGGGTCGACCGTTCGAGGTTCTTGCGAAATCAGTTGCCCCTATTTATGCTCTGCCCCAAATCGAACGAGGTGAGTCCGTGAATTCCTTTTTTTTTGTTTTCTTCCCAATTGTTCGTCCGTGAATGTGAAAAATGTTAGAATTATTGGATGAGTCCGTGAATGTTTGAATAATTGTACGATTGGAAAGTCGATTCTCTGTTCAATCTGTGTTCTTCATTTTCATGCTTGATTTTGGTGGCTTCCTTTCGATTTTCATTACCTTGTTCGATTGTTTGCTCATTCGATCCAAAATCGACGATTTTGCGGGAAGAAATAGGTTCACCCCCTCCGTAGCTGCCGGTGGCCGGAATTAGCGATATATCGCCCGATATATCGCCCGATATATCGCCGATTCTGGCGATATTTTCATCAGTGGTTATAACACATGCCAAAACAGTTTAAAAATTAAAAATTCATCTTAAATGAACTCGTTTTAGCCTTATAAATACACGGTTTCTTGATTCTTCATAACAACAACTCAAGAATTACTTTTAGTATTCAAAAGGATATTAATAATATTATTCTCAAAAAAAAATATGGCAATTAGGTTGAACTTCGATCCAAATACCAACGTTACATTAATTTTGATGTTCACCATAATGATTGCAGTCTCATCAGTAGCAATTGCAACCTCGAGTGTCAGGACCCGTCCTCAATCCCCCTGGGATTAACGAGGAACGCCCCTCCGTGTCAGACAAGGGAAATTTCTGACCTTAGCCCTATCGGGCCATCAGAGTACGCCAGGATCCGGAGGAGGTATGTGATATCTCGGTCTCTGCTACAGTCTGCATCGTATCCAACCTG
The DNA here is from genome assembly GCA_032719365.1 of Prinsepia uniflora. Taxonomy (NCBI): domain Eukaryota; kingdom Viridiplantae; phylum Streptophyta; class Magnoliopsida; order Rosales; family Rosaceae; genus Prinsepia; species Prinsepia uniflora. The sequence goes on from CM064862.1 coordinate 85,136,067, forward strand.
AAGGGTATTAAAACAGAAAGACTGTGAGTGGACAAAAAGTAATAAGTTTATAAAAACATATTTCATAAAGACCTTTATACCCTTCACTAAAAAGCATGCATGCATAGTAAAACCATTTATCCAATCACATATGTTTAAACAACCATATTTAGGGTCACAGCCCCAAGTTCCGTAAATACAAGTCACACGGGCTCCTGCCAAAACCATTTACAGAAAATCATAACATAGTGAACATATGTGGATCTCAACCCAAATCCATTTATCATCATAAAACACAATTTCCCAAACCACTGCAATCATGTTTATCCATTATATTTCATATCCAAGAACCTGTCACGGTAAAACAGAGCTACGCGCGTGCTAACCAGGGTCTCAAACCCAAGTCTCTCTAGGGTCCACCCAGGTCAATGTCCGTAGATCAATGACCCTCCCTGGAGGTAACGAACCATGTCTATCCTGAGAGTAAGGAACCCAACTGGGGGGCGACTCCACTCAGTTAGTGCTCCGTGACTACTCTGGGGTCCACCCAGGCCAACGACCCTCCCTGGAGGAGACAATCATATATAAAGGATGGCATATGAAAAACCTTTTGAAATCATTCTTGAAACCTTTCAAGGATTCATGCTCGGCCCCCATAAGCCGTCATGAACCATAAAATCCTTTCCAAGGGCTCATGCCGGTTCCCATAAACCGTCACGAGCCATAAATCCATTTCAAGGGTTCATGCCGGTTCTCATAAACCGTCATGAACCATAAAAACCATTTGTAACACATAGCTGGGCCCTAGGCTCGTATCCACATACAAACTGGACCTCCGGTCCGAATCTTAAACCAACTAGGCCTCACGCACGATTTAGTAAACTAAATGGACCCCGTGCCCGATTTAGTAAACTAAATGGGCCTCGTGCCCGATATAGTACACCAACTGGGCCTCCGGACCGATGCCTTGTTAAATCAAATGGACCTCAAGTCCGAGAGTTCGTAAATCAAATGGGTTTCGAACCCGAGTTTACCTTTTCAATTCCAAAACCATTTCATGAAATTATATCCAAAACCATAAGTACGGAAAATCAGTGTAAAATCAGAAAACCTCGATTTACGTGCAAGCATGTAAATCGCCTCGTAAAGCATGAAACCATATAATTCACAATAATCCAAATCAACATCATAGAATCATAATCATAATCATAATCCATATAAAACATTTATGCATGCATCACAGTTTAGAAATCAAGGTCCACTCACAGACCGTCCGAAGCCGGGTCTCGATACGCATGCCATAAGCGTCTCCCGGGTCAATCGTCGCCTCAGGGATTCCCAAACCTGTCTAAATCGTAATAGAAGGTTACTAACTACTTAATTAACCTCCCATTGAAGCCCCGTAAGTTTTCCGAATTTTTAAGTATTTTAAATCTCGAACCTAAACCTTCCGATGCCCCGAACATTATCGAAACGGTGTCCGATCGACACGAAACCAATCCCAAAATGTTTGTTACATCGAATAAAAGATTTCACATGTTGAACATTCCCCATTGGACCTACCACGCGCCCCCATGCGCCCAATGAAGGTACTGCGCGTGAAGCCCACGCGCGGTACACTATTCATCTTCTCCAACACGTGAAATGGTTCTCTGGTTCTTGGACCGGCCGAACCGGTCTGGACCGGTTCAAGGCCCAATCTTGTCCGTTTTCAATCCATTTTGTCCCATTTTAATCCTAATCTCATCCTAACACCCTTTCCTATCATTTTATACTTTAAAATGGAACTAAAACCACCAAACCCGTACCTTCATCCGTCATCAATGGTGGCCGTGCCTTCCCTCCTCCGTTCACGACCCTTCCCGGCCATCCCATGCCTCGAAACCAATCCTACAAGCCTCCTAGAGTCCCCAGAAACCTAACCTAGGTATTAGTTTCGATAAAAACTCAGTAAAACCGTAGGTTGAAATTTTGAATATTTCTTTACCTCACGGGTTCTCTCCGCCATGGCCCCCGTCGTCCTCAACCGTGGCTCACCGTCGTCCTCATCACCTCACTCACATTCTCATGGTCACTCACGAGCTCACATGAGGAATGGTGGTGGGGTGTGTTTGTGTTTTGAAGAAAAATGGAGAATATGGGTTATGGGGTTCAGATTTGAGGATGAAGAAGAATGAAGATCATGAAATATGATGAGAGAGGATGAGGATTAATTGAAGGGTGGGTATTTAAAGGTTAATTGGTAATGGATGGTTAGGGTTTAATGATAGATGGATTAATTATATAATAATAATTATAATATTATTTAATTAGTTAGATCCACAATTTATGGGATTTAGCCAATGGGATGAGTGACACTTGTCACTCATCCATAGGTCCACTTAAAATATCTTGGCCAATCAGATTATGCCAAATCATCATCGCCTCGAAGTACGTGCATGGTGAAATCGACCTTCCGTGACAAATAACTTCCCCATTCGAAGTTCGATTTCAGCATGCCGCCTGTCCGTGGATTCGTATCATCCCGATCTACGCAACGGTCCTCGGTCCTCGGCCATCGGACCTCCCAATCCAAAAGTCAACTATTTTCCCCTTTTAACCATAATTACCAAAATGCCCTTGAACTTCTGAACGTCATAACATCTTCCTCGAATGTGGGAATTGAACGTGCCACCTGTCTATGAACTCGTGACGTCCTAAACTACGTCACCTGTCTATGAACTCGTGACGTCCAAAAGTCAACTGTTTTGCCCCACGCCTAGGGGCAAAACAGTCATTTTGCATCGTTCGTCCGATTTCGCCCAACTAATCACGGATTAGCCTCACTAATCGTGATTAATCACTAATCTAATTCCGAAATTCGGGACGGGTAGTTACATCGAGGATTTCGCCAACTGCAATATAAATTAGCGAAAAATAATTCCACAGTTGGATGACATCACTATATGGATGCTTTTACATTCAACTGCAACCTAAGGGTGTCAAATTTTTGTGTTGATGCCAAAATATCAACACACAGAGAAGGTTTAGAATTTAAAACTTTTAGCATGCGAGAAGAAGGTATGAAATCTACAATAGTAAAGACTAAGGGATTAGCTAAAAGTAGAGTTAAAAATGTACAAAAATATAATTGAAATTTGAATACGCACGCGATACAATGTAAAGGTTATTAATTTACCTATATTCTTTAGATGGTGGATTTTTTTATGTTTAGACGGATGAGTGATAGTTAATTCCATCAAAATCAAGAAATAGCATATTGTTTTTAGTATAGGATGTTCATCTTACTAAGAATCATGGAGTTAATTTTTATCCATTTTCCATATCTTGTTTGTTTTTTCCTTAATTTTTTTTTTGGAGTTGATAATTTTATTTGAATAATCTTTTAATCTATAAATTCATCAATATCGATGTGAATAAATTACTTTAATGTCTAATTAGTAACGAGTTATAACGCATGCCAAAACAGTTTAAAAATTGAAACTTCATCTTAAATGAACTCGTTTTAGCCTTATAAATACACGGTTTCTTGATTCTTCATAACAACAACTCAAGAATTACTTTTAGTATTCAAAAGGATATTAATAATATTATTCTCAAAAAAAAATATGGCAATTAGGTTGAACATCGATCCAAATACTAACGTTAGATTAATTTTGATGTTCACCGTAGTGATCGCAGTCTCATCAGCAGCAATTGCAACCTCGAGGCTTTCGCCAACAACACTTGCAACCTCCAATATATCTCCATTACAAGATTGTCTCGGTCGATATACAGAGTTTTGTGGAAAAGACATACGTAAGAATATATTGTATGGTGAGCATGTAAGTATGTATATGGGGTGTTGTTTGGAGCTTTTGAGTTCTGGTGAAGATTGCCACAAAGCATTGACAAATGAAGCTCTTGCTGAAGCTCCTTCGAAAGTGAACAAATCAAAGGCTTTGGAAATTAGTAAACAACAATGGAAACTTTGTTATGATTGGGCTGAGTCACTATATCGAGGTGGGTGGGGGGGCATGAATAATCTAATCCATCCATAAAATTAGAATATTTACAACTAAATAAGTTCTAATTATTTTTATTTTCATGATCGGGAGAATTATGATTATATATACAATGAAAACAATACAATTTTATACCAAACATGTTGATGGTGGCTTTTGTTATAGTATGATTTTTTTTTATTTGATTATGAAATCACACAAAATTAAATAATGTAAGTTCTCTTTTTCCCAAGAAAAAAAGTAATTTAAGTATTTTTTTGTCATCAAATCACATATACATCCATATCTTAAGTAGTATACATTTGGCTTTCATAATAAGGCCAAATTTATTGGTTGAAATTTGAGTCTAGTTATATTTATATGAGTTGGCTAAAAATAACGAATTATTTCATAATTCGTGTATTAACATCCTTGGTCAGAACCATTTTGCAATCCCTCAGCAAGAGATTACCTTGCAACAACAGCTTTTTCATCGCCAATGTTAGCAACAAACACCTAGAAACATCAAGCAACATTCAATAAGGTTACAAATGCCATTAGCTTGTCTCAAGGACACCCCTGTCATTCCATTTGGAAAAAAAAATAATTAACCATCATCAAGTACTCTTCAAGAGGAAACCTTAAATTGCGTTTTTTTCTCAATATCTCAAGCAGTATTTTATCTATTGATGATGTAAACTGATGAGGTAAGTAAAAAGAAATTGAAAATTACATCCTTAAGTGATTGCAAATACTGTCCAAGCATGAAACTAAGTGATATTAAATGCTTCATGATACATCTATACAGAACACAACTTATCAATGCCCTTAATTTTTGTATCTCGAAATTCAATTATTTATTTAGTACGTACAACTTTTCCAAATATCCAAACACACACGGCTGTGGAATCATCCCGCAATCCTCCTTATGAAAATTTAAAATCGATGCACCATGTAAATATTAAGGAAACATTCATCCAAAAAATGGTTTTCTAGGTAGATATGCTTACAAAAAAAAAAGGGCAGATTGAAAAAAGAAAAGAAAAGAGAAATAACTATTTGAGATGCAATCCTTCTAGTGCTCAAATCAAGGTAAAAGAAAGTTCAAATCCGAAATAAAGATGTGAGATTACATCTATACCTACGACACTCACTTGAAGAAGAGATTCGTTGGTTTTCCAAAAACCTAAATTAGCGAAAAATAATTCCACAGTTGGATGGAATCACTATATGGATGCTTTTACATTCAACTACAACCTAAGGGTGTCAAATTTTTGTGTTGATGCCAAAATATCAACACACAGAGAAGGTTTAGAATTTAAAACCATTTAGCATGCCAGAAGAAGGTATGAAGTCTACAACAGTAAAGACTAAGGGATTAGCTAAAGGTAGAGTTAAAAATGTACAAAAATATAATTGAAATTAATTTACCTATATTCTCTAGATGGTGGATTTTTTTATGTTTAGAAGGATGAGTGATAGTTAATTCCATCAAAATCAAGAAATAGCATATTGTTTTTAGTATAGGATGTTCATCTTACTAAGAATCATGGAGTTAATTTTTATCCGTTTTCCATATCTTGTTTGTTTTTTCCTTAATTTTGTTTTGGAGTTGATAATTTTATTTGAATAATCTTTTAATCTATAAAATCATCAATATCGATGTGAATAAATTACTTTAATGTCTAATTAGTAACGAGTTATAACGCATGCCAAAACAGTTTAAAAATTGAAAATTCATCTTAAATGAACTCTTTTTAGCCTTATAAATACACGGTTTCTTGATTCTTCATAACAACAACTCAAGAATTACTTTTAGTATTCAAAAGGATATTAATAATATTATTCTCAAAAAAAAAATATGGCAATTAGGTTGAACATCGATCCAAATACCAACGTTAGATTAATTTTGATGTTCACCGTAGTGATCGCAGTCTCATCAGCAGCAATTGCAACCTCGAGGCTTTCACCAACAACACTTGCAACCTCCAATATATCTCTATCGCAAGATTGTGTCGGGCGATATACAGAGTTTTGTGGAAAAGACATACGTAAGAATATATTGTATGGTGAGCATGTAAGTATGTATATGGGGTGTTGTTTGGAGCTTTTGAGTTCTGGTGAAGATTGCCACAAAGCATTGACAAATGAAGCTCTTGTTGAAGCTCCTTCGAAAGTGAACAAATCAAAGGCTTTGGAAATTAGTAAACAACAATGGAAACTTTGTTATGATTGGGCTGAGTCACTATATCGAGGTGGGTGGGGGGGCATGAATAATCTGATCCATCCATAAAATTAGAATATTTACAACTAAATAAGTTCTAATTATTTTTATTTTCATGATCGGGAGAATTATGATTATATATACAATGAAAACAATACAATTTTATACCAAACATGTTGATGGTGGCCTTTGTTATAGTATGATTTTTTTTTATTTGATTATCAAATCACACAAAATTAAATAACGTAAGTTCTCTTTTGCTCAAGAAAAAAAGTAATTTAAGTTTTTTTTTTTGTCATCAAATCACATATACATCCATATCTTAAGTAGTATACATTTGGCTTTCATAATAAGGTCAAATTTATTGGTCGAAATTTGAGTCTAGTTATATTTATATGAGTTGGCTAAAAATAACGAATTATTTCATAATTCGTGTATTAACATCCTAGGTCAGAACCATTTTGCAATCCCTCAGCAAGAGATTACCTTGCAACAACAGCTTTTTCATCGCCAATGTTAGCAACAAACACCTAGAAACATCAAGCAACGTTCAATAAGGTTACAAATGCCATTTGCTTGTCTCAAGGACACCCCTGTCATTCCATTTGAAAAAAAAAATTAACCATCATCAAGTACTCTTCAAGAGGAAACCTTAAATTGCGTTTTTTTCTCAATATCTCAAGCAGTATTTTATCTAATGATGATGTAAACTGATGAGGTAAGTAAAAAGAAATTGAAAATTGCATCCTTAAGTGATTGCAAATACTGTCCAAGCATGAAACTAAGTGATATTAAATGCTTCATGATACATCTCTACAGAACACAACTTATCAATGCCCTTAATTTTTTTTATCTCGAAATTCAATTATTTATTTAGTACGTACAATTTTTCCTAATATCCAAACACACACGGCTGTGGCATCATCCCGCAATCCTCCTTATGAAAATTTAAAATCGATGCACCATGTAAATATTAAGGAAACATTCATCCAAAAAATGGTTTTCTAGGTAGATATGCTTACAAAAAAAAATGGCAGATTGAAAAAAGAAAAGAAAAGAGAAATAACTATTTGAGATGCAATCCTTCTAGTGCTCAAATCAAGGTAAAAGAAAGTTCAAATCCGAAATAAAGATGTGAGATTACAACTATACATACGACACTCACTTGAAGAAGAGATTCGTTGGTTTTCCGAAAACCTAAATTAGCAAAAAATAATTCCACAGTTGGATGAAATCACTATATGGATGCTTTTACATTCAACTGCAACCTAAGGGTGTCAAATTTTTGTGTTGATGCCAAAATATCAACACACAGAGAAGGTTTAGAATTTAAAACCTTTTAGCATGCCAGAAGAAGGTATGAAGTCTACAACAGTAAAGACTAAGGGATTAGCTAAAGGTAGAGTTAAAAATGTACAAAAATATAATTGAAATTAATTTACCAATATTCTCTAGATGGTGGATTTTTTTATGTTTAGACGGATGAGTGATAGTTAATTCCATCAAAATCAAGAAATAGCATTTTGTTTTTAGTATAGGATATTCATCTTACTAAGAATCATGGACTTAATTTTTATCCGTTTTCCATATCTTGTTTGTTTTTTCCTTAATTTTGTTTTGGAGTTGATAATTTTATTTGAATAATCTTTTAATCTATAAATTCATCAATATCGATGTGAATAAATTACTTTAATGTCTAATTAGTAACGAGTTATAACGCATGCCAAAACAGTTTAAAAATTGAAACTTCATCTTAAATGAACTCTTTTTAGCCTTATAAATACTCGGTTTCTTGATTCTTCATAACAACAACTCAATAATTACTTTTAGTATTCAAAAGGATATTAATAATATTATTCTCAAAAAAAAATATGGCAATTAGGTTGAACATCGATCCAAATACCAACGTTAGATTAATTTTGATGTTCACCGTAGTGATCGCAGTCTCATCAGCAGCAATTGCAACCTCGAGGCTTTCGCCAACAACACTTGCAACCTCCAATATATCTCCATTGCAAGATTGTGTCGGGCGATATACAGAGTTTTGTGGAAAAGACATACGTAAGAATATATTGTATGGTGAGCATGTAAGTATGTATATGGGGTGTTGTTTGGAGCTTTTGAGTTCTGGTGAAGATTGCCACAAAGCATTGACAAATGAAGCTCTTGCTGAAGCTCCTTCGAAAGTGAACAAATCAAAGGCTTTGGAAATTAGTAAACAACAATGGAAACTTTGTTATGATTGGGCTGAGTCACTATATCGAGGTGGGTGGGGGGGGGGGGGGGCATGAATAATCTGATCCTTCCATAAAATTAGAATATTTACAACTAAATAAGTTCTAATTATTTTTATTTTCATGATCGGGAGAATTATGATTATATATACAATGAAAACAATACAATTTTATACCAAACATGTTGATGGTGGCCTTTGTTATAGTATGATTTTTTTTATTTGATTATCAAATCACACAAAATTAAATAACGTAAGTTCTCTTTTACCCAAGAGATTACCTTGCAACAACAGCTTTTTCATCGCCAATGTCAGTAATAAACACGTAGAAACATCAAGCAACGTTCAATAAGGTTACAAATGCCATTTGCTTGTCTCAAGGACACCCCTGTCATTCCATTTGGAAAAAAAAAAAATTAACCATCATCAAGTACTCTTCAAGAGGAAACCTTAAATTGCGTTTTTTTCTCAATATCGCAAGCAGTATTTTATCTAATGATGATGTAGACTGATGAGGTAAGTAAAAAGAAATTGAAAATTGCATCCTTAAGTGATTTCAAATACTGTCCAAGCATGAAACTAAGTGATATTAAATGCTTCATGATACATCTATACAGAACACAACTTATCAATGCCCTTAATTTTTGTATCTTGAAATTCAATTATTTATTTAGTACGTACAATTTTTCCTAATATCCAAACACACACGACTGTGGCATCATCCCGCAGTCCTCCTTATGTCAATTTAAAATCGATGCACCATGTAAATATTAAGGAAACATTCATCCAAAAAATGGTTTTCTAGGTAGATATGCTTACAAAAAAAAAAACAGATTGAAAAAAGAAAAGAAAAGAGAAATATCTATTTGAGATGCAATCCTTCTAGTGCTCAAATCAAGGCAAAAGAAAGTTCAAATCCGAAATAAAGATGTGAGATTAGATCTATACCTACGACACTCACTTGAAGAAGAGATTCGTTGGTTTTCAGAAAACCTAAATTAGCGATCCACATCTTCATCTTCATCAGGCCCTTCTCGGTCTCCTTGTTGACCATTTCGTCCACAGTGAAGGCCGTACGTTCAATCGGAACGGCCTCCGGGACCGACTGATCCGCGGTCGTTTTCACTTTGTTAAGCCGAACTGCGCCCTTATCTCGGCCGTGGGTCAGCTTCAATGCTTGGTGCACCCCCACCTAGACTATTGTCTCCGCGTCCACCAACAGATTTCCACTACCCGACCTACCTATCGGCTCAGCCTCAGCACAAGTCTCCGTTGTCCTACCAGATGACTCACCCGTACGGGAATGAACACCTGCACACTACTATCCGACGACTCACTGCCCTGTGAGTCATAACACTTACCCTCGGATATCGAGTCACTATCAACGAACATCTACAAAAGACAAAGTAAAAAAAAAACATAACTTAGCGGATCGACTCGGACCTACGACGATCTGACCACAAACTTCACCAAGTTCATGACCAGTTCCTCACCAACACCCACTTCAATTGAACAAATTCAAGTCAAGGCATACTTACTGTGTTTTTTCACGGAGGAGGGCTCGTCGGAAATCGCAAACAACGTATGCACCACCGCTGAAAGCTGATCGGAAATCGCCTTCCTAGTTGGACAGAATTTCCCCACCTTCTCAAAAACACAAAGTGAGATAATCGGTGGGAACTCCTCATATTTATAGAGGTTGATGCACAGACTACGAGGCATCACCCCTCCTAGAGGCAGACACGTGTTGCAATTAGTCATTCTGATCGAACACGTGTCAACCATCTGTCCGAGGAAGCCCAACCGTCTTCCCTCACCTCGACACAGACTACCGTACTCCGCTCGGTGCCCTGGACTTCCCTACAGATGTTGGCCCTCTCTACCGACTCATGTACACCGCTCGGTGCTCTCACCCTCTTGTAACCGATGGCCCTAGCTACCGTCCCACGAACACCTCTCGGTATCAGAACCTCCAATTCAGTTTTTGGTCCTCGACACCGACTTCCGTACACTGCTCGGTGCCCTAGACTGCCCTACAGATGTTGGCCCTCTCCACCGACGCATGTACACCGCTCGGTGCTCTCACCCCCCTTGCGGCCGATGGCCCTAGCTACCGACCCATGAACACCGCTGGGAATCAGAACCTCCACTCCAGTTTTTGGTCCTCGTCACCGACCATGGCACCACCACCGACTGCATGTGCATGTCCATGACCAACTGAAACACTGGTTCGCCGAGTTGCATCCCTTACAGACAGACCACTAGTCATTTCCACCTTCATGAACCAGTTCATGATACAAACTGACCGGCTATCCTCAGCCGAGGACCTTTTCCAGCTTAAACAAGGTGAACACGAGTCGCTGCAGCGGTACGCAGCAAGATTCAGTCACGAGTACTCCCGGTGCGCGGAGACGGACGACCAAGTAGCTTTCACGGCCTTCAAGGGCTGCCTCCGAGACTCCCCCTTCAAGTACGCAGCTCACACCCAAGGCAGGACAACATATAATGAAATTATGAAGCAGGCGGCGGTCCACGCCAAGGCTGAAACGTTGAGCCAAAAGTCCAATGCCGCCAATGCGTATCGACCTCCCCGGGCCGACTCGGTGAAAACGTACACACAGAGCGTCCCGGAACAGCAAGGCTCAGCGCAGCGACCACAGGAGCAGGGGCAATAGGGCTATGGGGGAAAACAGAAAGACTACCCCCATGGCAACAACCTGTACAGCCCCGGAAAAAAGGGCAAGCACTCGAATCACCAAGAAAGACAGCAGGGGGAGCGGTCAAACAACGGGGAAAAACGAGTTCCTCGGTCCAAATACGAGACCTACACCATCCTCAATACTCCCTATGAGAACGTCCTCCTCAATGTGGAACATATGATCCCAAAGTCTACTTGGGCGCCGGCAAAGGGCAAGCTTAGCAAAGACACAGGAATTTACTGCCAATACCACAAGTACAATGGCCACAGCATTGACCAATGCGTTGCATTCCGGGATTTGGTGGAGGCTCTGGCCCGAGATGGGAAGATCAACCAATTTCTTCAGCACGCGCCACCTCCAACTCGCAACTCGCAGATCAACACTATCTCCGGAGGGCCATCCATTTCTTACCCGCTCACTTCCAACCGGGCGAAGAAAAACTTTCTACGGGCCACCAGGCAGAATCACCAGTTCTTCAACATCGAAGAGGGAAGAACCAAGAAAACAAACCGACTCGGGAGGGAACCCATCACATTTTCGGAGGAGGAGGAGCGCGGGATCGTGTATCCTCACGACGACCCCATTGTCGTTATGGCTGAGATATCCAACTTCGATGTACAACGGGTGATGATCGACACTGGATGCTCGGTTAACGTCCTCTTCATGCGAGCATTCAAGCAGTTGGGCATCCCGGAAGTAAGTTTGGACCGCTCACCCACACCGCTCTTCGGTTTCACTGGGGACTCCATCGTCCTGCATGGAACGGTCACCCTCCCCCTCTCCCTCGGAACACATCCGCGGAAAGCAACCGTGTTGGCACCCTTCCTGGTGGTGGACTGCCCCGCGACCTACAACGCCATCCTCGGGCGAGGGATACTAAACCATATGAAGGCAGTCGTCTCCACCCACCTGCTTCTGGTAAAATTCCCAACCCCTATGGGGATTGGCCAAGTCAAAGGAGATCAAATGGTTGTAAGAGCGTGCAACTCTGTTACCCCGATCCAGTCGCCAAAGGAAACCATGGCAGTAACAGAATCTGTGTTTGAGGCTGACCCTATCAGCCCTCAAGATGCATGGAGAATACAGGATGGGCCAATTGAAGATCCTCGGGACCATTCAGCAACACCACATCCACAGCCCATTGAGGATGTTGAAGAGATAGTACTCTCCCACGACTTCGCAGACCGACGGGTAAAAATTGGCACAACCCTCTCGCCCGAACTATGGTCACAGCTGATTTTGTTTTTGAGGGAGAACTCTGAAGTCTTCGCCTGGTCCTACGCCGACATGCCCGTCATCTCCACCGACATGATCTGCCACCGGCTCAGTATCGAACCTGCCTACAAGCCTGTCGAACAGAAACGTCGCCTCTACGATGCAGAGAGGACCGAGGCTATGAAGGCAGAAATCGTCAAACTCAGCACCATCCACTTTGTCCGGAAGGTCGTCTATGCTGCTTGGGTAGCCAATGTTGTACTCGTTAAGAAACCCTCGGGGGCCTGTCGAATGTGCATTGATTTCACTGACCTAAACAAGGCCTGCCCCAAGGACAGTTTTCCTCTGCCAAAGATAGACCAACTGGTTGATGCCACGGCAGGACATGAACTTCTCAGTTTCATGGATGCTTACTCGGGCTACAACCAAATCTTTATGCATCCGACAGATCAGATCCACACAACATTCCGGACAGATCAGGGGTTATATTGCTAAAATGTCATGCCTTTCGACATCAAGAATACCGGGGCCACTTACCAGCGCCTGGTAAACTTCATGTTCGCTGACCAGATTGGGAAAACAATGGAGGTTTACATTGATGACATGCTCGTTAAGAGTAAATCAGCTCACTTGCATATCCCCAATCTCTTGCGAATGTTTGACGTCCTCAAACGATATCGGATGAGGTTGAACCCGGCCAAGTGCGTCTTCGGAGTCGGCTCTGGGAAATTCCTGGGCTTCATGATTAGTCAGAGGGGTATTGAGGCCAACCTGAAAAAAATCAAGGCCCTGGTCGATATGGAGCCCCCACGAACCCAGAAAGAAGTGCAAAGCCTAACGAGCCGAGTCGCGACCCTTACACGCTTCATCTCCAAAGCCACGGACAAGTGCGTGCCTTTCTTCAAAGCCCTAAAGGGCAGGTCCAAACACATCGCCTGGACTGAGGAGTGCACCAAGGCCTTCACTGAACTCAAGGAATACATGGGCAGGGCACCGTTACTGGCAAGACCAAACACCGGAGAAACCCTTTACATGTACCTATTTGTCTCCGCTTTCGCCACAAGTTTAGTTTTGGTTAAGTGTAAGGACGGCGCCGAGCACCCGGTGTATTACGTCAGCAAGGCTTTGCAGGACGCCGAGACAAGGTACTCTGACCTAGAGAAGCTCACTTTCGCCCTTATCATGTCTGCCCGAAAGCTCAGGCCATACTTCCAGGCTCATTCTATCATTGTCCTGACCAACAGACCACTCCGTCAGGTACTCCAGAAACCCGAAACATCGGGAAGACTGCTCAAATGGGCGATCGAACTCAGCGAATTTGACATCATTTTCGCTCCCGCACCGCTGAGAAGGGGCAGGCCATGGCAGACTTTATTTCTGAGTTCTCCTATGTTCCATCAACGGCCACACATGAGGTCCCACCATCTGCCCGTCCGTCCATAACACATACTCTGGATGAGGGGAACCCCCAAATCGACCCTGCTCGGCCAACTTGGCTCCTATATGTTGACGGGTCGGCCTGCCACAATGGGTTCGGGGCCGAACTTTTCCTCACCACACCGGACAAGGTCCGGATGGAATACGCCCTTCGTTTCCAATTCAAGGCCTTCAACAATGCCGTAGAGTATGAGGCCCTCCTCGCAGGACTCCGTCTCGCCAAGACCATGGAGGTAGAATGACAGGACCTGTCCCTGAAGGACATAGATAACCGTGTCCGGTCCTGCTCCCGTCTGACAGGTCAACTGAAGTTCCGAATTTACCCTCAGCACTTGCCAAACAAGGGATAACATTACATGTGCCCACTCATACCTCCATCTCTCAAATAGCCTCGATCATCACGTCGTGACCTGGAGGGTTAATAAAACAGAAAAGGTGTGAGTGGGCAAAAATAAAAGTTAAAAAATACATTTATCAAAAGACATTCCTACCCTCCAGTTTCGCAAACATGCATGCATATCATAAATCATGAGTAAAGTAAATCTGGGCATAAATGTTCATAAAGCACAAATCATGAACAATAAAAACCACGGGACTCATTTCCATATCCAATATCATATCCAATCTCATATAGTCATGTTATCCCTGCAACGCGTGCAAATCAATAGGCTCAAGGACCGCTCAAAATTCGAGCATCCGCCGTTGTGAACACATCACCAGCCGGCAATCCAGATCTTCGTGAACACATCACCGAACGATCTCCACATAATCCAGCACATCTGATCTGAGTCGAGCCTCCTTCGGCTGCACGACAACAGACCGTGCTACGTGACATCTCCGGGGTAAACACTTCCATCCCGGAGGCGAGCGTTATCTCCAGGGTTCATTCCGGGGAAACACATTCCCAACCGGAAGCCCTAATATCCACAATGCAGGGTGGACTCCGGGGGAAACATATTCCACCCCGAAAGCCCTAATATCCACAATATATCATCATCATGAAAACCAGTGAAAGACAGTTGCATTTGAAATCAAAACCATTTTCAACATAGTGTCTCAGCCCAAAACATAATTTCCGTAAAATTCATAAAACCAGAGTCCTGATTATTTCACAAATCAGAAAACCATCAATATCATCATGTAATCACATGGAAATAACAATCTAATCAAAATCACATATCCATTGGGTCTCACGCCCAAAATATCAATTTCACGCAAATCAGCGTAACCGCAACCTCAGTTGCCATTTTCACATAAATCCATAAGATTTATCCAGAAAACATTACAAATTCATCAAATCAATTTCCCGACTCATAATCCGAGTCAAAACCAACCACCAATCCCGGGCCTTCGCCCAAAACATCAATTTTACAGTTTTCTCGAAAATCGTGCCCCAAAATCATATAAAATAATATAATATTCCCAAAGTCCGGAAATCATCACATTGAAACATCAATCATACCAAATAATATCATAAAGCATTTAAAACATATATGCATGCATTCAGGGTAGAAAACAAAAGTCCACTCACACACCGTCCATATCGCTCGCTTTCCGAGCTGCACGTTTTTCCGTAATTTCTGGAAGTCACCATTCCTGTCCAAAATCATTATCGAGGGTTACTAACATCTCAATATATCTCCTATAATTTTCCCCAGTTTTTCTGGGATTTAAATACGTATTTTCAACGTAACATAAACCTTCAGACCCTCGGAATAATATTGAAATGGTGTCAGATTTTCTCAAAACCAAATCCAAAATGTTCGTTACATTAAATAGGAAAAGTTTCATGTTGAACTCACCTCGGGAATCGTGCCCTCGCGCTCTCACGCGCCACCGTGAGTGGCTGCGCGTGAGTCCACGCGCCTTGCTACAGTACCTGCACAGTCTCCTTCCTCGCCCGTTTAACTGGTAAATGGATCCTGCGACCCACGAGGTGACCCGGTTCGATTGCTATCAATTCGACATCAATGCCTTAAATTCAATCGTCCATTAGCATCGTTATAGACTTAATTGAGGTTCTGCAAATTCAATTACATAGGACCTTACCTCAATCCAGTCGATCAAGCTCGACTATTCGAAGAACACCGAAGCACTGTTCATCGTCCAATCTTCAAAATTTCTCCTTTGTTTCCTTCAATTGAGGTATCAGGAAGCATTGTGGGGTCCCAATGAACACATTTCCAGGATCAATTTCATGGTTCCATGTCCCCAACTTCACGACTCAAGCTCGAAAATTCAAAGACTTTCTCTGCTCTGTTCTAAGGCCAAACGACCCCAATTTCCTTCGTTCTTAATCTGGTTCGACTCGTCTCACTCCCAGGGAGCTAAACACAAGGTTAATTTCACTCAAAACTGTCCACAAATTCAAATTCAATCCTAAGGTCCATTTAAGGTTTTCGGGTTTGTCTGGGTTTTCAACTGGGTTCAGCTGGGTTCATACCTCCCCGTTATTCTCTTTGTTTTTCCCCTCAATCACCAGTTCTCAATTGGGTGAAATCAGATAAGAATTGTTGATGGTTTGGATGGATTTAAAGCAAAGTCTCTGTTTTGGTTTTCTTCATAGTATAGACATATATTGCTTAGTTTCTCAGACAACACACAAACACGATTGTGTTGTTGTTATCCCTTTAATTATTTAAACAATTGTTTGCCACTAATTAACATAAGCAAGTGATAGATGTCACATAATGAATAATCCTCATCCCAATAGGCTGAATCAGCCACTTAATTATCCAATTATCCTTGTTATGGTAAATTACCATTTTGTCCTTGCCATAATAAATTACCAAAATACCCCTAGCCTTTGCAGATCCATAACTTTCATGTCCGAACTCCGATTGACACATGTCGCCTGTCTACCGATTCAGCGTCTCGAGACCTATCCAACAGTACTTCCGGAAAGTCCAAACACGGTCCCGATCAGAAGTTAACAAATGGCCCCTTTTTAACCAATTTACCAAAGTACCCTTAAATTTCCGAGCATCATAACTTTCTCCTCGAATGTCGGAATTGGTCGTGCCATCTGTCTATGAACTCGTGACATCCCGAACTACGTCACAGTCCTCGGTCAAAGTTCGATTGACTGCTCGAACCAAAAGTCAACCGTTCCCCCAATTCCAGGGGCAAAATTGTCATTTCCTTCAAAGTTTCCAAATTTTCCTTTTTTGAATATCCGGGTCGTTACACAGGACAGGTCAAGATCTTCAGCGACTCGCAGCTCATCGTCAACCAGATCAACAACGCCTATGAGGCCAAAGACTCTTCCAAGGCAGCATACAGAGCATTGGCAAAATCCCTTCTGTGTGGGTTCCACAGCTATGCTATCACTCAGATTCCACGCTCCGAAAACAGCCATGTTGACGCTCTAGCCCGGCTTGCCTCCTCTCTTGATGGGAAACGTAGTCGAAGTGTACTGGTCCAAGTTCTTGATCAACCCAGCACACAATGCTCGGCGGTCTGCGCCATCAACACTGGATGCACATGGATGGCCCCGCTGATTAAATTCCTGGCAGACGGAACTCTTCCTTCTGACAAGCTCGAGGCCAAAAAAGTCTGACGACAGGCAGCCCGATATACACTCATCAACGGCCAACTCTACAAACAGGGTTTCACTTTGCCCATCCTAAAATGTCTCGTCCCAAAGGCCGGTAGAGCCATTCTCGAAGACATACATGCCGGTATTTGCGGAAATCACTCTGGACCACGGTCTTTGGCCCATAAGGCTTTCCGACAGGGTTTCTATTGGCCAACCATGCACGGGGATGCGGCCAAATTGACCAAACGGTGTGATAAATGCCAACGGTTTGCCCCTCTCTTCCACTTACCTCCAGAAAAGCTCACACCCATGGTCAGCCCTTGGCCCTTCTCACAGTGGGGACTTGACTTAATCAGGAAAATGCCAGCAAGGAAGGGTAAGATAGAGTATGCAGTAGTAGCAGTGGACTACTTCACCAAGTGGGTAGAGGCAAAAGCTTTGGCTTCCATCACCACGGCCCAGATTGAAACGTTCTTCTTCCAGAACATCATTTGTCGTTTTAGTCTCCCCCTCACAATTGTCACGGACAACGGGGAAGCAATTCGACAACGCACGCTTCCGTGCCTTTTGTGACAGACACAATATTCGTCTCTGCTTCGCTTCACTAGCTCACCCTCAATCCAATGGACAGGTAGAAGCCATCAACAAAATCATCAAGCACACGCTGAAAACGCAGCTAGACGAGGCCAAGGGCAGGTGGTTCGAAATTCTCCCCAGCGCGTTCTGGGCGTATCAGACTTCCTACCATACATCTACGAACGAAACCCCCTTCTCACTGACCATCGGAACGGAAGCGGTCATTCCCGCTGAACTAGGCGAAGCTTCTTACTGAGTCTCGACCTATGAACCTGAGCAAAACAACCATCAGCTTGCACTCAGTCTCGATCTCATTGAAGAACACAGGGAACAGGCTAACCTCAGAAACATTGCCTGCAAACAACAGCTCTGCAATTACCATAATGCTAGAGTCAAACATCGGGGTTCTTAGGAAAGATACTGGGTCCTTCGGAAAGTCAACCTCGTTACCAAGGACAGCTCAGCCGGAACTCTCGGTCCAAATTGGGAAGGTCCGTATCGGGTTATAAGAATCTGCCAGCCCGGCACTTATGAATTGAAAGACCCAAGTGGACGAAAACTTGGCCACCCATGGAATGCCGACCACCTGAAGAAATACTTCATTTAAACATTGTTTTTTTTCTTCATCTTACAACTTGCTGTAATTTGCCGATTACGACGCCCTTTATTTATGAACTCTTCCATTTACCCAGCATTTGTAACCTAAAACACTTTGACTCAAACACACGAGTCGGGGTTCGGTCTTCCTCGGCTTACACCCCACCACTTACTATTTTGACTCAAACATATGTGTCGGTGTACAGCCTTACTCGGCTTACACCAACACTTTGACTCAAACACACGAGTCGGGGTTTGGTCTTACTCGGCCCACACCCCAACACTTGGTAATTTTTGACTCAAACTTATGAGTCGGTGTACAGCCTTACTCGGCTTACACCAACACTTTGACTCAAACACACGAGTCGGGGTTCGGTCTTACTCGGCCCACACCCCACCACTTGCTATTTCGACTCAAACTTATGAGTCGGTGTACAGCCTTACTCGGCTTACACCAACACTTTGACTCAAACACACGAGTCGGGGTTCGGTCTTACTCGGCCCACACCCCAACACTTGGTAATTTTTTACTCAAACTTATGAGTCGGTGTACAACCTTACTCGGCTTACACCAACACTTTGACTCAAACACACGAGTCGGGGTTCAGTCTTACTCGGCCTACACCTCAACACTTGGTAATTTTTGACTCAAACTTATGAGTCGGTGTATAGCCTTACTCAGCTTACACCAACACTCAGACAAACAGGCAAATCGAAGGAATACTCGATCTACAACTCTTGTTCGATAATTCGACTCAGATTTCATTCATTCGGCAGACCATTAAGCTCGGCCTATAAGAGCATTACAAAAATTTCAACCTCTCGGTCTCCCTATCGACTAGTAAACAGCATAATAAAAAAATACAAGGCACAGCGGCCTGTCCTACACTAGCTCCTCCATCTGCTGCTCGGTGGCTTGCTCAACCTCCACTGGCTGCTCTGGCTCTTTGGGAGGCTTTACTGGCTCGGCTTCCGGTTGGACGCTCGGCTGGGACGCCTCCTCTTCCTCTTTCCCCGACTCGTCCTCAAACATGTCGGCAGTAATATCCTGGCCGAGCCAGGGGGTCTTCACGGTCAGCCAAGGGTTGTGCAGGAAGAGGTTGCGGAAGAACTCCTGCTCGCACTCGGCGGCGTACTCATTCTTCAGCCGGTCGAACTCCTCGGAAGTTTTGAACTCGGCCACCGCGCTTTTCCTCCCCTCTTCCAGACCGGCCTCCTAGCCGATTTCACCCGACATAGCTCCTTCCAGTGCTTCAGGCGGTCTTTCTCCTTTGCATCTAGGTCGGCTTTCACCTGATCCCTGGAAGCTAGGGCCTCCTACGTCTTCCACCTCTCTCCTTCCAACTTTCGGGTGAGGTCGGCCACCTCTTTCATCGCCCTCTCGGCCTCCTGAAGCTTCGAAGTGAGCTCTTTCTGTTTTTTCCTCAGTCGCTCTTTCTCCCGCCAAGCAGCAACTACCCTCCTCTGGCTGTTCCCAAACTGGAGGTAGACTTCACCGAGAGCCTGCACATGACAACCATTAGACAGTCGCTCGGCCAAACATACTACACTTGAAAAATAAAACAAACACTTACATTACTCAGTAGCAGCAGGGCCTTCTCCATCCTCTGGTCAGCCGACCGGCACTACACCTCAGATAGCTCGTCCAGGGGCGTCGAGGCCCCCTGGCAGACCCCGTTCAACAACGGTATCATCTGCCTCGGGCAGCAGAGGGTGGCCTCGGCACTCGACCCCTCACCGATCGCCTCTCCGTTGGTGAACATGCCAAGGTTCACATCCCCCCTCCTCTGGAGCATCTCCAGGATCCTCGCATCCAGCCGAGGGGGGGGGGGGGGGGCGGCGATGGGACGAACTCGGGGGCTGGCATAGTCCTCTTGCTCCCTATCTGCTCCTGCGCTGACAGGATCTTCTCGGCCTCCCTTCTAGCCTTCGCCCTTCTGGGATCAGGAGACAGGCCTCGGTCTCCCTCCACGTTGCTCTGTTTTCTTTTGGGAGACCGAGCAAGAGGACTTAGTTGTCTTGGTCGTGAGGACTGCCCCTGCTTCGCACGGTCAGACCGTTCGGTCTGCCTTTTTTCGGCTTGCTCTTTCTTCTTTTTGAGCAGCAGCTCCAGACGCTCGGCAGCCTTCGACAGGGACGCGGATTCTCTAGAGCCCTTGTCGGCCTTCAT
Organism: Prinsepia uniflora; assembly: GCA_032719365.1. Taxonomy (NCBI): domain Eukaryota; kingdom Viridiplantae; phylum Streptophyta; class Magnoliopsida; order Rosales; family Rosaceae; genus Prinsepia; species Prinsepia uniflora. The sequence continues at coordinate 85,156,718 of CM064862.1, forward strand.
CCTCAGTTGCTCACAATCTTTTTAAATCTGGCTACCGAGATGATACGGAACTGCAACACCGAGCACACGGTCAATCACGAAAAAAAAAACAACACAACAACATACACACTTACCCTCGTCGGTGTCGATGATGCCGACTTTGTACTGGAACCCAGGCAGCCGAAGGATCCGTCGGTTCCGGTTCAGCTAGTCCAGGATCTCCCTTACTCGGTGGACAACTTCCTTCTCCGCCGGAGAGATCTCTTCCTCAGGGAACAAACCTACACATCGAGAATCTGCCAGCCAACATAGCCATACTTGGGCATATACCAACAATCAATAATTACATCATAACGGTCGGCCTATGCTACAACTATCCACCTTTGGTCTGAAACTTGGACGGTATCGGTGTCCCTTTCCCAGTTCCCACCGACCAGGTAGAACTTCGTCTTGTATGACTTTTGGGAGGTCGGTATATCCAAAATGAACTCCCCCCGTTTGCTCTTCTTGCGATGACGGACGAAGACCCACCCGGTACTCTGCTGTTGAAACCCAAACTCCTACAGGTACATGAGTTGGGCGTAGGTCGGATCCGGTTGCTCAGCCCACCTGAAGGCCGTGTACAGGGAGCAGAGCACAATCCACACGTTAGGATTGAGCTGACTGAGTGCCACCCCCAGCTTCTTCACCATCTTCCGCAGACAGGGCTGCAGGGGTAACCTTACCCCATGGTGCATCAGCTCGGTATAAAACAGCGCCATACCGACCGGGGGGTTACTCGGTCTTTCCTCCCTTGTAGGCAGCCCCGTCGTCACCGAGTCGGGAACACCAAACTCGATCCTCATCGTCATCAGGCCCTTCTGGGTCTCCTTGTTGACCATTTCGTCCACAGTGAAGGCCGCACGTTCAATCGAAACGGCCTCTGGGACCGACTCATCCCCAGTCGTTTTCACTTTGTTAAGCCGAACTGCGCCCATATCTCGGCCGTGGGTCAGCTTCAATGCTCGGTACACCCCCACCTTGACTATTGTCTCGACGTCCACCAACAGATTTCCACTACCCGACCTACCTGTCGGCTCAGCCTCAGCACAAGTCTCCGATGTTCTACCTGATGACTCAGCCGTACTATGCACCGACTGTACCCTATTTTGTGCCTCGGCTGAGTAGGCCTCGTCCTCACTCCCGGAGACGGGAATGAACACCTGCACACTACTATCCGACGACTCACCGCCCTGTGAGTCGTAACACTTACCCTCGGATACCGAGTCACTATCAACGGACATCTACAAAAGACAAAGTAAAAAAAAACATAACTTAGAGGATCGACTCGGACCTACGACGATCTGACCACAAACTTCACCAAGTTCAAGACCAGTTCCTCACCAACACCCACTTCAATCGAACAAATTCAAGTCAAGGCATACTTACTGTGTTTTTTCACGGAGGAGGGCTCATCGGAAATCGCAACCACCGTATGCACCACCGCTGAAAGCTGATCAGAAATCGCCTTCCTAGTTGAACAGAATTTCCCCACCTTCTAAAAAACACGAAGTAAGACAATCGGTGGAAACTCCTCATATTTATAGAGGTTGATGCACAGACTACGAGGCGTCACCCCTTCCAGAGGCAGACACGTGTTGCAACTAGTCATTCTGACCGAACACGTGTCAACCATCTGTCCGAGGAAGCCCAACCGTCTTCCCTCACCTCGACACCGACTACCGTGCACCGCTCGGTGCCCTGGACTGCCCTACAGATGTTGGCCCTCTCCACCAACTCATGTACACCGCTCGGTGCTCTCACCCCCTTGAAGCCGATGGCCCTAGCTACCATCCCACGAACACCTCTCGGTATCAGAACCTCCAATTCAGTTTTTGGTCCTCGACACCGACTTCCGTACACCGCTCGGTGCCCTGGACTGCCCTGCAGATGTTGGCCCTCTCCACCGACTCATGTACACCGCTCGGTGCTCTCACCCCCTTGCAGCCGATGGCCCTAGCTACCGACCCATGAACACCGCTGGGAATCAGAACCTCCACTCCAGTTTTTGGTCCTCATCACAGACCATGGCACCACCACCGACTGCATGTGCACGTCCATGACCGACTGAAACACTGGTTCACCGAGTTGCATCCCTTACAGACCGACCACTAGTCACTTCCTCGCCGTGACCGAGACTGTCTCGGCAGACTCTCCCGCCAGGGGACTTGGGGGACTACGGGTATACTTCCCACCAGGGCCTAGGAGAATAAAATAAGTCCCCGACCGAGAAATTCCACCTCAGTCAACGACTTGGGGGACTTCTGTTGACATCATATCTTACCAGACCCACTGAGCCGTATACTTAAAACCCAGACTCCGTTCAAGGCCCAAAATTACCATACTTACGACAGCCATAACACCGAGCCAAACGCGGGATGCCACATGGAAGCGTATCCACCCTCGATCTACGTAACACGTGTTAGAACGTAAATCGAGGAGCATTTTGTCCCACATCAGAACTTTGGGAATTGAACATCCCACCTACCTATACATAAGGGGTACACATTTCCCAATAAAGGTAACTAAGATTCACTATTCACTATTATTCAACCAAACTTACCATTTACTATTTCCTCTTACGAACAAAGTAACTGACTTGATCGTCGGAGAGCCTTAGGTCAGCACCACACCGGTGCCCGTACTAACGGAAACCCGCGATCCACTTGAGTTGACAGGTCACAAGAGGGACACGCGTCATTTGGTGATTGGGCAACGAGTAATCGACAGTTTGAACATTTAACGCTTCAAAACTATAGATGGTGGATTTTTTTATGTTTAGACGGATGAGTGATAGTTAATTCCATCAAAATCAAGAAATAGCATATTGTTTTTAGTATAGGATGTTCATCTTACTAAGAATCATGGAGTTAATTTTTATCCGTTTTCCATATCTTGTTTGTTTTTTCCTTAATTTTGTTTTGGAGTTGATAATTTTATTTGAATAATGTTTTAATCTATAAATTCATCAATATCGATGTGAATAAATTACTTTAATGTCTAATTAGTAACGAGTTATAACGCATGCCAAAACAGTTTAAAAATTGAAAATTCATCTTAAATGAACTCGGTTTAGACTTATAAATACACGGTTTCTTGATTCTTCATAACAACAACTCAAGAATTACTTTTAGTATTCAAAAGGATATTAATAATATTATTCTCAAAAAAACAATATGGCACTTAGGTTGAACATCGATCCAAATACCAACGTTACATTAATTTTGATGTTCACCATAGTGATCGCAGTCTCATCAGCAGCAATTGCGACCTCGAGGCTTTCGCCAACAACACTTGCAACCTCAAATATATCTCCATTGCAAGTTTGTGTCGGGCGATATACAGAGTTTTGTGGAAAAGACATACGTAAGAATATATTGTATGGTGAGCATGTAAGTATGTATATGGGGTGTTGTTTGGAACTTTTGAGTTCTGGTGAAGATTGCCACAAAGCATTGACAAATGAAGCTCTTGCTGAAGCTCCTTCGAAAGTGAACAAATCAAAGGCTTTGGAAATTAGTAAACAACAATGGAAACTTTGTTATGATTGGGCTGAGTCACTATATCGAGGTGGGTGGGGGGCATGAATAATCTGATCCATCCATAAAATTAGAATATTTACAACTAAATAAGTTCTAATTATTTTTATTTTCATGATCGGGAGAATTATGATTATATATACAATGAAAACAATACAATTTTATACCAAACATGTTGATGGTGGCTTTTGTTATAGTATGATTTTTTTTTATTTGATTATCAAATCACACAAAATTAAATAACGTAAGTTCTCTTTTACCCAAGAAAAAAAGTAAGTTAAGTTTTTTTTTGTCATCAAATCACATATACATCCATATCTTAAGTAGTATACATTTGGCTTTCATAATAAGGCCAAATTTATTGGTTGAAATTTGAGTCTACTTATATTTATATGAGTTGGCTAAAAATAACGAATTATTTCATAATTCGTGTATTAACATCCTTGGTCAGAACCATTTTGCAATCCCTCAGCAAGAGATTACCTTGCACCAACAGCTTTTTCATCGCCAATGTTAGCAACAAACACCTAGAAACATCAAGCAACGTTCAATAAGGTTACAAATCCGATTAGCTTGTCTCAAGGACATCCCTGTCATTCCATTTGGAAAAAAAAAATTAACCATCATCAAGTACTCTTCAAGAGGAAACCTTAAATTGCCTTTTTTTCTCAATATCTCAAGCAGTATTTTATCTAATGATGATGTAAACTGATGAGGTAAGCAAAAAGAAATTGAAAATTGTATCCTTAAGTGATTGCAAATACTGTCCGAGCATGAAACTAAGTGATATTAAATGCTTCATGATACATCTATACAGAACACAACTTATCAATGCCCTTAATTTTTGTATCTCGAAATTCAATTATTTATTTAGTACGTACAATTTTTTCTAATATCCAAACACACACAGCTGTGGCATCATCCCGCAATCCTCCTTATGACAATTTAAAATCGATGCACCATGTAAATATTAAGGAAATATTCATCCAAAAAATGGTTTTCAAGGTAGATATGCTTACAAAAAAAAATGGCAGATTGAAAAAAGAAAAGAAAAGAGAAATAACTATTTGAGATGCAATCCTTCTAGTGCTCAAATCAAGGCAAAAGAAAGTTCAAATCCGAAATAAAGATGTGAGATTAGATCTATACCTACGACACTCACTTGAAGAAGAGATTCATTGGTTTTCCGAAAACCTAAATTAGCGAAAAATAATTCCACAGTTGGATGAAATCACTATATGGATGCTTTTACATTCAACTGCAACCTAAAGGTGTTAAATTTTTGTGTTGATGCCAAAATATCAACACACAGAGAAGGTTTACAATTTAAAACCTTTTAGCATGCCAGAAGAAGGTATGAAATCTACAACAGTAAAGACTAAGGGATTAACTAAAAGTAGAGTTAAAAATGTACAAAAATATAATTGAAATTTGCATACGCACGTGATACAATGTAAAGGTTATTAATTTACCTATATTCTCTAGATGGTGGAATTTTTTATGTTTAGACGGATGAGTGATAGTTAATTCCATCAAAATCTAGAAATAGCATTTTTTTTTTAGTATAGGATGTTCATCTTACTAAGAATCATGGAGTTAATTTTTATCCGTTTTCCATATCTTGTTTGTTTTTTCCTTAATTTTGTTTTGGAGTTGATAATTTTATTTGAATAATGTTTTAATCTATAAATTCATCAATATCGATGTGAATAAATTACTTTAATGTCTAATTAGTAACGAGTTATAACGCATGCCAAAACAGTTTAAAAATTGAAAATTCATCTTAAATGAACTCCTTTTAGCCTTATAAATACACGGTTTCTTGATTCTTCATGACAACAACTCAAGAATTACTTTTAGTATTCAAAAGGATATTAATAATATTATTCTCAAAAAAAAAAACAATATGGCAATTAGGTTGAACATCGATCCAAATACCAACGTTACATTAATTTTGATGTTCACCATATTGATTGCAGTCTCATCAGCAGCAATTGCAACCTCGAGGCTTTCGCCAACAACACTTGCAACCTCCAATATATCTCCATTGCAAGATTGTGTCGGGCGATATACAGAGTTTTGTGGAAAAGACATACGTGGGAATATATTGTATGGTGAGCATGTATGTATGTATATGGGGTGTTGTTTGGAGCTTTTGAGTTATGGTGAAGATTGCCACAAAGCATTGACAAATGAAGCTCTTGCTGAAGCTCCTTCGAAAGTGAACAAATCAAAGGCTTTAGAAATTAGTAAACAACAATGGAAACTTTGTTATGATTGGGCTGAGTCACTATATCGAGGTGGGTCGGGGTGCATGAATAATCTGATCCATCCATAAAATTAGAATATTTACAGCTAAATAAGTTCTAATTATTTTTATTTTCATGATCGGGAGAATTATGATTTAGTTGCTCGACTATTCATTGATGAGATTATTCGATTACATGGCACCCATGTGTCTATCGTATCTGATCGAGATCCACGATTTACGTCCAGATTCTGGCAGAGCTTACAAGAAGCTTTTGGGACAAGATTGCATTTTAGTACGGCATTCCACCCTCAAATCGACGGGCAGTCGGAACGGACCATCCAGACCTTGGAGGACATGATGAGAGCATGTGTTTTGCAATTCCAGGGTACTTGGGAGTCACATCTACCATTGATGGAATTCGCCTACAACAATAGTTACCAAGCGAGTATTGGGATGGCTCCTTATGAAGCCTTATATGGACGGCAGTGCAGAACCCCTTTGTGTTGGACTGAAGTGGGCGAAAGGAAATTGTCTAGATCAGAATTGATAGACTTGACGACAGAGAAGGTTAAACTTATCCGAGATAGACTCAAGACAGCCCAAGATAGATAAAAGAGTTATGCGGACCGCCGAGTCAGAGATCTCGAATTTTCTGTTGGAGATTGGGTTTTCTTAAAGTTATCTCCTTGGAAAGGCATAGTGTGTAACGCCCCGGACATTCTGGAAATGTAATATTGTAAAATAATGAACAAAATGACGTTTTTACCCTTGTGATTCGTATGGGCAATTTGTTGACTTTTTTATTGGAGGATCGAACGGACGTTGAGTGATGACCGTGACGTACTTCGGGACGTCACAAGTTCATAGACAGGTGGCACGTCCGATTCGGACGAATTGGGTGAAAGTTATGACGTGCGGAAGTCCAGGGGCGTTATCGTAAATTGGACGTTGTAAGGGAAAAAGTTGACTTTTTGTTTGACAATTGATATTCATTTGACTCGAAGACCGTTATGTTCGTCTCGACGCCCTGAGTACAACGACAGGCGGCACGCGTGAAACGGACGTCGGATGACCGAGATACGGGTCACGGAAGTTGGAGGGCAATTTGGTAATTATTGCACAGAGAGGCATTTTGGTCATTTCACGGCGGTTACTGTAGCACCACCGTGAAAAACAGAGTGCGGCCTTGGAGTTTGTGCGTGCAATTGTTTATGGCTAAGTGGACTGGTGAGTGGGTTTAGTTTATGGATTTTGAGGCTGTGGGAAGCATTCATGCGTGTCTGGGCAGAGTCTGAGTGCACGGGTGAGGTTTTAAATTTGTTCTTGGGGTCTGTTTGCGGGAAACAACTGCGCAGTGACCAGCTGAGGGATTCTCACGAGTTGTCGTCTCATTTCGATCGATTAACCGAGTTAGAGGATGTGGGGAGGTCATTTGGTTCAGTTTGGGAGTTGAGTTTGAGAGGAACTGTGAGAGAAACCGTGAAGAACATTTTGGGGTTTTTGGGGGGAAATCTCAGAGTTCAATTCTTACGAGTTCTGGGATCAATCTAGACACACAGAGAGTTTTCTGGGAGCAGCAGAAAAATAACCGTGCTCGAGATCAAGCGATTTGAGCAAGGATTGCTCAGGAGCTCTGGTACCAGTCCAGAGAAGAACAAGTTGGAGGGAAAAATCACATTCAATTTCTGGGGCTTGTTGATCGAAACGGAGGGCCGTTCTAGTCTTCTGGGAGAAAAAGGAAACCAACCACATCGATTTCGAAGGACGCCACTCACGAATCGGCCAAGAACTGAGTTCCCTGGTTCTGAGAATTGTCGAGCTTGAGGACGACGACTTCCAGGTAACGGCGAGTTCAATTGATTATTCTATCGTGTTCGTATAAGTCCCCTTAAGCTACTGGTGAAATTAATTTGGAAATGGAACCATGTAGGGTGAGTTCCATAGGTCGACTTGCTCGACTGTTTGAGCTTGAGTTGGGTCGATTTAATGTTAGTCGAGATTGATCGTTAGTACAGACCTAAAATTAATGGATTAGAGAAGATAATATGATTGAAAACGGGAAGAATTGATTGAGAATTAAGCTTGAACTGGTCGGGTTGAGTCGCAGGTAATAGACCCGTTTATCAGTCTATTCGGGTAAGGACGAAGGTACTGTAGCTTGGCGCGTAGCCTTCACGCGCAGCCACTTTGGGCGGCGCGTGACGGCGCGTGTGAGGTTAACTCCGATCACGGTCAACATGAGATTTAATCCTTTCAGTTTAATTAACATTTCATCTTTAGAGTTCGAATCGATCGGGAGTCGTTCGGGATAATTTCGGGAGTCCGGAAGGTTAAGTCTCTAAGTTTAATTTCGCCGAAAAATCCGGAAAAATTAGGAAAAATCCTACGAGTTATTTTGGGATGTTTGTAACCCTCCTTATGCATTTTTATAGGCCCGGACACTTCCGGAGCTACGGAGGAGCGCGCGGGACGCGATTGACGCGTCCTAAAACAGTGAGTGGACTTTTTGATTTCTAAAATGGGCATGCATGACTATTTTACTGGTTTATCTTATGGTTTTGCATATGATTTTATGATGGTGATATGATAATTCGGTTTTACGTATTTTCACGCTTTTCGAGATATTCATCGTATTTCACGCAATTCGAGGTTACGGTTTTTGCTTATGCATGAATGATGTTTGATGAAGTATCTGGATATGATTATGCATGTTACGGATTTATGATGTTTTGATTTTAATTGTGAAGTGATTTCTGAAATTGCATGTTTTGGAAATTGCATGTGAATTCGGACATAAGTTCTACTATGACGTGATATGATTTCGGAATGATGTTGGGAAACGGTTTATGATGAATCCTGGTTTAATGTGTTTAAAAACGGTTTTGGATTTAAAGACCTGGTTGATTGTTGGATCTGGTTTTGGGTTTAAAGACCCGGTTTATTGATGACGGAGGCGGGCCCGAAAATTGGGTTTGAAGACCCGGATTGAGTTTAAAGACTCGTGAGTTTAAAGACTCGATTATTGTGATACCCCCGAGGCCTATTGATCATGTTTTGAGTTTAAAGACTCGTTGATATCCCGGGAAGGCCTGATATTGAGTTTAAAGACTCGGATGGATCCAACGGCATAATTGTGATTATTGATTTACTTTTTACTTGATTTGTGCAATTGAGTTTTCAAAATGACGGTTTCTGGATTCTGGTAATATTAAGTTGTTTTACATGAGTTATGACAAATCTCTGTAACGTTTTTCATGTGTTTCGGAAAAAGAGTTTTCAAAGGTTTAATACGCGATTTTTGAAAATTCGGCTATGCATGCGTGTTACAAAACTGGAGGGCGAAACCGATTTCGAAAACTGTTTTTCCTGTAAAACTTATGTTTCGGTCCACTCACACTTTGTTGTTTTAAATTCCCTCCAGGTCGTGGTACAAGCGCGGGGGCAAGCGCCGAGGCAGAGGCGGAGGCATAAAGTTTTCCGTTGCGGAGTAGTTAGTTCACAGAGTAGGATTTGTTCTTTAACCTGTTTTGTAATATTATGCTCTGTGAAACTGTGGACTTGACGTCCAGTCGAATGTATTTGTTTAATCTCCCTAGTCTGACAATGGGTGTGATGTAATATTATTTAGTTTTCCGGTCTTTTAGATTCGATTGTCAGACGGGAGCAGGATGCTTCCCGATTATCGAGGCGATAATCGGGGTGGGTCCTGTCATAGTGCGATTCGATAGACGTGAGAAATTGAGTCCCCGTTTCATTGGACCATATGAGATTGTTGAGAGGATTGGCCAGGTTGCTTATAGGTTGGCATTACCTTCTGAGCTTTCCAGGGTCCATGATGTCTTCCATGTGTCAATGCTGTGGAAATATGTGTATGATGAGTCACATGTGCTGGAAGAACAGCCCGTTGAGCTCAGGGAAGACCTAAGCTTTGAGGAACAGCCTGTACAGATCTTAGACCGAAATGATAAAGTGCTTCGACGAAAGACGATTCTCCTAGTGAAGGTTCTTTGGAGAAATCAGAACGTGGAAGAGGCCACGTGGGAACCCGAGACACAGATGCGAGAGCAGTATCCGTATTTGTTTCATTGAAATTTCGGGGATGAAATTTCTTAAGGGGGGAAGGTTGTAACGCCCCGAAAATCCAAATTATGTAAAAAATTATAAAATAATATGTAAATGACGCTTTTACCCTTGAAAAGGGAGTGGCTAAAGTTGACTTTTTATGTGAGATACTTTTTCATACTTTTGTGAGGACCATTGTGTAGATCTCGAGACGCTGAGTCCGTAGACAGGCGACATGTCGAAAACGAAGCTCGGATGTGAAAGTTACGGATCTACGAAGTCTAGGGGCAAAATGGTAATTTTCTGAACGAAGGGCAAAAAGGTCTTTTAACAAACTAACAGTGGATGCTGACTCATGCTACCAGACTGTGACACATGTCACTTTGTCTTCTTCCTTGCCCCAGATAACTTGGAAACATAATGATGATTAGGGACATTAATCCCTTAATTAGGGAAAATACATGCTTTTGTCCATTCAATCAGTAATAAACACTGATTCTGCTTCAATTGTGTGATTGAGAGATTGAGGAGACCGAGTTGAGAGAAGAACTCGAGGGACAGCGAGGCTACTGGAAAAATTCAAAGTCGAAAATTTGGAAAAAATGGTGTGAATTCGAATTCGAAATTGTGAGCTTTGAGAATCAAAATTGAGGCTTGATTAAGCTTCTTGAGATCATTTCGAACCAATCCACAACAAAAACGAAGGGAATTGGTGCTGTATTGAGCAAGAACAGAAGCTCCACTTCCTTCACAAAATCGAGATTGGGTTCGAATAGCTGGAGGTAAGAAACTTTGAAATTGATTATGTAAAAATGTTCATTTCACTCTCACGATGCTCTCTGTATAAATTAATTTGGAAAACAGGGACAAATTGAGTGAACCCGAAAAGGAAACCCGTTCGAAGGTCGATCGTGGGATGTGAGGATTAAGGTTATGATTTAAGTAATTAAGTTAACAGAACTTAAATTGTAATAGATTAGAAGGGATCAGGCGAAAGAATGGAAGGAATTGAGGTCGAATTGAGGGAGAACGAGTCGGGTTTTGTCGCGGGTTTTCAACCCGTTTATCAGGGATTCGGGTGAAGAAGATGCACTGCAGCAGTATTGTGCTAGGCGCGTGACTTTCACGCGCAGCCGCTTGCGCGTGGCTAGGTTTCTGAAGATGGGTCCAACATACTTTTGATGTTCTCGATGATACAAACCTATTAGCGTTGGTTTCGGGTCAATCGAATACGGATTTGGAGTAGTTTCGAGTACCCGAAGCGTATATTTTATGTTTAAATAATATTATAAAATTCTGACGATTGTGGAATTCACTTGTGGGACTATACGATAGTCTAGTAACCTTAAATTACTTTGTTTGACAGGCTGAAATATTCTCAGGACGTCGGAAGATAGCGAACAGCTTAAGACTGAACAATCTGGACGGTGGGTGAGTGGACTTTGTTTTCTTACCGTGATGCATGCATATATGTTTTAAATGCTTTATTATATGATTTTATATGATTTGGCATGATTGCTGTTTCAATCCGGTGATTTCTCGATTTTCTGGATTATTATATTATTTTTGGCACGATTTTCGAGAAATTATGAAATTGATGTTTTGGGCATGGGCCCGAGATTGAAAATGATGTTTTGACTCGGGTTATGAGTCAGGGATTAAAAATGATGTTTTGACTCGAATTATGAGTCAGGGATTGATTTCATGGATTTACGTGAAAGTGGCAACTGAGGTTGCGATCGCATAGATTTGTGTGAAAATGATATTTTGGGCTTGAGACCCAATTGGATAGTGATTTTGACTCGGATTTGGAGTCACATGCGAAAATGATTCAATTGATGATTTTGATTTATAAAGTGAATTCTGGACACTGTTTTATGATGGATTTGTGGAACTTGCTTTGTGAAAGCTATGTCTCGGGAATAGGCCCTATTGACATGTTTTTTATTCGATTTGAGACATAAATGATTTTAAAATGAGATTACTAGATTTGGTGACTGTTCCACATATACCATCCTCTGTGATTTGATAGTCTCCTCTAGACGTCGTAGATCCTGGAGTAGTCACGATCCATTGCCTGGAGATGAGTAGCTCCGAGGGAGGATCACTCTCATGAGCGTGGGATTATGATGATATCCTCCAGACGTCGTTGATCCTGGAGTTGATATCCCCCCAGACGTCGTAGATTCTGGGGGATGTACTCAGACGTGAGACACCGAGTTTGCACGTGTTGCATTGATATCGTGACGGGGTACTTGGATATTGAGATTGGATATTGAGGATTGGTGGTATTGTGATTTATAGATATTTGTGTACAGATGCTTTATAACATGAACTGATTTGATGAACATGAGTTTTTACGGACCAGGGGAAAACATGTTTTGATTTTATCGGTCCACTGTTCATACTTGATTGATTTCACACTATTACTCACATTTTATGATATGCATGCATGTTTGTGAAAACTGGAGGGTAAGAATGTATTTTGGTAAACGTATTTATAAACGTTTGTTTTGTCCACTCACACCTTTGATGTTTTATTTACCCTCCAGGCCAGTGCACAAGTACAGGGACTAGACAGGAGGCAAAAGAATAGGTAGACTGTTGCACACTCAGACACCCTATAGAGTAAGATTTTGATCCCTATCTGTAATAGTACCTATGCTCTGTAATGTCGTTGACTAGTTGAACTTGTGTTGTCAACGGTCCTGTAAAACTTAACTATCCCTTGTCTGACAATGTTTGGCGTTTGTTGTGTGGCATATGTAGTTATGTTTGGTTACTTTTGGCACTTTAGAGTATTGTCAGACGGGAGCAGGATCCATCACGACTATCGAGGGATAATCGGGATGGGTCTTGTCATGTGAACCACATTTTCTGCAGGTAGCAACAATAACCTTAACAATGTCTACAAAGACGCTTCCTTGGGACTTCACCCGCACGTACAACCTAATCTCAATCAAGAAAATGATTATGGAGAGAGCAAAGAAGCCAGTGGGTATGGCAAAACCCAAAGTCCAGCTCACATTGGTCTGAATATATACAACTCTAGTGAGAGCTACAGGGAGGGCTGCAGTGAACAAGAGGTACCACCAATTGCAAAAGTTATCTAGCTGTGCTTTTCCCTTCACTGTCGAGGTGTCAAACTGATCAGCTCCAAAGGAAATATTGCATGGTCTAAGCCCTCCAGACCCAACAACAAGCAACCCGAGACCTGAATACAGGATAGCTCTCTGCCATGTATTAGGTTGATCACATTGTTTGGTTTTTGGATTGCAGGTAGATGGAGTTAAAGAATGTATACGTCAGTGCTCCCATTCCCTATCAGATTGAAATAAAAATTGTTCATATTTATGAAATGAACATCATATCAATTTTTTTCAATTCTTACTAGGAGGGATGCAATTGAGCTGATGAGAAGAGTTTAAAACTTCCCCAAATAAGTTTCTGCAAGGAAAGCTCCAAACAATGGCACAATATTGCATGAACCAGACCAAATATTAAACACATTAGCTGAAACCACATTATCCAAGTTGTACTTAGTACGGAGATACACCACCAAATATGCAACCAAACTCATGGAAGCCAACTTCTCAAATGTCTCATTCCCTTCAATAACATACAAATAGAAAATTTTTCAGAGAAGAGATGTCGTCTAATAATCAATTAGATGACATAAAAACATTTTGACAAAACATCATGAACACATACAAAAAGAAAAATTAAGTTTGAAATGAATTACCAAGGATGTATCGCACGGCTTTCCATCCTCCAACCGCTGCCTTGTTTAGAGGAGTGGATTCATTGTCTTCCTTTCCTAGCATTGCTAGATCCATTGCTCTTCCTCTCACCTCCATCTATGTCTGAATCTTTCTTGCATTTATGTTATTCTCTGCAAGTTATGATTCAATCGAGTGACAAATAAATAAACTCATATTTTACCTCTTGCGAGCCCTGTGGGTAAAGGTGGTAAAACTTTTGTCTATTTATAACAGATTGTTCATAAAACGAGGAAAAATGCAAATACTATGCAACTTATTATGTTTGTTCCAAGCCAACTGATTACTTGTCTTTACAAAATTTCTCTTCTCAAAATAGGGAGTAAGTTAAGGACTGTAAAATTTCGCACACATCACGCATAAAGTAAACTCAACGTTCCTCTTTTTATTCTCCCAACTGTTCACCACGAAGGATCAATAATAGCATTTAGTCCTGGCGTTTTAACAAATGTGCCATATGCCTATATCACCTCCAAAAAAAAAAAAAACAAACAAAACAAAATGCTATAAACAAAACAGAGGAAGAAAACGCTGTAGAAACTAATGTGCACTGCATCCATTTAAGATTTGTTTTCTTCTCTCTCACACACACAAAATGTCAAGGGAGTGTGCACAGCCCTAGGCAATGAAGGGTGATCAAGGCCACAAGAATGTCGTGCCTATTGGAGGGCTGCTTGCCTGCCTTTGCCGTCGTCCTAGGCCAGGTATCTTCTCACTCCATCTAAGTTTCTCGACTCTAAATGATCTCTGAACCTAATTGACTCATGGATCCGACTCGTTCGTCTAATGGTAGGTGAACAAAATGCCCAGGGAGTGCACAGCCTTAGGCGATCAAGCCAATAATAGCGCCATGCCCACTTTAGGACTGCCTCCTTAGCATCCCTGTTATCGGAGGCCTGGTTACTTCTCACTTCATCTCAACATCTCTCGGTTTTGTTGAATTTAATCTTATCGATCGTTCCAGTTTTAAAAAATCCTATTTTTCGAGTTAGAGTTTTACATTTGGGGTTACGATTATGATTCGATGTTTTTAAGCAGGCTGACGGTTAAGATTGGGCATTTCAATTTTTTGTTCTTGTTAATTAGGTATTTCAATTTGGGGTCAGACTAAGGGTTTGGTGATTAAACAATTGATGATAAGCTTGAATGGGGGGTGTCAAGGGGTGGTTCTGTCATAAATATACTCGTTCTGCGGGTTGATTTAATTAAAGTTAAGCTTAGAAGCTTGAGGGAGGATCTATTGATCATTATTTTGGGGGTCGTGGTTAATTAGTTTAGAGGCGAGAAGGAAGGGTTTCTTTAATTTGTTTAAGTTACTAATTAATTAATTAATTAGCTAGACTCTGAAATTTACAGAAATAGAGAGATCTAAACTCTACAGAAAGATAAAGAGGTAGAGAGATTTGATTGGTTATTTATATTTTAGGAATTTATTGCAGTTTTTGTTAAAGTGAAACTAATTTTGTGTTTTCTCTTATTGGCTTGTTTACTCTATTTCTTGAACCCTCTGCTAGGAGTTTTATTAGTACTTGATCTTTAGAAACCTAACATTTCAATATTTTTCATTAACCAATCATGATAAGTTTATTGAATGAAATTCTTGACCTTATTTAAAGTGCTGATGCTCTAATGCTCTTTAATGATCATCAATTTTGTTGCTTTTTGCCAGCCATCCATTGTAGCATGTTAATGGAGGTATTGCAATATTCTGCATTTCTGAGGAACCTAATTGTTTTAAGCTGATAAAAGTATGGTTTATTCTAGTTTCCTTCATTTCAATATGCGGTTTATTTAGCCGGTTTCCTTTCATAAATGTGAATTTTAACTTCTATATTATATTTACTTATGAAAGTAAAGTTTTAATTATAAGCATTTGTAAAGTAAAATATGTCCCTAACTTCTCCTTTGTTAAACAAATGTCTCCTGATAGTTTTAATTGTGATCCAATAGCCTATTTTGGAACTCAATCATCTTACTCGTATACTTTCTGTTACAACCCAAATACTTGATAGAGTTAGAATGTGTGACTCTGCCACATCAATTTTGGGGCATTCGTTGCAAATGGGCGATTGCCTGAAATCTATTTTTGGTGCTCTGATGAGCACTTACCTGCTTTGTAATTTGAACCCGTAGGTGTTTCACCTTCTAATTTGAGTTTATTTAGGGGAAGGAATGGTTAGTTGTGCTATAGAGACTACGTATGTGATGGGTTTGAGGGGATTTAGGCCATCAACTTGTACTTGTAATATGATCCTAGCCTCGTTAGCAAAGGACCGGAGGTTGTGTTAGTGTGGTCTTTTTTGAAAGCAATGCTTGCCTAAAAGGTTTGACCCTGATATTTCTGCTTTTAATATATTAATAAGTGTTATGTGTGTGTGTGTGTGTGTGTATGTGTGTTGGGGGGGGGGGGGGGGGGGGGGGGGGGGGGTTGGTGGGAATCTTAAGAAAGCCAGTTGTCTTTTGAGAAAGATGGAAAAGAATGGCTTTGTTCTGAATGTAGTTACTTATAATACGTTCTTCAATTGGTATTGCAAGAAGAGGAGGTATCAAGCAGCCTTTGAGTTGATTGATCATAGGGATTCTAAGGGTATAGAAGCAGATGTATGCACATATAACATGCGTAAAGCCCCCAAGCAATGAAGACAGGTATTAATTTACTTAAATTACAATCTCTCTTTAGATGTAAATTATTCACTAATATCGTTTTATGCTTTCTTTCTTTCTTTTATTTTTTAGAACCAAGTCCTTCGTAAGCTTTCTTATCCTTTGCAAGCATTCTTATATTGCATGAACAGATCCCAGTTGTTTAGGATGGGTTTTTTTTGGATTTTAATTAAAAGGTTTCCAGATGCTATCCATAATATGTAGCTGTGATAGTTTGGATGTAGTATCTAATACAACTGTTCAACCATGAGGCTTGTGAGATGATCAAAGAATTTATTCCTTCTTAGCTGCGATTACAAGCAAAATGAAGTTTTTAGAATAATAACATGGATGATATATAACATTGAATCTGACATTTTCAGGTTTGATTGTTGGTAGTTTACATAATGGTTGTTTAAGTATTTAAAGCTGCATTTTTACATCTATGAAGAGTTTATCTGTAAACATTAGTTCCCCGCAACGTGTTAATATATTTTTCATGTTTGGTTGAAATCAGCCTATGAATGGTACTTTTTTCATTGTATTTATGTGATTCTAATATTCTTTAAATCTGTGATAGTCAATCCTATTCTATTTATGTTTATGTGACAATGATTATGATAATCATGTAAGAATTATCTAAAATGAGAATATTCAAGTTTTTTATTGTTAAGGAATATATGTGGAGAACTGGAGATTGTTACTGAATCTGAATGACATATTTTGAAATTTTGAAATATGTGTGGAGATTGTTACTAAATCTCATAAAGGTAATTCAATCTTTGATGCAAACCAGTGTCGTTACCTTCATGGAAGAAGAATAAAGATATGAATTGCGTTAGTAATTGCTTGGGTCCATTTCTGTGAGTTCCCTTTTATTGTTACTAACATTTTTTATAGTCACTCTTTGAGTTAGGTTGGTGGGAAAATGAATGAAAGATTGGATGATTTCTTCTTTGGTTATGGATTCAAAGAGTTGCATGTATGTCGTTAGTTCAGTGACTGGTTTCACTTTTTCGAGTATATGTTTGAGGTAATGAGAATCTGAGGGATAGTCTATTACTTATATTAGGAATTTTAATTACTGATTTTCTATTAAATTTTATCCAAGTGTATATTTTTAACAGCTCAACTAGCTCGTTGCTCTTGGATGTTTGTCATCAAGAGCCTTCAGCAATTGAATTTACTTTTTTTTCTCAACCCTCTATGGCGTTCCAGACACTTGTAAAAGTATACTGTAGTTGATAAATTTTTGTATTTTTGCACAGCAGACAATATAATTATTTCAAGGTTTAATAGAATTTGAGTTCATTTTAATTATGTTGTAATTTATTGTTTATTACAAACCTACATTAGAATGTTTTATAGCATTTTAGTACCTAAAAATAGCATACCATAATGCTTTAAATAAATCTAATAGCATTTGAAAACACAATGGAAACTTTTTCTTAGTGAAACAATGTGTAACTCTAGTCAAACAACATGGAACAACATCACAGTTTGACCTTTTTATTATTTATTTTTTACGAAGTATTTTTCATATTACATGAAAGCATCGAGGACGAAATTAACCCTAGGAGGACCAGAAGTTTTTGAGGGATATACTAACACTAGTCATGTCACTAAATAAACCTTCCAATCTGCCCTATGTTTAGAAGAGAACCTCTCACGCTAGAGCTCATGTAGTTATTGCACACCACTCCATCTAGCCCAGTCCACAAATTGCATTCCACCATAGACGTTGTTGGCAAATCGTATCCCAACAGTGAAAGCCAAAGCAATAGGTGGGATCTGCTTGGCCAAAGGCGATGCCTCTACCACACGTTCAAGTCCGTTGACAATCTGATAACGGGTGTTGGAAGAGATAGCAAGGAAAACACCTGAACAAAACAAGACCAAATCGTTGAAATAGACTGCGTCAACAGTGACAACTAAATGTAGAAGAAATGTGAACCAGGATCATACGAAAATAAAAGCTCATGGAAGTAAAACTCATCCTGATATCATTGAATTGGAAACACTTGAATATCGAAAAAGTGGAGATGATGAAGTAATGCTTACCCCAAAGAGCAGCACTCTTAATTAGAGGTGGCACAGGTATGTCCTCTTCTGATTTCTTTATGCTCCTGACATTCAAAGCATAATATGATCAGTAATGATGCAAATATCAAGAAAGCTGATGGAGTTGCATGAGCACAAACACGACACACACATGTACCTCTTGGCAGTCATGATTAAGTTTGCAATTCCTTGGCCAATAATGCCACATCCAAAGCCTACTGATCCATACAGGATCCCCTGACAATTGCAAAGGTTGAATCAACAACCATATTGAGTCAGGACCTAAAATATTATTTGGTTAAGATTTGTGCATATCTTACCTTAAAAAAGTAAGTGGCAATTCTCTGGTTTATAGAATATCTGTATCCTGGCCTTTCAGCTTCAAAAACACTGCATAAGATGATCACTTAAGAAATTTAATAAATACTTATTATTTTTGAAAGCTTCAAAAGGAGTTTTGATTACTATGAGTTTCATATTACTGTGGGGCCGTGGGACTACACAGATTACAAGAGAATTGGTATTTTGGTTCAAGCATTAATTTGGCATGAGCTATTATTAACCTGCTAGGAAGAGCTCCATAAGAATGTTGCAAGCGCCCAAGTAACCCTTTAGATAATGATGGTTGCCTTACACGAGCATAGGGTGCCAACATCCCAACCAAAGCAACATTAACAACCACCCCAACTAAAAGATCCGCAACATACAGCTCAAATTCTGCCCAAAAATCTTTGCCCCTCTTTTGAACTTCCGCGAATGTAGCACAACAAGAGTCAATAACAATCTGCACTACATTGGCTGAATGATTATTATCAATATACAATAAATTGCAGCCATGGGATGAAACTGTAATAGATAATCCCACACCCCAACATAAATGAACCTTTACAAATGAACAGATAATCAATGCAAACGAGGGAAGCTAGCCACAACTAATGGGCAATGCAACCACAAAGGAATTTAATATGTATGTGCCCATCTTACATCTCTCGTGTAAGTATGTAACTAGAAGATTGAATCTCAAAATAATATTGAGACAAGACAAGCACACCTCTGTTCCAATTTTGAAGAGAAAGGATGGATCAGCTAGCATTCGATTGCGAAGCATAGAGCATGATTTCATTAAAAATCCTAGAGGCCAAGCTGACCCCTACAATTTAATATCAAACCATATTAGGAAAAAATAATTACTAACGCTGAAGACAATATATATAGAACTTAATAAAGCTGTACCTGCAAATCTAGATATCTAAAGAGAAGCACTTTGCGAATGCCCACACCCTTGGCAGCCTCTATCATATCCAATGGAAGACTAACTCCTCGAGCCTCAGTCTCTTTCATAACCTCTTCAAATTTCATAATTGGCCCAAGCTCTTCTTCTTCTTTATCATCCCCATCATTTCCACCTCCACTGCCACCGCCACCACCACCACCACCGCCTCCTCCTCTACCATTTGCGCATTTGCCATTACCACCATTACCATCTAGCGTATCCATTTTAAAACCACCATTATCAGTTTTTGATCCATACTCATTCCTCGTTTCATTTTCTACAAGAACACCACTTTTCTCCTTTAACACCGTTGGAGCGCCTAACTCGGATTGTGATTCAGCCTGCGGCTGAGACATACACATTATCATAAAATTCGGGTCTTTCTTCACCGGAAAAGAATTCAGCCTATGTCTAAAGCTACTGCTCCTGCAGAACACTGGAAAAGCTACCTCCTTTGCATCATTCCTAAACCTTACCCCATCGAAAACCAAATTCTGGCTCCCCACCTTCCTCAAAACGACCTCATTTCGTAAGGTTACAATATTTGATATTCCAAAGCTCGAAGAAGAACCCGCCATATACACTTTCAAGATATCGAAAATTTCGATAAAGGAAACTCAGAGAAGTAGACAGCTTATCGCGGAATTGCTACGAGCACAAAGCTTTAGAAAGGTATTCAATCAAATAAAAAACAATAGATTCATATGACATTTGTACATAATCGCAGCTGATTAAAACAACAAATCCATTGAAAAGAAGCACCGATCAGAAGTGATAAACTGAAAATGAAAAGCACAACTTTTATGATTATGAAGTTCCTACCTTTGCACAGCAGAGTTCGGTTACAGCGGCTGAGATCTAACGCAGAAGATATTTGCGAGAGAAAACGGAGGAAAAAAAGAGGGGAAATACTGGGTGGCTTGCTTGGTTGCTGAGAAAGTTGAGGGCTTTGGTATTCGATTCCAAAATGATAGCTGGGATGCTTCTGCCAGTGAGTGAGTGAGAAAAGAGGAGACGCGAAAAAGAGGCGCTCGATATTTGGCCTTTTCTACTTTTGGCTTTGGGGTACCCTTCCAGATTTCTTCTGGTGGAGGCTGGAGGCACTTTCACAATTTGGTATATTTATTTCCTTTCGGTGTCTGGCACGTGGCTAATGTAGGAATCTAGGGTTTGGTAAACTCAGGTGGACCTGGGTAATAGACAGGAGTGAGCAAGAATCCATTAAAATTATTAATCGAAGGGTAATAGACAGGAGTGAGCAAGAATCCATTAAAATTATTAATCGAACTGCTTCAAACTGTTATTTATTCAATGATTTAGGTTTGATCGAATAAAAGTTAAACGGTTTGAGAATCTAAACCGTTCCATTCGTAACGGTTTGGATTTGAATTTTCATTTTAAAAATCTGATAAATCCAAATCGGACCGTTAAAGAATATATTAATTTTAAAATCTATTATTAATATAAAGTAAAAATATAAAAATAAAAAGATAACTAGATATACTCATATAAGTATATGTATACTCATATAAGAGTATAATAAAAGATTAGTAAATAGTTTGTTTATTTGATAAATCTTAGTATCATGATAATGTTTGCAATTCAATACTTAGCAAACTTAATATATAAAATTTTGAGTACTGAGTATTGATTATTCATTTTTTTTGTATCCTTAATTTTTTTTATATATCCTTGTTTTTTTATTCCTTAACGATTTTAAACCGTTTTGATCCAAATCAAACTATTAATAACGGTTTGAATCGAAATGGTTTTATTTTTAATTTTAGAAAATTCAAACCATATCGAACTGTTAAGATTTTAACGGTTTGGATTTGAATAGTGTCAATATCCGTATCGAAGTACACCGTGTCCATCCCTAGTAGCAACAGTAGCACCGATATTAAAAGAAATGAATTTGAATTAAGTTGCAATGAGAGGAATTTGGATCAAATTCAATATGTATTTATCCTTATTATTTATGAAAATTTAATTTAAAATTTCTAATTTACCAGTGAAAAATAATATCACTAAATTATTTTGTTATTGGTTTTTGGAAAACAAATTTAATCAAAATGTATATGCCTCAAGAATATCACCGGTCTATACTGCCAAGGAAATTTGAAGTTTGAATGATTAAATGACTAGTTTGTTTAGTAATGTTGACACCATATCTGATCGGACCCACTGGGCTGTATACTCAAAACTCAGACTCCGTTCAAGGCCCAAAAAGCACCGTATTTACACAACCTCAACACCGGGCCCAATGCGGGATGCCACGTGGAAGTCTATCCACCCTCGATCCGCATAATACATGTCAGCACGCGAATCGAGAAGCGTTTGTCCCACATCGAAACTATGAGAATTGAACATTCTACTTACCCATACATAACGGGTACACATTTCCCAAAAAAGATAACTAATATCTACTATTCACTATTACTCTACCAAAACGAAGCTGTTTGGAACAAAAAAAAAACCAACTCATTTCGATCTGGTTCAGTTTTATAATACTTTCAGTTCGGTTCGATTTGATCCGATGCAATTATATTGAAAACCGAAACCAAATTGATTCAGCTTGATTCGGTTTTCTCCAAACAGTCTCGATTTTTCTTCGTTTCGGGGTTTTTCGGTTCGATTATAGTTCAGTGCGGTTTTTCGGTCAGTTTTTTCGATCCAATTAACATGGCTATGCTCAAGTTTTGTTGACAGGACCCGCCCCGATCCTCTCTAGGACCACATGGGGACGTGCCCTGCTCCCGTCTGACACCCAAAATAATGTTCCAGTTTTAACCTTAAACGTTCAAATGCATAAAAACCAAATTAAAGTTTTACATCAAATCCGAAATAAACAGATGTCAGACAAGGGATGAAATCCAAACTACAAGTTGCGAGCACGACTCTAACATAAACCTGCGGGTACACCGCCCAACAGGGGTTCAGGTACGCAGAAATGGATCTATGCCTCATCCTCAGGTTCCTCATCTACCTCATTAGCACGACCTGGAGGGGTTACCAAAACATTAAGGGTGAGTGGACCGAACTCAAGTTTATAAAATCATTTGATAAGTAAAACATATAATTTACCCCTCCGTTTTCCAAACATGCATGCAACCGAATTTAAAACCATCAATCATATAATATAAACCATAAGGCATATAATAAAACCATAACCATAATTTTAGCCACTGCACTATACACTCCAATCCCGACATCCCTGATGTCTGACGTCCCTGACGTCCAATAAGGTCACAATCACAAGGCTACGCGTGCCACTCGGGTCTCAATTCCGAGTTCCATCCCCGAACCCTGTTCGGTTACAGCATCCCCGATGCTTAGCGTCATAGACGCTGGACGTTCTAGACGTCCGTGACCACTCCGGGGTACCTCATCCGGAGGAGACAGTATCATATGGAAGGATCTATACAGTGCAGTACCAAATACATTTTATTGATATCCACATGTAAACACATATATGTATATATAGGTAAAATCTGAACCGATCGTTACGTTTCATCAGACGGGTCTCATGCCCAAATACCGTGAAACGTGCCATAACCGAAATTTCAATACCATCAAAACCATTTCTTGATTCCAGCATGTGAACATATAAGTAAATTAGAAAACATTTAAGCATGCAAGGGTTTAATGAAATCGGGCCCACTCACAGTACAATCCTGCTGAAAACCGAAGGTATACCCTCGTTCTGGTACAATTGTACAATCCTTGTCATATCCAAAGTATACGTAAAGGTCAATACAAATCCCTAACATTTAACCATGAAACCCTAGACCGAAACCGGCCCGGAAAAGCCGCCCGAACGCGCTTCCTGAGGCAATAAACCTCATTTTGACCAACTTAATGATCTCTGATCGACTCGAAACCACCGCCATTGGATCCGGATTGTCGAAACCTAAAGAATGGTGGTGGTCCCACCAAAAACACTGTTCACACGCGCCCCCACGCGCCGGTCAACGCGTCGATCAACGCAGGAATAGTCCCTGCTGACGTCATTGTTGACGTCACTACTGACGTCATCTGAAAGCTGTCAGATCTGACATGTCAGACTCTGACAGGTGCCACGTGTCAACACCCGATTGGTCCACCTCACTGATATGTCAGGCCACGTGTCATATCTGACATGTGACACGTGTCATATCTGACATGTGCCACGTGTCAGCACGACACTGGTCCACGTCATTGACATGTCAGTGACACGTGGCAGTGCCAGATTGGGCCACGCCACCTGACAGGTCTGACAGGGTGCCACGTCATCACCTCTGTTCTCAAACGGTTGACCCGTAACTCTGCAACTCGGGTCGATCAGACCCGCGATCATGACCCGGTCACCATTTCATCATTTCTCAACTATTTTTGTTCAGGTTTGTTCCTAACTACTCATCTTAATCCCAGAAACAGTTCTAGCTAATTAAAATCAACAATCATAGACAGGATCAAAGGCTTACCTCGATGAACAGACCCGGGTTCCCGTCGCCGTTTAACCACCGTTCAGGTCACCTCAGACCACGAAATCACGTCCTAAAGTTTCCTACCAGTCCATAGAATCGAATAGGATCAATAGAACACGACAAAACACGTTGGAAAACAGGCTTCCATTTTCTGAGTTTTTAAGCAGTTTCGGGTTAGGAACCACCTACCTTGCCGCCGTTCACCGCCGTCTCTCAGCCTCACCAGTGAGTCCCCCACACGCAGACACAGAGAATAGGTGATGAGCTAGGGTGTTTGTTTGAAATGGACAGAATGTGCATTTCGGGTAGGAAATATAAAGAATGGAGGGAAAGGAAATGGACGGTCCAGATTTGATCTCAAGGATGAGATCAATGGTTCAGATTAGATCTGGGGTACTTCAAATCAATAGCTCAGATCAAAAGTGGATTTAAATGCTATTTAATCCCATAGTGGATCTGATCCAATCTAGCCAATGGGTGAGTGACACTTGTCACTCATCCAGGTGTCCTCTAATCAGAATGTCAGAATAAAATATTCGACACGAAAACCGAGACACGAACCTCCCGATTTCACGTTTCTGACCATAACTTCCTCGTACGAAGTCTGATTTCGGCGTGCCACCTGTCTACGGACTCAGGACATTGAGACCTACCTAACGGTCCTTGAGTCATGTGAAAATTAGTTGCCAAACGAAAATTCAACATTTCCCCCCCCCCAAAGTCCAAATTACGGTAATGCCCCTGAACTTCCGATAGTCATAACTTTTTCCATGATCGTCCGAATTGGACGTGCCACCTGTCTATGAACTCGTGACGTCCCGAACTACGTCACGGTCACTGGTCAAAGTCCATTTGACCCACCAATCAAAAAGTCAACAATTTGGTCATACCATTCACAAGGGTAAAAACGTCAATTCATATGTTAAATTTCAATATTAAAATCCTCGAATGTCCGGGGTGTTACATTTGTAATCACTTTTGATGAAGTAGCTGTTATATTTGTTGGTTGTACAGAAGCAGCATACTTGGTTATTTTCAATTTTTTCAATAAGAGAGGAAAATAATTGCTCATTGTAATTGTATGTAAAAGCAACTGCAACAAAGCAGTCCTCGACATTGGGCCTGGCCAAGCCCAAATTTTGTGAGCTTGGGTCGGGCCCGGCAGGGCTTATTAAAGAATTTTTAAAATTTCAGGCCGAACAGGGCAAGCTTACTTACATATATAAGAGTCCAAACTCTTTATCGGGCCGGACTTTTATCGGGATTTTCGGGTTAAACCTAATAAGCCTATTCGGGCTGGGCTCGAGTGAGCTTTTAGAAATAAGCTATTTTTCAAATTTTAAAGTTGCAAAAAGATATATGAATATGAAAAAGAAAAAAAAAATATTAGGCTATGGAAGGAAATGTTAGTAGAGGGTGAAATGAGTGTTTGGTAAATGGTAAAATGAGTGTTCAAACTCTTGCAAGCTTGCATAAGTTACAACTTGATGGGTAAAAAGTTCCTTTTTCATGAGTTGAGATTTGAGAGAGATCGAAAATAGAGTTTAAGATTAGCGGCGGGTGAGAGTGAGACAATGTAATGATCTGTCCTCAATTATCGGAATTAACTAAGAATTAATGACGGATTAGCTAGACTAAACGGGGATTAGACGAGGATTAACAGACGAGCAGGGTGAAATTACAATTTTGCCCTTGGAATGGGTAAAACGTTGACTCTTTGTTCAGGCTGTCAATTGGACTTTGGCCAATGACTGTGACGTAGTTCGGGACGTCACGAGTTCATAGACAGGTGGCACGCCCGATTTTGACGTTCGAGGAAGAAGTTATGATATTCGAAAGTTCGGGGGTATTTTGGTAATTTGGTTAAAAGGGGCAAATAGTTGACTTTTGATCCGGGAGGTCCGAGGGCCGAGGACCGTTAAGTAGATCGATGCAATACGAATCCGTAGACAGGCAACACGTTGAATTCGGATGTTCGACGGAAAAGTTACGGTTCACGGAAGTTCGAACGTACTATTGCACGTTTTACGAGATGGCTTGGGTTTTGTCCTAAGTGGGGCCCAGATATTTTCCCAAGGCCCAATGGATGAGTGACAAGTGTCACTTATCCACTGGACACCATTTTACATTCATGCATATCACCTCTTTTACTTGTTTGTGCATACCAAACTCAAACCCGATCAAACATTCAACCCCAAGCCAAACGCTTACCCCATATGATCATGTCTGAGGAACCAAGAGAGTGAGAGGAGGACTGGAGGTTGATGGTGGCTGGCCAAGACGGCGTCGCCGTGGACGGCGGAGGCAAGTCGTGCAAAAGGTATCGGTTTTGCCCATTTTTCTTCTAATTTCGATTTTGGACGTTATGGCCAGTTTTTCTTGATTTGAATGGGGTAAATGGGTTGCTAAGGAAGTTATAGGAAGGTTTTAGTGGTGGTTCACGGCTGAGGAAGCCTAGGGGGTGATTGGGAAAAGTCGAACCGTGAAGGGAAGGATTGAACGAGTCGGTTTAGGGGTTTTTTCTTGGTTTTCTTCATACCAATAAACTTCTAGGGATTAGATAGGAAGAGATTGGATGAAAAATGAAGGAAGGAGAGCCCTGGACCGGTCACGCCGGTCCAGTTACAGGGCTGAATCGGACCGGCCGGTTCGGACCGGTCTGGAGGTTGAAGATGATCTATAGTGCAGGGCGCATGAGCCACACGAGCAGCCCCTTTGGAAGGCGCGTGGGGGCATGTGAATCATTTCTTGGGGAAGGTTCCAACATGTAATTTCATCTATTCGATGTAACAAACATTTTGGGACTGGTTTCGTGTCGATCAGACATCGTCTCGATATAGTTCAGGTTGTCCGAAGGTTTAGGATCGACTTTAAAAATAATTAAAAATTTTGAAAAATTACAGGGCTTTAGTGAGGGGTTATTTAAGTAGTTAGTAACCCTCTAAATTAATTTGGACAGGTTTGGGAACCCCGAAGGCGACGATTAGCCCGGGAGAGGCGTATGGCACGCGTATCGAGGCGCAACTTCGGACGGTCTGTGAGTGGACCTTTCTTTCAAACTTGATGCATTCTTAAATGTTTTAAAAAAATTTTAATACATTTTTTGTGATGCCATGAGTTCATTTGTTTGTGGTAGCCTAGGATTTACGTATTTGCACGTATTTCAAGATTTTCAGTTTTATACGATGCTTATATGTGTTAGGTTTTCAACGAGAGTTTAATGAACGGGATTTGGATTTGGAAAAATGAACTCGGACACGAGACCCATTTGATTTACAAACTCTCGGACTTTGAGTTCATTTGATTTGATGAGGAATCGGACCGAGGGTCCATTTAAGTTATACGATCGGGCCGAGGGCCCTGTTGGTTTACGAATCTAGGCTTAGGGCCCAGTTATTCGTGATATCGGGCTAGAGGCCAAGTTGATTTTGAAATCAGGCTTGAGTTCCAGTTCAGTTTATGAAATGAGAAGTCGGGTATGAAACCTTGTTGAACTGTGGATTTAGGCCGAGGCCTGTGAAATTGATTTGAATCGGATTCGAGGAATCCTATTGAGATGAATCGGGTATGAGACCCAGTTGAAATATGCTTTGAGAAAGAAAGAGTTTTGAAAATGAATTATACCCTCCATATGATTTATATGGTCTCCTCCAGACGTCGACCTGGAGAGTCACGATCCACAGACCAGAATGGGTATCCCCATAGGGATCCCGTTGTAGGAGTGGGAGATATGAGTTATGATGTGGTCTCGGACCAAATTCCGGAGAGATGATCAGACTAGGTCCGAAGATAGAGCCTCCCAAATGGAGAATTCATGGGGGAAGACTCGGAGTGAGACCCTAAGTGGTGTGCACACTAGTATAGATATGATGAATCGTGACATATATCGGGGATGTGTTCCCTAGGGGCTGTGTGCCCCGAGTTGGCATCTTCTCGGAAGTGCCGCGGATGGGTTATACGTATGTTTATACGTATGAGGTTTTATGAAAGTGATTGGGGGCGGAGACCTCGTGTTCCATGTTTTAGAAAGTAATTTGGGGCGGAGACCCCGTATTTGATATTTTGGAAATGGTTTTGGGTGGAGACACCGTATTCGATGTTTTAGTATTTCATTGAGAACAGTTTTGGGTTGAGACCCACGTTTACTGGATTTGGGCAGAGTTCCACTTGTGTTTGATTTGGGTTGAGTTCCCATGTATTGATTTACGGGTTTTTATGATTTCGGGTCGGGTGCCCATAAATGGATTTATGGTTCATGACGGTTTATGGGGACCGGGCATAAACCCTTGAAAGGTTTTGAGAATGTTTTCAAATGGTTGTATGAACGTTTTGATAAATGGTTTTCGAATGCATGCATATGCTCTTTAGTGAAGGGCATAAATGTCTTATTGTGAAATGTTTTTATTAAAATATTTGTTTTGTCCACTCACGACTTTTGATGTTTTGAATGCACTTCAGGTTGATCGTGGATGCTGGCTGTAGCAGAGATCGAGACATCACACTCCTCCTCCTACGATCCTAGCATACTCTGGAAGCCCGGTGAGGGCTAGAGACGGAATTATCCCTGGTCTTACACTTCGTGTCAGACGGGAGCAGACAAGTTCCACGTTAATCCGGGGGATTTGGGTCGGGTCCTGTCAGACAAAGACTGAGAGCCGAGAGCGAAAAAGTCAGAAAGGTGTGTGAGCGGCGAGGAGGGTTAGTTTGTATTTGTGAGAGAGTTGTATTATATAATTTGTATAGGTAGGTTAGAGTTTCTGCCATCATTCGGTCGAGAGGGTTTTATTGGGTTGAGGTTGGGTTGGGTTTTGGGCTGTATTGGTGTTGGGTGGGTTTAGCTCCTTTAGGTTATTTAAGCTATTATAAAAAATGAACTTGGGTGGGTTTAGTGTCTTTAGGTTATTTGTGCCATATATTCGAACCTATGGGCCGGACTTATATGGGAGGGTTGTGTAACGACCCGTCCTGGGAATTAGGGATAAGATAGTGCTTAAGATGAGATTAGTAAGTTTAATCGGTGGTTAGTTTGTCCCGATAGGGTCGTTAGCCTAGAATGGCGATTATGCCCTTGGTTCGGGAAAAAAGTTGACTTTTAGTTCGGGCAGTCAATTGGGTATTGACCGATGACCGAGACGTAGTTCGGGACGTCACGAATCCGTAGACAGGTGGCAGGCCCGATACCGACATCCGAGGAGGAAGTTATGATGTTCGGAAGGTTGAAGTCATTGCCGTAATTTGGTTAAATTAGGGGGAAAAGAGTTGACTTTTTGGACGATCGGGTTTTAACACGTTGACCTAGGACCAATAGGTAGATCTCGTTGTCCTGAGTTTAACGACAGGCGGCACGTGTTCATCGGACTTAGGACGGGCAAGTTACGGGTCTAAAATGGTAAGGGTAAAATGGTAATTTTGGGTTCAAAGAAGGGTATTTTGGTCTTTTGGTTGTTTGGGCATTGTGCAACCAGATCAGGACAAGTGTAAAGTGAGATGGGGATATTTTTGGAAAGGGACCATGGGATTGATGACACGTGCAGTGTGTGTAGTGGGTTTTAAGCCGTGCACGGTGTGTGTTTAATTTGTACCCGTGTGTGTGTGTGTGTTCGAACAAGAGAAACAGAGGGTGAGTTGGAGAGAAAATCGCTCAAGTGAAGGGAGTGTTTGTGTGTTCTGGTGAGTGGATGAGAGACTGGAGATCGAGTGAGAGACAGTGAGTGAGTGGTGAGAGCAACTCGTGTGAGGAATCTTGTGAGTGTAAGGGGTTGAGTTTCTGGGAAACAGAGAAGTTGTTGGGTGGTGGTGCTGCTGTGTGGTACTCCCATCATCAAATTGGACCCGTGGTGGTGTTGTGAGGATTGAGAAGAGTCGACTAGCCCCAGCGAAGCTCACGGCGGCGACCGGAGGACAGGTAATTCCTCGTTCCTGTTCAAATACTCTGTTTTTCCGTTTTGCTTCAAACCATTAGTCGTGGGTTTTGGGTGTGAGTCGACGGTTTTGGTGAGTTGGGTGAGACTTAGGAAGGTCCTAGGATTGGTTTAAGGTCGACACCGAGACGGGGGAAGACCTGGTTGGCCGGAAGGGAAAACAGGGGACTGGTTCGGGTTTTTGTTCGAGCTTGAGTCGACGACTTAGGGGCTGTGTCGAGGTGTTTGAGTGAGGGGACTGGATTGTTGAGGATTGGACAATGAAGATGGTGAAGAAAGGAGTGGAATTGGTGACGGACGGCAGAGAACCGGGTGCGCCGGTTCAGACCGGTTTGCCCAAGGTAGACGACGGTGAACAGTGTTTTGTAGCAGGCGTGTGAGGGCCACGTGCAGCCACTTTGGGCGGCGCGTGGGGGCGCGTGCGGCGGCGGTTGGGAAAACGGTCAACATGGTTTTTGGTCTAGGTGTTGTGACGAGTCTATTGGATTTGGTTTCGGGTTGTGCGGACGTCGAATCGAAGTAGTTCCGCGAGGTTGAAGGTGTAGGGTTTCGGTTCGTTACGTTTAGGACCCAGGGATTTTTGGGGAAAATTAGGTTGACCTTCGTAGACATGTTAGTGACGTACTTTGGTGACTTGTGACAGGATCGGAATTTCCCGAGGAAGTCGAAGAACGTACGGGACGTTCGAGACGCGATTGAGAGCTTAGTACTGTGAGTGGACCCCTTTCTCTAAACTCGAGCATGCTTAACTGCTTTTATTTATGTTTTACACTATTAAGTTTGTTTTTATGCTTCTCATACGGTTATATGTTGGTTTTACCTAATGGCATGTTTTTCAAGAAAGTTCGGTTTTCAGTACGTTTTACGATAAAAAGTTGATTTCTGATTATAATGTTATAGTTTCGGGATTTCAAATGATAAATGATTTCTAATGGTTATAAGGGATTTTGGAACATGATTTCGATGATTAAAGGTTTTCGGTTTTAAAATCGGATTTCGAAAAGTGAGGTTTGATTTTAAAAGTTGGAAAGTGGAATTCTGGATTTGGGTTCGGAATGACGGTTCTGGATGCCGAAAGGGCATCAGACCAGTGATTTCGGATTCAGGTTTGGATATGGATTTCGAAATGGTTTTCAAATGGTTTTGGATTGGATTTGCTAGATTTGGCTATTGGGTTTAAAGACCCGGATATTGATTTGACGGGGGACGGGGCCAGATTGAGTTTAAAGACTCGGGAGTTTAAAGACTCGGATATTATTGAGGCCTGGATTGAGTTTAAAGACTCGGGAGTTTAAAGTCTCGGATAGGTCCAGCAGGTTTGATCGGATAATGATTTGGTTGGTATTTATGTTTATGACATGGTTTTATGAGGTTTATGACGTATTTTCTATAACTGTTTTTACAATTATTCTGTAACTGTTTTAATGGTGATGATTACGTGATTTATAACTATTTTCATCTAATGGGTTATGCATGTGTGTTTTCAAAACGGAGGGCTAAAACCCTGGTTTTATTATGAAATGCTTTTCGAAAATTCTTTTATTATTTATGGTCCACTCACACCTTCTGTTTTTTTACTTGCCCTCTAGGTCGTGGAGCTAGCGCGTGATTTTTGACGTCGAGGCAGCGTCTGAGGCATAGCGTACTCGAGAGTGACCACAGAGTGTTTTAAATTTTTCCGTGTGCGTGTACTGGTTATCGGTTTTTTTTTTCTTTTGTATTTAATACTATGCTCTGTACATCTTTAACTTCGGGATGTTTTATATAGTTTCTCCTGCGTCTGATTGTGTTACTTTAGTAGTTTACGTTAGTGTTGTGTCGGGGTGTCAGACGGGAGCAGGGTTTACCTCGGTTTTCGGGGTGAAACCAGGGTGGGTCCTGAAAATTGGTATCCGAGCATAGGTTTGTCGATTTTGTCGGGTTTGTCAGTCCGTGAGGTTGTGTTCAGGTTGTTTGACTGTTTCTATGCCTCTTTCAGTGTGCGATTGACGATGCCTCCGAGACGTAGACCCTCTCCACGACCTGAAGAAGAAGCACCAAGGGAGACGGAGAGTGCTACGATTGAGCGAGCCCAGCGGCTCTGGGCTACTACTTTTAGTGGTGGGGCAGATCCTGAGGAAGCCCATATGTGGATCACGAGACTTGAGCGGATCTTTGCAGTGATGCATTGTCCACCAGAGGACCGAGTGTTATTGGCCACGTTTTTACTGGACGGTGCGGCGTATGAGTGGTGGCATACCCTCGAGTTGTCTGGTTGGGACGCCCATACTGTGACCTGGGAGACGTTTCGGGAGAGGTTCTTAGATCAGTATTACCCTCGTTCTTTCCGTGATGCCAAAGAGGCTGAGTTTCTGCAGCTCCAACAGGGGAGTCTGAGTGTGGCGAAGTACGAACAGAAGTTTCAGATGTTGTCTCAATTTGCTCCTGCATTTGTGGCTACTGAAGCCGAGAAGTGCCCTAGGTTTTAGTTGGGCCTGCAAGGCGAGATTCGAGCCATAGTGACGGCTGGATCGTTTGCTACCCTCCGAGAGTTGTCAGACGCTGCGGTGAGGGTTGAGGCTAGTTTGCTGGTACGACGTCGGGAGCCATCTTTTTCTGGAGCTTCGAGCCAGAGGACACCAAAGAGAGGTAAATTCAATGGAGCATCGTCGTCGGGCGATAATCGTTTTGGTAGACCAGGTAGTTTCCAGAGTTCAGGGTTCCGTGGTTATCGAGCACAGCCGACTCCGCAAACTAGTGCGACGTCTGTTGCGTCGACAGGGAGCCCGAGTCTTTATGGTCGGGATGTTTGTTTCTACTGCGGAGAGCGAGGTCACTTCCGACGTGAGTGTCCACTGTTACCACATGAAGGTGGTGTAGGTCGAGGAGCGGCGGAGCCCGGATAGAGTACAGCGTCAGGGACAGCGGGCACTAGAGGAGGTGGTGGTGCCACTAGTAGTTTGAGGGGACGTGGTAGATCTTCAGGATCTCAGGTCCGAGTGTTTTCGATGACTCAGCAGGAGGTTCAGTCGGTACCAGGTGCGGGGATAAGTACTGTTACAATCCTTAGTTGTGTCGTGTTTATTGTTGGATATCGGGGAAGAGTCTAGGATTTTCCCTAGGTTACCTGGAGTGTTACGGTGAGTTCCGTTGAAGGTGGACGGAAGGAACGGGAAATGAGTGACTATAACTGATCGATATGAGGTTATTGAAGGAAGAGAACCCACAATCTAGAGTTTACCTTTAGGACTTTGTAGATTTATTCCGACAAGTGGTCGAAGTAGCAGCTGAGGGACGTGTTAGCGAGGGATTGAGCCGGTAGGCAGAATTCCTTTTGGATTAGATTGTTTTAGGGATAGGATTCGAGTTGGTTTCGGAAGGTGTAGGTGCTAGTACGTGAAGATGTACTCTTTGAATTCTATTGGGTACTCTATATGAGGTATTGTACAATACCTTTGTTTTCTGTTCATAGAGTTTCCCTTGCGTACACCATAAACTTTTAGTGGTACGGAGAGAGGGTTAGTCGTGGTGACCTGGTGGTTGGGGATGGTGTGACATACCCAAGGTGGAGATGATAGATCGGAAACCCAGGAGTAGTTGTTGTTGACTTAGTGTTGATTACCGGGTAGGAGACCCCTAGGTGTCTGGAACTAGTTGTGGAATTTCGGGGACGAAATTCTTTTTAGGAGGGCAGGTTGTAACGACCCGTCCTTGGAATTAGGGATAAGATAGTGCTTAAGATGAGATTAGTAAGTTTAATCGGTGGTTAGTTGGTCCCGATAGGGTCGTTAGCCTAGAATGACGATTTTGCCCCTGATTCGGGCAAAAAGTTGACTTTTAGTTCTGGCAGTCAATTGGATATTGACCGATGACCGAGACGTAGTTCGGGACGTCACGAATCCGTAGACAGGTGGTACGCCCGATTCCGACATCCGAGGAGGAAGTTATGATGTTCGGAAAGTTGAGGGTATTGCCGTAATTTGGTTAAATTAGGGGGAAAAGAGTTGACTTTTTGGACGATCGGGTTTTAACACGTTGACCTAGGACCGTTAGGTAGATCTCGTTGTCCTGAGTTTAATGGCAGGCGGCACGTGTTCATCGGACTTAGGACGGGCAAGTTACGGGTCTAAAACGGTAAGGGTAAAATGGTAATTTTGGGTTCAAAGAAGGGCATTTTGGTCTTTTGGTTGTTTTGGCATTGTGCAACCAGATCAAGACAAGTGTAAAGTGAGATGGGGATATTTTTGGAAAGGGACCATGGGATTGGTGACACGTGCAGTGTGTGTAGTGGGTTCTAGGCCGTGCGCGGTGTGTGTTTAATTTGTGCCCGTGTGTGTGTGTGTTCGAACAAGAGAAACAGAGGGTGAGTTGGAGAGAAAATCGCACAAGTGAAGAGAGTGTTTGTGTGTTCTGGTGAGTGGATGAGAGACTGGAGATCGAGTGAGAGACAGTGAGTGAGTGGTGAGAGCAACTCGTGTGAGGAATCTTGTGAGTGTGAGGGGTTGAGTTTCTGGGAAACAGAGAAGGTGTTGGGTGGTGGTGACACGACCCATCCCAATCCCCCCGGGATTACCATGGAATGTGACGTGCTCCCGTCTGACAAGAGGCGTTAGACAAGGGATAACCGATTGCCATTGCCCAAACGGGCTTCCAGAGTGCGTAAGGATCGATGGAGGAGGTGTGCGATGCTCAAGTCTCTGCTGCAGTCGTATCCGGAATCAACCTGAAGGGCATTAAAAACAAAAACTGTGAGTGGACGAAAATAAACAAGTCTGCTTAAAACATTTATAAGACATTTATGTCCCTCAGTAAAATCATATGCATGCACCAAAACCAATAATCCCATATTTATTTAGAAATAACCATTAGGGCCTTAGCCCGGAAACCAAAGCATAGTTTCAATTTCCAAAAGTAAATCCAAGAGTTATTTCATCAATCCAGTAATATTCATTTATCATTTTTCCATCTCCGGCATCCCCGATGCCTAGCGTCCTAGACGCTTGACGTTCCAGACGTCATATCTCACGGTATTAAGCAACGCGTGCTGCCCGGGGTCTCACCGGGTCCATATCTCTGACATCCCCGATGTCTGACGTCCATGACGTCCAGCAATCCTGCTCCTGGATCACTATACGGTCCGGTAGCTCCGTACAATGAGCCCTCGCAGGCAATGCACCGTGACTTCTCCAGTGTCCCCGACACTTGGAGGAGACCAGGATATAAATATCCTCATATCGAGATGGTTTTATGGAACACATTCAATTATTCATTTCCAAAATATCACAAGGGCCCTGCCCCGAATTTCCATAAAACCGTTATAAGTCCAAATAGTTGAATCAAATCCGAAATAGTTTATTCCATTCCATTTTAGGGTCCCCGACCCGAAATCACATATATAAGTCAACTGGGCCCCTGGCCCGATTCATAAGTTAACTGGACCCCTGGCCCGATTTATAAGTTAACTGGACCCCTGGCCCGATTTATAAGTTAACTGGACCCCTGGCCCGATTTATAAGTTAACTGGGCCCCTGGCCCGATTCATTTTATCAAATCCGTAACCGTCTCATGAAATCATATCCAACCACATTTATGGAAATCGGTGCAAATCCAGAAAACCTCGATTTACGTGCGAACACGTAAATCGCCTCGAAATGCGTGAAATCATTTAAATTCACCGATATCCAAAGTAAATCATTTAATCATAACTATAACAATCATAAAACAGTTATGCATGCATCGAATTTATAAAACCAATGTCCACTCACAGACCGTTTAACCGAGCGCCTCGATACGCGTGCCATAGGCCTTCCCGGGCCACACCACTAACACCGGGACTCCCAATCCTGTTCAAAACACATTAGAGGATCACTAACCTCATCATTAACATCCTATTCAAGTCCCGTAATTTTCCCGAATTTTTAAGTATTTTTAAACTGAATTTAAAACCTTCGGACATGAACAATATCGAGACGGTGTCCGATCGACACGAAACCAATCCCAAAATGTTCGTTACAATGTATAGGATAAAAGTCATGTTGACCTCACCTCGAGATTCGTGTCCACGTGCCGTCACGCGCCGCCGTGAGTGGCTGCGCGTGAAAGCCACGCGCCTGCTACAGTGACTGCTACAGTGTTCCTTCTTCACCCGTTTGTCTGGTAAACGGGTTGGAAAGCCCGCGATAGGATCCGGTTCAATCACCCTCAATTCGATATCAATTCAATCCGTTATTGATCCTACAACAATCATCAATCCACCAATTTCAGTTCTGTGTCCATGATTAGCATCAACCATTCCCTAATCAAGTCAACAACCCGTGATCACCCAAAACGGGTCGATCACCAAAACTCCTCCAATCCTCAACCATTATCAAATTAACTTCACAGGAAGCTAATAAGGACTAATACGAACCAATTACCATGATTAATTGAACTCGACAATACCTCAATCGTCACAACTCAAACTCGAGTTTTCCAGCCGTCCACCTCGTCCGTCCACGGCCCTAGGAGCCCCAAAGCTTGCTCCATTTGATCTGGTTCGACACGTTGAAGTTCCAGAAAGCTCAATCCACCATCAATTAGACTTGGGCTGGCCTAAAACTGGAAATTCGAATTTGAATTTCCCAGAACCCAGTTTCGGGTTTTTGAGCATTCCTCCACCATTTCCACTCCATTTTTCCATCTCTCAATCTCAGTGAACTGCCCTCGACACACTCTTCATTCTTTTAATTCAATTTAGCCGTTAAAGGCGTCCAAAACTGTCCTCAATCCACTGTGTAAAGGTTCCCGCACTGACCCGAAAATCATAGAAAAACCCAGTGCCCATGTCGTGCAATCGATGCCAACTCATTCCCATGTGCAAATCCACCCCAAACCGGTCCAATTCCATCATATAATTGATAAACAAACATGGGATCGATCGCACAAGGCATCCACCACACGGCCAGTTCAATGAAACAGTGACCCATGTGAAATTACATTTCTGCCCTTGTGCAGAAAATTACCAAAATGCCCCTCACGCATCCTGACCCGTAACTCGGTCATACGGACTCCGATTGATGCGTGCCGCCTGTCATTGGATTCGTATCGACGATACCTACGTAACGGTCCTTGGCCCTCGGCCATCGGACATCCCGGTCGAAAAGTCAACATTCACCCTTATATCGTCCAAATTACGAAAATACCCCTGGACTTCCGTACATCATAACTTTCACCACGAACATCGGAATCGAACGTGCCACCTGTCTATGAACTCGTGACGTCCCGAACTACGTCACGGTCATCGGTCAAAGTCCATTTGACCATCCGAATTAAAAGTCAACGTTTTGCCCACGCCCAGGGGCAAAACGGTCATTTTGCACAATTCTTCCGAAATCACACAACTAATCTCAGATTAGTAAATCACCATTAAATATTATTAAATCCCGATATTCGGGACGGGTCGTTACAGGTGGTGCTGCTATGTGGTACTCCCATCATCAAATTGGACCCGTGGTAGTGTTGTGAGGATTAAGAAGAGTCGACTAGCCCCAGCGGAGCTCACGGCGGCGACCGGAGGACAGGTAATTCCTCGTTCCTGTTCAAATACTCTGTTTTTCCGTTTTGCTTCAAACCATTAGTCGTGGGTTTTGGGTGTGAGTCGACGGTTTTGGTGAGTTGGGTGAGACTTAGGAAGGTCCTAGGATTGGTTTAAGGTCGACACCGAGACGGGGGAAGACCTGGTTGGCCGGAAGGGAAAACAGGGGACTGGTTCGGGTTTTTGTTCGAGCTTAAGTCGACGATTTAGGG
This sequence comes from Prinsepia uniflora, assembly GCA_032719365.1. Taxonomy (NCBI): domain Eukaryota; kingdom Viridiplantae; phylum Streptophyta; class Magnoliopsida; order Rosales; family Rosaceae; genus Prinsepia; species Prinsepia uniflora. The sequence goes on from CM064862.1 coordinate 85,194,495, forward strand.
GCTGTGTCGAGGTGTTTGAGTGAGGGGACTGGATTGCTTAGGACTGGACGATGAAGATGGTGAAGAAATGAGTCAAATTGGTGGATGGACGGCAGAGAACCGGGTGCGCCGGTTCAGACCGGTTTGCCTAAGGTAGACGACGGTGAACAGTGTTTTGTAGCAGGCGTGTGAGGGCCACGTGCAGCCACTTTGGGCGGCGCGTGGGGGCGCGTGCGGCGGCGGTTGGGAAAACGGTCAACATGGTTTTTGGTCTAGGTGTTGTGACGAGTCTATTGGATTTGGTTTCGGGTTGTACGGACGTGGAATCGAAGTAGTTCCGCGAGGTTGAAGGTGTAGGGTTTCGGTTCGTTACGTTTAGGACCCAGGGATTTTTGGGGAAAATTAGGTTGACCTTCGTAGACATGTTAGTGACGTACTTTGGTGACTTGTGACAGGATCGGAATTTCCCGAGGAAGTCGAAGAACGTACGGGACGTTCGGGACGCGATCGAGAGCTTAGTACTGTGAGTGGACCCCTTTCTCTAAACTCGAGCATGCTTAACTGCTTTTATTTATGTTTTACACTATTAAGTTTGTTTTTATGCTTCTCATACGGTTATATGTTGGTTTTACCTAATGGCATGTTTTTCGAGAAAGTTCGGTTTTCAGTACGTTTTACGATAGAAAGTTGATTTCTGATTATAATGTTATAGTTTCGGGATTTCAAATGATAAATGATTTCTAATGGTTATAAGGGATTTTGGAACATGATTTCGATGATTAAAGGTTTTCGGTTTTAAAATCGGATTTCGAAAAGTGAGGTTTGATTTTAAAAGTTGGAAAGTGGAATTCTGGATTTGGGTTCGGAATGACGGTTCCGGATGCCGGAAGGGCATCAGACCAGTGATTTCGGATTCGGGTTTAGATATGGATTTCTAAATGGTTTTCAAATGGTTTTGGATTGGATTTGCTGGATCTGGTTATTGGCTTTAAAGACCCGGATATTGATTTGACGGGGGACGGGCCCAGATTGAGTTTAAAGACTCGGATATATTGATATTTCCCCCGTAGGCCTATTGAGTTTAAAGACTCGGGAGTTTAAAGACTCGGATATTATTGAGGTCTGGATTGAGTTTAAAGACTCAGGAGTTTAAAGACTCGGATAGGTCCAACAGGTTTGATCGGATAATGATTTGGTTGGTATTTATGTTTATGACATGGTTTTATGAGGTTTATGACGTAATTTCTATAACTGTTTTTACAATGATTATGTAACTGTTTTAATGGTGATGATTACGTGATTTATAACTGTTTTCATCTAATGGGTTATGCATGTGTGTTTTCAAAACGGAGGGCTAAAACCCTGGTTTTATTATGAAATGGTTTTCGGAAATTCTTTTATTATTTATGGTCCACTCACACCTTTTGTTTTTTTACTTGCCCTCCAGGTCGTGGAGCTAGAGCGTGGTTTTTGACGTCGAGGCAGCGTCTGAGGCATAGCGTACTCGAGAGTGACCCCGGAGTGTTTTAAATTTTTCCGTGTGCGTGTACTGGTCATCGATTTTTTTTTCTTTTGTATTTAGTACTATGCTCTGTACATCTTTAACGTCGGGATGTTTTATATAGTTTCTCCTGCGTCTGACTGTGTTACTTTAGTAGTTTACGTTGGTGTTGTGTCGGGGTGTCAGACGGGAGCAGGGTTTACCTCGGTTTTCGGGGTGAAACCGGGGTGGGTCCTGACAGGGTTGGGCATATCGGGTCCGAGCCTATGGGACTACTAGTAGCTAGCAACTTCTCGCTGGTTATTTCTTCATCTTGTTTCTCTCTCCTCTCTCATTCATCCTCTCTTCTTTATAAACTCTTCTCTTCATTCCCAAAATTCATCATCATTTGCATTCACAAACTCTAAACTTTTGTAGGTTAACCAAAAATTCAAAATAAGAAAAAGAAAAAAGATCTATGTTGCAAACAAGCTCTAAAATGGACATATTTATTTGAACCGTTAAAAAACTAGCTATGTAGTGAATTGTCCGAATTATGAGCTAGATCGATTCTGCACCAAAAATAGACATATCTATTTGAACCGTTAAAAAACTACGTTATTAACTAGCCTAGGTCTCACCATTTGGCCCAGAAGCCCATGGGTTTGTGGGTATGTAGTAGGCCCAGTGACAAAAAGTCTGACCCAACCCGCATGTTGACGGGTTGGACTTAGGCTTAGGGTATTCAAACCTGATAGCCCCGAACCCGATAAGGCCTAGTAAACCCAACCCGACCCGCCCATGTAAACCCGAGCCCGAATATATAAAATAAATATAAATTAAGAATTAATATCTAGTCAAATTTTATTACTACTATTTCAGCCCACACCCAAAACTTCAACCCAAGCTCAACCTAGTTTTTATAGAAGTGCATGTTTTTATATACAGCTCCACATCCCACAGTTCCATCTTTACCGAAAAGGTTACTTGGGTCATTACAATTTGATATAGGGAATTCACCAAATTCAATCTTTTTGACCCACTTTGCTTCTGATACCTTTACTACACTAAGTGACAGTTAGGAGTAGCATAACTCCACAAAGAATCTCTCAGAAGTTAGCCCTTCGGGTAACTCTTCATAGAACTTATTACAATTCAAGTATATTTGTGATTAGTGACCACCTTACCATGTCTCGACTTTGTGGTCGAAAAGTCAAGTTAATTCTCCAAACCCAATAGGTCCCCTCCTTATCTTGTCATAATATTCAATAATGATATTTAAGCTCAACTCACATTTTTATAATTAGGTAGGTAGAAGTGGGCTTAGTAGGCCCGACCCATAAAACCGGATAAAAACTCGACCCAAACCCAGCCCGACAAAGGGCATGGGCTTTCATATTTATGATTAAGCCCATCTGACCTAACCCGATAATTTAAAAGAAATAGGCATTGTAAGAAAATTATGTTATTATATATTCAAATTTGAAAAAATGAATTTAATATTCAAAATTGGTCAAAATATAAGGGGTTTGATTTTAGTAACAAAAAAAAAATTGATTAACTATTAATAACTTTGAGTCATTTTAAGTTAAAATTTGTCCAAAAATTTAGCTAATATAATAGGGATGCTCTAATACAGTTAAAAAAAATGAAGCAACATACGATATTTTGTATAAGCTGCACTCGAGTATGCATGAATCGATGAAGTAAAGTGTGGCTACAGTGCTGTTTAAGATGCTTTTTTCTGCCAATTAGTAACTAACAAGATTAGTTTCTTAATTGTTTGTACTGAAAGATTTGAGAATGAAGACATTATTATTACCTTCAGATTCATTCACTTTTAAGCTTGTGAAAACAACAGTAATATAAATTCCTGAAGAGCAGCAGCGTCGTACTGTCTTGCTATTGTTAGGAAATTAATCCTCCACCACGCAAGTGCTAACAATAAAGATGAAAAAAGAAAATAAAGAAACCAAGAACACAAAAGATTTAACGAGGTTCGGCCAATTAACTTGCCTACGTCCTCGGAGAGTTTTCTCCTTCACTATGAGAGAATACAAAATACAAGATTACACTACTCAAGTTTATACCCAACTTGAGCCCTTGTACCCAATAGGATACCCCTTGTACACCCTCTCTCAACCCGAGAAAATCACTCTACCCCAAAGAGCTATACACACTCTTTCACCTTCTCTTAACCGAGAAGATCACTCTACTCCAAGAGCTATACACACTCTTGAAGTGCTCAAGAAGATCACTCTAGCCCAAGAGCTATACACACTCTTGAAGCACTCACTCACTTGTGAAGTGTTCTCCTTGATGTTGAAATGTGACCAACCTCTCCACCTTATATAGTGCTTAAGGCACAAGTTGTATTTGTGCTTTTCCAATGTGGGACAATTTCCTCACATTTCAACATCCTTCATTGAAGTCCATTCATGCACCTTCTTCAATTAATGCTCTTCTTCATGAAGCTTCCACATCAATCTTTTCCTACAAGGTTGAATGAACAACACCATGTATTTATTCCCAATACATAATCAAATTCAATGCATTAATAATCCACTAAGGAGGCATTAACTCAACAATCTCCCCCTGCCGACTTAGGTGGATAATGTTGCATCACCACTTCAATCCCTGAAGTTCATCTCAAATTGAGATACCGCTTGATATACCCACAAGCATTCCATTGGCCTTATTCTTGTACCAACTACACATACCCCGAATCAGTTGCATACGATCCTAGCTCCCCCTGATTCAAAATGGCCAATGCTATGTGCAGCTGCTCCGAGTCAACAATTACCAGTTGGCTCCGAAGAGGGACCTCGACTTTGCCTCTTCCTTAGCAGGATTATCCTTCTCACCATCGTCTGAAACTTGGAAACATGTAGATAGCGTCTCTGCTGTGCCCGCAAACGAGACCCGCTTCAGGTACCTGTTCTCCTGTGCACCCTGTTTCCCAACAACCTTCGAGGTCTGAGTTTTTCCTATCAGACGGAACATACTTTTACATTTTTCTCCCTTCATTAGGACCATGCAGCCACGTGACACTTTCATAACTCCCCCTGCTGACGAAACCTTGCAGCCCTTGGAGTCTAGTTGGCTCAAGGATATTAGATTTCTCCGGAACTTTGGGACATACACCACATCACCCAATGTTCGAACTGCTCCATCGAACATTTTGATCTTCACCGTTCCCGTACCCATGACACGACGTCTTGTGCCATCACCCCAAGTCACAAATCCTTGGACTTCCTGGAACGTATCAAAATATTCTCTCCTAGAGCAAAGGTGATGAGAACAACCACTATCTAATATCCAATAATCTTGAGAAAAAATGTAATTACCTTTGGAGACTGTGAGAAGTTCTCCAAAATCTCTAGACATCTCCGCTACACCAGCCAAGGAGCAATCTGAGCCCTTATCGTCCTTCTCTTTCATCAATGGACAATCCGGCTTTATGTGTCCCCACTCCTTGCACTTGTAGCATTGCTTGCCCTTTCCTCTGCCTCTGGATTTAGACCTGCTATGCTCACTAAATCCCCTCGCAGTTGACCTTCCCTTACGATTCTGTTCATGAGCAATGAAGACGGAACCTTGAGAATCATCGGCTTTCCTTCTCTTCTCATGTGATAAGAGAGTCGATTCTACATCCTCCATCTTCAGTGTATCCTTACCATACACAATTGTAGTAACAATATTCTCATATGAATCGGGAAGCGAGGTAAGAAGTAAAAGGGCTTGATCTTCTTCCTCAATTTTAACCTCAACTCTTGATAGTTGATTTATCAATCCCTTGAGCACATTCATGTGCTCCATGAGATTCGCACCTTCTCCCATCTTGAGCTTGTAGAGATCCCGCTTTAAATTCAGCTTCGTTTGCAAGCCTTTCCCAAGATAAAGCTTCTCCATTTTCTCCCAAAGCTCAGGTGCAGAATCTACATCATTAACATTATTTATAATATTGTCAGCAATATAAAGCCTAATAGTGCTGACACACCTGGACTCCAACTCGTCCCAATCTTCATCTGACATCTTCTCTGGCTTCGCATCCTTCCCCTTCAACGGTCTTGCAAGGCCTTGTTGAACTAGGATGTCCTTCACCCTCCTTTGCCATAGAGTGAAATTTCCTTTTCCATCAAACTGCTCCACCTTGAAATGTGAACCGCTAGAACTTGCCATGGCAAACCGCTCACGATCGATAAACCGAAGCTCTGATACCACTTGTTAGGAAATTAATCCTCCACCACGCAAGTGCTAACAATAAAGATGAAAAAAGAAAATAAAGAAACCAAGAACACAAAAGATTTAACGAGGTTCGGCCAATTAACTTGCCTACGTCCTCGGAGAGTTTTCTCCTTCACTATGAGAGAATACAAAATACAAGATTACACTACTCAAGTTTATACCCAACTTGAGCCCTTGTACCCAATAGGATACCCCTTGTACACCCTCTCTCAACCCGAGAAAATCACTCTACCCCAAAGAGCTATACACACTCTTTCACCTTCTCTTAACCGAGAAGATCACTCTACTCCAAGAGCTATACACACTCTTGAAGTGCTCAAGAAGATCACTCTAGCCCAAGAGCTATACACACTCTTGAAGCACTCACTCACTTGTGAAGTGTTCTCCTTGATGTTGAAATGTGACCAACCTCTCCACCTTATATAGTGCTTAAGGCACAAGTTGTATTTGTGCTTTTCCAATGTGGGACAATTTCCTCACATTTCAACATCCTTCATTGAAGTCCATTCATGCACCTTCTTCAATTAATGCTCTTCTTCATGAAGCTTCCACATCAATCTTTTCCTACAAGGTTGAATGAACAACACCATGTATTTATTCCCAATACATAATCAAATTCAATGCATTAATAATCCACTAAGGAGGCATTAACTCAACAGCTATGTCTGACCTCTTATTTGAAGTCTGAACCTTCTCTGTCTTAGAATGAAATAAGTACGGCTGGATTTTCTTTGATATCAAATGTGTTGGACATTTTTATGATGCAAGGATATAATTAAATTGTGTTAATTGTAATAAAAAGTGCCTATTGCATGGAGAATGCAGTTTATTTATAATTACCTAATATTCTGAATATATACATCTACTCTTGAGTTGTCAATCAATTTCTCTAGTGTGGAACTCAAAATCATCCGAAAATTATGGAGCTGCCACGTGTCCCGTAATTCCCAAAAATGACCAAATTGCCCTTGGCAATAACGCTGATAATTTGAAAAACACCCGCACATTAAATAATCTATTTACCAGTTAAATACGTTATTTGATCGGGTTAAAATCTCCGTAATATTGATATTCTCCCCAAGAGTTAATTATCGTTATTCTTAATAATGGATAATTAATATTAATATTAAAATACAATAAATATCATTACTATCATGATGAGCCATCATTACAATTATTAAATAATATATTTAATAATAATATATTATTTACTAATTAAATATTCAACCGACCAATCAGAACGCTCTAAGGCTCCCAAGATTTTCCTATAAATAGCAAGGCACATTTCATTTCCAAGGTACGTTGATTCTTCGTTTCGAAGTATATCTCTTTTCTCTCTCAAAGCTAACTTAAGCATCGGAGTGTTCTTGGTCAAACAACCCCCCGGGTAAATCGATCGAGGCAACGATAGCTAATTGTTTGCTGTTTGCAGGAATTGTGAGGACTTTTCGCGACGAGTTCAATCTTTGATTCAACATCTAGACATCTACCATTTTGTGAAGATCAGTCGGTATAAGTCAGCAAATGATATTATTATTATTTTTAATAATTTCTTATAAAGAAATAAATCGGCGTTACACTTTATATGCTACTGACTCCCACCAGGGACGACTCCTGAATTCAATTTTTAGATTGGCTAAGTGTAAAAAAGTCGACCGTATAAATAAATTTCATTAATAAATATAAAAGATATACCAAGTCAAAGGGACACATAATAAGCCTTATATCTCACATACAAAATATACATAAATAAAAGTTTGATAGAAAGACGAAAAAATAAATTATAACAAAACCTCTAATTAAACATACAATGCAAAGACAAATGATCATTTTTTTTTAATTTTAAATTGTATCATTCGAGCCTTAATAAAATCAAAATTCATTATTTCTCCATACTGATAATATAAATAAAGTCTCTTTCAATGTGAGGGTCATACAATCAATAAGGAATGCATCATCTGTTTTATTTCAAAGTCAAAAATTGTAATTTGTGAGACTTAAAAAAAAGTGAAGAAAAGAAAGAAAAAAGACTAAAATGGTGTACCCTCATTTCTTTGATGTTTTCTATGTCTTTCTAATGGATGAAAATATCTGCAATATCCATAAATTTTTTGTCAATATATCCATATTTTGGGGGCTCGTCATAAAAATATAGGAGATAATTATGTAACGACCCATCCCGGAATTCGGGATTAGATTGGTAACTAATCATGATTAAGAGGGTTAATCGGTGGTTAGTTGGGTGGAATCGGACGAACGTGGCAAAATGACCATTTTGCCCCTAGTCGTGGGTAAAACGTTGACTTTTTATTCGGGCTATCAAATGTACTTTGACCAACGATCGTGACGTAGTTTGGGACGTCACGAGTTCATAGACAGGTGGCACGTTCGATTCCGACGTTCGAGGTGAAAGTTATGACGTTCGAAAGCCCAAGGGCATTATCGTAATTTGGACGAAATAAGGGAAAATGTTGACCTTTTGATCGGGAGGTCTGATGGCCGAGGACCGAGGACTGTTAGGTTCGTCTCGAGGCCCCGAGTGCAACGACAGGCGGCACAGGTGAAATGGACATCGGATGACCAAGTTATAGGTCTAAGAAGTAGAGGGGCAATTTCGTAATTTTGTGCACAAGGGCAGATTGGTAATTTTCACGGGGGCCTGTTTGGAAACCGCGAAGCAGGGGTTGAACCACCGTGCGTGGGTGGTCTGTCCGGGAGGTTATTTTACTGGTTAGTGGCCTTGGTGTGTGAGTGTGGGTGCTTGGAACTGATGTACAATATGGGATTAGGATTCTTTATGCACGGGTTGGCATTTTGAGGTGAGGAAAATCAGAATGGGCGAGGAACTGAGTGTGCACGGGTGAGGTTGGAGTTGGAGTGCTGTCGTGGACTAATTGTTTATGCAATTAGTGGGGAATCTGAGGCAGAAGGCAGAGCACGGTTAGGGCTGGTTGAGGTGAAGCGTGGGGAGCAAACACTGCAAACCGTGCTGAGGTTCCTGAAGTGGAAAAAAAAACAGAGCATTGTCGGGTTGGTGGACTTATTGCCAGTTTGATCGACTTCTGGGATGTATGAGACGGGCAAAGGACTGGTGAGAATCAGAGAGATGAGCTGGGAGGAGAAATGTCTGGTCTGGGTGAGAAATTACGCCCAGAAACCCGAAACTATGTCTAATCAAATTCAAAAGTTCAAATCGAAATGTAGGCCAACCCAAGACCAATTATGGATCAATTCTGTCTTCTGGGACCTCCTTTAGTCGATCCAGATCAAGGGATCGAAGCTTTAAGCCCTGGGAAGGCTTGGACAGTCACGGCGGAGTTCAGCGAAATTGAGGATGGGGTCGTGTAAGTGGGGGAGTTAGAAGACACAATTGAGCTTGGAAGCCAGCTTAGATTGATCAGACGAAACTGTTGGCTGGATCAATTGATTGAAATCGGACGGCAATGATGGAATTCGATGAAGGAGCAGTACACGGGTGTTCTTCGATGTTCGTCGTCGAGTCGTCTGATTTTAGGTAAGTGATTGTAAAATTAATGTCCCAGAACTGTAATTGAACTTATAACGAAGGTTCTCAAATGCTCAATTGAAAGACTTAGGGTTGATTTGACAGTGAACTAAACGGGTCATCACGCGGGTTGAACGGCCCGTTTAACCGTGAGTCGGGTGAAGATGGTGACCGTTGGGGTTACTGTAGCTGGCGCGTGAGTGTCACGTGCAGCCGCTTGCGGCGCGTGGGGCCGATTTTCAAGGTGAGTTCAACACGACTTTTATCCTATACAATGTAACGAATATATTAACGTTGGTTTCGAACTTATCGGACACCGTTTCAATATGGTTCCGAGGGTCCGAAGATTTCCGTTACGTTTGTAATTAACGATTAATTCCCGGAAAATTATGGGAAATTAGTATTTTTTTTATGTAAGCCCTTAGTGACACTAAAGTATGTTTTCGGGCAGGATTTGAAATTTCTGGAAAATATCGGAAATTACGGAAATGCGCGCAGCGCGGGAAAACGAGCTTATTGAACGGTGTGTGAGTGGACGTTGCTTTCAAAATTTAATGCATGCATAAATTATTTCTATGATTTTATGATTATGATTATAAGTTGTGATTGATTTTTATTTCCGTATTTATATGTATTCAATTCCCGTATTTATACGTATTTATACTATACATGTGAAATTACACGTATTTCGAGACTATGGTTACTCGTGTGCTTAATGATGGTTTAATGAAAGAAGTTATATGAAATGGGTGTAAAATGATTTAAGAAGGTTGTTTACGATTTGCGAGTGTGACTTACGATTTGACACGTTTTTCGAGAACGTTCCGGATTTGCACGTTTTACGAGATTTCGAGTTATTGTGATTTGATCACTATTGATGTTTGAAACTGGGAATTGAAATGAGACTTGTGGTTTTGAGGATTTAAAAAAGGGGTTTTGAGTATGTTTTGATTGAGTCGTGATTTTGGTGATTATGATTGTGGGTTGTTGTGTTGAAAATGAGATTTGAGAAAGAAGTGATTTCTAATAATTAAAATGGATTTGAAAAAGGTGATTTCGGGCTTGATGCTCGGGGTACAAAAGTAACTTTGATTTACGAGATTTCGGTTTTCGGAAATAATAAAGTGGATTCTTGGTTTGGGTTCGGGATGATACTTCCGGATGCCGGCTTACGGAATCATTGTTGCGAATTCGAATTCGGGAATGAAAAAGGATTTAATAAAATGGTTTGCTATGATTGTGCATGCCCCGTGTTTAATGATGATTTGAACATGTTTTGTGAAGTAAGGTTTGGGAATTTGAATGTGGAAATTCGGACCATGAGTCCTGTTGTGAAAAATGTGATTTTGGGATGGATCCCACGTTGTTGTGTTTGACAAATGTTTTGGGGTTTAAAGACCCGTTGAAAACTTTTTTGGGTTTAAAGACCCGTTGAAAACTTTTTTGGGGTTCAAAGACCCGTTGAAAACTGTTTTGGGTTTAAAGACCCGGGTGCTATTGCTGGAGCACGTTTTGAGTTTAAAGACTCGGTTAATTGATGACGAGGGAGGGCCCTTAATGAGTTTAAAGACTCGTGAGTTTAAAGATTCGGTTACTGTGATACCCCCGAGGCCTATTGATTATGTTCTGAGTTTAAAGACTCGTTGATATCCCGTGAAGGCCTGTTTATGCGCATGGTTTTGAGTTTAAAGACTCGGTCGCACTTGATATCCAGCAAAATGTTTGACTTGTGATTTATTGATGATTTCTGTCGTTTCGGTTGAGTTGGGCAGTGGCCTGGTATATGGTTGATGGTTTTGGATCATGTTGTGCATTTGGTTTTGATTCGTGGTTTTGGGCTGAGGCCCGATGTTTATGATTGCGGGCTAAGACCCGATGGTTGAGAAAGGAAAAATGACTTTGAGGTTCATACGAGTTTTTCCTTATGTTGAAATTTGATACACAATATTTCTTATGTGGAAAATCTTAACCGATTGCGAAATGATTTTTGTATGCATGCATTCGTTTTTACGCGGAGGGTAAAAACGTCTTTTATAACCGTTTTGCTAAACTGATTTATTTTTGTCCACTCATACCTTTTGGTTTTTATTGACCCTCCAGGTCGTGGCGCGTTGTTCGAGGCTGTACGAGGGGCGGAGGCATGAGTAAGTACGTGTGGCTATCCCTGGTTTGGCAAGTACTGAGGGTAACTTGGGATTTTCAGTCATCTTGCGAGACGGGAGCAGGACCGGGCACGGCTATCGATGCCCCTTTCGGGGGCGGTCCTGTCAAATTATCCGTGATATATTTCCATGAATATATCAGTATTTAAGGGTTTTGACATAAAAACAGAAGGGGAGAAAAATTTCCTCTCAATTTTCATGATATGTGTATTAGTCTTGTATAAATATTATTGGATGCTTAAATTTTTTTTCTAAAAGTTCATTCAAATTTTTTAAGTTTTAGAGTAAATTTTCAACTTTCTTTTGTTGAGCGTGAACGATATTGATATCAATATAAAAATCAATATTTCCATAAATGTAAGTGTTAATATTTCATGACAAAATGATATTTTCATCCTAGGTCATATTCGAGTGTGCTTGTTTGAGTCTTTTAAATTATCTGTTTTTTTAAATCAATGTGTATTAAATTAATTAAATTAAGTTGAACTAGTTAAATTAGGATGTGCTAAATTTACAATTTTCAAAAACTTAAAATAGGTAGGAAGGGCTATAGCCCTCCCAGACCATACTAAGCATCCGTCCATGACTCCCACATCTCGTTTCATCATGTTCATCATCGGAAGCATATTAAAAGCAGGAAAATAGAGAATTTTAAATTATTAGAATAAAAAAACACATTTCAAACGATCAAATTTCAACCTGTATTTCTTAAAGAAAAGAAACCCACAAATCAATTACCTTGTATCTTCATTGCCATCTGAGTTAATGCAATTCTTGTCCAGACTCTCTGTCTATTATTCTAAAAACACACAAACACAGTTTTCAATTTTTTAGAAACATAACAATAAATTGAAAATAAAAGGCAACTTTTCTTGGGGCCATATCTTAAATTCACTAATAAATTGTGAGAAATCAATACCGTAAGCTAGCATAAGGGATTGCCCAAAATAACTTAAGCCCAATCTTAAATGAATCCAAAGAAAACTCAAGAGGAACTTCTGAAATTTGTAAATAGCCCACAAAATCCATATCAATTAGAAAAGGCCATAAACTGCAAAATCTAAATCAAATTTGGCGAAGAAAAATTTACATAAAAACTTATCCAAAATATAGGTTTTTCTTCCACAATCCTTCGAAAAAATGACCAATAGGTTTGAGTAAAAGAGACGGGGAATTCGAGTTTTTAATAGCAGTTTTTCACTTTTCCAATGCACTCAGCAACTTAAAAATAAATTAATCAATTGAAGAGTGATCTTTGCACTTCAAAACTAAACTCAAAATTTGAACAAACAAAATCTTCAAGCCAACACTGAGCTCAGCAATTAGACAATGAACTCACAAAATCAATAGCAGAGTCATCAATCCAACTCTTCAATTGGACATTCAACTCATAAATTCAACAGTAAAATCATCAATTCAACACCATCTCTGACTTCCTCATTGCCTGACTCACCTCAACCAAACTAGGAACCCCACCTCAACCAAACTCACATTCGCTTGGAGCTAAGAAAGGAAAAACAATCTTGCAGAGCTTTGTCATTCATCCCCTTCTGTGATTTGGGTATCAACTCTCAACTCCTCCCTCTGGTGATGAGCTCGGGGAGGACCACTTGATTGGGTCCCAGACTTCGGCGGAAAACTACTCAATGAAATCCAATTATCATTGGCTGAGGTAACGTGCCCTTTCTATTTCTATATCTCGGCCCTCAACTTCCTACACCACCCTTTCCGAGACTTGGAAGCATATTTGGAGCCTCGTGACACTGCCAAAAATTCGGAATTTCCTCTGGAAGGCTATCTGTGGCTATTTACCAACTAGAGAAGCTTTCTTTAGGCGCAACTTGGGTCCTTCCCTATAATGGCCCGGAACGTCAAAAAGGGTAAAAATGTAAATGCGGGAACTTTTGTGTAACAATGACATTTTTACCCTTGTATATAGTGTGGTCAAAGTTGACTTTTCTATGACATGTCTTTTTCACGTATTTCGAGGACCGTTAGGTAGGTTTCGATCCCCTAAGTACATCGACAGGCGGCACGCCGGCAACGAACTTCAGATGGCCTGGTTTTTGGTCTAAAGGTTCTAGGGGCAAATTGGTAATTTCTTGGGAAAGGGTAGTTTAGTCTTTTGCCTTATATTTAAAATTGGACAATGGGATGGGGACATCTGTCCCTTATCTTCTAGCTGATTCTAGCACCGTCTCACTTATTGGATACGATTAAACAGGCAAGGTGGTGTTTTTCGACTATGTTTGAATGGTTTTGGCCCGAGAGAGAGAAGTGAGTGTTTGTGTGTGTATGAGTGTAAACCAGAGAGAAATTATGGATGTGATAGTGAGGAAAATAGAGATAAGATAGAGAGGAGGAGGAGGAGGAGAGAAGTGGGTCGAAAGGGAAGATAAGTCGAAACCCGTGAAGTCCTTAGCCGTGAAACTCAACACATACAAACCCTGCGATTCTCACTTGTCGCTTGTGGTCTGTCAACAAAAAGGAACAAGGGAGGCGAGACGATCGTGGTGGTGGCCACGGCGGAGTAACGGCGTGAAGGTAAGGAGGTTCCCCTAACACTCTGTTTTTGTTCAAAAATGGAAACTTGTGATTTGTTGGTTAATGATCGATCTGGTTTATCAGTTGAGCTTTTGGAGACTAAGACAAGTCTATAGGACTTGGAATTGAGGTCGGAGGTGATATATGGTGGCTGAAAACAGAGGAGGAAGATTGATCGATTGTTCTTTTATTTGGAAGGTGAGATCTCGTGTTTTTCTTGGATTTCTGAGTAGATAGACCGATAGAGAATGATGAGACGAAGAAATAGGTAGAAACCCTGTTGATTTTGGTCGAGGAATGGCGGAGAACTGGTCTCGCAGGTCTGGTCGAATCGGAAACTAGAGAACCGGTCTGAACCGGGTTCGACTGGAGGTTGAAGAAGCACTGTTCCAGCGCGTGAGGCCGTTTCTTTAGTCAAGGTCAACATATGTTTTCATTCTTTCGATGTAACAAACATTTTGGGACAAGTTTCAAGTCGATCGGACATTGTTCCGGGGTAGTTTTGGGTGTCCGAAGGTTTAGGGTTTAGTTTAATTACGTTTAAAAATCCCGAAAAATTAGGGGAGTTAATGTGAGCCTAATTGAAGTAATTGTGACCCATAATTGTGATGTTTGACAGGTCAGGACATTCCGGAGACGTCTGGGGAGCGTACAGGACGCGATTGAAGCGTTCGAACTCAGTGAGTGGACTTTTTTTTTTCTAACTGTGCATGCATAACTGCTTTTACATACTTATTTATATGATTTGCCATAAATGCTTTACTTGATAATGTTGATTTTCATGATTTTACATGTTACGGATTTTGATTACTATTTTGCGGATTTAAGTGAAACGGATACCTGAGACCCTTTTGGATTTGTTGTTGACTCGGTTTGTGAATTCTTTGGGCTCTCGATGTTTTAAATCTTGGATTTCGTTTATACACTGAGTTCTAGCTATGATAATGGTTTTAATGAAACTATGTTCAAATTATACTATTTGATTTGGATTTGAAATATGAAATGGTTTTTAAATTGGATTTGATGGATCTGGTGATATATGTTGGGTTTAAAGACCCGGTGATTGATTGACGGAGGAGGGCCCTATATGTGATTTGAGTTTAAAGACTCGTGAGTTTAAAGACTCGATTATTGATTTCCCTCGAGGCCTGTTATTGAGTTTAAAGACTCTTGAGTTTAAAGACTTGTTGATTACCTAGGAAGGCCTGATATGTGATTTGAGTTTAAAGACTTAGTGATATGTGATTCAGCTGGTTCGATTCGTTGATGTTATGTTTGGATTTACATTATTTCATGACTGTTTCCATATTGTTTTCACATTGTTTCCTATCGTTGTTTTCAGATATTAGGTTATGCATGTGTGTTTTGACAAAAAGAGGGTGAACCCTAATTTTCTTTAAAACTGTTTTCATAATCATTATTTTTAGTCCACTCACATCTTTATTGTTTTTAATACCTCCAAGTCGTGGTGTAAAGTTTTGGGGCTGACGCCGAGGCAGAGGCACAGGCATAAAGTTTTCCGTTGTGCGTGTAGTTATCTCACAGAGTAGGCTTTTATTTTTGTCTTGTACTGTTATCTATGCTCTGTGATACTGTTGACTTATTGTACAGTGAAATGCATCGTAAGTTCTCTCTGGTTTGGCAATGTGTATGCGTGTTGTTGTTATGGCTATTTTGGTAATTTGCATTCGATTGTCAGACGGGAGCAGGATTCTTCCTGATTATCGGAGTGTTAATCGGGGTGGATCCTGTCATTCCCCCTGTGCTCTGTATGCTCTGAATACCCCGAAATTTTGGAGCATATGCAACTTCTTTGTAGTGGAGCGAGGAGTGTTTGGTTTGGTTCTATACTGAGTTATTCTGTTTGTCCAATGGATATCTATACTTTCGAATCTTGGTTAATTAGCACTAAGGCCCCTCTATCCGATTGGAATACAGAGAAATTGAGATTCTTTGCTATTATTGCTAGTTATTTTTGGGCTATCTGGAAGGAGCGGTGCCGTGTTTCTTTTGAGGTATGCTCTTTTAATCCATGGAGAGTCATTGAGGCTAGGAAAACACTACACTCTGAACATTGGAATGTTACGATTTGGGCCCTCCCCTGAACCGATCAAATGATGCAGTCTCCTGCTCTTCTCCTATTTGGAAACCCCCCGATCGAAATTTAGTGATGATTAATACAGATGTTGCATGGTCTTCCTCCTCTTCGTGTGCTAACTTAGGAGTAGTTGTGAGAAACGCTGTTGGGAATTTCCTCGCAGGTGATTGTGTGGTTAGGGATGCCGGTTATGTTATTGAGGCTGAGGCCTGGGCTTTATTGGAGGGAGTATGTCTGGTTGTTTAGAGGGGTTACAATAATGTGGTTTTTGAATCCAATTCCTTGGACCTTATTAGGGCTATTAGTGGCTCTATTGGAATAGAGAAGTGGGAAATCTACCCTATCCTATATCGGGTAAAGTTTTCCTTGGACAAGTTTGGATCTGTGAAGTTTGTTTGGGCTCCTTGATTCGCAAATTCGACAACTGATGCTTTTGCTTCTCATGCACAACGATTGATGATTCGAGAGGTCTGGTTGGAAATCACTGGCTTTGAGTTTGGTTGGAACTCCAAAGTTAAAGCGAGTTTGAACTGGTGCAATCTTAGGATGGGTGACATACTGGAAAGTTGCATGTGAGTTCCCATAAATAAAATTGTGAGGATTAAGCCCAAAACGGATAATACCGTGCTAGATGGGTCGGGTCGTGACAGAATGGTATCAGAGCTGGACCTTGACTGGAAATGTGTCAGCGAGGACGCTGGGCCCTAAGGGGAGTTGTAACTCCAAAATTAAGCAAGTTTGGGCTGGTGCATTCCCAAGATGGGTGACTTACTGAGAAGTTGCATATGAGTTCTCAGAAACAAAACCGTGAGGGCTGAACTCAAAACGAATAATATCGTGCTAAATGGGTCAGGTCGTGACATTAACTCCCTAAATTGGTATCGAAAAGTCAAATTCATCAAAGCCTGGACTTAAAGATCGAAGCCAAATATATTTTTCTTTGGAGATATTTCTCCCACATTGATAGACTGAGGTCGCATATGCTGCTTTATATTAGGGATGCCTATGGCACTCAGTCACAGAGTTTGGTAACTCAAGCTTGTAACTCAAGTGAGAGCCTTGTGGTGTTGGAACAATTGCTCGTTGTTAGTGGGTTGGGTTTCGAGTGGCTCGATTATGGCTTGCTTAGTCCAAACATAGTAGTTGGACCATGTGGCTTGCGATAAAGCGTTGGGTCTCACGACTTTTAGTGGAGGGAACCGCATGAGGCTGGTTTCACAGAGCACCGCAAATCCAGCATGGCCTGCTACACTGTTCCAATTGGACTTGCACCTTCATTTTTTTGAACTACGTCTTGCGGGCCAGTCAAGCCAATTTACTTGAGCCCGCCGGGCCCATCTTCAGTTAACCATTTTGTTATTTTTTTTTTTGCCAACCAACCATTTTGTTATTTGATCCTCTCAAGTTTTCATCAATAAAACAAAAATTTCAATATATTTAATATCTTGGCCATTATTTTTATGTTAGAAAACGATCAAACAATAAATGGTGCGATCTCCATTGTTTCAAATTTTTTGTGAACTCCTAATTACAGTGAAATAGGTAAGTGGTAAAAGAGATTTTATTGAAAGGAAAAAAAATGGTCAAATTAGTTTTTGCTTGGCCATTTCCGTATTTGGATGGAGTGAATATTCCTCTTTACTTGCTTTGAACTTAGTTGTGTATTCTAAGTGAATAAAGGCATGATTTGCCACATCAAAAAAATAAAACAAATGATAATAGTTCATACCTTCAATTATTGCTCTCAACCCTAAATCCCTAATGACATTCATGTATCAGCACGGATGAAAATGTCGCTGAATTTCGGCGAAATATCGCCGAAATTTCGGTAAATCCAGTCACCGGCATGTAACAAGGGGAGAAGCTTAAACTTCCCGGAAAATCGAGAATATCGACGGATATCGGCGAATGTCGTCGATAGAGGTCGATATCAACGATATTGACCGAAACAAAAATCAATTAACAGAGAAAATGGAAAAAATTTCTCTTAGAGCCAAGGATGAAAATTTCTCTTAGAGAAGCACAATAATCAATTTGAAGAGAAGCACAATAATCAATTCATCCACCGTAATCAATTCAGAAATCCAGAGAAAAGAAAAAATAAATTGAAGAGAAAAGAAAAATTGGGGCAAACCGCAAACCTCCCTCGAAAAATTGGGGCGAACCGCATCCTTGATCCTCCTCGAGACTTCCGTCGACGGCTGAACGTTCGCCGCACAGGGCTCCTCAACCACCGACGACCACCTCTCTCCCTCCCACTCACCGTCGCACCCGCACAACACTTCTCTGCACTGCACCGTTCCACCACCGCTCAATTTCGTCCTCGAGGTCCTGCCAGATCGTTGATGGTTCCAGAAGGAAGCGCATCAATCACGATGTCGTAGTCACCGATGGGCTGGGCTATAGGGATCCGGTGCTCCTCACCGTGCCCGATGATCTCCTCTCCATCATCGACAAGTCCCCGTTCGACTCGCCGCCGCGAAACGTGCGACTGAGTTCAAGGTTCTTGCCGCCGCCCTTCTGTACAAGAGATCGATCTCGATCTCCCTCAAACCAAACAATAGTCAAGGCCTCAACTCAACAATCCGTTGTTTTTAAGCAACAAATAAAACGGCCCGTTTTGAGTTTTTTTTTTTTGGGGGTCAAATTCAGTTTTTTGTTTTCCTTTTTAATTTCCTATTTAACTTTTATTTGTTCACAATTTTAAATATGAAGTAAAATATATTTTAGTAATTTATGTTGTATTTTAGAATATATATTTTTTAATATAGACCATATTTTTAATTTAGATTACATATTTAATGTGAAAAAAGGCTTAACTCACATATTTAGAATATATGTTTTAAACTTTAATTTAGAATTTATATTTCAATTTAGAACATATATTTTAATTTAGAATACCTTGTTTAATCCAAAAAAAAAAAAGTTAAGCCTTAAATATCTTTTTTTTTTGTCAAAATTCCAAATTTATTATTCACCTCAATATATTTAGTAATATATGTTTTAGTATAAAATATGGCTTAGCTCATATATTTGGTAAAGTATGTTTTAATTTAGAATATATGTTTTATTTTAGAATTTATATTTCAATTTAGAACATATATTTGGTTTTAGAGTACCTTGTTTAATCCAAAAAAAGATTAAGCCTTAAATATCCTTTTATTTTTGTAAAAATCATAGTTTATTATTCATCTCAATATATTTAGTAAAATATGGCCTAGTTCATATATTTGGTAAAGCATGTTTTAATTTAGAATATATGTTTTATTTTAGAATATATGTTTTAATTTAGAATTTATATTTCAATTTACAACATATATTTTAATTTAGAATACCTTGTTTAATCCAAAAAAAGGTTAAGCCTTAAATATCCTTTTATTTTTGTCAAAATCATAATTTATTATTCACCTCAATATATTTAGTAAAATATGGCCTAGCTCATATATTTGGTAAAGCATGTTTTAATTTAGAATATATGTTTTATTTTAGAATATATGTTTTAATTTAGAATTTATATTTCAATTTACAACATATATTTTAATTTAGAATACCTTGTTTAATCCAAAAAAAAAAGATTAAGCCTTAAATATCCTTTTATTTTTGTCAAAATCATAATTTATTATTCACCTCAATATATTTAGAACATATATTAAGTTTATTTTTAAGATTTTATACTGTTGGTTATCGGCAGATCTATATTCTATCATATAATTCATCAAATATTTATTATATCAAAGTCATTTTATAGTTTTTATTAATCCTATATAACCATTATTGGGTACTTAAGTTTTTCCCAAAATTTCATTCCAAATTTCCGTCATTTGGACCTAATTTCCGTCATTTTTGTTGACCGTAAACGATATCGATATCGATAACGATATTTGGGGCGAGATATCCGTAAATTCGGCTAGCGATATATCCGTCGATATCGATATTTTCATCCTTGTGTATCAGGTATGTCTTACGAGATTATAGTCATCATTTATTTGTTCTCCCATTTACTTATAGTTTAATCACATTATTGAAGCAGACTGCAATATAATTGGACCTATTGCATGTACAAAAGTTAGCCAGTAAATAATTGTATATATTTTATATACGCTCTCTAAGAAAAAGGCGTATTAATCTATAAAAAAAAATCATTTTAGCATATTCATTGACAAGTATAAGATGTTAAAGTAAACTAAAATCATAAGTAAAACGAAGTGAAAAGATTAGCACTTCGCTTCAAAAGCCCTATAAGTTGTTGAAGTTGAACATCGTCCTCCGCCTCATCATGGACCCTTAGTCACAATCACACTCACAGCCCAGCTGGTAAAGTACATCAGCCACTCACAACCTAAGCACGCGGAAGTTGTGGGAGGAACGTCACCCTCAAGCCATTGGACAAACGTTCAATGCGTTGGCTGCACTTACCCTATTGTCTTAAAGAAACGAACCCATCATGGAGTATCAAGCACGTTGACGAGGAGAATTGGGAATGAATGAGAAGATAGTGAAACTCACCGACCTACGCAAAGCAAAAAAATATATAAGTGAAATTGTCGGAAGACCTCTTGGAAAAAAAAAAAAAAATTGTCGGAAGACCGACCCTCAGCGCTCAGATCTTGAAATGTGGATGAAATGCCTCGTCCTCCCCTGTTCCCCCCCAGCGTATACAAATTTGTTCTTGTACGTCTTCTGGGAGGATGACAGACCATAAATGAACTTCCCCCAAGTCATTTTGTCCTTGCACCGAGCATGCATCCAGTCCGTGCTCTGCTGCTGCTGAGCAAATTCGTATAGATGGACGACCTGGGCATAGGTCAGTGGCTTTTCCTTGGCCCTGACGAAGGCCGCGTACAAATTGACCATAATGATCCATACATTCAGGTTCAGCTGACCAAGGGCCACACTCAGCCCTCAGACCATCCTTCTCAGCCATGGGTGCAAAGGCAGTCTGACACCATGAGCGCACAGCTCGGTGTAGAACAGAGCCCATCATTCCAGTTCTTCACTCGGCAGCTCGGTGGGACTGACCACCCTCAGCTCTACATCTGACGGCACCCTCCACGCCGACCGGAACTTCTTGATTGTGGCCTCCATCTCTCTGCTCTCAAAGGCATCTATTGGTCACAAGACTATATCGATGGGGACCCCAGTCGGTATTTCCCCCTCAGTTGCCTGCGCAGCGCTCGCACTACCAGACTTTTTCCTGCTCGACTGAGCCACATCCTCACCCTTAGACCGACTAGACGACGACACTCCAGTTTGATCGCCCCTGTAGGGTTTCTTTGCGGATGACCTAGTCGGTGTTTCCTCCATCGAGGGCACTGCTTCCATTGAGGAGCTCTATTGGTCTCCTTTGTCGTAGTCTCGCACCTCGTTGAATTCGCTATCCCGGTCTAACATTGGAACACTACGAAAGACAAAAACAACCTTCGGTCACCGACCCCTAGGCTCCTTGGATCGAACCAATGCCTGACCCCCCAGTTCATCCCCAATTCATACATAACATGAAATTTAATTGCAAAAGCATGAAAAAACGAGATCTTACCTTGTTTTTCTATGGCAGTCGTCCTCCTCGAAAATCGCACCACCGTATACTCTGCCACAAACTCTCGCTGGAAATCGGCTAAACAAACAAAGCAATTTCACTAAAGCAATAGCTTAAAAAGTGAAAAGGATAAAAGCATTTTTACCCACTATTTATAGGCAAAGGTCGGCAGCCGAAATGTCACCTAATTTCATGTGGCATTTATTACCATGCCAGTTGTCCTCCACATGACACGACCGACCCCTAATCCCCCGGGATTAAGGGCTAAGCCATGCTCCCGTCTAACTTACATGCAACATAAAGGCTAACCAACGTCCAACATTCAGGTAACAAGTAAGCTAGACAAGGGATTCCCAAGCGAGCCGTCCAAAAAGTTCCTAACTTCCTAGAGCGCGTAGAATCTACTGTGGACCACGTATGTGATGTCTTCGTCTCTCTAACCACAACCCGCACCGCATCAAACCTGGAGGGTATAGAAAACATAAAAAGACTGTGAGTGGACAAAAATAAAGAATAAGTTTAGAAAACAGTTTATCAGAAAAGACAATTTTACCTTACTTTTAAAAGCCAATGCATGCATAATAAACGCATTTCATAAAAACATTTCATCTTCAATTATGAAAACCGAACTTATTTCCTATTCTCAAATTCCGAGCCTCAACCCAAAACCATCAACATCCATAACATCCAGGTCATAGCCCAAAACAGCGGAAAACCATTATTAAAAACCATCAAGTTATCATTGAAATCCAAATCACATTTGAAAACACTTTTGAAACCCATTTCAATCAATCGAACCTGCTGGATCTATCCGAGTCTTTAAACTCAATCCAGGCTTCAATATAATTCGAGTCTTTAAACTCCCGAGTCTTTAAACTCAATCCAGGCCTCAATATAATCCGAGTCTTTAAACTCTCGAGTCTTTAAACTCAATCCAGGCCTCAATATAATTCGAGTATTTAAACTCCCGAGTCTTTAAACTCAATAGGCCTACGGGGGAAAATCGCAATATCCGAGACTTTAAACTCAATCCGGGTCTTTAAACCCAATCCGAGCTCGCCCCCGTCACAATTATATCCGGGTCTTTAAACCCAATAACCAGATCCAGAAAATCCAATCCAAAACCATTTTAAAACCATTTCCAGATCCATGTCCAAATCCGAATTCGAAATCACCATTTCGAATTCCAAGCCGAATCCGAAATCATCATCCCGAATCCAAATCCAGAATCATATCCATAATCCATTTCCAAATCCGAATCCAAAACCATCATCCCGTAATCTAGCATTCGGAACAATCATTCCGAACCCAAATCCGGAAATTCACTTTCATGTTACAAAATTGAATCCCGAATCGTCATCCTGAAATCCGATTCCAAAACTCGAAATCGCGTTTATCGAAAGCACTTTTATGAACTGGGCCTCAAGCCCGAAATCACTTTTTTAAAATCCATTTTAAATCATTGAAATCAAATCATATTTCAGAGTCCAAATCATCGTATGGAAACCATCATCAAATCATAGCAGAAAACCATAGCTCGTAAAACGTGCAATTCCGTAAAGATTTCGAAATACGTGTAAAACCATAAATCATCAAGATCATAATCATAAACATAGAAATCACGTATATAAAACATATAAAACATTTATGCATGCATCGTAAGTTTGAAAGAAAAGTCCACTCACAGACCATTAGCGTCGCCGTCTCGATACGCGTGCAAATACGCTTTCCAGGCCAATCCACTATCACCGGCTTCCCCGAACCTGTCCAAATCTCATAATAAGGTCACTAACTACTTCATAATGTTCATACTAAAGCCCCGTAATTTTCCAAAATTTTAAACTATTTTTAACGGAGCCCTAAAAACTTCGGACATCTCGAAACATATCGAGACGATGTCCGATCGACTCGAAACCAATGCCAAAATGTTCGTTGCATCGAATATTTTAAAAGTTATGTTGAAAACTTCCCCAAAAGGGGCCCTCACGCGCCGCGTAAAGGGGCTGTGCGTGGGCCTCACGCGCCTACACTGTTCATCGTCTTCAAGCTTAAGTCGACCAGTTCAGACCGGTCTGGTTTAGACTGGTTCAATCCGAACCGGCGTGGGCAGTTTCTTGCCATTTTCAGGTCCGATTTCAGTCCTATTGAATCACTTAGGTTCATCTAAACATATGTGATCGATATAGCTAATGAAAAAAATGAAACCAGGCTCGATGATTACCTTCCCGATTTGAAGAAAAAACCCGAATTACTCCTCCTCTGTTCTCGGCCCTCATCGTCGTCCTCCGGCCAGCACTAGCTTCTCCAGTCACGGGTTTGAATCCCTGAGTCCAAAAGGAAGCTAAACCAAGCACCCAAACGAAGTATTCAATGATTACAAACTAAACTGCCATTTCGGTACAGGACAGAGAAACAGAGTTTTGAAATTTCTTACCTTCACTCCCTTTCTCCCCCGTGAGCACCACCACACTCCTCACATCGTCAGGGGTCGTCTGCACTCACTGATAACCACCACAGATAGCTTCACAACGGTATGGACCTTCACGGTTGCTCACGGTTTCTTCCTCCTCTGTCCCTGTGTCCTCTCACTTCTCACACACTCTTCACCCAGCTCTCACTCAAACACACTCACATAGATCACAAGCAAGCCTTGATCTCTCACTCAAGCATACTGAACTCACACACGACTCACAATTGAACCAACTGCACAATTGCCCTCACTGTCTATGTTTTCTCTTTATTTAAACAATCAAACACTTTCGATTTGGCTGGAACCAACTAGAAGTAGACCACGTGTCCCCATCTCCCAATGTATGGTGAAAATATCCAATAAAGTAGGGACAAATGTCCTCACCCAATTGCTCACACAATTCTAGGTTTCCAAAAGACTATTCTACCCATAACGTCCAATTTACCATTTTACCCCTCACGCATTCAGCTTCATATCTAAATCGTCCGACGTCTTATGACGGCGTGCCGCCTGTCGTTGTATTCAGGAGATTGAGACCTGCCTAACGATCCTCAAATTACGTGGAAGATACTTGTCGTGTAAAAAGTCAACAAATTTCCCCTTGTTAACCAAATTACCAAAATACCCTCGAACTTCCGAACATCATAATTTTTCCCCGAATGTCGGAATTGGAAGTGCCACCTGTCTATGAACTTGTGACGTCACAAACTACATCACAGTCATCGGTCAAAGTCCATTTGACTGCCCGAACTAAAAGTCAACATTTTTCCAATTTAAGGGGCAAAATCGTCATTTCGCACCGTCCGTCCGAAATCACCCAACTAATCACCGATTAACGTTACTAATTTATCATTAATCACTAATCTAATCCCGACTTCCGGGAAGGGTCGTTACACCACAGACCCCACGTGTCCTTACATGACTCGCAGACACCCAACAGTCACCGATTCCAACGGTCGCACCGATCGACCCTTACAGTACATGTGGCTCCTCGACTTCCCCTCTCGCATCGACGAACTCACATCCCACCGATCGGTGTCCCCTCCGCCTTCCACCACTGACACACTACGCTAGGTACATTTTCTCGCCTGGGGGACTGTGAGCATACACCCTTTTCGTCCTGGGCACTTCCAGTCTGGGGCATTATTTTTAGAAGTCCCCAACCGAGAAATTTCCACCTCGGTCACGAACTTGGGAGACTTCTGTTGATACCGTATTTTCCCGGACCAACCCAAAAGCCCAGACCCACTAGGAGGCCCATTCCTTCTACCAAGGCTAGGAGGCCCAGCCTTCTGTCAACATCCACGTCGGTACAGACCGACTGACCAGGAGGCCCAGCTTTCTGTCAACAGTCACGTTGGCCCAGACCGACAGATCAAGAGGCCTAGTCCTTTACCAACAGCCACGTCAGCCCAGACTGACCTACCAGGAGACTCTCGATTAAACACCACGTCGGCCCAGACCGACCCTAAGGCCTAGTAGTTCTTCCCAACACATCTCCATAAGCCCAATGGTCCAGGCCCAATCAAACAAGCAAACCCTAGCAGGGCCTGGCCAATGCCGACACGTGGACAATCCCCACCTTCCATGTGTTGGTCCCACAACAACTGACATTTGTCCTACATCGGAAGAATGTATTTATTACACACAACACACCCATATAAAAGGGGTCCATTTGTCATATAAAGGTAACTACGCATTAACCATTCACTACTACTCTACACTACTTTATTCGTCATACCCCTTACATCTCAGACCGACCATTAACTTGGGCGTCAGATTACCTTTGGGTTGGTACCACACTGGTGTCTATACTCTGACCGACTAACCAGCTTCCCTCTTTTCAGATCTATTCAAGGCCACGTGGCAGAGCAACATTCGCTTCTTAAATTGGCACATTTTGTGCATCAACAGAATCAATAGTGTGATTCATTTTGACTTTGCTTAATTAATTAATTTCTATGTTTTGTTGAAAATTCATGGGAGTATATAATTTATAGTTTTAGTGGCGGAGCACTTAATATGCTCTCACTTAGTATGTTCACACTCAAGAGTCGAATTCATACCCTTAAAAATATTTTGATAGAAGGAATTGAATGTTGGAGTAAATTCAAAAAAAAAAAAAAAGAACAATAGTTATAGGTCGAATGTTTTGTCTACTCCAATCTTGGAGGAACACAACAAAACAAATTGGTGCAAATATAGTTTGCCCTTTACTTTTTCTTAACTACACATTTATCTCTCACTCTCTCTAAAAAACTCTTCCACCTCTCTCCGCAAACAACAGTAGGCCCTAGCAGATCGAGGGTGGAGTTTTTCCGATCTCCTCCTCCTGGTGGTAGATTTGGAGTAAACCTCCCACCCCCTCTCCTTTGCCGCCCTTGCCTTCACCTTCCTTTCCCTCTAATGTGATGATTTGGACTGGAAATTAAGGTCATTTTAGGTATTTATTTGTAAAATGACGATTTTACCTTTGTTTTTGGAAAGCCCCGATGGTCAAATTTTCCTTGGAGACACTTTTGGACCTTTAACTGTTGCGTAGGTCTCGAGCTCACGAGTTTGTAGAGGAGTGGCACACACGAATCAGAGTTTGTGGACGAAAATTACGGGTTTCTTGTAGCGGTAATTTTGGAAAAAAAATCCAAGGTATAAAAGGGTATGGTTTCTCTCTTCTCAGGAGATTGGGTAGATTTTTCCTCTTTCATCTTTCTCTCTTCTCTGTGAAATCACCGCACCTCCCTACACGAACGACCCATTTTTGAATCGAATTCATCAATCTTTCAAGCTTCTTATTGATCTCCTGTTGCAAAATCCGCGACCCTTGGTTCAAGATAATCAGTTAACAGAATGTTTTGAGGCTTTACATCACAATGTAGGACCCATTCTAGGCACTCTTCATGTAGATATGACAAACCCTTCGTTGTTCCTAGTGCAACGTCATATATCTGCTCTAATCCAAATTCCACATCTGAGAACAAGATTTTTTCCAATGATCCATTATCCAGGTACTCGTAGACAAGCAACTTATGCTCATTCTCGACACAGAAACCCCATAGTTTAACCAAGTTCTGGTGATTGACATTCCCTATCACGCTCACCTTTGTCCAAAATTCTGCATCTCCTTGCAATATGCCTTCTAGTCTCTTCACTGCAACAACTCTTCCATCATCCAGAACCCCTTTATAGACTATTCCAAAGCCCCCCTTTCCAATCTCTATCTTGAAGTTTTCAATGGCTCTTTTTAGCTCTGCAAAGTTGAAACGTTTGAATCCTATGGCTAATGCCATGTACCTGGCTAGATTGGCCAACTCCTCATGAGAATGCTTTCAGAAGAGATAACGCCATGTCAAACCAACATAGATTGCTTCAATTATAGCAAAAGTAGCTACAAATTCAATTAAGTATTTCTTAAGTTACACCGAAACGGATACGGATACGAGGATACGATATGACACGATACTCTGATACGCAAAAAAAAAAAAACAATGATACGATACGAGAAGGATACGAAAAATAAATAATATAGTTATTAAAATTCAAATATAGTTAGAAAAAAAACATGCAATTTCAGTTTAATTTCAACAACAATTTGCCTCAATTAATGAATTCAACAACAACCCAAATGCTCCATTTCCTTTTAATTCTTCTGATATATTTTTTTTGACTGACCCAACCAACAAAACAAAGCCATAATTGATAATAAAGAGATGGAACAATGAGATAGAAGTCACATAACCAAGGCATCTTGATAAGATATTATCACAGACCCAAACCCATGTCACAGACCCATATGAATTTAACATGAGAAATCTTTAAAGGGTGATACAAGCTCAAACCAACTATACAAGTCTGGATGCTATCTTGAAATTACGAAAAAAATAGCATGAGAAATCTTTAGCATGAGACATTATCACAGACCCAAAAAAAAAAATTCCAGATCAATATTTATACTTTATATAGTCAATCAGTGACTTTTACTAAAATTAGTATGGCAAGCAAAGGCAACAAAACCCAAACCTAGGAAACTGCTGATACCTAGGAAACTAACAGGTATACAAAAACCCAGAATCTGGGTATCAGTAAATTATACTTTATACAGACCCAAACCCTTTGTCACATACCCAATGTAACGGCCCGTCCCAAATTTAAAGAATTAATTAAGACTAATTACGGATTAGTGAGGCTAATCGGGGATTAGCCGAGGATTAACGAACGTTCAGGGCGAAATTACGATTTTTCCCCTAAACAAGGGTAAAAGGTTGACTTTTGACCCGAGAAGTCCGATGGCTGAGGGCTAAGGACCATTATGTAGATCAGGTCGATACGAGTCCGTAGACAGATGGCACGTCGAATTCGGACGTTCGACGAAAAAGTTACGATTCACGGAAGCTTCAGGTCACTATTACACGTTTTACGAAACGGGGAGCTTTTGTCCTCAAGTGGGCCCAAATATTTTAGGAAGGCCCAATGGATGAGCGAAAAGTGTCACTCATCCATTGCCCATTGAGATTGTATTCATGCATCTCCTTCCCCTTTCTCTTGTTCGACCATTTTCCCAAACCAAACCCGATCAAATATCCAACCCCATCCAAACCCAGTCCCTACCTGATCATGTTTGTGAGGCCAGAGAGTGAAGTGAGGTGGTTGTGATGGTGGTGGTTGGCCAAGGACAGTGCCGCCGTAGACGGCAGGGGACCTCTGTGCAAGGTAACCCGATTACACCCAAAATTTCATATTTTTGAATTCAAGCATTATGGACCGTTTTGGTTGATTTGAATAGGTGTATTAGGTTTATAGGAGGGTATTAGAGTGATTTTGGTGGTGGTTAGGGGTTGAGGAACCCTGGGGAGAAATCTGGGAAGGTCGAACCATTGGGGGGAGGGGGGGCGAAATCGGGTTGATGGATTTTTGTAGGTTTTATGTTGTTTTGTTTGCATATTTAGATTCCTAGGATCAAAATAGGAAGATTGGGATTGATTAGGAAGAAAAAGGACAAAAATTGAAGGAGGAATGAGGTTGGACCGGTCACGCCGGTCCAGTTGCAGAATTGAACCGGACCGGTCGGTTCGGACCAGCCTGATCGAGGTTAAAGACGCACTGTTCCTGGCATGTGGGCTTCACGCACAGAAACTTCAGGCCGCGCATGGGGGCGCGTGAGGCCAGTTTTGGGGAAGCTTCTAACATACGAAATCATCTAATCGATGTAACAAACATTTTGGGACTAGTTTCTTGTCGATTGAACATCGTTTCGATAAGTTTCGGGGTGTCTGAAGGTTTAGGATCGACTTTAAAAATAGTTAAAAATTCCGAAAAATTCTAGGGCTTTAGTGAGGGGTTATTTAAGTAGTTAGTAACCCTCTATTACGATTTGGACAGGTTTGGAAGTCCCGGTGACGGTGATTGGCCCGGGAGAGCCATATGGCACGCGTATCGAGGCGGCAACTCGGACGGTCTGTGAGTGGACTTTGGTTTTCTAAATTGATGCATGCATAAATGTTTATTATGTGTTTTAATACATGTTTCGGGATGCCATGAGTGCATTTGTGTGTGTTCACGTATTTTTATGTATTTCGAGGTTTTGGCCTTATACGGTGCTTATATGTGTTTGTGCTTTCTATATTAGTTTAAATGAAATGATTTCGGATTTAGAAACAAGGAATCAGGCATGAGACCCATTTGGTTTTGTTTCCGGCACGTGGCCTTATTGATGACCTACGAGTCTGAGCCGTGGTCGCGGCGAGTGCTTTGTGCACGGCGACGGACGATACGACGCTCGTCTCCGGACTGAGATGTGTTCCTTCCGGAGAGGTCATGATGCACGTCTGCTGTCAATCAATCATTGGAGGCTCGACTTCGGTGACGGATCAGGATATCGATCGGTGATGGGTGAACTATTATGGTGGTCGCGTCGGTTGATATGTTCACGGCGACATACCGGGATTGAGAGCGGCCTTGGATGGATGGTTGCACTCATCACTACGATTGGAATCGTGACTGACCCTGAGATATCAGGCACGATGCCTAATTGAGTCATGACTTCGGGCTTGAGGCCCATTTAGTTTACATTGGTGATTTCGGATTGGAGACCCTAAATGGGTTTCCGGGTTCATGACGGTTTATGGAGACCGGGCATGAATCCTTTGAAAGGTTTTAAGAATGTTTTCGATATATATATATATATATATTCATATACCTTGATTTATTTGGATTGTCTCATTCAGGGAGGGTCGTTTGCCTGGGTGGGCCCCAGAGTAGTCACAGAGCACTAACTGAGTAGAGTCGCCCCCGTTGGGTACCTTACTCTCAGGAAGGCTTATGGATTATAACCCCCAAGGAGGGTAATTGATCTACGGACATTGGCCTAGGTGGACCTTGGGGAGACTTGGGATTTGAGACCCCGTGTAGCACGCGCGTAGCTTTAGAAACCGTGACAGGATTGGTTATATGTTATATTTATATGTTATGTGATGTGTACAGATTTTGGGCAGAGTCCCACATGGATTTGGGTAGTGGCCCGTATGATAAGTTTCATTTACGTTTTTGGGCCAAGACCCTAGTGGTTTGGTAAATGGTTTTCGAATGCATGCATGATTTTTAGTGAAGGGTATAAACGTCTTTACTTATAAAATGTTTTTATTAAATTGTTTGTTTTGTCCACTCACAACTTTTAAATGTTTTGACTGCCCTTCAGGTTGACAGCGGATGCGGACTGTAGCAGAGACCGAGATATCACATATCTCTTCCGGATCCTTGCGTACTCTGAAACCCCGAGCGGGCTAAAGTTAGAATTTCCCTTGTCTGACACTCCGTGTCAGACGGGATTAGACTCGTTCCGCATTAATCCCGGGGGATTGGGACAGGGCCTGACACCCAAACCATTCTTATAAAATGTCTTCCATATGAACCCCATTACTTGGTTGATCAGCACCAAAATTCCTGTTTCGAGAAGCTGAACCTCCATTTCTTCATTAGAGAAAGTGTTGGTTGACCAGACAATTGAATCAAATGCATCAGTCAAGACCAGGTTTCCATCCTTGTTAAGTGTTAGCTTGGACACCTTCCGCTAATGGGCTCATTTCTGTTGGCCATCCAGGCAACTGTTTTAGTAGCAGATTTGCTGAACCATATAGAATAACAACAGGCATCAGTTCCCACCTTGTAAAATCCACTGAAAAATGTTCCATTTGGTGAAACCAAGAAGTCCCTCTCTTTGTCAACTGTCAAGAAGCTGCCCTGCCTAAAACTCAGAAGCCATGGTAATCGCGCTTGGCTCCAAGTGACTGGGGCAACAAAAAACAAAAGAATGAGAAATTTGGGACTTCCATGGCAGATTTTAAAAAATGCATTAGGCTTGGAGCCAGAATCTTCAAATTTAAAACATCAAAAGTCAATCTTTTTAGATTAAATTATCTATGATTCTAGAGCTAATCAAGGATAATTCTTATTTATAGTTGTTTAATGCATTTCATTCCATAAAATTACAAGTGTGTAAGATTCAATGACTCGGTCGCTACGCCTGCTGCCTACATCAAATTGTGCTTGAAAAATCGAAATAGAAAAATGAAAGATGACAATGGATATGCCTTTTTCCATTCCTTCCATTATGTGAGGGTGAAGCAACATATTTTAAATAGAATTTAGAGTTTGTGTCTTACGATTCTGGTTTCAAACAACTGACGTTGTAGGTTGCTCTATTTTTGGTTGGGTGAAAGATGTTTTTTTTTTCCTTCTGAAAATACCTCTTTATTAACTAAACATGGGTAGAAATGCCAACATCCTTAGCGAGAAGGTTAAATAGCCAAGTTGGTTCCAGACCGGCCCAAACATGGTACCCACTCATACATTTGACATGGTTAGCAATAACATGTGCCACCATGTTACACGCCATAGGGGCAAATTGGAAAGTAATCGACAGAAATGACTCACAAAGTACATATATATCATGAAGGACGTTGGTAAGAGTACCATCAGTGCCCTTCTTGCATAACAATTGAATCAGCTGTAGTGAGTCAGATTCCACAATTACAGTAGTATGTCCAGCCGTCACACAAGACTCCAACCCTGAACGAACAACCAAAGCTACCTCCTGAAGAGATGACGAACATGCAATCATTCCAGCCCCCCCGGCCCCCTCGAAGGAACCTAGCCATGATCGTAGAACTCAGCCGTAAGCCCCTTTGTGTGTGCCTATAGACCAAGCTCCATCACAATTGAGTTTGAGGACTCTGGGGATGGGTCGCTGCCAACCTTGGCCCTGTACTCTCTGACAAGGCCCCGCTATTTCACCCATAACCACCTCACCAACCACGGTCCCCTCAATTCTGGCCTTAAAGAACTGGGATATCTGTCGAAAAAACAAATCTAGGCCGGAGATTGTAAAGTATGCTTAAAGCACTGTTCATTACGTGCTTTCCAAATCCGCCAAAAACCAAAGGCAAGCATCTAGAAAATATTCCCTGCATCCTCTTTAATACCATATTTGACTTCTAGAGCGTGCCAACAGTCACGAAACGAAAGGCCCTGAAGAGTATCAGTCGCCAATTAGAGCGGTCCTCCATACCAGAAAGTTTGAGCAAACTGACAAGTGAAAAAGAGGTGGGACTCTGACTCCTCCTCATCCCCACATAGCAGACACACCGTCTCCACATTTACTTGTCGACGGGCCAGATTCAGACGGGTAGCAATATATCCACGACATCAAGTCCAAATAAAGTGCTTGATTTTGTGTGGTACGTTCAAGCTCCAAATGTGTTTCCAGATACGTTGCTACCCATTGACCGTACTAGTCTCCCCACTACCTCTTCCAAATAACTCACAATTACGACACAGCTTCGTTGCCAATAAATACCCAGAGTGAACATTATATCTACCATTCGTCGAGAAGTGCCAAACATAACAGTCAGAACACCCATACTTACTTAACGGAATAGAGCAAATGGCGTTGGTGTCCTCCTCATCAAAAAAATTTTCCACCAGGCTATACAACCATGTATGGCTAACAGGGCAAATCAACTCATTAACCAAATGTGGAAGGTTTGGATTAAGAGATTTTACCTTAAAGGGCTGGTCAACTAGAAGCCATGGGTCCAACCGAGTGTGAATTAGGGTCTCATCCCCTATATGCCAACGAAAGCCCGACTTCAGGATACACAACCACTTCAAGATGCCCTTCCAACCCCATGAGGACCCCGCCACATCCTTAGCTTCCAGAATTGTAATCCCATTATGGTACTTTGCTCGTAATAGCCTCGCCAGAAGGGAGGAGGGTTGATCCAATAGCCTCCACCATATTTTGGCAAGCATGGCTAGATTGAAGACCCTAATGTCCTGGAAGCCCAATCCCCCAGCATTTTTTGGAACCGTGAGTCTCTCCTAAGCAGCCCAATGCATACCACGCTGTAGTTGTTGCTTACCCCACCAATACCGGGCCAATATCCGCTCAATATCCTTACAAACCCCCACCGGAAGTTGGAAACATGACATAGCATAATTAGGCAGAGCCATAGCTATAGAGTTAATAAGAACCTCTTTCCCAACCTTGGAAAGAAACTGTTCGGACCAACCTAGGGCCTTCGCCTCCACTTTATTTCGAATATCTTCAAACACTCTCTTCTTTGAAGCCCCAAAATCGACTTGAAGACCTAGATATTTTCCGAACTCCAGTTTAACACGGACACCTAACACCCCAACAATCTGGTCCTGCAAGAGAGGAAGACGGTCTGCACTAAACACCACTGAACTATTCTCAAAATTTATTTTCTGGCCCGAGCACAACTCATACAATTGCAATATCTCCTTCAAACACACTGCCCCTGCCATCGTCGCTTTAGAGAATAGGACCGAGTCATCTGCAAAAAATAGGTGGGTGACACAGAAAGCACTAGGTGCAATAGGGATTCCCCGTAGGGCTCCTACCTTAGTCTTCCTACGAATAAGGGCTGACAAGCCTTCTGTACATAGAACAAAAAGGAAAGGAGATAAGGGGGTCACCTTACCTCAAGCCTCTAGAAGGTCGGAATACCTCAGTAGGGGATCCATTCATAAGGGCACTGAACTACGTCGTAGTGATACATTCTTTAATCCAATGACAGAAAACCGGGTGAAAGCCCAGCCTTGCCATAACCTCTAAGAGGAAATCCTACTCCACTTTATCTGACAGGACCACGTCCCAATTGGACGTCAAAAATCGTGTCCGGTCCTGCTCCCGTCTGACAAGTCAACTAAAGGCCCGAAACTACCCTTCAGTGCATGCTAGACAAGGGGATAATTGCGCTGATTTCTGCTGCTACCTCTGCCTCACGATCAGTCCCGAACGTCGTACCATGGCCTGGAGGGTCACAAAACAGAAAAGGTGTGAGTGGACAAAAATGACCTCTGATAAAAGCATTTGCCAAAAATACATTCTTACCCTCCAGTTTTCACAAACTTGCATGCATATCATAAATCATGAGTAATAGTATGAAATCATTCAAGTATGAGCAGTGGACCGATAAAATCAAAACATGTTTTCGCATGGTCCGTAAAACTCATTTTCACCAAATAAGTTCATGTTATAAAACATCAAATTCCGGCTCTCAGGCCAAAACATGTGAAACATAATCACCTGGCCACAAAGACCAAAAACCCGTACTCAATACCAGTACGTCATCAACAACAACAATCAGCACTAATCACAAGTGCACAGTCAATCAATCAATCCAATCAATCCGCACTACTCACAAGAGCACAAATTATCACATAATCACATCTGCATTACTCACAAGTGCTGCACTACGCGTAGGCCAATATCCAACCACACTCTCGGGATCAGATACCTCTGGGCTCAACCCTCGGGCTCAGTCACATCTGGGCGAACACATCCCCAGGCTCAGACACATCCGAGTGGTACATCCAGGCTCAGTCACATCCGAGAAGCTGGCTTACCATAGGATCAACTCACAATCCTATAATCATATCCCCCAAGCTCCGGTCGTCTGGGTAATCCCCCCCAAGCTCTGACCATCTGGGCATTTCACAATCACAATGAAAACCATCTCGGGAATACATCCCAAAACATTTCAATCAAATCTTGTCTTCATACAAAGTCAAGATCATTCCCGACTGGGTCTCAAGCCCAAATTACCATTTTCACGTAAACCTTTAAAATCACATTTAAACCAATAAAATAATCCAGAAATCATCATTGACTCACCAACTAAGTCCAAATATCTTTTTAGAAATCCTTTTGACTCCGGGTCTAGCCCAAAACATCTTTTGCACGTTCCTCAGAAAACGTACCCGAAAGGCTGATTAAAATAATCGTAAAATCACAAGAAATCATCAATTTCATCAAATTCACAAGTGACTCCAAATCCGAGTCAAAATCACTATCCAGTTGGGTCTCACGCCCAAAATCTCATTTTCACGCAAATCCATGTGTTCGCAACCTCAGTTGCCATTTTCACGTAAATCCATGAAATCGATCCTTGACTCATTCCCGAGTCAATACATCATTTTTCAATCCATGACTCATAATTCAAGTCCAAACATTATTTTCAATCAATTTCAATCCCGGACTCATAACCCGAGTCCAAACATCACTTTTAACCAATTTCATAATTTCTCGAAAATCGTGCCAAAAATAATATAATAATCCATAAAATCGAGAAATCACCGGATTGCAATATGAATCATGCCAAAGCATATAAAATCATATAATAAAGCATTTAAATCATATATGCATGCATCACGGTTAGAAAACAAAAGTCCACTCACACACACACACACACCGTCTAAACGGTTCGTTTCTGAGCTGCACGTTTTTCCGTAAATTCTGGAAATCACAATTCCTATCCAAAATCATTATAGAGGGTTACTAACATCTCAAAATACTTCATATAATTTTCCCCAATTTTTCTGGAATTTAAATACGTATTTTAAACATAAAACAAAACTTCGGATACGCGGAACATTAACGAAACGATATCTGATTTCCTCGAAACCTGTGTCAAAATGTTCATTACACTGAGGGGAGTCAAAGTTATGTTGACCTCACCTTGAAACTAGGCCGTACACGCCCTCACGTGCCGCCCAAAGTGGCTGCGCGTGAAACCCACGCGCCTGCTACAGTGTCGTCGTCCTCACCCGTTTAACTGATAAACGGATCCTGCAACCCGCGAGATGACCCGGTTCAATTCCTATCAATTCGACACCGATCTCAACAATTGAACATTCATTCAGCTTCGATTCAAGTCTAATTAGAGTTCTGAAACATCAATTACACAAAACCTTACCTTAATTCTTCAAATCAAGGATGAACATTCGAAGACCAGTCGACTCTGTTCATCCTCGAATCTCCACAATTTCCCAACGTTTTCCTTCAATTGACGCATCAGGGAGCTTCGTGGGGTTCTCTTAAACACCTTTGTAAGTTCAATTTCACCGTACCATGTCTCAATTCCCACGACTCAAGTTTGAAATTTCAGAAAGCTCTCTCCCTCATTTCTACCTCAAATCGACCTCAATTTCCCTCAAATTTCACTGGGTTCAACTCGTATAAATCCCAGGAAGCTAAAGAAAGCTTCAATTTCGATCCCCAGAGCTCATGGTTTAAAATCCGAATTTTCCCCCCAAAATTTCTGAAATCCGAATTCCAGTCTCCTTCTCTCTCTCAATCCCTCGTGTTTCCCTAGTTCAATTCAATCTCACTAAACTCTCAATTTCTTACTCACGAGCTCAGTAATGGAAGAGGAATGGTGGACAATTTCAAACTCTCCCTTCTCTGTTTTTCAATTGTTCACGGGTAAGAAAACAAAGAAGATTAATGGAAGATTAAATGACTTAAAAATTAATTAACAAATAATAAAACATCATAATGATGTTTTCCCCAAAACATGGATATGATTTTAAGCCTCAAATCAAGGGATGGGTGACACTTTTCACTCATCCAGGTGTGTTCAATCATCGGGTACTGTTCACAATAAAATAATATTTTAATCGAAATCCCGGTTCGTTCGGTTAATCGAATTCGTTCCCGTGACCATAACTTCGTCGTCGAATCTCCGATTTCGGAATGCCGTCTGTCATTGGATTTGTATCGACAAGACCTACGTAACGGTCCTTGGCCTTCATCCATTGGACTTCCCGGGTCAAAAGCCATCATTTGGCCCCTTTTCAGCCAAATTACCAAAATACCCCTCAACTTCCGAACGTCATAACTTCTTCCTCGCATGTCGGAATTGAACGTACCACCTGTTTATGAACTCATGACGTCCTGAACTACGTCACAGTCATCGGTCAAAGTTCCTTTGACCCCCGAACTAAAAGTCAACATTTTGACCACGCCAGGGCCAAAATGGTCATTTTAAACATTTCGTCCGATTTCACTCAATTAATCCCAGATTAGTCATTCTAAACGATAATTAATTAATATTAAATCCCGATACTCGGGACGGGTCATTACACTATCATAGGCGTTCGACATATCCAATTTAAGCATCATATCCTCACCATCTTTACCCCGTTTCTTTCCAATTGTATGCAGCAACTCATGTACCACGAGAACATTGTCTGTAATTTGTCGTCCCGACACAAAAACACTTTGAAAATCACTAATCACCTCCCCCATCAAACCTTTCAGTCGGTTGGTAAGAACATTGGCAATAATTTTATAAATGACATTGCATAAGGAAATAGGATGAAATTGTGTCATATTCATCGGGCTAGAAACCTTAGGGATTAAAGCCAGGTGTGTGAAATTAAACTGTCTCAACATATATCCAGTCTGAAAGAAGTGCAAAACAGCATGGATTACCTCATTTCCAAGTAAGCCCCAATGTTTATGGTAGAAGCTCGCAGTAAAGCCATCAGGACCCGGGGATTTTGTAGGATGAATCTGCACAAGTGCTCTCCGAACCTCCTCGTGTGTGACTGGTCGAATCAAGGCCGCATTTCCTGAGGTAGAAACCCTCATTTCAATACAGTTTGTGACTTCCTGGAATTTGGCTTGGCGAGCCATTCCTATCCACCCGCCACTCCCTTTGAAGAACATCCCCACACGCCTCTATCTTGTTCCAACGCGGATTATAAATAAACCGTCCCCGTTTCCTACGAGCACCAAGCATCGTGTCAAGAGCAAGCATGGAGTGATCAGACCCTGATAGCAAAATGTGAGTAACCTGTGCTTGGGGGTAGGATGACATCCATGACTCAGATGCCAGGCCACAATCCAGTCTCTCTTGTATGAATCCAGTATCCCATTTGTTCCTCCAGGTGAATCGGTGCCCTGTAAATCCCAAGTCCAGGAGCCTCCCATCCACCACAAAATTTCGAAAGGCCCTCATACTTGCCACTGAATGAGGGTTGCCTTCCTCTTTCTCCCTTGCATCAAGAATATCATTGAAGTTGTCAGGACCCAACCCTAATCCCCCGGGATTAAGAGCTAAATGTCAGGACCCACCCCGATTATCACCTGAATAACCGAGGTGAACCCTGCTCCCGTCTGACAACCCAAAACGAAAGACCGAAACACCCTCACGAAAACCACAAATTACACTGCCAGACGAAGGAGAATTTAAAAACAACCCAGAGTCAACAGTTATACAGAGCATAGTACCAAAAACAAAGTAAAACAAAGCTACACACAGAGTACACGCACAACGGAAAACTGAGACCACTCCGGAAAACTCTCGAGTACTCTTTGCCTCCGACGCTGCCTCAATGTCAACCCCCGCGCTAGCTCCACGACCTGGAGGGCAGTGAAAACTAGAAAAGTGTGAGTGGACCATAAATAAAAGAATAGTTTTCAAAAATCATTTCATAAACAAACCAGGGTTTGACCTTCCGTTTTGAAAACATACATGCATAACCCAGTATCGGAAAATAGTTATAATTCACATAGGATCCATCATAAAAACAGTTTGATAAAACATAAATACCAAAGTCATCATTCGATCAAACCTGCTAGACCTATCCGAGTCTTTAAACTCCCGAGTCTTTAAACTCAACAGGCCTACGGGGGAAATATCAGTATATCCGAGTCTTTAAACTCCCGAGTCTTTAAACTCAATCAGGGTCTTTAAACCCAATCCGGGCCCGTCCCCCGTCAAACATAATCCGGGTCTTTAAACCCAATAACCAGATCCAGCAAATCCAATCCAAACCATTTGAAAACCATTTCTAAATCCATATCCAAACCCGAATCCGAAATTACAAGTTTGATGTCCTTCCGGCGTCTAGAACCGTCATTCCGAACCCAAATCTGGAATTCCACTTTTCAACTTTAAAATCAAATTCCGCTTTCCGAAATCCGATTCTAAAACCGAAAACCTTTGATTATCAAATCATGTCTCAAAACCCATTTATAATCATTGAAAACCAAGTATAGATTGAAATCCCAAAATCCCGGCATCATATTCAGAAATTAAACCTTTCTCGTAAAACGTGCCAAATACGTAACTTCCTCGAAAAACGTGTAATTATGGAAAAAAATCATAGCATACTCAATAAACATGAAATAACATTTAAAACCATAAAGCAAGTAAATAAAAGCAGTTATGCATGCTCAATTATAGAGAAGGGGTCCACTCACAGTTCCCGGGTACGTCACTCGCGTCCCGTACGTCCTGTACGTTCCTCGGTCTCCTCGGGGATTCCCAATCCTGTCACAAGTCACCAAAATACGTCACTAACACGTCCACTAAGGTTCTCCTAATTTCCCACAAGTTTTCCCGAACGTTAAACTTAACTAACCGAGACCCTAAACCTTCGATCTCGTAGAACTAACCTAAGACGACGTCCGATTGTCCCGAAACGTATCCCAAAAGATTCGTTATAACATTTAGACCAAAAACCTAGTTGGACGTTTCCCCAGAAACCGCCGCACGTGCCCCCACGTGCCGCCCAAAGTGGCTGCGCGTGGGCCTCACGCGCCTGCACACAGACACTGTTCATCTTCCTCCTCGAAACCGTGTACTGTTCTGGACCAGCGTGGCCGGTTCTTCACCGTCCGTCCACCGTTTTCCTTCATTTTTCCACCAATAGCTTCGTCCCCTTCCTCGTAATCGATTCCCCTCGACCAAACACGACGACACGACCTCTAAACTACCTCCCTCAAGCTCGAATTAAAACCCGTCCAAAACCCTGTTCTTACTCCCGGCCCACCGTGCAATCCCCCGTCACGGTTTCGAACCCTAGAGCTCCCTAAGACCCTACTGAGTTCACTAGAACTCACCAAACACCTCGACTCGTTCTCAAAAGCCACGACTTCCAGTTTGAAATTAAACGGCAAAACAGAGCATAGAGAGAAAGCTGAGGAATTACCTGCGTCCCGGCCACCGCCGTGAACTCCGCTGTGCCCACTCGACTCTCCTCAGGCCTCTCAACGCCACCATGGGTTCAATTTGACAGTTTGATCACTGGAAATGCACAACCGTGCACGGTGATCCTCGGCTCCGTGTCCTCTGGTTTCTCCTCCTTTCTCACACACACATAGTCACGTCCAAATCCTCACAAATACGATCACTTACTCTCCTAACTCTCATTCGAACACCACAGAACCTCACAACACTCACACACTCACACAGTCTCTGCAATTCGATCAATTCCTCCTCACTGTCTCACCCTCTGTTTTTTTTCCCTCTTCGAACACGACTAACACACATTTAATTGCACCGTTCACAAAGCCTAGAAGCCACTACACACACCCCACGTGTCCACAATCCCATGGTCAAAACTCAAAATATCCAATCCCTCCTGTACACTTGTCCTCATCTCCTTTGCACAAATCCCAAGGTACCAAAAGACCAAAATGCTCCTACTTGTTCAAATTACCATTTTACCCTTCATCGTTCTAGACCCGAAACTCACTCGTCCTACGTCCGATGAAAATATGCCGCCTGTCGTTGAACTCAGGACGACGAGATCTACCTAACGGTCCTAGGTCTACATGTAAAAACCCTATCGCACGAAAAGTCAACTTTTTCCCTTCGTTTACCTAAATTACGGTAATGCCCTCAACCTTCCGAACATCATAACTTCCTCCTCGGATGTCGGAATCGGGCGTTCCACCTGTCTACGGACTCGTGACGTCCCGAACTACGTCACGGTCATTGGTCAATGTCCAATTTACCCCCCGAACTCAAAGTCAACAGTAACCAACTAAACACCGATTAACTCGCTACTCCGTCACTAATCACTTCCTTAATCCTAGCTTCCGGGACGGGTCGTTACACTAAATCCCGATCCCGTCTAACTTATGCATGACACGAAGGCTAAACTGACGTCCAACCTTCATGTGACACGTAAGTCAGACAAGGGATTCTCGATCCAACCATCCGAAAAGTAACTGGACTTCCTAGAGTGTACCG
The DNA here is from genome assembly GCA_032719365.1 of Prinsepia uniflora. Lineage (NCBI taxonomy): Eukaryota > Viridiplantae > Streptophyta > Magnoliopsida > Rosales > Rosaceae > Prinsepia > Prinsepia uniflora. The sequence goes on from CM064862.1 coordinate 85,235,862, forward strand.
AACTACTGTGGATCGCGGGTGTGATGTCTCCGTCTCTCTCGATCAACAGACCGTACCGCAACAACCTGAAGGGTAACGGAAACACGAAAAGACTGTGAGTGGACAAAAATAAAGAATAAGTGCAAAAAAAAAAACAGTTCAATAAAACAAGTACATTTGTACCATCCATTTAAAAAGATTGCATGCACATCGAATCCAAGTCATGAAACCATTCATATCAAAAACCATCATTGAAAACCATTTAGAAACCCGAGTCAAATCCACTATTCAATCTAGGCCTCAGCCTCAAATCACAAATCAATCTCAAATCCAGGAACTTAGTCCCAAAACTCGTCAAATCCAATTCATCCGGGCCACTGCCCAAAAGCTCTGAAAACCAGTGAAAAAAATCAATCATACAAGTTTACTAGATCTCAAGTGTGCCTGAATCTTTAAACTCAAAACCATGTGCAAATAACCCTGGGATATCAACGAGTCTTTAAACTCAAAACACAATCACAAGCTTCGGGGCCGGGGTGGGGGGGGGGTGGTATCACAATCACCGAGTCTTTAAACTCAAAACATATACCGAGTCTTTAAACTCAAAACACAATCACAGGCCTCAGGGGGGGGGGGGGGGCGGCTATCACAATCACTGAGTCTTTAAACTCAAAACATATCAATCCAGGGCCCTTCCCCCGTCAATCAATCCGAGTCTTTAAACTCAAAACCAGATCCAGTGGGTTTTTCTCTTTTTCCGGGTCTTTAAACCCAAAACCATTTTTCATCCAATCAGTGAAAACCACAGAAAATCCCCAGTCGAATTCGTAACGATGATTCCGTAAGTCGGCATCTGGAACCATCGTTCTGAACCCAAATCCAGACTTCCTTTCCAAACCTCAAAAACCAAATCCGAAATCTCATTTCACATGAACAGGGCTCCAAGCCCGAAACCACTTTTCCGAAATCCTTTTTAAATCATTGAAATCAAATCATATTTAAAATCCCGAAATCAAACCATGAAAACCATGAGCAAATCGCAAGATAATTCGAAATCTCGTAAAACGTGAAATTCGGTAAAATATCTCATAAAACGTGCAAAACCGTAAACCATCAAAATCATAAATCAAATCATAGAATCACGTATGAAAACATATATGCGTGCATCAAGAGTTAGAAAGCAAAGTCCACTCACAGACCATTCCGACGTCGCCTCGATACGCACGTACTTACGCCGTTCCCGGCCATTCCGCTATCCTCGGCTTTCTCGAACTTGTCCAAATCCCATACTAAGGTCACGAACTACTTCACAAAGGTCATACTAAAGTCTCATATTTTTCCCATATTTTTAACTATTTTTAACCGAGTCCTAAAACCTTCAGACATCCCGAAACATATCGAGACGATGTCCGATTGACTCGAAACCAGCGCCAAAATGTTCGTTACATCGAATACTTTAAAAGTCGTGTTGGAACCATTCTCAAACACTATGCCACGCATCCACATGCGCCGCCCAAAGGGGCTGCGCGTGGGCCTAACGCGCCAGCACAACGTCATCTTCAACCTTGCTTCCACCGGTCCGACTGGTTCACAGTTCAGGCCGAACCGGCGTGGCCGGTTCACGGGTCTATCTGGTCCAGTTTTGTCCTTTTACTTCCCTAAGTAATTCTACAATCCCTTTTCAATGTTTCTAAAAGATCTATGAACTCAGAATAGAAAAAAAACAAGTTATATCTTCATACCTTCAATTGATTTTCTCGAACCGGTCCATTTCTCCATACGGTTCTCATGGTTCTGGCCATCTCAGGCAGTGGTCTGGTCCCAAAATCTTGCTAGTGACTCCAGAAACCTCGTGCAAATGACCAATTTGATCAACACTTAGTACAACTAAAACTGCCATTTTTGAAACACAACTGAAGGTTTCATGGGACGCGTGCTACCGTTCCATTTAGGCCTCGAAAATAGGCTCAATCAACTCCTTAACCCTTCTTCTCACTTCCTCAATCAAAGATCAGGAACTAGAAGCATGTTTAAGGGATTCTAAAAATCTGGTTTGTGACAAACTCTTTTCTGTCACTGTTTCTCCTTTGCAACCGACTCCACGCCCTCTCTGTTTTCTTCACTCTCACACACTTCTCACATCTGGTTCCACTTAAACCAACACACTCTCACAGTCCTTCCTCCTTTCCCTGTCGACTCAAACCCAAACACACACACACAGTAAGACTACATAGCCTCCTCTGTTTTCCTCTTCACGGCCAAACCGTGCACGAGTTTTAAAAAAAGCAGCCTGAGGCTTCTACAACCATCTAGACCCAGCCACATGTCAAGGTCTCTGTGGGCAACCAGTCCAACACAGCTAAGTGACCACTTCTCAATGGGCACAGATCCCTATGCACAGAAAAAATCAGAATGCCCCTAAAGGCCAATTTACCATTTTGCCCTTCGTATTCTCTGATCCGTAACTTCGTCGTCCGACGTCCGATGACGGCGTGCCACCTGTCGTTGTACTCAGGGCATCGAGACCTTCCTACTGGTCCTTGAGTTACGTGAAAATTCCTTGTCGTTCAAAAAGTCAACCTTTTGCCCCTATTCGATCAAATTACCAAAGTGCCCCTGAACTTCCAAACGTCACAACTTCCTCCTCGGATCTCGGAATCGGACGTGCCACCTGTCTATGAACTCGTAACGTCCCGAACTACATCACGGTTATCGTTCAATGTCCATTTGACTGCCCGAACTAAAATTCAACATTTTGCCCTTTCTAGGGGCAAAATCGTCATTCTGCACCGTCCGCCCAAAAGTATCCAACTCATCACCGATTATCTTCGCTAATCCGTCATTAACCACTAATGTAATCCTGACTTCCGGGACGGGTTGTTACAGAAGTCCCCCAACAGTAGACAGGCATCAGACTCCATTTCTAATCGTTGCTTGAGAGTGGCCCATTGCCTCACTCTGATACTATCCTTTGTACTAGCGTAAATCGAAAAGAATCTCCACTTAATGGCCAATTCATCATCATTAACAAGGACCTCAATCAAGAAATCGGCATACTTAATCAACTCAACCCGCCCTGCAGTTTTCCAGAACACACACATACACCCACTAAGCCCCCGAGGTTCCACATCATGCATAAAATCCATCCCTAAACGCCTTTTCAAGTATTGAAAGTGGGAACTTTTATTTTTGGTTTCCAGGAGGACAATAATACCCGGTTGGAGCAATCTGTTCTGCTCATACAAATTATGAACAGTCAGGGCTCCACCAATGCCCTGACAATTCCAACAAAGTATCCTCATAGTAATCACAATTGTAATCAAACCAAATAGAAACTCCAAAATTTATGCATTAAATTCAACCATAGAAGCAAGCCCAAGTAACCAAGCTAAGTAGAACGCCCAGACAAAGTCCCCACGATGGCAATACACAATATATCAAGGTACCTGTGGATAAGCAATGGAAATTGCAAAGAGAAAGGGTGTACCCAGCAGTTAGCATTGTGGTTCTTTGAACTCCAAAACAAGATGTGGCCAAGGGAGGAGGTGATGAGTTGTTATTTATGTCGTCACTAGAGTCTAAAATCGGCATAAGCATAAACAGATAATCACTCGTAAGCCGCTCGTGACCCTAGCCAAAATCTTTGCTGCTGTTAATGGAATCAAACCTTGAGTGCGAGATCCAATCTACCAGAAACACGATGATGGCAGGCTTGACGACAGGAAAATCCAGGTTGGTGGTGGGGGTTGAAGACAAAGTGAAGGAAACCCAAGCAATAACCTCACAAGTCTCAAGGGAAAACCCCTAATTTAGAAGGAATCTAAGATTGAATCGGTAGGTGAGGAGAGTTTGACACAATGCCCTCAAAAGCAACAAAAAAGCAGAAGACAAGACTAAAATTGATTGTTGGGTCTGGTAGGTAAGTGATAATTAAAGGTCTGATTCACGTAAAAGTTAGGGATTGAAGATAAATTGGTAATAAATTCTCACGAGGGAGAAAGAGACTCCCACGAAGGGGGGAGAGAACTCCCACGACGGAGAGAGAGAGAGACTTTTCCGTCTTCATTTGGGTGAAAGATGTTATACGTTGGTTGTTGTCAACCCAGTTTCTTTTGTAATCTAGTGGCTCTTAAATATATTATGTGTAAGACCCGTGTCCTAGAGGGAACGGTGAAAAATCCCACATTCCTGCGAGGGGGAATGGTCTGGGAGAGGATGGTGGTGTGCCTTAAAAGTGTAGGCACACACCTATCTAGCACTAGGCCTTTTGGGAGCTCAAGTGGCTTTTGGGGGGATTGGAACCCCAAAGTTAAGCGAGTTGAGGCTGGTGCAATTCCATGATGGGTGACCCCCTGGGAAGTTGCACCATGAGCTCCCGAAAATAAAACTGTGAGGGCGAGGCCCAAAGCGGACAATATGGTGCTAGATGAGTCGGGTCCTGACCGAGGAGGGTCGGGTCCTGACAATTTGGTATCAGAGCTAGACCCCGACCGGGAAATGTGCCAGTGAGGACGCTGGGCCCTAAGGGGGGTGGATTGTAAGACCCGTGTCCTGGAGGGAACGGTGAAAAATCCCACATTCCTACGAGGGGGAATGGTCTGGGAGAGGATGGTGGTGTGCCTTAAAGGTGTAGGCACACACCTATCTAGCACTAGGCCTTTTGGGAGCTCAAGTGGTTTTGGGGGGATTGGAACCCCAATGTAACGACCCGAACCGAGAATAATAATATTTTAATGTAAAAAGACTATTTTGCCCCTAAAGGGGGGAAACTTTGAATTTTGACCCGGGCAACAATTTGGACTTTGACCCATGACTATGACGTAGGACGTGACTTCACGAATCCGTAGACAGGCGGCACGCCGAAATCGGAGTTCGTATGAAGAAGTTATGGTCAAGGAAGCGTTTTAGCGGAATTTACGAACCGAGAACAACGGAATAAAATATTAATTTATTACGGGAATCTGTGCCAACCTAATATTTAAATCAAACCGGTGGATTGGTGACAAGTGTCACCCATCCAAGCCTACACTATTCCCATAAAGCAACTAATACTATTTAAGCTACTTTTATATTATTTCTTTTTCCCTCCAATTAACCCCAGCCCTTAGATTTTCTGTGCAAATGAATCCTGGCCCTTCCTTTCTTCTGATTTTCCCTTGTTCATGCACGATCTCTGTCTCTGCCTTTTCTTACAAACACACACAAACACACACATTCACCCCCCCCACAACCGGTGCATTTCTTCCATTTTATCTCCATCCAAACACACGAACGAGCCATCCTCTTCGCACCAAACGACCACCCACAGCACCACCATCATCTGGTCTTCACAACCCGTGCACCACCAGCAACCACCAGCCCATTTTCCCGTCCGAAATTCCGTCCAAAAACTCAGACCCGAAACACGACGGAAACGGGTCCAAGAAGCAAACCGTGACAACCACACCACCTCGACGCAGGGGAAGCTCCAGTCTACACTGTGAGGACCCCAGGAGCTTAACTGGACGACGGCACGGCCTGCGACGGCGTCACGGCGGCGGTAAGGTCGAAAACCCGAAAACCCATTTTGATCCCCTGTTTCGAACCATCGTGTTTTAGTGCTAGGAAATTGATTGTGTGATGTTAGGAATGTTCTAGGGTGAGAGACGAGTCGATCACGACTGGTTTGGACGACGGAGACGGCGTGGATCACCGGAGAAGGCGATCGGACTTTGGCCGTGAGTTTCAGAGATGAACTGGTGAGTTTTCTCCCGTTTTCTTTCTAGTTTGAGGTTGTAGAACCATAGAACAGACCTAGACGACCCTATAGGGATGAACCCCGTCGAAAATGGTGACCGGAATCGTACGGTTGAATCGGGTCAAGCCGTGGGTCGACGGCGACCCGGTTCCAGTCAAACGGGTCTGACCCGATACTGTAGCATGCTGACGTCATCATGCTGACGTCACTTCTGACGTCATGATGACGTCATCCTATCAGAGATTGTCAGACCAGGGACCAATCAGAACATGCCACGTGTCACCTGACAAGTGTCAGTGATGACGTCATGCTGACGTCAGCAGTACTGTAGCAGCGTTGACCCACGCGTTGACCAGGCGCGTGGGGGCGCGTGTGAACAGTGATTTTTGTGGGGCCGATACCATTTTCAAGGTTTCGACGATACGGATCCAATGGAGGTGGTTTCGTGTCGATCGGAGATCGTTATGTTGGTCAAAATGGGGTTTGAAGCACCGGGAATAGTGCCCGGGATGCGATTTTGAGGCGGATCTGTTCTAGGGTCTTGGTATTGATATTATAGGGTCCTTAAGTAACCCTCAGGAATAATAATACAGGTTTATAGAGATCGTTGAGCAGCAAGGACCGAGTGTGAGTGGGCTGTTTGATTTATAAAAGGCTTGCATGCATAAACTGTTTTACTATTTCCACTGATGAGTCTTATGAACTGTTATATATGTTATTACAATGTTTTGGGCATGAGACCCGTCTGGATTATATGTGGATTTTGTTTGGGATGTCCGGGGGACATAGGGTAAACTATACTGTTATTGTACTGTACTTTCCTACTTGTGTATATTGTCTCCTCCAGGGAGGGTCGTTGGCCTGGGTGGACCCTGGAGTAGTCACGGGGCTCTGATTGAGTGGAGTTGACCCCCGTTGGGCTGCTTACTCTCAGGAAGGCATGTTCATATACCTCGGGCAGTGACCGGGATACCGGGAGCTGATGTACCTAGAGAGTCTCGGGTGTGAGACCCTGAGTGGCAACGCGTAGCCTTAGAACCGTGACATCATTTGGGTTGGGTTTTACAGTGCACTGATATGTTAGTTTCACCTTACGATTATTATTGTGGTTCATTTGTTATGATTTCATTATAATATTATGTTTTCACTGCATGCAAGATTTGGAAAACGGAGGGGTAAAACCTTATGATTATTTTATTATTAAATTGATTTCTAAACTGTTATTTTTTGCCCACTCACCCTTGTTTTACTGACCCCTCCAGACCCTGACACGGAAATAGAGGAGGAGGACCCGGAGGAGGAGGCAGAGGTTTAGTTTGCCTAGCTGTGCACCTGTACACCCACTTGTGGGTAGGTTGAGCATCGAATAAATGTACTCTGACTAGTGTGCTCACGTGTTGTATTTTACTTTCCCTTGTCTGACAGTATCACTTTAGACACTGTGTTTGTACGTTATCTATCTATTTAAGTATTCGGTTTTTATTTAAGGGTAATTTTGGTATGTTTAGAGTCATTGTCAGACGGGAGCGGGTCACGTCCCCGGGTGGTCCCAGTGGGATTGGGACGGGTCCTGTCAGCTTGGTATCAGAGCATTAGGATTAGTAGTCAGAGTACTAGGTTAGCGGTTTGTACTTTGTACATGGTCGCTTTCGATGTCTTTTAACCTGCTTGCCTCTTCACAGTTGGATATGCCTCCCCGACGTGAACCCCGTGCACGTGTTGACGAGGGCAATCGAGGAAATGGAGACACTGCGAGCATTGAGCGGGCTCAGCGCCTGGGTACTACGCACTTCAGTGGGGGAACCGACCCCGAGGAAGCACACCAGTGGATTGACCGCTGGGAGAGGATTTTCGAGGTCATGCACTGTCCTCCGGAGGAGCGTGTCGTACTGGCGACTTTCCTACTGGATGGGAGCGCCTATCGATGGTGGCACAACCTTGTTTTGGCCGGCTGGACCATTCACACCATTCCATGGGAGACCTTCCGAGAGCGGTTTCTCAACCAGTTCTATCCACGGTCGTTTCGCAACGCCCGTGAGGCGGAGTTTCTGCAACTCCGGCAGGGGGATCAGACTGTAGCAGAGTACGAGGAGACCTTCCTGATGTTGTCTCGCTTTGCTGAGAACTTCGTGATCACCGAGGCAGACCGATGTCGCAGATTTGAGTGGGGCTTGCGACCTGAGATTCAGGCGATGGTGACTGCAACACCCTTTGCTTCCATGAGGGATCTGACTGATGCGGCGACCAGGGTTGAGAACAGTATCCTGGCTCGTCAGCGAGCTGAGGGGGAGACTCGGCGACGTGATCGCCCACACTTGGGATTTTCGGGCCGTCGTGGCTCGAAGGGAGGACATTCTGGTGGATCTTCGTCTTCTGGCAGCCGAGGACGTTCTGGTCAGTTCAGGAGTCCTCAGCGGTCTGGACAGCGTTCTGGAGCTTGGCAGCGGTCTTACTCACCGATGAGCATCTCACCGGGAGGATACTCGGGTCGACCTAGGGAGGTCACATGCTTCGCTTGTGGGGAGCCGGGGCACTATGCTTCTGAGTGTCCACTGATTCGCGGCAGTACTGCGCCAGCACAGAGCACAGCATCCCAGACTGACAGCAGCCGGACACGCAGTGTTGTGCATGGCCGTGATCGAGGAGCTAGAGGACGGGGACGACCTGCAGAGTCTATGGCTCGTGTTTATGCTGTTACCCAGCAGCAGGCCAGATCCATTCCGGGAGTGTTGACAGGTACTGTACATATTTATGGTATGGTTGTTCGTGCATTGATGGATTCGGGGGCAACTCATTCTTTTATTTCGCCGCGTTGTGCGAGTCTGTTGGGTCGTGAGGTGACCACACTTGAGCACGAGATGGGAGTGGGGACACCGATGGGTGTGACCTACCAGGTGAACCAGGAGATACGAGCTTGTCCTGTGGAGATTGAGTGAGTCGAATTTCCGGCAGACTTAATTCTGATGAATGTTCACGACTTCAATGTGATACTTGGAGTTGATTGGTTGTCGGAGTACAATTCACTCATCGACTGTAGTAACATGCGGTTGACTTTGAGAGGTCCGGGATTACCGGAAGTGATATTTCAGGGAGAGTGTGGAGACGCATCACCCAAGGTAATATCTGCACTCACAGCTACTAAACTCTTACAGAAGGGGTGTCAGGGTTATCTTGCTTATGTCGTAGAGTCTACGGATGAATCTTTGAGTATTGAGGATATTCCGATTGTGCGGGAATTTCCTGATGTCTTTCCAGGAGATTTACCTGGATTACCACCACCCAGGGAGATCGACTTTACGATCGAGTTACTCCCCGGGACTCGACCGATTTCACAAGCACCGTATCGTATGGCACCGACAGAGCTACGGGAATTGAAAATCCAACTACAGGAACTGGTGGATCTAGGGTTTATCTGACCCAGTACATCACCATGGGGAGCGCCGGTCTTATTTGTGAAAAAGAAGGAGGGTAGTTTGCGGTTGTGTGTGGATTATCGGCAGTTGAACAAGGCTACGGTAAGGAACCGGTATCCCTTACCCAGGATCGATGATTTGTTCGATCAGTTACGAGGAGCGCGATATTTCTCCAAGATAGATCTGAGGTCAGGATACCATCAACTGAGAATAGCCGAGGGGGATGTTCAGAAAACAGCTTTTCGAACGAGGTATGGGCATTATGAGTTCTTGGTGATGCCCTTTGGATTGACGAATGCACCAGCTGCATTCATGGACTTGATGAATCGAGTTTTTCGAGCATACCTGGATAAATTTGTGATCGTGTTTATCGACGACATCTTGGTGTATTCCAGGAGTGTCAGGGCTCATGAGGAGCACTTACGAATGGTATTGGGTAAACTACGACAGGAGCAGCTGTTTGCTAAGTTAAGCAAGTGTCAGTTTTGGCTAAATAGTATTGGATTCTTGGGTCACATTATATCACCCGAGGGGATAAGTGTGGATCCTCAGAAAACGGAGGCTGTGACAAATTGGCCAAGACCGACCACGGTGACGGAAGTGCGAAGTTTTGTTGGGTTAGCAGGCTATTATCGGAGATTCGTAGAGGGTTTCTCCCAGATTGCCGCACCATTGACTCGGTTAACCCGGAAAGGGGTGAAGTTTGTATGGGACGACCAGTGTGAACAGAGTTTTCAGGAATTAAAGTTCCGATTAACCACTGCACCTGTCCTTGCATTACCAGACAGCAGTGGAGAGTTCGTGGTATATAGTGATGCATCGCTGTAGGGTTTGGGTTGTGTATTGATGCAGAATGAAAAAGTGATTGCTTACGCATCCCGGCAGCTGAAGACGCACGAGTTGAACTACCCTACTCATGATTTGGAATTGGCAGCGGTGGTTCATGCTCTAAAGATCTGGAGACATCATTTGTTCGGTGTGACATGCCGAATATTCACCGATCACCAGAGCCTTAAACATTTGTTCACTCAGAAGGAACTCAACATGAGACAGCGGAGATGGTTGGAATTGTTGAAGGATTATGACTGTACGATCGAGTACCATCCTGGCAAGGCAAATGTTGTGGCTGATGCACTTAGCAGGAAGTCGGCGGGATCAGTTGCGCATTTGAGATTGGTGTATCTTCCTTTGCTAGTGGAACTCCGGAAGAGCGGAGTTATGTTAGGGATGGACGATCAGGGAGCCTTGTTGGCTAGCTTTCATGTGCGACCCGTGTTGGTCGACAGGATCATCGAGGCTCAACTACAGGACAAGATACTTTGTGATTACAGGAACGAGGTTGAATCCGGACAGAGACAAGATTTCTCTGTCAGGGGCGATGGAGCATTAGTAAAGCTTGGGCGATTGTGTGTACATGCGGTACCAGAGTTGAGGAGAGAGATTTTAGACGAGGCCCACAGTTCGGCCTATGCTATGCATCCAGGAGGGACAAAGATGTATCGTACCCTCCGGGACTATTATTGGTGGCCAGGGATGAAGAGGGAGATAGCTGAGTTTGTCAGCAAATGTTTGATCTGTCAGCAGGTCAAGGCAGAACGGCAGCGTCCGTATGGGGCTATGCAGCCACTTCCAATTCCACAATGGAAGTGGGACCATATTACAATGGACTTTGTCTTCAAGTTACCGAAGACAAGGAGTGGAGTTGATGGAGTCTGGGTAATAGTGGACCGGTTGACTAAATCAGCGCATTTTCTGCCTGTACGTGAGATGTACAAGCTAAACCGTTTGGCCCAGCTATTCATTAATGAGATCATCCGACTACACGGTACCCCAGAGTCGATCGTGTCGGATCGGGATCCGCGTTTCGCATCCAGGTTTTGGAGGAGTCTACAGACTACCTTGGGTACGAAATTGCACTTCAGTATGGCATTCCACCCATAGACCGACGGACAGTCTGAAAGGACAATACAAACTCTCGAAGACATGATGAGAGCCTGTGTGTTGCAATTCCAGGATTCGTGGGCTGAACGATTGCCATTGATGGAGTTTGCCTACAATAACAGCTACCATGCGAGAATAGGGATGGCACCCTATGAGGCACTGTATGGTCGACAGTGCAGAACACCGGTATGCTGGATGGAGATCGGAGAAAGAACCGCAGTGGGGCCGGATCTGATGGATATGACCCAGGAGACAGTTCGGGTTATTCGGGAGAGATTGAAGGCGGCCCAGGATCGTCAGAAAAGCTATGCGGATCGACGGATCCGAGATTTAGAGTTCGAGGTTGGTGACTTTGTCTTTTTAAAGTTATCACCGTGGAAAGGGATTCTTCGATTTGGACGACGTGGGAGATTGAGTCCTCGTTATATCGGACCATATGAGATTGTCGAGAGGATTGGTCCGGTGGCTTACCGTTTAGCACTACCTTCGGAGCTTTCCTGAGTACATGACGTATTTCATGTGTCGATGCTACGGAAGTATCTTCGGGATGACTCTCATGCACTGCCAGAGCAACCACTGGAACTGATGACAGACTTGAGTTTCGAGGAACGGCCAGTGCAGATTCTGGATAGGAAGGAAAAGGTCTTAAGGAACAAGACGATTTCTTTGGTTAAAGTACTATGGCGGAACCACGAGGTGGAGGAAGCGACATGGGAACCCGAGGAATTGATGAGAGGGCAGTACCCATACTTGTTTGAGTAAATTTTGAGGACGAAATTTCTGTAAGGAGGGTAGGTTGTAACGACCCGAACCGAGAATAATAATATTTTAATGTAAAAAGACTATTTTGCCCCTGAAGGGGGGAAACTTTGACTTTTGACCCGGGCAACAATTTGGACTTTGACCCATGACTATGACGTAGGTCGGGACTTCACGAATCCGTAGACAGGCGGCACGCCTAAATCGGAGTTCATATGAAGAAGTTATGGTCAAGGAAGCGTTTTAGCGGAATTTACGAACCGAGAACAACGGAATAAAATATTAATTTATTACAGGAATCCGTGCCAACCTAATATTTAAATCAAACCGGTGGATTGGTGACAAGTGTCACCCATCCAAGCCTACACTATTCCCATAAAGCAACTAATACTATTTAAGCTACTTTTATATTATTTCTTTTTCCCTCCAATTAACCCCAGCCCTTGGATTTTCTGTGCAAATGAATCCTGGCCCTTCCTTTCTTCTGATTTTCCCTTGTTCATGCACGATCTCTGTCTCTGCCTTTGCTTACAAACACACACAAACACACACATTCACCCCCCCATAACCCGTGCATTTCTTCCATTTTCTCTCCATCCAAACACACGAACCATCCATCCTCTTCGCACCAAACGACCACCCATAGCACCACCATCATCTGGTCTTCACAACCCGTGCACCACCAGCAACCACCAGCCCATTTTCCCGTCCGAAATTCCGTCCAAAAACTCAGACCCGAAACACGACGGAAACGGGTCCAAGAAGCAAACCGTGACAACCACACCACCTCGACGCAGGGGAAGCTCCAGTCTACACTGTGAGGACCCCAGGAGCTTAACTGGACGACGGCACGGCCTGCGACGGCGTCACGGCGGCGGTAAGGTCGAAAACCCGAAAACCCATTTTGATCCCCTGTTTCGAACCATCGTGTTTTAGTGCTAGGAAATTGATTGTGTGATGTTAGGAATGTTCTAGGGTGAGAGACGAGTCGATCACGACTGGTTTGGACGACGGAGACGGCGTGGATCACCGGAGAAGGCGATCGGACTTTGGCCGTGAGTTTCAGAGACGAACTGGTGAGTTTTCTCCCGTTTTCTTTCTAGTTTGAGGTTGTAGAACCATAGAACAGACCTAGACGACCCTATAGGGATGAACCCCGTCGAAAATGGTGGCTGGAATCGTACGGTTGAATCGGGTCAAGCCGTGGGTCGACGGCGACCCGGTTCCAGTCAAACGGGTCTGACCCGATACTGTAGCATGCTGACGTCATCATGCTGACGTCACTTCTGACGTCATGATGATGTCATCCTGTTAGAGATTGTCAGACCAGGGACCAATCAGAACATGCCACGTGTCACCTGACAAGTGTCAGTGATGACGTCATGCTGACGTCAGCAGTACTGTAGCAGCGTTGACCCACGCGTTGACCAGGCGCATGGGGGCGCGTATGAACAGTGATTTTGGTGGGGCCGCTACCATTTTCAAGGTTTCGACGATACGGATCCAATGGAGGTGGTTTCGTGTCGATCGGAGATCGTTATGTTGGTCAAAATGGGGTTTGAAGCACCGGGAATAGTGCCCGGGATGCGATTTTGAGGCGGATCTGTTCTAGGGTCTTGGTATTGATATTATAGGGTCCTTAAGTAAGCCTCAGGAATAATAATACAGGTTTATAGAGATCGTTGAGCAGCAAGGACCGAGTGTGAGTGGGCTGTTTGATTTATAAAAGGCTTGCATGCATAAACTTTTTTACTATTTCCACTGATGAGTCTTATGAACTGTTATATATGTTATTACAATGTTTTGGGCATGAGACCCGTCTGGATTATATGTGGATTTTGTTTGGGATGTCCGGGGGACATAGGATAAACTATACTGTTATTGTACTGTACTTTCCTACCTGTGTATATTGTCTCCTCCAGGGAGGGTCGTTGGCCTGGGTGGACCCTGGAGTAGTCACGGGGCTCTGACTGAGTGGAGTTGACCCCCGTTGGGCTGCTTACTCTCAGGAAGGCATGTTCATATACCTCGGGCAGTGACCGGGATACCGGGAGCTGATGTACCTAGAGAGTCTCGGGTGTGAGACCCTGAGTGGCAACGCGTAGCCTTAGAACCGTGACATCATTTGGGTTGGGTTTTACAGTGCACTGATATGTTAGTTTCACCTTACGATTATTATTGTGGTTCATTTGTTATGATTTCATTATAATATTATGTTTTCACTGCATGTAAGATTTGGAAAACGGAGGGGTAAAACCTTATGATTATTTTATTATTAAATTGATTTCTAAACTGTTATTTTTGGCCCACTCACCCTTGTTTTACTGACCCCTCCAGACCCTGACACGGAAATAGAGGAGGAGGACCCGGATGAGGAGGCAGAGGTTTAGTTTGCCTAGCTGTGTACCTGTACACCCACTTGTGGGTAGGTTGAGCACCGAATAAATGTACTCTGACTAGTGTGCTCACGTGTTGTATTTTACTTTCCCTTGTCTGACAGTATCACTTTAGACACTGTGTTTGTACGTTATCTATCTATTTAAGTATTCGGTTTTTATTTAAGGGTAATTTTGGTATGTTTAGAGTCATTGTCAGACGGGAGCGGGTCACGTCCCCGGGTGGTCCCAGTGGGATTGGGACGGGTCCTGTCACCCAAAGTTAAGCGAGTTGAGGCTGGTGCAATTCCATGATGGGTGACCCCCTGGGAAGTTGCACCATGAGCTCCCGAAAACAAAACCGTGAGGGCGAGGCCCAAAGCGGACAATATGATGCTAGATTAGTCGGGTCCTGACCGAGGAGGGTCGGGTCCTGACATTATGGCTGACTTAATACCCAAATTTAGTATCTAGCAACCTGAAATTTGCACAATTAAAATGCATAAAACATACTCAAATCCAATAGGAAACTGATCATACACAGGACAATTAGAGTATTACACAAGGAAAGCTATAGTAGGCTAATGTAGCCCTCTTCATTGGGCCGGGTCGGGCAAGCCCGACCCAAATTTTTTGGGCTTGGGCGGGGCCGGGTCGGGATTATTAAATAATTTTTTAATTTACGGGTCGGGTCGGGCGGGCTTACTTACATATATAAAAGCACTTGGGCTTTATCTGGCCGGGCTTTTTATCGGGCTTTTCGGGTCGGGCCTACTAAGCCCACTTGGGCCGGGCTTACGTGGGCTTTTTCAATAAACTATTTATCAAATTTTAAAGTTACAAAAAAATATATGAATATGAAAAAAAAATACACAATGGTGCAAAAATGTGGTATCGTTAAAACTTTACCTTAAAAACTATAACAAAACTGCCCAAGTGTACCCAACTAGAGGGAAGAGTGGAAAGTGACTGTAAGCTTAAAGGGAAGAATGAGGTTGAGAGATAAGAGAGATTGTGTTGAGTGAGTGTAAGTTTGTAAGATACTGAGATATGAGTTTTGAACTTTGAGACTTGGGAGAAAGATAATGCAGTTAGTGAGAAGAATTGGAACATGGAAATGGTTAAGATTGAGTGAAATTTATTTAAATAGGTGGACATAGGGTTAGCCGGTTAGGGTTTGTATTGGGTATTGGCCATTGAGTTTTCTAAAATAAATTAGGTGGATTTGAGGTTGAGATTTGGGTTTGGGCTGAAATATTAATATTAAAAATGGGTTAGGTATTAATTCTTAAATAATAAGAATTTTATATATTCGGGCTTATGGGCCGGATTTATACGGGCGGGTCGGGCTGGGCTTACCGGGTTTTATCGGGCTCGGGTCTATCGGGGCTATTGGGTTTGAACACCATAAGCCCAAGCCCAGCCCGCTAACTCTCGGGCCGGGTTGGCCCAAGGCCCATAGCGGGTCGGGCAGGGCTTTTGTCCATCGGCCCTATCGAGCCTCCATAAGCCCATGGGCTTTTTACATCGCCACTCAATTACAAATGCTACAACATCGAGGATATCAAACCCAACCCAGATATCAATATCTTCATCGTCCTTGTGAGTAGATCCTGGAAACTCACTTTTTGTAGGAATACTAATAGAGGTAATTCGAACCTTCAAGGATATTAAATAAAATTTTAATTATTCCCTCCACCTTCAAGCTGGAATATTAGAAACCAATTACAATCACCGGGCAGTCAAATTAAATAAATAAACACCCACTTGTTGTTTTCAAATGTAGCCGCCTAACCAAAGATTTTTAACCTTAAACACGCATCAATTTTTTTTTTCTTTTCTTCTTTATTAATAATGGGCTTAATTTAATCAAGAATAAAAGGAAAGACAGAGGCTTTAAAATAACAAAATGATGATTAAATAAAGGTTTTTTTGGATTAAATGCACGAATAGAAAAATTAATTGCAAAATGTGTTAAAAATAAAAATTTACCTTAATGTGTCATCAGAAACAGATATAACGTTAAAAACGTTGCACCATCCATTAGTTAATGTTAATACCGTTAATCATAGTGACGTGACAGTAGTATTACAAAATTAATAAGGATAATTAAGATATTTGATTTATTTTATTATATTTTTTATTAAAAATATTTTAAAAAAATTAAAACAAATTTTAAAATGTCTCTTCTCTCCCCCCACAGCCATCTTCACTGTCGCCTTCTCTGCAACTCCCTTCCCATGGCTGCCACCGCCAGCCACCACCACCACCAAGCCCTCCCCTTTCTCTTCCTCCGTCACCCTCCCCATCAACTTGGCTGTACCCAATCTTGGGGCGAACCCATTTGCCAGAAACCCAATCTTGATGTAGTCTGAGACGCTCTCTCTCAAATTCAATCAAATCTGGAGGGTTTTCAAACACCACTATGTACTTGGAATGATTATCAAGAACCTTTCCTACAATCCTCCACCACCCATCTTTATAATCGGCATCCATCACATCTCCCACTTCGAATTTCCGGTCGCCCAATTGAGGTGGGAGAGGTCTCATGTACACCGAATCAACGTACTCTTTGAGGTACTGAGAGCCATCTTCGGTGACCAAGTTCTTGTACTTAACCAAGGCCCTTTTCCTTTTCTTTGAGGCTGAGTTGGTGGGGCTCGTGACAATGGTGGCTCTGAACCAGACCCCTTTGAACCCTTCCTCGTCCCTTCGGACTTCTACCTCTGTGCCTATACTGAATAATTGGAGCTGCTGCTGCTGTTTGCTGCCTTCGAAGCGAGCCATTGTTAAGAAATATGGAAGGGCAAAAAACCCCAAAATGGGTACTGGGTACTATAACCAAATTCTTCAATCTTTTACCAATCTCGACGGTCAAACCTGTCACTGTGAGGGGAAACTATTACCAATATTCACAGCAGCTCCGTTTTAATAGATTGCCTTTTAGCCTTTCCCTTTTAGACACAGAGATTAAGACTTGAGAGAGGGTGAGCACTGACCACTGACCAATGACCAAACTGACCACAAATTCCAGATGTAACAATTCTTTAATCACATTTTCTTTTCCTTGTAAGAGAATGATAAGATGGAGTAGTTTGTGACTGCTGACTGCAAATTGGTTTGTGTGTACAGCCGAGTTGATGGGGAGGGCGACGGAGGAAGAGAAAAGGGGAGGGCTTGGTGGTGGTGGTGGCGGTGGCGGCGGTGGCAGCCATGGGAAGGGAGTTTTAGAGAAAGAGACAGTGAATATGGGTGTGGGGAGAGAGAAGGAGATTTTAAAATTTGTTTTAATTTTAAAAAACTATTTTTAATAGAAAATATAATAAAATAAATCAAATATTTTAATTACTCTTATTACTTTTGTAATATTATTGTCACGTCATCAGAATTAACGGTGTTACTAATGATGAAAATATCGATATTGACGGATATATCGCTAGTCAAATTTACAGATATCTCGTCCTAAATATTGATATCGTTATCGATCAACAAAAATGAGGGAATTTTGGTCTAAAAATTAGAAATTTGGAATGAAATTTTGGGAAAAACTTAAATACGCAATAATGGTTATATCGAACTAATAAAAATTATAAAATGACTTTGATATAATAAATATATGATGAATAATATGATACAATTGGGTTCTTCCGATAACTAATTGACACGACCCATCCCAATCCCCCCGGGATTAGTGCGGGATGACACTGCTCCCGTCTGACACGAAGTGTCAGACAAGGGATATTTCCGACCTTTGCCCTCCCGGGCTATCAGAGTACGCCAGGATCCGGAGGAGGTATGTGATATCTCGGTCTCTGCTACAGTCCACATCCGATGTCAACCTGAAGGGCAGTCAAAACATTAAAAACTGTGAGTGGACAAAACAAAAGTTTATAAAAACATTTAACAAGACATTTGTACCCTCCACTAAAAAGCATGCATGCATTCAAAAACCATTTATCCAAAAAACAAACCATATGTGGGACTAAGCCCAAAGCAGATATAAACCAAGGTCGAAAGGACCACAATGAAAACGACCATACGGGCCACTGCCCAAATCCATAAAAGAACTCGGCCCCAAACCATAAAGAAACCAAGTATACGAGCCACTGCTCAAATCATGTGCACACCTGTGCACACCACATATCATATATCATATATACATATAAGTCACACAACCAATCCTGTCACGGTATCCAAAGCTACGCGCGTGCTACCCGGATCTCAATCCGAGTCATCTCAAAGTCAAGGTCAATATCCGCAGACCACTGACCCTACCCGAGGTAATAGTAACCATAGCCTTCCTGAGAGTAAGGAACCCAACTGGGGGGTGACTCCACTCAGTCGGTGCTCCGTGACTACTCCGGGGTCCACCCAGGCCAACGAGCCTCCCCGGAGGAGATAGTAGAACATGTAAAGGAAGGTAGATGAACATATATATATATATATATACATAACATAACATTCATGTCCGGTTCCCCTGAACCGTCATGATCCATAATATCCATAATCAGGTAACATGCCGGTTCCCATAAACCGTCATGTACCGTAATAACCAACAAGGGTTCATGCCGGTTCCCATAAACCGTCATGTACCATAATGACCAACAAGGGTTCATGCCGGTTCCCATAAACCGTCATGAACCATGATACCATAACAAGGGTTCATGCCGGTTCCCATAAACCGTCATGAACCTGGGAATCCATTTAAGGTTCCCTGACCTGAAATCAAACCGTAAAGTGACTGGGTCTCGTGCCCGAACATAGGACATCAGCTGGGCACCGTGCCCGATATCTGAGGTCATATGCCCGAGACAAAACCAAATGGGTTTCATACCCGAGTTTATCCTTTAAGAAATCCAAAACTATTTCATTAAAACCAATAAAGAAATACAGACCCGTATAAGCACCGTATAAGGCTTAAACCTCGAAATACGTGCTTATACGTAACCACACACAAATGCACCCATGGCATCATCAAACAAGTAATAAAACATACAATAAACATTTATGCATGCACCAATTTAGAAAAGAAGGTCCACTCACAGACCGTCCGAGCTGCCGCGCCTCGATACGCGTGCCATACGGCTCCCCGAGCCGATCACCATCACCGGGACTCCCGAACCTGTCCAAATCGTAATAGAAGGTTACTAACTACTTAATTAACCTCTCA
Source organism: Prinsepia uniflora (assembly GCA_032719365.1). NCBI lineage: Eukaryota > Viridiplantae > Streptophyta > Magnoliopsida > Rosales > Rosaceae > Prinsepia > Prinsepia uniflora. Next base: position 85,255,236 of record CM064862.1, read on the forward strand.
CTAAAGCCCCGTAATTTTTTCGATTTTCTAACTATTTTTAAAACCGAACCTAAACCTTCCGATGCCCCGAAACATATCGAGAAAGTGTCCGATCGACACGAAACCAGTCCCAAAATGTTCGTTACATCGAATAGATGATTTCATATGTTGGAACCTTCCCCAGATTCCCTGCCACGCGCCCTCACGCGCCGCCTGAAGTGGCTGCGCGTGGGCTTCACGCGCCGCTACTGTACCTGCTGACGTCATCGCTGACGTCAGCATGACGTCATCACTAACAGCCCCTGACAGTGACACGTGTCACGCTCCCATTGGCCTACTGTCTGACATGTCAGTCTGACATTGTCAGATCTGACATGATGACGTCATCCCTGACATGATGATGTCATCAAGATGACGTCATCAGTCATCCCTGCCTCCTCGCCGGGTCGACCCGAATGTCTGCAACCGGGTCGCCGTGACCCGCAGCTTGATCCGGCCGGTTCTCCCTGCTCCGGCCACCGTTTCTCCTCCCGTTTGTCCCATTCTACTCGTCTCAATCTAACCTAAGGTTCTATGACATTAAAATGGAAGGAAAACAACTAAAACCCGTACCTCCAATTCGGCCATGGCGGCCGTGACTTCCTCCGCCGTTCACGGTTGTTACAGGCCGTCCAACGCCTCGAAACCAATCCCTCTTGACTCCCCTAAGTCCCTAGAATGTGTTAGGATCCGCAGAAACCTAAAACCGTCCCTTAAAACTCATTTTTTAATTTTGAAGTTTTCTTACCTCACGGGTTCTCCTCCGCCGTGTCCTCCACCGTGGGCCACCGTCCACCCTCTCCGTCCTCAGCCCTTCACACTCCCCCCACGGTCAATCCCAGCTCATACAAGTGATGAATGGTGAAGTGTGATTGTGTGTTTTGATTTTTGAAAGAAAATGAAGAAAATGAAGAAAAATGGGGTTATGGGTTTCGGGTTGGAGGATGAACAAAGATGAAGGAGGATGGCTGATGAGAGAAAGAGAGATGGGATGGAGGGTGTGGATTTAAAGTTAGAATTGATTTGGAGGGTTGAGATTGAATGGTGGGTGGGTTTGGTTTATAAAATTAATTAAATAATATTAATTAATTATATAGATCCACAAATTGGGGGATCAAGTCAATGGGATGAGTGACACTTGTCACTCACCATGGGGCCCACCAAAATATCCACCCAATCAGATTTCGCCAAAACGTCCCCGTCTCGAAGTTCGTGCATAGTGAAATCGAACTTCAGTGACCCATAACTCTCCCGTTCGAAGTCCGATTTCAGTGTGCCGCCTGCCTATGGATTTGTATCGTCCTTATCTACGTAACGGTCTTCGGCCCTCGGCCATCGGACCTCCCGGTCAAAAAGTCAACATTTGACCCCATTTAACCAAAATTACCAAAATGCCCCTAAACTTCCGAACGTCATAACTTCCTCCTCGAACGTCGGAATTGAACGTGCCACCTGTCTATGAACTCGTGACGTCACGAACTACGTCACGGTCATCGGTCAAAGTCCATTTGACCGCCCGATTGAAAAGTCAACATTTTGCCACCACCAGAGGCAAAACGGTCATTTCGCATCGTTCGTCCGATTTCGCCCTACTAATCACTGATTAGCCTCACTAATCGTGATTAGTCACTAATCTAATCTAGGAATTTGGGACGGGTCGTTACAACCTTCCCTCCTTAATTGATTTCGTCCTCGAAATTCCAACCGACTCTAATCCAACCGTTCTTCCCTCCTTAATTAGTTTCGTACTTGAAACTTCAACTATCTCGATTCCACAACCACCTCGTGGAAAGTAGAATCGACCTCGTAACACACGTGTACACTCGTACACCAACTAACCAGAATAAAACTCGTCTGCAACCAGACGTACCACTAACACTCACGTCGTATCGACTACATTCGACCACGTCGAATGACTGTAATCGTACGTTCCGAATTGACATCACTTGTCAAATCTATCGTTTTCGTTGACACAATCAACTCAAAGGTTCCTTTTCTCACTCACTAACTATCCCGACGTCTGCTCCCACTGGGAGTCACCAAAACTCACTAACCGATCCACGCTGACACCTTCGACAAACTGTCACCACTTGACAGTCGTCAGTCAAGACTAACACGATACACTTGTGGTTACACTAACCACCAACTTACTCAACCATGAGTGAACACTAACCAACCATGCACTCGACCTGTGTGTAACTAGACCCATCGAAATACCATGACCCACTGCACAGTATCCAATGTCCAGTCCACGACCTCAACTAATCCGATGGTATCAGAACCAATCCGACTACCAATACGCTCACGAACATACCACTGGTATAACCGATATACCGTCACCAGGCACGACAAGTCTGCCTAGTATCGTACCTCGAACAACGTACAAGATACGTACATCAATACCAACTTGACTACAACCACAACAATAACAACCACACGACCACCTAGGTCGTAGCCAACACGTTCCTATTATGGAGTCCATTTGTCCAATCCCGGATTAGACAAATCGAAACTCCAACCCATCATCTATTTCCAAATCCGAATCCGCAATTTCGTAAGAAAGCCCGGATCCAAACCCAGAAATCATATCTATAATCATGTCCAAATTCGAATCCGAAATCATCATTCCGTAAACCGGCATTTGGAATAACCATTCCGAACCCAAATCCATAAAAGGAAATCCACTGTCAAGCTCCAGAATCAAATCCTGAATCGTCACCCAGAATCCGATTCCAAAACCCAAATCTAGAAATCCTCTTTCAAGTTCCAAAATCAAATCCTGAATCGTCATCCAGAAATCTGATTCCAAAACCCAAATCTAGAAATCCTCTTTCAAGTTCCAAAATTAAATCCTGAATCGTCATCCAGAAATCTGATTCCAAAACCTGAAATATCTTTTACGTCTACCCAGACGCACCAAACCGAACCTATCGGTTACCTGCTCAACCGATTACCACATTACAATCGATTGACTTCATAGGGAAGCCAATCCCAACCTCAACACAACACTAGGTCTGACAATATCCGACCACGTCGGAAAACTACTCATCGAACAACTACTCAGGCGAGTAGTAAACCCTATGGGATTTACCTCGAAAAGAAGTTCAGTCCCATCATCCTCAACTCAAACATCCCAGTAAGAGTAATAAACTCTCCAAATATCTGGATCATCCAAATCACGATCCAGATCCAACACTACGTCAACCGACCATAGACGTCACGATCCCCGATCGTCACGACGTCCAAAGTCCTCAACCATTTCCCACATCTAAACAGATTAGTCAACGACGAGACACGCCGAGACTGTGGGTTCTCACTGATTACCTCGTATCGATCCTTGTCATTCCACCTAGGAAAATCCAAAGATGATCCAAGACGATGACATCAAAACTCGTCCTATGTGAATACAACCAAACTCGCTGCATTCACCACGTCACGTAAACCAACATCGTCTGCCACCAAGCAGAAAATGAGAAATCTGAGTCACCTAACTTCGATATGCTCAATTCTTCTTGATGACCCAAGACAAATCCCGGGTTCACCAACCAATACACGATCAGTGTACTAGTGATACAACCATCATCTATATCATCAACGTCATCTACCACGGTAGAATCTGAGAAGTCACCCAAAATGACTTCGACATACCCATTACCAATGCGGAAAACTCGCATTCCATTCGTCACCGCAATCGCACCCTCTCGCGATTTCGAAGTTCCAACAAGATTGGAAACAACGTACTTGGACATCATCTACGTGTCCATTACCAGTTTAACTTTATCCGTGATCCACTCTCGAACCACAGATGCCGAACATATGCCCATCACGATGGATGTCACATCCCGATACGTAATTCATCGTCATCACGATCACCGGCACCATCGCTAGTATCAACGCCAGCCCACAATACTATCCATACACGCAACCAGCATCAGTATCGGCACACCATGTGCAAAACTGACAACCCTGGATCTCCGCTCATACCGGGCGACGACCCCGTACCTCTGCTCGAATAGGAGAAACTCTGTCTCCCTCGTACCCAACACCTCTGGGTACAATCACCCTGACAACTCATACGAGAAAAGGAAACGTCCCCTGAACGTCCCCGATTCCCAATAATCGTAACTACAACCACACTAGGTAATAGCGCCTGCCACACACTCGTGCAGACCTAACTACCAGGCACCGCTATCGAGACCCCGCATCCAACGGAATCACTCGCCCGTACCAAATACACCGTATCCCCGCTCCGGGATTCCATCAACAAGTACCAACCCTGATAACTTGTCCAACAATCTCTATCTTGTCGTAACTCGAATAAACCACTGTCGTCTACCAGGTCACCCATGACCTTAGTTGTACCAACAATCCATCACAACTGAAGTAGCACGACAACCAACTAGGTCAAACCGATAAGTACAATCCCGACTGCGAAGTGCAGTCCCAACACAAGCTGATATGACTAGACCGACTAATGAACCCCAAATCCGAATAGTCGTCAAAGTCACACCACTCGCCAACTCACATTTCCGAACCATACACCCAAGGTAGGGTTCCACGATTACACCTAGAGTTCCACTGAACCCAACTGCATAAGGCAGTAAAATCAACAATCTGACCGACTCCGCGGTCTTGACATCGTAAAGGCGTCAATCAAATCCTACCGTCAATCAACTAGGATTCTCCGAATCCGGCTGCTAACTGCCGACTGCAGTAAATCCATTTAACTCAACATAATCCGACCATCTAATGGTCACAACATCGAATCAGTCGTCGGAACCGATCCTACGACATCGTGAAAGACGATCCCAACTAACCGTCTCACGATCAAAATCTATAAGAATACGTTTATCCCTTTGTAGGGTCCCACACTGTCATCCACGACAGAACTATGGCAACCCCGACATCGAATGCCGAACCAAGACGGTCCACAATCAAATCCTACTAACTATCGTACCGGCACCCCAACCTCAGGTTGATAACGAACTGTAGCCCCTTGAGATATCACATCCTCGACCAGCGTACATACTCCAAGAGCTCCGCGGTTGCTCGAATAGAGACAACCCCGCTCTAATAAGCATCCTAATAGCAATCCTATGCTCTGATACCACGTTGACAGGACCCATCCCAATCCCCCCGGGATTAGTGCGGGATGACACTGCTCCCGTCTGACACGAAGTGTCAGACAAGGGATATTTCCGACCTTTGCCCTCCCGGGCTATCAGAGTACGCCAGGATCCGGAGGAGGTATGTCATATCTCGGTCTCTGCTACGGTCCACATCCGATGTCAACCTGAAGGGCAGTCAAAACATTAAAAACTGTGAGTGGACAAAACAAAAGTTTATAAAAACATTTAACAAGACATTTGTACCCTCCACTAAAAAGCATGCATGCATTCAAAAACCATTTATCCAAAAACAAACCATATGTGGGACTAAGCCCAAAGCAGATATAAACCAAGGTCGAAAGGACCACAATGAAAACGACCATACGGGCCACTGCCCAAATCCATAAAAGAACTCGGCCACAAACCATAAAGAAACCAAGTATACGAGCCACTGCTCAAATCATGTGCACACATGTGCACACCACATATCATATATCATATATACATATAAGTCACACAACCAATCCTGTCACGGTATCCAAAGCGACGCGCGTGCTACCCGGGTCTCAATCCGAGTCATCTCAAAGTCAAGGTCAATGTCCGCAGACCACTGACCCTACCCGAGGTAATAGTAACCATAGCCTTCCTGAGAGTAAGGAACCCAACTGGGGGGTGACTCCACTCAGTCGGTGCTCCGTGACTACTCCGGGGTCCACCCAGGCCAACGAGCCTCCCCGGAGGAGATAGTAGAACATGTAAAGGAAGGTAGATGAACATATATATACATAACATAACATTCATGTTCGGTTCCCCTGAACCGTCATGATCCATAATATCCATAATCAGGTAACATGCCGGTTCCCATAAACCGTCATGTACCGTAATAACCAACAAGGGTTCATGCCGGTTCCCATAAACCGTCATGTACCATAATGACCAACAAGGGTTCATGCCGGTTCCCATAAACCGTCATGAACCATGATACCATAACAAGGGTTCATGCCGGTTCCCATAAACCGTCATGAACCTGGGAATCCATTTAAGGTTCCCTGACCTGAAATCAAACCGTAAAGTGACTGGGTCTCGTGCCCGAACATAGGACATCAGCTGGGCACCGTGCCCGATATCTGAGGTCATATGCCCGAGACAAAACCAAATGGGTTTCATACCCGAGTTTATCCTCTTAGAAATCCAAAACCATTTCATTAAAACCAATAAAGAAATACAGACTCGTATAAGCACCGTATAAGGCTTAAACCTCGAAATACGTGCTTATACGTAACCACACACAAATGCACCCATGGCATCATCAAACAAGTAATAAAATATACAATAAACATTTATGCATGCACCAATTTAGAAAACAAGGTCCACTCACAGACTGTCCGAGCTGCCGCGCCTCGATACGCGTGCCATACGGCTCCCCGAGCCGATCACCATCACCGGGACTCCCGAACCTGTCCAAATCGTAATAGAAGGTTACTAACTACTTAATTAACCTCTCACTAAAGCCCCGTAATTTTTTCGATTTTCTAACTATTTTTAAAACCGAACCTAAACCTTCCGATGCCCCGAAACATATCGAGACGGTGTCCGATCGACACGAAACCAGTCCCAAAATGTTGGTTACATCGAATAGATGATTTCATATGTTGGAACCTTCCCCAGATTCCCTGCCACGCGCCCTCACGCGCCGCCTGAAGTGGCTGCGCGTGGGCTTCACGCGCCACTACAGTACCTGCTGACGTCATCGCTGACGTCATCACTGACAGCCCCTGACAGTGACACGTGTCACGCTCCCATTGGCCCACTGTCTGACATTGTCAGATTTGACATGATGACGTCATCCCTGACATGATGACGTCATCAGGATGACGTCATCAGTCATCCCTGCCTCCTCGCCGGGTCGACCCGAATGTCTCCAACCGGGTCGCCGTGACCCGCGGCTTGACCCGGCCGGTTCTCCCTGCTCCGGCCACCGTTTCTCCTCCCGTTTGTCCCATTCTACTCGTCTCAATCTAACCTAAGGTTCTATGACATTAAAATGGAAGGAAAACAACTAAAACCCGTACCTCCAATACGGCCATGGCGGCCGTGACTTCCTTCACCGTTCATGGTTGTTACAAGCCGTCCAACGCCTCAAAACCAATCCCTCTTGACTCCCCTAAGTCCCTAGAATGTGTTAGGATCCACAGGAACCCAAAACCGTCCTTTAAAACTCATTTTTGAATTTTGAAGTTTTCTTACCTCACGGGTTCTCCTCCGCCGTGTCCTCCACCATGGGCCACCGTCCACCCTCTCCGTCCTCAGCCCTTCACACTCCCCCCACGGTCACTCCCAGCTCATACAAGTGATGAATGGTGAAGTGTGATTGTGTGTTTTGATTTTTGAAAGAAAATGGAGAAAATGAAGAAAAATGGGGTTATGGGTTTCGGGTTGGAGGATGAACAAAGATGAAGGAGGATGGCTGATTAGAGAAAGAGAGATGGGATGGAAGGTGTGGATTTAAAGTTAGAATTGATTTGGAGGGTTGAGATTGAATAGTGGGTGGGTTTGGTTTATAAAATTAATTAAATAATATTAATTAATTATATAGATCCACAAATTGGGGGATCAAATCAATGGGATGAGTGACACTTGTCACTCATCCATAAGGCCCACCAAAATATCCACCCAATCAGATTTCGCCAAAACGTCCCCGTCTCGAAGTTCGTGCATAGTGAAATCGAATTCCGTGACCCATAACTCTCCCGTTCGAAGTCCGATTTCAGTGTGCCGCCTGCCTATGGATTTGTATCGTCCTTATCTACGTAACGGTCTTCGGCCCTCGGCCATCGGACCTCCCGGTCAAAAAGTAAACATTTGACCCCCATTTAACCAAAATTACCAAAATGCCCCTAAACTTCCGAACGTCATAACTTCCTTCTCGAACGTCGGAATTGAACGTGCCACCTGTCTATGAACTCGTGACGTCACGAACTACGTCACGGTCATCGGTCAAAGTCCATTTGACCGCCCGATTGAAAAGTCAACGTTTTGCCACCACCAGTGGCAAAACGGTCATTTCGCATCGTTCGTCCGATTTCGCCCTACTAATCACCGATTAGCCTCACTAATCGTGATTAGTCACTAATCTAATCTAGGAATTTGGGACGGGTCGTTACACTAATAATATAAAATTTTAAACATAAACATAAATTGAAGTGAATTACTATAATTGAATATTAATATAATTTAAAAATATACAAAAAGCATAAAAAAATTTAATGGAAGAAAAATTATAAAATGAGTAAATATATTTAAAATTGAAAAAAAATGATGAAAAAATAGAGCGGGCATCTTGGGGTTCGAACCTAGGAACCTCACATTTTGGGGATATGTGCACAACCAACTCAACGGGCCCATTATAATTGAAATTATAATTTATAAGCAACGACTAATATATAAAGTATACAATCTAACACTCCTAACAGTTATTTTCTTTTTCCTGCGGGTCTGCGATTTGGGTTTTTCGATCCGGCGGCATGATCCGACTGAAAATTGTTTGTTTTACGTCTGATTTTTATGAACTTTGGCCCTATATCGATTTTTTTAATCAAATAATGAGATCCATGTGCTTAAAATAAGACAAAATGTCGAAATTTGGCTCAATTTATTTCTCCTCTCTTATGTGCCACCAACCAATTTTAGCGAAATTTCGCCGATAATTGCCGATTTTTTCATCCATGGGTGTTACTAACATTAAGTAACAGATGATGTAACATTTTGTATGATGTACCTATTTCTGGTGAACATTAAGACAAATTTTTATTTCTAATATATTTTAAGATTATTTTTTTGTTACTAATGCATTTAACCTAAGAAGCCTTAAATGGACTTATGTAACGACCCGTCCCGGAAATTAGGGTTAAGACCGTGAATAAGATGAGATTAGTGAGCTTAATCGGGGGTTAGTTGGTCTCGATAAGGTCGTTAGCGTAGAATGACGATTTTGCCCCTAGTTCGGGCAAAAAAGTTGACTTTTATTTCAGGCGGTCAATTGGGTATTGACAGATGACTGTGACGTATTTAGGACGTCACAAATCCGTAGACAGGTGGCAAGCTCGATTCCGACATCCGAGGAGGAAGTTATGATGTTCAGAAGGTTGAGGGCATAACCGTAATTTGGCTAAATTAGGGGGGAAAGTTGACTTTTTGGACGATCGGGTTTTGACACGTTGACCTAGGACGGTTAGGTAGATCTCGTCGTCCTGAGTTCGATGACAGGCGACACGTATTCATCGAACTTACGATGTGTGAGATACGGGTCTAGAAAGGTAGGTAGTGGCAAAATGGTAATTTTGGCTTAAAAGGAAGGGCATTTTGGTCTTTGTGCTTTGGCCTGGTGCAACAGAGAGGGACAAGTGGATGGTTGGGATTGAGCTACTTGTGAGAGAGAGTGAGAGGATTGTGACGTGTGGCAAGGACCTAGTGGCTTCTAGGCTTGTGCACGGTCCCAATTATTTGGGGTAATCGTGCAGGTGTGTGTTGTGTGTGTTCGAAGAACAGAGAACAGAGGGGGAGAATGAGAGGAATTGAGAGGTGATCGTGAGTGTTGGTGTGTTTTGGTGAGGGGGTGAGTGATCAGAGATTGTGGGAGAGCTAGGGAGAAGGTTAAGAGGTGCAGTGGTGGTGTGTGTGTGAGTTGTGAGCCACGGGAAACTAAGAGGAAACAGAGTGGAGGTGAGGATCGAAGCTACTAGTGGTGTTCAGAGACGAGAGTGGAGCATTAGGATCCCAGTGGACACGGCGGAGCTCACGGTGGAGAGCAGGACGCAGGTAATTTCTGCTTTTCCTTTCGATACTCTGTTTTGCCGTTTAGGTTCAGATGCCAAGTCGTGGCTTTTGGGGTTGAATCGAGGAGTCCAGTGAGGTCTGGGGGATTCAGTAGGATCCTAGGTCTGAGGAGTCCGTGACGGAGGAGTGCACGGCGGAGGCTAGAACGACGAAGAGTACCCGGTGTGCTCTGTTTTTCTGTTTTGTTTCAAACGTTGAGTCGTGGACTTAGGGAGTGAGTCGACGGTTTTGGTGAGTTGGGTGAGTATCAGTGGGGTCTTAGGAACCGTCTACGGTGGTTTCCGTGGTGGGAGAAGACCTGGTTGTCCGGGAGGATGAACAGGGGACTGGTTCGAGTTTGGTTCGAGTTTCAGTCGAGGACTTGGAGGCTGAATCGAGGTGTTTGAGTGAGGGGAATGGATAGCTTAGGACAGGACGAAGAAGGTGGTGAAGAGAGGAGTTGATTTGGTGCAGGCACGGTGGAGAACCGGTCACGCCGGTTCGAGTTGCAGGGACTGTTTCGAACCGGGTCGACCAGAGGTTGCTGGTGACACTGTAGCTGGCGCGTGAGGGCCACGCGCAGCCACTTTGGGCGGCCGTTGGGAAAATGGTCAACTTAGTTTTTGGTCTAGGAGTTGTGACGAGTCTATCGGAGTTGGTTTCAGGTCGATTGGATGTAGATTTAATGTAGTTCTGCGAGGGCGAAGGTTTAGGGTTCCGGTTCGTTACGATTAGGACCCGGGGATTTTTGTGAAAACATAGGAGAGTCTTGGTAGACGTGTTAGTAACGTACTTTGGCGGTTGTTGACAGGATCGGGACATCCCGAGGAAGATGAGGAACGTACGAGACGTTCGGGACGCGATTGAGGGCTTGGTACTGTGAGTGGACCCTTTCCTTAAACTCGAGCATGCATAACTGTTTTTCCATAACTGTTTTATGGTTTTAATCATGAATCTATGTTTATCGGATATGCTTTGTTGATTTTACATAATTGCACGTGTTTCGAGAAAGTTCAGTTTTCAGCACGTTTTACGAGAAAAGTGTGATTTCTGAATATGATGCTCTGGATTGGGATTGCAATGGATAAGTGGTTTAAATGTGTATAAAGGGATTTTGAAAACATGATTTGGTGATTAAAGGGTTTCGGTTTTGAAATCGGATTTCGGGAATCGAAATTTGGTTTTAAAGTTGGAAAAGTGGATTTCCGGATTTGGGTTCGGAATGACGGTTCGGGATGCCGAAAGGGCATCGGACCAGTGGTTTCGGATTCGGGTTTGGATACGGATTTCGAATGGTTTTCAAATGGTTTTGGATTCGATTTGCTGGATCTGGTTATTGGATTTAAAGACCCGAATATTGTGATTGACGGGGGACGGGCCCGGATTGGGTTTAAAGACCCGGATTGAGTTTAAAGACTCGGGACTTTAAAGACTCGGATATATTGATATTTCCCCCCGTCGGCCTGTTGAGTTTAAAGACTCGGATATTATTGAGGCTTGGATTGAGTTTAAAGACTCGGGAGTTTAAAGACTCGGGTAGGTCCAGCAGGTTTGATTGGATGATTATGGCTTGGTACTTATGTTTATGATATGGTTTTATGATGTTTATAACGTGATTCTGTAATGGCTTTCAATTCTGTTTTAGGACGCTCTTTATGTGATTTAAACCCTGTTTTTAGTAACTGGGTTATGCATGTGGTTTCAAAATGGAGGGCTAAAAAACCCTAGTTTTATTATGAAATGGTTTTCGGAAATTCTTTTCTTATTTATGGTCCACTCACACCTTCTGTTTTAAATTTTCCGTATTGCGTGTACTATTTGTTTCGATTTTCCCTTTTTTTTTGTATTTAGTACTATGCTCTGTAAAACTTGACTTCGAAATGTTTATAGTTCCTCCTGCGTCTGACTGTGTTCTTTGGTGGTTTAGCGTAAGTTTACTTTTGTGTTGTGTCGGGGTGTCAGACAGGAGCAGGATTTACCTCGATTTTCGGGTGAAACCGGGGTGGATCCTGACAATTGGTATCAGAGCATAGGTTTGTCGAGTTTGTTGGGTTTGTCGGTCTGTTAGGTTGTGTTTAGGTTGTTTGACTATTTCTATGCCTCTTTCAGCGTGCGATTGACCATGCCCTCCGAGACGTAGATCCTATCCACGACCTGAAGACGAAGCAGCTAGAGGGACAGAGAGTGCTACGATTGAGCGAGCCCAACGGCTCGGAGCTACTACTTTTAGTGGTGGGGCAGATCCTGAGGAAGCCCAAAGGTGGATCACGAGACTTGAGCGGATCTTTGCCGTGATGCATTGTCCACCGGAGGATCGAGTGTTACTGGCTACGTTTTTACTGGATGGTGTGGCGTACGAGTGGTGGTATACCCTCGAGTTGTCTGGCTGGGACGTCCACACTGTGACTTGGGAGACGTTTAGGGAGCGCTTTTTGGATCAATATTACCTCATTCTTTCCGTGATGCCAAGGAGGCTGAGTTTCTGCAACTTCAACAGGGGAATCTGAGTGTGGCTGAGTACGAACAGAAGTTTCAGATGTTGTCTTGGTTTGCTCATGCGTTTGTGGCTACTGAAGCCGAGAAGTACCGTTGATTTGAGTTAGGCCTGCAAGGTGAGATTCGAACCATAGTGACGGCTGGATCGTTTACTACCCTTCAAGAGTTGTCGGACGCTGCGGTGAGGGTTGAGGCTAGTTTGCCGGTGCGACGCCGGGAGCCATCTTTTTTGGGAGCTTCGAGTCAGAGGACACCGAAGAAAGGTAACTTCAGTGGAGCATCGTCGTCGGGCGACGATCATTTCGGTAGACCTGGCAGTTTCCAGAGTTCAGGATTCCGTGGTTACCTAGCACAGCCGACTCCGCAAGCTAATGCGACGTCTGTTGCGTCGACGGGGAGACCGAGTAGTGGTCTCGGTCGGGATGTGTGTTTCTACTGTGGGGAGCGAGGTCACTTCCGACGTGAGTGTCCACTGTTACCACAGGAAGGTGGTGTAGGCCGAGGAGCAGCGGAGCCCGGACAGAGTACAGCGTCAGGGACAGCGAGCACTAGAGGAGGTGGTGCTGCCACTAGTAGTTTGAAGGGACGTGGTAGAGCGTCGGGATCTCAAGCTCGAGTGTTTGCACTGACTCAGCAGGAGGTTCAGTCGGCACCAGGTGCGGGGACAGGTATTTTTACTATCCTTGGTCGTGTTGTACCTACTTTGTTGTTGGATCTTGGGGTAGAGTCTAGGATTTTCCCTAGGTGACCTGGAGTGTTACGGTGAGTTCCGTTGAAGGATGACGGAAGGAACGGGAAAGGAGCGACTATAACTGATCGATATGAGGTTATTGAAGGAGAGAACCCACAATCTAGCGTTTTCCTTTAGGACTTTGTAGATTTATTCCGACCAGTAGTCGAAGTAGCAGCCGAGGGAGTGAGCCTAGGTAGGAGTTGAGAAGGGTTCCTGGGAAGTGTCAGTGGCAGTGCGTGAGGAAGTACTCTTTGAATTTTATCGGATACTCCATATGAGGTATTTTAAAATACCTTTGTTTTCTGTTCATAGGGTTTCCCTTGCGTACACCATGAAGTATAACTGGTAGTTGGGATGGAGTGAAATACCCAAGGTAGAGATGATAGACAGGAAACCCAGGAGAAGTTGTTGTTGAGCTAGTGTTGCTTACCGAGTAGGAGACCCTAGTGTTGGGAACTAGCTGTGGAATTTCGGGGACGAAATTCTTTTTAGGTGGGTAGGTTATAACGACCCATCCCGGAAATTAGGGTTAAGACCGTGAATAAGATGAGATTAGTGAGCTTAATCGGGGGTTAGTTAGTCCCGATAAGGTCGTTAGCATAGAATGACGATTTTGCCCCAGGTTCGGGCAAAAAAGTTGACTTTTATTTCGGGCGATCAATTGGGTATTGACCGATGACTGTGACGTAGTTTAGGACGTCACAAATCCGTAGGCAGGTGGCACTCCCGATTCCAACATCCGAGGAGGAAGTTATGATGTTCGGAAGGTTGAGGGCATAACCGTAATTTGGCTATATTAGGGGGAAAAGTTGACTTTTTGGACGATCGGGTTTTGACACATTGACCTAGGACGGTTAGGTAGATCTCGTCGTCCTGAGTTCGATGACATGCGGCACGTATTTATCGGACTTACGATGTGTGAGATACGGGTCTAGAAAGGTAGTGGCCTTAAAAGGAAGGGCATTTTGGTCTTTGTGCTTTGGCCTGGTGCAACAGAGAGGGACAAGTGGATGGTTGGGATTGAGCCACTTGTGAGAGAGAGTGAGAGGATTGTGACATGTGGCAATGACCTAGTGAGGCTTGTGCACGGTCCCAATTATTTGGGGTAATCGTGCAGGTGTGTGTTGTGTGTGTTCGAAGAATAGAGAACAGAGGGGGAGATTGAGAGGAATTGAGAGGTGATCGTGAGTGTTGGTGTGTTTTGGTGAGGGGGTGAGTGATCAGAGATTGTGGGAGAGCTACGGAGAAGGTTAGGAGGTGCGGTGGTGGTGTGTGTGTGAGTTGTGAGCCACGGGAAACTCAGAGGAAACAGAGTGGAGGTGAGGATCGAAGCTGCTGGTGGTGTTCAGAGACGAGAGTGGAGCCTTAGGAACCCAGTGGGCACGGGGGAGCTCACGGTGGAGAGCAAGACGCAGGTAATTTCTGGTTTTCCTTTCGATACTCTGTTTTGCCGTTTAGGTTCAGATGCCAAGTCGTGGGTTTTGGGGTTGAATCGAGGAGTCCAGTGAGGTCTGGGGGATTCAGTAGGATCCTAGGTAGCTGCTGGTTGTGCAGCCGTGACGGAGGAGTGCACGGCGGAGGCTAGAACGACGGAGAGTACCCTGTGTGCTCTGTTTTTCTGTTTTGTTTCAAATGTTGAGTCGTGGACTTAGGGAGTGAGTCGACGGTTTTGGTGAGTTGGGTGAGTATCAGTGGGGTCTTAGGAACCATCTGCGGTGGTTGCCGTGGCGGGGGAAGACATGGTTGGCCGGGAGGAAGAATAGGGGACTGGTTCGAGTTTGGCTCGAGTTTGAGTCGAGGACTTAGAAGCTGAATCGAGGTGTTTGAGTGAGGAGAATGGATAGCTTAGGACAGGACGAAGAAGGTGGTGAAGAGAGGAGTTGATTTGGTGCAGGCACGGTGGAGAACCGGTCACGCCGGTTCGAGTTGCAGGGACAGTTTCAAACCGGGTCGACCAGAGGTTGCTGGTGACACTGTAGCTGGTGCGTGAGGGCCACGCACATCCACTTTGGGCGGCGCGTGGGGGCGCGTGCGGCGGCGGTTGGGAAAATGGTCAACTTAGTTTTTGTCTAGGAGTTGTGACGATTCTATCGGAGTTGGTTTCGGGTCGATTGGACGTCGATTTAATGTAGTTCCGCGAGGGCAAAGGTTTAGGGTTCCGGTTCGTTACGATTAGGACCAGGGGATTTTTGGAGAAACTTAGGAGAGTCTTGGTAGACGTGTTAGTAACGTACTTTGGCGGTTGTTGACAGGATCGGGACTTCCCGAGGAAGCTGAGGAACGTACGAGACGTTCGGGACGCGATTGATGGCTTGGTACTGTGAGTGGACCCTTTCCTTAAACTCGAGCATGCATAACTGTTTTTCCATAACTGTTTTATGGTTTTAATCATGAATCTATGTTTATCGGATATGCTTTGTTGATTTTACATAATTGCACGTGTTTCGAGAAAGTTCAGTTTTCAGCACGTTTTACGAGAAAAGTGTGATTTCTGAATATCATGCTCTGGATTTGGGATTTCAATGGATAAGTGGTTTAAATGTGTATAAAGAGATTTTGAAACATGATTTGGTGATTAAAGGGTTTCGGTTTTGAAATCGGATTTCGGGAATCGAGATTTGGTTTTAAAGTTGGAAAAGTGAATTTTCGGATTTGGGTTCGGAATGACGGTTCGGGATGCTAGAAGGGCATCAGACCAGTGGTTTCGGATTCGGGTTTGGATACGGATTTCGAAATGGTTTTCAAATGGTCTTGGATTGGATTTGCTGGATCTGGTTAACGGGTTTAAAGACCCGGATATTGTGATTGACGGGGGACGGGCCCAGATTGGGTTAAAGACCCCGATTGAGTTTAAAGACTCGGATATATTGATATTTCCCCCATAAGCCTGTTGAGTTTAAAGACTCGGGAGTTTAAAGACTCGGATATTATTGAGGCCTGGATTGAGTTTAAAGACTCAGGAGTTTAAAGACTCGGATAGGTCCAGCAGGTTTGATCAGATGATTATGGCTTGGTACTTATGTTTTATGATATGGTTTTATGATGTTTATAACGTGATTCTATAATGGCTTTCAATTCTGTTTTATGACGCTCTTTATGTGGTTTAAAACTGTTTTTAGTAACTGGGTTATGCATGTGGTTTCAAAACGGAGGGCTAGAAACCCTTGTTTTATTATGAAATGGTTTTCAGAAATTCTTTTCTTATTTATGGTCCACTCACACCTTCTGTTTTAAATTGCCCTCCAGGTCGTGGAGCTAGAGCGGGGTTTCGGCGTCAAGGCAGCGTCTGAGGCATAGAAGTTACAAGAGCGATCCCGGAGTGTTTTAAAATTTTCCGTAGTGCGTGTACTCTTTGTTTCAGTTTTCCTTCTTTTGTATTTAGTACTATGCTCTGTAAAACTTGACTTCGAGATGTTTATAGTTCCTCCTGCGTCTGACTATGTTCTTTGGTGGTTTAGTGTGAGTTTACTTTTGTGTTGTGTCGGGGTGTCAGACGGGAGTAGGATTTACCTCAGTTTTCGGGGTGAAACCGGGGTGGGTCCTGACAACTTACATATGCGGTATGAGCGATTCTGGTGTTGGGGGTGGGTGGGTGGGTGGGCAACCTATTGGTTTAGAGCTAATGGTGAGCAGTTCTTGGCAGAATGGTGGGTGTTGTTTTGTTCGGTGGTTCCATTCGGGGGTCTTTTGTAACAGGGACTTCTGTGGAAGAGATGGCATAGTGAGCTAACTGATTTGTGCAAGAAAAAAAAACTGAAAAATCGTGGGGTTTCAGCTCTCATTTTGCCAAGCCCAAGAGTTGTAGGTTTCAGCCCCGTAACAGCAAAATAAACCAAGTTTCCTTAGCAGAGTTTTGAGATATGCACACGGAAACTCGAAACTTGAAGACATTGTCAAACTGCAAGACAATGAATTCATTAAGACTGCATTTTTTAAATAGTATGTACAACTTGAATATGCACACAGAAATTTGAAACTTCTTCTAAAAGAAAAATAAATTATTGGAAGCTAAACAAATGTATGAACAGTATGAACAGCTTATTATTTATTACACATTTAGCTTATGTTATTTACTCATAATTTTGATGTTAGATCATCTGGCCTTTACTCATTATTTTCAAGTAGAAGCTCAACAACCTTACTCATGGCAGGCCTTGCATTGCGGTCATCTTGAACACACAATAAAGAAACTTTCATCAATCTTTCGAGCTTCTTCGTATCAACTTCAAGAACAAAGACGGGGGGCTGCCTTGGGCTGGAAGGGCTATAGTCCTTCCTACCCAGGGTGTCTCCCTTGGTAATTATTGGATTAGCCCATCCAATAAAAAATATTTAGCCTAATTAACTTAAGTTTAAAAAAAAACTTAAAAAAATAAAAACTAACAACACACAATTAAATAATATCATATCAACCTCAAAGGTTCAAAACCAAAGTTCAGCATTTTTTTTTTCAAATTCATCTCACAATTTTGTCTTCTTTATTTTCTTCAAAATTTTATTATGTTTATCTACTATTAAATCTTCGAAGCATAAAGTGTTACTTTCTAATATTAGTTTTACATAGAAATTGAATGAAGAGTTTTGGTTTTGGAAATTTGAGTATTAAAGGGTTTTTTTTTTAGTTACGATAATTTGAAATTTTGAATTCAAATTGAGGTTTTTGTATGAGTAATTGAGACATAAGGTTATGATTATGAGACAGGTTGCATTCGCATGTTAGTTTCTATTGTGGGAAACAAGGTTAGTAAATGATTTGTTAATTGTTGATATTAAATGTTTGATTTAATTGGGTAAAAATTTCCACTCTTCTTGAGTTATGTCAAATATTGATGAAAATAACTTTAATAGATAAGTGTTGTTTAATTTATAGGCTCATTTGACATGTATTGACTTTTCATCTTTCAATACTAATGAAAATTTTCATCTATGTGAATTATAAAGATTCGATTTCAAAATAAAACAAGTGATGGATCTCTTGATTATATGACCCTTTACATTGAAAGAGATTTTACTTATACTAATAGTAACGAAAAGATAATAGAGAATTTTGACACTCTTAAGCTTCAAAATATACAATTTAAAATTAAAAGTGATCATTTGTATTTGCAAATTTAATTATGATTTTTTGTTGTAATTTTTTTTTTGTAATCAAATTTTTATTTATGTATGTCACCTTGGACGTAGCCCAATTTGGGTGAACCACGTACTTTCTTGTGTCTTGGTGTGCTTGCGTGTCTTTACAGTCTCGTTGGTACATTTTGTGCATCAACAGTTTGGCGCCGTCTATGGGAATCGATACAACAAGTTATGTCGGTTTTCATCTCAATTTCATTACCTGCTAAAACACTATAGCCACCAAGAACACCAAGAAAAAAACCCAGAAAATACAATCTGTCCAAAACCAAGAAAAAACCCATAAATGCAATCTGTCCCAAACCAATCTACCAAAAGATCAAAATAAACCCCAAATTGATGGGTATTCGTGACTTGTCTTCTCCATCTCTCTTCCTACAAGATCTGTGAAAAGAGGCTGAGCATATAAAGTCAAAAGGAGGGCAATTTTTTTTCTCCATTGGCTCTGTTTGACAAGATCCATCCCGATTATCCCTCGATAATCGTGAAAGATCCTGCTCCCATCTGACAATAACTCTCAAGCACCAAAAGTAGCCTTACATATATACATATACAACATGTTCAGTGCAACGCGTTCATTAAATCAGGCATATATATCAATCAATCATCATAATACCACCAATCCTTAATACCCAATCTCAATGTCCGAGTAACCCGTCACGATATCAATGCAACGCGTGCAAACTCGGGTGTCTCATGTCTGAGTACCTCCCCAGGATCTACGACGTCTGGGGAGATATCATCTCCAGGATCAACGACGTCTGGAGGATATCATCATAATCTCACACTCCTGAGACTGAGCCTCCATCGGAGCTACTCATCTCCAGGCAATGGATCGTGACTACTCCAGGATCTACGACGTCTGGAGGAGACCATCAAATCACAGAGGATGGTATATGTGGAACAGTCACCATATCCAGTAATCTCATTTTAAAACCATGTAAATCTCAAATCAAGTCAAAAACATTTCAACAGGGCCTCTGCCCGAAACATAGCTTTCACAAAGCACGTTCCACAAATCCATCATAATCACGCAAATCCATAAACGATAGTCGAAAGCATTTCAATTTTTCATCAAATCAATTTCCCGACTCATAATCTGAGTCAAAACCAAGCTCAAATCCCGGGCCTTCGCCGAAACAACAATATCAAGGTTTTCTCGAAAATCGTGTCCAAAAGCATATAAAATAATATAATATTCCCAAAATCTAGAAATCATCATATCGAAACAAAAATCATACCAAATCATGTCAAATCATATCATAAAGCATTTAAAACATATATGCATGCATTCAGGGTAGAAAACAAAAGTCCACTCACACATCGTCCAGATTGTTCAGTTTCAAGCTGTTCGTTCTCTTCCGACGTCTCAGGGATATTCCGACCTGTCAAACAAAGTAATTTAAGGTCACTAGGTTATCACATAACTCCATGTGCAAATTCCCTATTCTTCGGAATTTAATAATATTATTTAAACGTAACCTATACGCTTCGGGTACTCAAAACTACTCTAATTTCATATCTGATTGACCCTAAACCAACGCTAATAGGTTCGTATCATCGAGAACATCAAAAAGTATGTTGGACCCAAAGTCAAACTCCCAACCACGCGCCGTGCACAGTGCCGCTACAGTGCGTCTCCCTCACCCGATTACCTGGTAAACGGGTCGTGAACCCGCGATCAGACCCGGTGAAATCTCCCTCAATTCAACCTCAATTTTGTTCATTCTTTCACTCATTTTCATCTATTCCACGTTTATTAGGGATCTGTGACCTCAATTTCATGAAATAAATCCTAAAATCCCTCGACTCAAAGTGGATACCCGACGGGTGCTAAATCGGGTTCTACCCAAATTCAAGCTGTTTCAATCAATTCATCATACAGGAAGCATCCCATGTCCATTCTAAACATATATTTGAAACCAATTTCAAGATTCCTTACCTCCAAGTATTCGAACTCAGCCTCCAAAATTCACGGATGTCGCAGGGTCTGTTCTTCGTCAATTCTCCAGCAATTTCCTTCCCAGTTGATTTGGTTCGATTCGTTTAGCTTCCAGAAGACTAAATGTCAAGTTAATTTCACTCAGAACCGTCTAAAAACTCGAATTCGACATTAATGTTCTTGGGTGGTTTTTCGGGTTTTCTTAGTATGGTTCTAGTTAGGGTTGCTATGTATCCTTCTCGGGTTTCACTCAGTTTTCACTCCCAATTGCACTTAATTTCTCACTCACTTGTTTCCTTGTGTTACTGAGAATCAATCAAAGTGGTGGGTTGGGTTCTCTGTTCTGTCGAAGTCTAACACCATATGTTAATTAAAAGATTGATATTTGATTGTTGATTATCACATTTTGCCACCCCTCACAATTAGCCAGTGACAAATGTCACTGAAAGATGCACTCAGTCACCCTATGGCTGATTCAGCATAGTTCACCGCTTAATTAATTTGACTGCCCACAATTACCATTCTACCCCTTTAAGTAACAAATGACCATTTTGCCCCTTAACTTCCCAGACCTATAACTTTTTCATTCGAGCTCTGTTTTAGACATGCCACCTATCTACGGATTCAGCGTCCCGAGACCTACACAACGGTCCTCGAAAAATATACAAAAATTATTCCAAACAAAAAGTCAACATTTAACCATATCCCTCCAAGGGTAAAAACGTCATTTTACATATTATTTTACTATTTTACATTCTTTGGATTTTCGGGGCGTTACACTGTTTATTTGCCACGGGTAAGGAAAGTCTAGAGAACTAAGGAGCTTCCTCCCACCACCAAGCTGCCACATCGCCATGTCGTTGCGTCGCCGTACCACCAAGTCGCTGTACCGCCGCCCTCTGCATCGCTGGAACGTCATGTTGTCGCACCGCTGTGATGTTTGAGCACATATCTCCCTTGTCTCTCTTCCAGCAGTCCGCTAAGGAGAGAAAAGAATCGAAGAAGCAAAACTTTGCCAACGAGCGCCATGTGTAACGACCCATCCCGAATTCCAGGATTATATTAGTGACTAATCACAATTAGTGAGGCTAATCGGTGATTAGTGAGGTACTTTCGGACGAACGATGAAAAATGACCGTTTTGCCCTTAGAATGGGTAAAACGTTGACTTTTCATTCTGGTTGTCAAACGGACTTTGGCCGATGACCGTGACGTAGTTTAGGATGTCACGAGTTCATAGACAGGTGACACGTTCAATTCCGACATTCGAGGAAAAAGTTATGACGTTCGGAAGTTAAAGGGTATTTTGGTAATTTTGGTTAAAAGGGGTAAAATGTTGACTTTTGGACTGGGAGGTCCAATGGCCGAGGGCCGAGGACCGTTACGTAGATCGGGATGATACGAATCCGTAGACAGGCGGCATGCTGAAATCGGACTTCGAACGAGAGAGTTATGGGTCACGGAAGTTCGATTTCATTATGCACGTACTTCGAGATGATGATGATTTGGCAATATCTGATTGGGCAGATATTTTAAGTGGGAGCCATGGATGAGTGACAAGTGTCACCCATCCCATTGGCCAATTCCCCTAAAATGTGGATCTCACTAATTAAATAATATCAAATTAATTATTTTATAATCTAATCTTTCAACATTCAATCCTAGCCATCCATTCCAACTTAATCTTTAAATCCTCACCATCTATTATTTCCCCCTCTCATCAGCTATCATCTCTTTTTTGTTCTTCTTCAAACACGAAACCCATATGCACCATTTTCTCCATTTTTCTTCAAAAACACAAACTCACATACCACCACACCTCACCATCCATTATCTGAGCAGTGTGTGACCGTGAGAGAGTGAGGACACGACGCGAGCCACGACGGTGGACGGAAACTGTGAAACCCTGCAAACCCATGAGCTTGGTTACGGGTCAAAAATGGTGGATGGGGTTTTGATGTATGTTGACTAGGTTGGTCGATTCCATTACGTCCTAGGGAGTGAGACGAGTTCGCAGAGCTTGGATTCGAGGAGAATGGTGGCCGAAAACGGAAGATATCAACCAGGGAAACTCGAGCTTGCTGTTCGACGTCTAACAGGTAACTTCCAGCACTTGTTTTTAATTTCTGGGTTGAGGGATCTGTTGGGGAGGATGAGACGATGAGAATGGGACAAACAGGAAGGATTTTGGTGGTCGGATGGCAGAGAACCGACCGAGTCAAGCCGCGGGTCACGACGACCCAGTTGCAGAATTCGGGTTGTCCTGACAAGGGTCAGGGATGACTGATGACATCTCCATGCTGACGTCATCATGTCAGGGATGACGTTAGCATGTCAGATCTGACATTGTCAACTGACATGTCAGACAGATGACCAATAGGAGCTTGACATGTGGCACTGTTAGAGGGTGTCAATGCTGACGTCAGCGTTGACTTTTGCATTGACCAGCGTGTGTGGGCGCGTGTGAACAGTTTTTTAAGTGGGCCCAACGTCATTTTAAGGGTTTCGACGATCCGGATCCAATGGCGGTAATTTCGGGTCGATCGGAGATCGTTAGGTTGGCCAAATTGAGGTTTTCACCCCAGGAAACGTGTACGGGACACGTTGACTTTTTCGGGAAAGTTTAGGGTTCATAATATGGACTTGTATAGGTTATTAGTAACCTTTGGATATGATTTGGACATGTCAGGATGACCCGGAGAGGTCGGATTGGCTCGAGAGAGCCGTATGGCACGCGTATCGAGGCGGCAGCTCGGACGGTTTGTGAGTGGACCTTGTTTTCTAAATTGGTGCATGCATAAATGTTTATTATATGTTTTAAATACTTTTTGTGATGCCATGAGTGCATTTGGATGTGTGATTATGTATAGGCACGTATTTCGAGGTTTCGGCCCTATACGGTGCCTGTACAGGTTTGTATGTCTTTATTGGTCTAAATGAAATGGTTTTGGATTTCTAAAAGGATAATCTCGGGTATGAGACCCATTTGGTTTTGTCTTGGGACTATGACTCTAGTTACGACTTACGGGTCTAAATCGTGGTCGCGGCAAGTGCTATGTGCACAGCGACCAACGATACGACACTCGCCTCTGGACTAGGATATGTTCCTTCCGGAGAGGTCACGATGCACGATCTGTTGTCGAGTAGCCGATGGAGGCTCGACTTCGGAGTGATGACGGTTCAGGATATCAATCGGTGATGAGTGCACCATGATCTTGTGGTGGTCGCGTCGGTTGATTCGTTCACGGCTACATACGAGGATTGAGGGCGGTCCTGGATGGATGGTTGCATGCATCACTACGATCGAAGTCGTGACTGACCCTTGGATATCAGGCACAGTGCCCAATTTAGTCATATGTTCGGGCACGAGACCCAGTTGTTTACATTGATGATTTCGGGTCAGGGACCCAGATGGATTTCCAAGTTCGTGGCGGTTTATGGGAACTGGGATGAACCCTGGAAAGGTTATTGTGGTACATGACGGTTTATGGGAACCGGGCATGAAGAATGTTATATATATATATATATATATATATATATATGAATGGCATGGATATTATGGACCATGATGTAATGACCCGTCCCGAGTTTCGGGGTTGAATATTAATTAATTATAGTTTGGAATGACTAATCTGGGATTAGTGGAGTGAAATCGGAGTGCAAAATGACCGTTTTGCCCCTAGGCGTGGGTAAAATGTTGACTCTTAGTTTGGGAGGTCAAACGGACTTTGACCGATGACTGTGACGTAGTTCGGGACGTCACGAGTTCATAGACAGGTGGCACGTTCGATTCCGACATTCGAGCAAAAATTTATGACGTTCGGAAGTTCGAGGGCATTTTCGTAATTTGAACGAAAAGGAGGGAAAATGTTGACTTTTTGTTTGGAAACTAATTTTCACACGATTCGAGGACCGTTAGGTAGGTCTTGATGCCCTGAGAACAACGAGAGGCGGCACGTCAAAAACGGAGTTCGGGTGACCAAGTTACGGGTCACGGAAGTTTAGGGGCAAAATGGTAATTTGACGAACGAAGGGCAAAATGGTCTTTTAATATTGATTCTTGCTGCCAGACAATGACATCTGTCACTTTGTCATCTTCCTTGCCCCAGATAACATGGAATCGGGTATTAGGGAAAACATAATTATGCTACTTTGGACATTAACCCCTAAATTAGGGATTGTCCTCATCATTGTCAATTAACAAGTGATAACCATTGTTTCAGCTGCATTTGTGTAATTGAGAGATTAGGGGAGCCGAATTGAGAGAAGGGAACTCGAGGGACTGAGAGTAACTGGTTTTACAGAGCTCGAAAAATCTTGAAAATTGAGGGAATTTCGAATTGGAAATTGTGAGCTAGGAGAAGGGAAATTGAGGCTTGAATTAGACTCCTGAGATCAAAACAAACCTTTCTGCAACAAAAACGAAGAGAAATCGTGTCGAATTGGGGAAGAATAGAAGCTTCCATGGCTGCTTCAATTCGAGCTTGAGTTCAACTAGTTAGAGGTAAGATGTTATGAAATTGATCTTGGAGAAACGTTCCTTACACTCTCACGATACTAACCGTATGAATTAATTTGAAAATCAGGGACGAAATCGATAAACCCGAATAGAGAACCCGTCGAGGATCGATCGTGAGTCGTGAGGATTTAGACCATAATTCGAGTAATTAAATTTACAGAACGTAAATGGAGATGGAATAGAAGGGATCAGTTGAAAGAATGGGTTGATTTGAGGTCGAATTGAGTGAGTTTGAATCGGTTTCTATCGCGGGTTTTTCAACCTGTTTATCAGACGTACGGGTGAAGAAGGAGCACTGTAGCAACATTGTGCTACGCGCGTGGCTTTCACTCGCAGCCGCTTACGGCGGCGCGTGGGGGCGCGTGAGTGAGAATCCCGAGGTACGTTCAACATGACTTTTGTCCCATTTAGTGTAACGAACATTTTGACACTGGTTTCGAGGAAATCGGATATCGTTTCGTTAATGTTCCGCGTATCCGAAGTTTTATTTTACGTTTAAAATACGTATTTAAATTCCGGAAAAATTGGGGAAAATTATATGAAGTATTTTGAGATGTTAGTAACCCTCTATAATGATTTTGGACAGAAGTTGTGATTTCCAGAATTTACGGAAAAACGTGCAGCTCAGAAACGAACCGTTTTGGACGGTGTGTGTGAGTGGGCTTTGTTTTCTAACCGTGATGCATGCATATCTTATTTAAATGCTTTATTATATGATTTTATATGCTTTGGCATGATTTATATTTCAATCCGGTGATTTCTCGATTTTATGGATTATTATATTATTTTTGGCAAGATTTTCGAGAAATTGTGAAATTGATGTTTTGGGCGTAGGCCCGGGATTGAAAATGATGTTTTGACTCGGGTTATGAGTCAGGGAATTAAAAATGATATTTGGACTCGGATTATGAGTCAGGGATTGTTTTCATGGATTTACGTGATCGTGGCAACTCGGGTTTACGGTTGCACGGGTTTGCGTGAAAATGAGATTTTGGGCTTGAGACCCAAGTGAATAGTGATTTTGACTCGGATTTGGAGTCACGTGTGAATATGATTAAATTGATGATTTTGATTTATAAAGTGAATCCTGGACACTATTTTGATGATGGTTTTGTGGAACTTGATTTGGGAAAGCTATGTCTCGGGCATAGGCCCTATTGAATTGTTTTTGACTTGATTTGAGACATAAATGGTTTTAAAATGAGATTACTAGATTGGGTGACTGTTCCACATATACCATCCTCTGTGATTTGATAATCTCCTCCAGACATCGTAGATCCTGGAGTAGTCACGATCCACTGCCTGAAGATGAGTAACTCCGAGGGAGGCTCACTCTCTGGAGCGTGGGACCACTGCTTGGAGATGAGTAGCTCCGAGGGAGGCTCACTCGCAGGAGCGTGGGATTATGATGATATCCTCTAGACGTCGTTGATCCTAGAGTTGATATCCCCTCAGACGTCGTAGATCCTGAGGGATTTACTCGGACGTGAGACACTGAGTTTGCACGCGTTGCATTGATATCGTGATGGGTTATATGGATATTGAGATTGGATATTGAGGATTGGTGGTATTATGATTTATTGATATTTGTGTCCAGAGGCTTTATATCTTGAACTGATTTGATGAACATGAGTTTTACGGACCCTGGGAAAACATGTTTTGATTTTATCGGTTCACTGTTCATACTCGAATGATTTCATACTATTACTCATGTTTTACGATATGCATGCACGTTTGTGAAAACTGGAGGGTAAGAATGTATTTTGGCAAATGTTTTTATACGAGGTCATTTTTGTCCACTCACACATTTTCTGTTTTATTGACCCTTTAGGTCGTGGCGTGATGGTCGTGGTTATTCGAGAGGTGGAGGTATGAGTGGGCACAGGCGCAAATATCCCTTGTCTGACAGGTGCTGAAGGGTAGTTTCGGATTTTCAGTTGACTTGTCAGACGGGAGCAGGACCGGGCACGGTTATCTATGTCCTTCGGGGACGGGTCCTGTCACATGATGGTTCAGGGGAATCAGGCATGAATGTGTATGTTATATGTATAAATATGTTCACATACCTTCCTTTACTTCTATTATCTTCTCCGGGGAGGGTCGTTGGCCTAGGTGGACCCCGGAGTAGTCACAGAGCACTGACTGAGTGGGGGTCGCCCCCGTTGGGTGCCTTACTCTCAGGAAGGCTTGTATCATAATCTCAGGATGGGTCATTGGTCTACGGACATTGACCTTGGACTGAAAGACTTGGGTTTGAGACCTCGGGTAGCACGCGCGTAGGTTTGGAAACCGTGACAGGATTGGTTGTGTGAATTATATGTATGTATGATATATGATATGTGGTATACGATATATGATGTGTGATGTATACAGGTTTTGGGCTGAGTCGGGCATGGATTTGGGCAGTGGCCCGTATGATTGGTTCTTATTGGTTCTTTCATTATGGTTTTGGGCTTAGTTCCTACATGTGGTTCATTTGGTTAAATGGTTTTTGAATGCATGCATTCTTTTTAGTGAAGGGTACAAATGTCTTCTTATAAACTGTTTTTATAAACTCTTTGTTTTGTCCACTCACAGCTTTTAATGTTTTGACTGCCCTTCAGGTTGACAACGGATGTGGACTGTAGCAGAGACCGAGATATCACATACCTCCTCCTGATCTTGGCGTACTCTGATAGCCCGAGAGGGCAAAGGTCGGAAATATCCCTTGTCTGACACTCCGTGTCAAGCGGGAGCAGGGTCTTCCCGCGTTAATCCTGGGGAGATTGGGATGGGTCCTATCACCATGACTCGTCGACAGCCGACGTGTGGAACCACTTACACCACCGGGGTTAATAGGCCAGGTTTTGCACGCCTTTGGACACTAACACTGATCCCTTCGATGCGCCTCCATCGCTTGGGTTTGTGTCCGCCACCAAATCGATGCTGACAAGTCGATTAGTTAGTGTCGCCACTTTCACTATCAAAACGGTACGACCTACAAACCTACGCAACATTTGAGCATGTTATCATAAAAAAAAAAAACAATCGGTGCATTGCTGAAAAATCGGAGTCGTCGCCGTGATTACCTCCATCTTCGATGTGCAACACGGTCACCACCACTGGTATAGGGAGATTTGGATCTCTTGATCCCCATGAATTCAAAGCTTTTAAATCAATAAACTCTCTGATTTTGGATATGATTAAGGCATTAGGGTTAACACCACAAATTCAAACATCCATGTTCCCTATTTTGTGTGCACAAGTTGCGACCCCCTTAGTTTTAACCCTTTTGAGCCCACATTAAGCCTTTCTTTCATCACCATGATTATCTAAACACTTGAGCTTACTATAGACATCCTTTACCCTTGTTCCAAGAACTCGGTTAAAGATATAAAGATTGTGTAAGGAGAAAATAATGATGTTGGAAAGACTTTTATGTGAATTATTTCGATTTACCGACTCAAGCTTTGTTGTATTGTTGACACATGTTATTACCTTGATATTAAAAAAAATAAAAAAAAAAAAGAGAAAAAAAAAAGTTGAGTCTCGATCAAGGTAATAAGGTTTGGTTATGTAATGTTTGAGTTAAGTCCCTTACATTTGTAAATCCGACGCAAAGAATGATTGTGAGGCCCAACATGATGGAATTAGGCTTATGTTCGAAGGGATGGATTACTGACATCATTGCACTAAGGTTGGGAAGCTATGATACGTTTTGGGAGTTTATTGAGTCTTGGAACGAATTGAGCACCACCTTTCCTATATTTTTCTTGCCTCTAAACTTAGCCCCATTACAACCTTCGTAAAGACCTTATGATCTTTAAGATGGTAAATTTTGATTAGTAGAGTCAATCACTTGAGTAAGCTTATGGTTTTGGTTCATTTGTGCAAGTATGTTTTGTTTTGAGGTGTTTGTTTGAAATTTTGCAAAAGTACTTCATTTCGATTATGTGAGTATTTCTCACATACTTTGAGTGCGAACACAAACCCTCACAAATTGAGTGAACTTATGAGTGCATATCCTTGTGAGTTGATTCATACTTATCTTATTCATGCAGAGATCTATTTCATCCTATTTACTCATTATCTTACTTGTTGAAGCATTTTTTCACTATGTATTAACTCTTGAATTCCATATGTTTAAATGTTCTGAGTGAAAATATTTTATGCCATGATAATAATGAAATATTGAGACAAATGGTTAAGGGTTTACTTATCTTGAATTTGCAGTTTAGTTTTAGTATTTGCTAGGGACTAGCAAAGTTTAAGTGTGGGGGTATTTGATAGGTCCTCAATTAAGCATTATTTTATATTATTTTATACCCTTTATACTTGACTTTTAATATTAAAATAATAAATAATTAGATAATATAATTTATTTTGTGTTATTTTTGTTTAAATAAATAAAGTTTGTAATTTGGAGTATTTTGCCGAAAGAATCGTCCCGATCGGAATTTTAACGAAAATATTATGGACGAAATTCGGTGGAAATATTAATTAAGTTATATATTAATTTTTATTTTATCTTTGCAGCCCAAAAAAAACCGCTGAGCCCAAACCCATTCATTTTCTCCCTGCAGCCCAAATCAATTTCTGCAAACCCATCAGCCCACGTCTCCTGTCCGGCTCGGTTTCCAGCCCAGACGCGCGCTTGCAGCTCCATACCGAAGCACCTGCCCTTCCTTCCGTGCGCTCCTGCCGAATCCGCCTCCATTACTTCGGCACGCGCCTACCAAAGGCACACTCTGTAGTCCAGCGCATAGCTGCCGGCCACGCCTCCCCTTTCCAGCTCACTCCAGCCGAATATTTCTTCCCTTTTCAGTAGTTTCTGACAGCTTCTCTCCAGCAGCATTTCTTTTGTTTTTTTTTTTTTACATTTTTCCCCACAAACACCACCCAATCTCATCATTTCACTTTTTAATATTTTTATTGTAACTTTTATTTGTTTTTATTTATTTTTTAGAGTGTAATTAGCTTTTTCCCCCTATAAATAGGGGTTCAATTCTTGTAATTAAGAGTCCCCCATTAGTTCCCTTCTTCCATTTCTTTCATTTTTCTTATTTTTTAGTTCTTAGTTTAGTTCTTTTGTTTCTCTCTTTTAAGAGACATTTTTTGGGACCATGTTCACTTCTTGTAGATTTTCTTATTAATTAGCGTTCTTTTAATTCTTGTTCTTAATTTATGTTATTTTTATTTTTCTTAATTTCATTTCTTCTTTACTTTGTTCTTGTGATATTTCTTTGAGATCTCTTAAACACATTTTTATGCTTTCCTTAAGAAATACCTAGGCCAAGTAATTCTAAGGCAATTCAAGAGTTTTAAGACCGAATTCCTCGTATTTCTTCTTCCATCTTCACAAGTTTCCTGCCGCTGTTCGGTGATTCTTGTGAAAATCCATACTTCTCTACTTAAATTCTTGTTATTGTTCTTGGTATTACTTATGATTCAATATATGTGTTGGTATTTTCTTTCTAACATTTGTAAGTAAGAATGCAATCTCCATGTGTTTTACTTTTTGAATTTCTTTTACTTCATATGTTTTAGTGCTTAAACTTCAATTCGAAGCTAAATGTTGATCCGCTATTGGGGGTATTTAGAATAGAGTTGAAGAGATTTAATGTTTGATCACTGTTCGGCACATTAAATCATTAAAGGTGAATTATATTATGAGTAATAATCCGCTGTTCGGTGCATTTATAATATAAAAAATGTATGCACGTATTTGAGATGATTAAGGTAGGATTTTGTGATTGGTTCAATATGAGCATGATGTTAGAGTGTTGGTAAAAATATGTGTTTGAAGAAAGTTCACTAGTACAAAGGTTAAAGTAGAAGTAGAATTAAATATTTAATTATTTTTACTATTTTCTTTATTTTATATTTACAACTCTTTTCAAAACCTCCATTTTCAATTCTTTATTCTTTTATTCTTTTATTCTTTTTAATTCTTTATTCTTTTATTATTTTATTCTTTTAATTCTTTGTTCTTTTATTATTTTATTATTTTATTCTTTTAATTCTTTATTCTTTTATTCTTTAATTCATTAATTTATTAATTCTTTATTTTCTTATTCTTCTATTCTTTAATTTATTGATTCTTTGATTCTTTGATTATTTAATTCTTTGATTATTTAATTCTTTTATTTAATTCTTTAATTCAATAATTTATTCATTATTCTTTTATACATTATTCTTTCCCACTAACACATTATTAATGTTCCCTAATTTCCCCGGTTAAGAACGATCCCTATTTACCAATACTACATCTACACAAAAAGGGTTTAAATTGCATAACACTCAAATTACGTGTTTAATTTGATGCGTAGTTTGGGCGTAGTCAGCATTACCCATGACCGTTTTGATTTTTAGGTGGACTTGCCATAAGAATAATTGGGCCGAGTAACTTTTTTTTAAGTAAGAGAAAAAACATTTGGGTAATGGCACAAAACATATCAACCTTACTATTTAGGCTTGTCGTTAGTTAATGGGTAATCACCCATAATTGCACTCGTCACCCATATTAATTGTAATGGGCCCAATCAATGCATGCCTAGAGAGATCCACCTGGTTAAGTTTTCTTGGCCAATATTCATGCGAGACAATACTCACATCCACAAATACCTATCATGTGGTTCATTTGGTTAAATGGTTTTCGAATGCATGCATGCTTTTTAGTGAAGAGTACAAATGTCTTCTTATAAACTGTTTTTATAAACTCTTTGTTTTGTCCACTCACAGCTTTTAATGTTTTGACTGCCCTTCAGGTTGACAACGGATGTGGACTGTAGCAGAGACCGAGATATCACATACCTCTTCCGGATCCTGGCGTACTCTGATAGCCCGAGAGGGCAAAGGTCGGAAATATCCCTTGTCTGACACTTCGTGTCAGACGGGAGCAAGGTCTTCCCGCTTTATTCCTGGGGGGATTGGGATGGGTTCTGTCAGCGTGGTATCAGAGCGAGGCTGGCTCATATCAGAGCTCAGTTAGCTCATATCAGAGCATAGGATTGCTTATCAGAGCAGGTTTGCTCTTTTTGTGCGCGCAGGTCGAGGATGTGATGTCTCAATGAGCTGCAGTTCGTTATCAACCTAATAGTTATGGTGCCGATACGATAGTTAGTAGGATTAGATCGTGGAACATTTTGGTTTGGCATTCGATGCTGGGGTTGCCATAGTTCTGTCGTGGATGACAATGTGGGACCCTACGGAAGGATGAATGTAACAGTGCTTTAGAGTTGTGGTCGTGAGACGGTTAGTTGGGATCGTCTGTCACGATGTCGTAGGATCGACTTGACGACAGTTCAGAATTGTGACCATCTGATGATAAGATTTGGTTGAGTTCGGTGGCTATACTTCTGGGAGCAGTTAGATTTGAGGAATCCTAGTTGGATTGACGGTAGGATTAGATTGATGTCCTTGCGATGTCAAGACCGCAGAGACGGTCAGATTGTGGATTGTACTGCAGTTGGTAGTTAACAGTTTGGTTCAGGGGAACTCTAGGTGTGATCGTGGAACCCTACGGTAGGGTGTATGATTCGAAAAGGTGAGTTGGTGAATGGTTAGACTCTGACGACTTTTCGAAGTCAAGACCGTCGGTGGGTCATGTTCGATCATGTTCGGTCTTGTTCGGTCGAGTCATGTCGGCTTAGTGTTGGGATTGCACTCTGTAGTCGAGGTTGTACTTATCAGTTAGACCTAGTTAGTTGTCGTACTACTTAGTTGTGATGGATAGTTGGTGCAACTTAGGTCATGGGCGACCTGGTAGATGACATTGGTTGAGTCGAATTACGACTGCTTAGGGATTGGTTGGACAGGTTACCAGGGTTGGTACTTGTCAATGGAATCCCGGAGCGGGGATACATAGTAGTTGGTACGAGCGTTTGATTCCGTTGGATGCGGAGTCTGGATATCGAGATGTCTAGTGTTTTGGTCTGCACGAGTCTGTGTCAGGCACTATTGCCGAGAATGGTTGTAGTTACGGTTGTTGGGAATCAGGTGACGTTCAGGGGACATTTCCTTTTTCTCGTATGAGATGTCAGAGTGATTGTACCCAGAGTTGTTGGGTACGAGGGAGACAGAGTTTCTCCTATTACGAACAGAGGTACGGGATCATCGTTCGGTATGAGCGGAGATCCAGAGTTGTCAGTTCTGCACACTGTGTGCAGGTGCTAATCTTAGTGATGGTGCTGGTACTAGTGCTGGTGCCGGTAATTGTGACGACGATGAGTTACGAGTCGAGATGTGACTCCATCGAGATAGGCTTATGTTCGGTATCTGTGGTTCGGGAGTGGATCACGGATAATGATAGACTGCATAGGATCCAATGGTAGTTGAGATGTGAGGATCGATCTGTCGCGGGGTTTAGCGACCAGTTAGTCAGTTATGGTGGTATGTAGAGGTTTGACTGCAGATCACAGCAGGTGTCTGTTGTGACTCTTCAGCCGAGCGGTACATCAGGCTAGAATGAATTGACATCCTTTTGGATGTGCATAAACGGTGTAAGCCGATAGTCGAACTTGGTAGTGAGTTTGACTCGTTAGGGACACATGGTTGATGTCCGAGTATGTTGTTTCTAATCTGGTTAGAGTTTCAGAATCGCGGGAGTTTGCGATTGTGGTGACAAGTGGAATGCGGGTTTTCCGCATTGGTAATGGGTATTTCGAAGTCATTTTGGGTGACTTCTCAGGTTCTACCGTGGTAGATGACGGTAGATGATGGTTGTGTCACCAGTACATTGGTTGTGTCCTGGGTCATCAGGAAGAGTTGAATGCATCGAAGCTAGGTGACTGAGATTTGTCATTTTCTGCTTGGTGGCAAACGATGTTGGATTACGTGGTGTGGTGAGTGTAGCGAGTTTGTTTGCATTCAAGTAGATGGATTTTGTTGTCGTTATCTTGGATCATCCTTGATTTTCCTGGGTGGAATGCCAAGGATTGATACGAGGTAATCGGAGAGAACCCACAGTCTCGGTGTGTCTCGTCGTTGACTGATCTGTTTAGATGTGGGAAATGGTTGAGGATTTTGGGCGTCGTGACGATCCTCGATCGTGATGTTTATGGTCGGGTGACGCAGTGATGATTCTCGATCGTGACATTTTTGGTCGAGTGATGTAGTGATGAATCTGGATCTTGATCTTGATGATCCAGATAGGTGGAGAGTTTATTACTCTTACTTGGATAGTTTGAGTTGAGGATGTTGGGACTGAAGTTCTTTTCGAAGTGAATCCCGTATGGTATATTACGCCCGAGTAAGTGTCCGACGAGGTCGAATTTGGTCAGCCTTAGATGTGTTGATGTTAGGATTGGCTTCCCTATGAAGTCAATCGATTGTAATGTGTAAATCGTTTGAACAGGTAATCGATAGGTTCGGTTTTTGTGTGTCTCGGTAGACGTGAATGAGATTTCGGGTTTTGGAATCGGATTTCTGGATGACGATTCAGGATTCGATTTTGGAACTTGAAAGTGGATTTCTGGATTTGAGTTCAGAGCGGTTATTCCAAATGCTAGCTTACGGAATAAGGATTTCATATTCGGATATGGAAATGGATGTTGAGTTGGAGTTTTGATCTGTCAAATACTGGATTGGACAGATGGACTCCAGAATTGAAACGTGTTTGGTTATGACCTATGTGGTCGTGTTGTTGTTGTTATTGTTGTAGTTTGGTGGGTAATAGATGTACGTACCTTGTACGTAGTTCGAGGTATGATACTTAGCAGACTTGTGGTGTCTGGTGACGGTATATCGGTTATACCACGGGTATGTTGGTGAGCGTACTGCTAGTCGGCTTAGTTCTGATACCATTGGATTAGTTGAGGTCGTTAACTGGACATCGGATACTGTGCATTGGGTCATAGTATTTCTTGTAACACCCCGGAAATTCGAGGATTATAATAGTGTAATTTAATGTATGAATTGACGTTTTTACCCTTATGTATGGTATGGCCAAATTGTTGACTTTTGATTTATGGGTCAGATGGACTTTGACCAATGACCGTGACGTAGTTCGGGACGTCACAAGTCCATAGACAGGTGGCACGTCCAATTCGGACGCTCAGGGAAAAAGTTATGACTATCGGAAGTTCAGGGGCATTACCGTAATTTGGACTTTATGGGCGAAAATGTTGACTTTTCGTTGGGCGAAAATGTTGACTTTTCGTTTGGCAACTAATTTTCACATGACTCAAGGACCGTTAGGTAGGTCTCGATGCCCTGAGTCCGTAGACAGGGGGCACGCCGAAATCGGACTTCGTATGACTGAGTTACGGGTCTATTTGGTCATTTTACCAGGGGCATTTTGGTCATTTTACGAAATCGGACTTCGTATGACTTCGTATGGCTGACTTTTCGTTTGGCAACTAATTTTGGTAATTATTGAACCAGGGGCATTTTGGTCATTTTACCCCTGGTTACTGTAGCAACCGCGGGGGGTGCATGGGCGGCACCACCATGTGCGGTGGTTCTGAGTCCCAATTGTTTAATCAATGTGTAGGTTGGAAAGCTGGGATTTGTTTAAGCCCCATTACTTGGGAAGT
The DNA here is from genome assembly GCA_032719365.1 of Prinsepia uniflora. Lineage (NCBI taxonomy): Eukaryota > Viridiplantae > Streptophyta > Magnoliopsida > Rosales > Rosaceae > Prinsepia > Prinsepia uniflora. The sequence goes on from CM064862.1 coordinate 85,290,513, forward strand.
TTTTCGTTCCCGATTTCTGGACCAGTATTACCCGCGATCGTTTCGCGCGGCACGGGAGGCAGAGTTCCTGCGGCTGGAGCAGGGGGATATGTCCGTTGCGGACTACGAGCAGACTTTTGGGAAACTTTCCCGGTTCGCTGCATCATTCGTGAGCACGGAGGAGGACAAATGCCAAAGGTTTGAGCTTAGACTCCGAGGGGAGATCCGTGCAAGTGTGACTGCTGCTACTCATGCTTCTCTGAGAGATATGGTCGACGCTGCGGTGCGTGTCGAGGCCAGTCTGGCGGCACACCAGACACGACAGCCTACGGGCGAGGGGCGACGTCAGGATCACCCACAACTTGGGCTAACGGGCCAGAAGAACAACAAGGGAGGAGGCTACAGGAGAGCACCCTCATCCTTCAAGGGTCGTGGCTGGTCAGGTCGACGTGGAGGCTCTCAGGGCAGAGGATCTGGATACAACTTTGGGTAGCATTCATCTTGGAGCGGTGCTTCTGGTGGGCATTCGGACAGGCAGAGGCTAGTAACCTGTTTTGCTTGCGGAGAAGAGGGCCACTATGCCTGTGATTGCCCGCTGTTGTCCAAGAGCAACGACGCTGGGGGCTCTAGTGTGGTGCAGAGCACGGCTTCCCACACTAATGGAGGTCGAGGTCAGGGAAGTGACCGTGTTTGCAATGACCCAGCAGCAGGCGAGGACTGCCCCAGGCGTGGTTACAGGTACACTACATATCTTAAACCTTCTTGTACGTGTATTGATGGATGCGGGGGCTACACATTCTTTTATTTCGAAGAGTTGTGCTGGTATGCTTGATTGTGTGGTATCAGCCTTAGATTGCGAAATGGGTGTTGGCACCCCGATGGGCATCGTGTACCTTGTGAATCAGGTGATTCGGAGGTGCCCGGTGAGAATTAAGGATGTGGATTTGCCAGCGGACTTGATTATTCTGGATATCCACGACTTCGATGTAATTTTGGGGATGGATTTTCTATCGGAGCATGGGTCACTCATCGATTGCTGTAGTAAGCAAGTGATTCTGCGAAGCCCGGGTTTGCCGGAGGTTATCTTTCAGGGGGAAAGTGACGGTTCGCCTCCTAAAGTAATTTCTTCACTTACTGCTACCAAACTTCTACGGAAGGGATGCCAGGGTTATCTGGCGCATGTCGTGTCGGAGCAGGTTGATACTCCGGGTATCGACGAGATACCAGTGGTACGTGAGTTTCCAGATGTGTTCCCGGAAGACTTACCTGGGTTACCACCATCGCGGGAGATCGAGTTTACAATTGAACTACTCCCCGGTACCCGACCTATATCCCAGACACCATACCGGATGGCGCCGGCCGAGTTACGGGAACTCAAAACTCAATTACAGGAGTTGGTGGATTTGGGATACGTCCGACCAAGTACTTCACCGTGGGGAGCACCGGTGTTGTTCGTAAAGAAGAAGGAAAGGAGTCTCCGTTTGTGCATTGACTATCGGCATCTCAACAAGGTGACACTGAGGAACCAGTATCCTCTACCCAGGATCGACGACCTTTTTGACCAGTTGCGGGGAGCACAGTGCTTCTCGAAGATTGATTTGCGGTCTGGGTATCACCAACTGAGGATATCGGAGGAGGATATTCCGAAAACTGCTTTTCGAACCCTTTACGGACACTACGAGTTCCTAGTGATGCCTTTCGGCTTGACGAATGCTCCAGTAGCATTCATGGATCTGATGAACCGGGTCTTCCGACCCTACCTGGATAAGTTCGTGATTGTGTTCATCGATGATATCTTGGTGTACTCGAGGAGTGCCCGAGCACATGAGGAACATCTACGGTTGGTGTTGGAGAAGCTGAGACAAGAACAGTTGTACGCCATGCTGAGCAAGTGTCAGTTTTGGCTGAGCAGTATTGGTTTTCTGGGACATGTGATATCAACGGATGGGATTAGCATGGATCCCCAGAAAACAGAGGTGGTGACTAACTGGGCTAGACCGACAACGGTAACGGAGGTGCGGAGTTTTGTCGGGTTAGCAGGTTGCTACAGAAGATTCGTGGAGAGTTTCTCCAAAATTGCTGCACCATTGACTCGTTTGACTCGGAAGGGAGTGAAGTTCATTTGGGACGAGCAGTGTGATCGGAGTTTTCAAGAGTTGAAGGATCGATTGACCACTGCACCTGTCCTTGCATTTCCGGATGACAGTGGAGAGTTCGTGGTCTTTAGTGACGCATCACTACAAGGTTGGGGCTGCGTGTTGATGCAGACTGGCAAGGTTATCGCCTACGCATCCCGGCAGCTAAAGACTCATGAGTTGAACTACCCTACCCATGATTTGGAGTTGGCGGCGGTGGTTCATGCCCTAAAAATCTGGAGACATTACCTATTCGGTGCAACGTGCCGGATATACACCGACCACCAGAGCCTAAAATATCTATTCACTCAGAAGGAACTTAACATGAGACAACGGATATGGTTAGAGCTGCTGAAGGATTATGACTGTACGATTGAGTACCATCCGGTTAAGGCCAATGTGGTGGCAGATGCACTCAGCAGGAAGTCGGCGGGATCTGTTGCACACATGGGGATGGTGTATCTTCCTTTGCTGGTGGAACTCCGGAAGGCGGGAGTTATCTTGGATACAGATGAGCATGGAGCTTTGTTGGCCAGCTTTCATGTACGACCAGTGCTGATTGATCGGATCATCGAAGCACAACTTCAGGATCCGATACTCTGTATTTACAGGATTGAGGTCGATGCGGATGGGAGACAGGATTTTACCATCCGGGATGATGAAGCACTTGTGAAGTTGGACCATTTGTGTGTACCTGCAGTGGCAGAGTTACGGGCTGAGATTCTGGAGGAGGCCCATAGTTCGGCTTATGCTATGCATCCGGGAGGTACAAAGATGTACCGTACCCTCCAGAACAATTATTGGTGGCCAGGAATGAAGAAGGACATTGCGGAGTTCGTAAGCAAATGCTTAACCTGTCAGCAGGTTAAGGTGGAACGGCAGAGACCTTATGGGGCTATGCAGCCACTTCCGATTCTCGAGTGGAAGTGGGATCACATCACCATGGACTTCGTCTTTAAGTTACCTAGGACTCAGAGTGGAGTTGACGGAGTATGGGTGATCGTAGACCGGTTAACCAAGTCAGCCCATTTTCTGCCAGTTCAGGAGACTTATAAACCTAACCGACTAGCTCAATTGTTCGTAAAATAAATCATACGATTGCATGGTACGCCGGAATCGATTGTGTCCGGTCGTGATCCTCGTTTCACTTCCAGGTTCTGGCGGAGTTTGCAAGCTACTTTGGGAACAACCCTACGTTTCAGTACTGCGTTCCATCCACAGACCGATGGACAGTCTGAACGGACCATTCAGACCCTGGAGGACATGATGAGGTCCTGTGTGCTACAGTTTCAGGACTCGTGGGATACCCATTTGCCATTGATGGAATTCGCTTACAACAACAGCTATCAGACAAGCATCGGGATGGCACCCTATGAGGCACTGTATGGTCGACAGTGCAGGACACCTATCTGCTGGATGGAGATAGGGGAGCGAGCGGCTGTAGGGCCAAAATTGATGGACTTAATCCTGGAAACTGTTCGTGTTATCAAGGAGAGATTGAAGACGGCACAGGATCGCCAAAAGAGTTATGCCGACCGACGGATTCGGGACTTGGAATTTGAAGTGGGAGATTTTGTCTTCCTGAAGTTATCTCCGTGGAAGGGGATTATCCATTTTGGTCGACGGGGGAAACTGAGTCCACGTTTTATCGGACCATATGAGATCGTGGAGAGGATTGGCAGGGTTGCATACAGATTGACACTACCTCCAGAACTTTCTAAAGTTCACGATGTTTTCCACATATCAATGTTGCGGAAGTACGTACATGATGCTTCTCATGTACTGGAGGAACAACCTATCGAACTCCGAGAGGATTTAAGCTTTGATGAACAACCAGTTCAGATTTTGGATCGGTAGGACAAGGTACTACGTCGGAAGACTATCCCTCTCGTGAAGATTCTCTGGAAAAACCAGAATGTAGAAGAAGCCACATGGGAGCCTGTGGCTCAGATGCAAGAGTAATTTCCTTATTTGTTTCTTTGAAATTTCGGGACGAAATTTCTTAAGGGGGGAAGGTTGTAACACCCCGGAAATTCGAGGATTATAATAATGTAATTTAATGTATGAATTGACATTTTTACACTTGTGTATGGTATGGCTAAATTCTTGACTTTTTGATTTATGGGTCAGATGGACTTTAACCAATGACCGTGACGTAGTTCGGGACGTCACGAGTCCATAGACAGGTGGCACGTCTAATTCGGACGCTCAGGGAAAAAGTTATGACTATCGGAAGTTCAGGGGCATTACCGTAATTTGGACTTTAGGGGCGAAAATGTTGACTTTTCGTTTGGCAACTAATTTTAACATGACTCAAGGACCGTTAGGTAGGTCTCGATGCCCTGAGTCCGTAGACAGGCGGCACGCCGAAATCGGACTTCGTATGGCTGAGTTACGGGTCTAGAAAATGAAGGGCATTTTGGTAATTATTGAACCAGGGGCATTTTGGTCATTTTACCCTTGGTTACTGTAGCAACCGCGGGGGGACCATGGGCGGCACCACCATGTGCGGTGGTTCTGAGTCCCAATTGTTTAATCAATGTGTGGGTTGGAAAGCTGGGATTTGTTTAAGCCCTATAGGCATCTGCACATGGCTGGATTCATCCAGCAAAGCCACCATTTTTAATTTGAAGATTCGAAGCATTTCGGGGGACAAATCTCAGTGGACAGTTTGGACTTCCACGAGCAGCTGGGACGGCTCAGTTGGTTTAAACAGAATGGAATTTGAGTGAACTTCACTCTGCTGTTGAGGGAGCTGGAAATTGGAGAGAAAAACCAGAGATTGAGTTTCGGGAAAATTGGAGGGAATTTCGGATTTAAATTTATACGGTCTGTTGGACCAACCTAAGCACTGAGTGAGCTTTCTGGGAGTGTTTAGAACACCTCCATATCGAAATCGAGGGCAACCAGCCACGGTGGAGCTGGGACGGAGGATGCCGTTTTCAGAGGAATTTCAGAGGTTTGGACGGCTACTTCCAGGTAACGTTTTGTTCAATTGATCATTCCTTATAGTTCGTATTAGCCCTAGGATGCTCCCTGTTAAGTTAATTGGACAATGGTTGTGAAACCAGGAAGTTATGGTGATCGACCCGTTTGGTTGATCGCGGGTCGAATGGTCGATTGGGGATTTGTCGAGGTAAATTATTGACTCAGAACCTAAATTAGATGTTTATGGAAGATAATAGAATCAAAAACGAAGGAAATTGATTAAGGATTGGTGGTTAATTAACCGGGTCAAGCCGCGGGTGGCAGGCCCGTATTACAGATAAACGGGTGAAGGTGGTGACACTGTAGCAGCTACAGTGTCAGGCGCGTGACTTTCACGCGCAACCACTTTGGGCGGCGCGTGAGGGCGCGTTGAGCCTTATCTCCAATCACGATCAACATGACTTTTGTTCCTCTCATCATTCTGAACATTTTTTATGAATTAACCATGTTGATATGAGATAGTTAGGAGGGTCAGTTTAGGGCCGGTTGTCTTGTGAAACGTGTTGGACGGTTTCCCCGAGCCGGTTTCTGTTTCGGACTTTTTGGATAAATGTTTAAGACTTGTAGTGACCCTTCCGTGTGATTTGGACTGACAGGAATTGTACGATAATCCCGGTACAAGTTCGTACGCGCAGGTTCACCGCGGGATCGTACTGTGAGTGGGCCCGATTTCATCAAACCTTGCATGCTTAAATGTTTTTCCGATTTACTTATATGTTCACATGCTGGAATCAAGAAATGGTTTAGATGATATTGAAATTATGGTTATGGCACGTTTCACGGTATTTGGGTTTGAAACCCGTCTGATGAGGGGTCATAGCGCATTGCCTGTGAGGGGTCATTCTACGGAGGAACCGGACCGTAAAATGACTCAGGAGCAGGATTGCTTATTTGACGTCAGGGACGTCGAGCGTCTAGGATTTGAGATGCCGTACCTGGACAGGGTTTAGGGATTGGACTCGGAATTGAGACCCAAGTGGCATGCGTAGCCTTGAGACTGTGACCTTATTGGACGTCAAGGACGTCATGCATCTGGGATGTCAGGATCGGAGCGTATAGTGCAGTAGCTAAAATTTATCTTATGATTTTATTACATGCCTTATGGTTCATACTATATGATTTATGGTTTTAAATTTTAATGCATGCATGTTTGGAAAACGGAGGGGTAAATTATATGTTTTACTTATTAAATGATTTTATAAACTTGAGTTTCGGCCCACTCACCCTTATTGTTTTGGTAACCCCTCCAGACGGTGCTACTGAGGTAGAGGAGGATCCTGAGGCTGAGGCATAGATCTACTTCTGCGTACCTGAACCCCTGTTGGGTGGTTTACCCGCAGGGTTACTTTAGAGTCGTGCTCGCAACTTGTAATTTTGGATTTCATCCCTTGTCTGACATCTGTTTAATTCGGATTTGATGTATAACTTTAATTTGGTTATTTATGCACTTGATTATGTGAGGTTAAAATTGGTATGTTATTTTGGGTGTCAGACGGGAGCAGGGCACGTCCCCTTGTGGTCCCTGTGGGATCGGGAAGGGTCCTGTCATTTCTGGTGGGTCCAGTTACACACAGATCGAGTGTTTGTTGGTATACATATACTCAAGTTGAGTGAGTTGTGGTTTGTGTAACCACAAGTGAGTATAGTGTCAGTTTTCGATTGGCGACTGTCGAGTGGTGACAGTTTGTCGAAGGTGTTAACGCGGATCGTCATGTGAGGTTTGGTGACTCCCTGTGGGAGCAGACGCTAGGATAGATTATGATTGAGTAAGGAACCGTCTAGTTGCTCGTGTCAACAGAATGGTAGATTTGACAAGTGGTGTCAATTCGTAGCGTGCGATTACTATCATTCAACGTGGTCGAATGTAGTCGATACGACGTGCGTATTAGTGGTACGTCTGGGTGCAGACAAGTTTTGTGTTGACTAGTGGATGTACTAGTGTACACGTGTGTGAGGTCGAATTATTTCCATGAGGTCGTTGTGGGACCAGGATAGTTGGAGTTTCGAGAACGGAACTAATTAAGGAAGGAAGAACAATTGGAATTAGGTCGGTTGGAATTTCGAGGACGAAATTAATTAAGGAGGGAAGGTTGTAACGACCCGTCTCGAATTTCAAGATTAGATTAGCGACTAATCACAATTAGTGAGGCTAATCGGTGATTAGTGGGGTACTTTCGAACGAACGATGCAAAATGACCGTTTTGCCCTTGGAATGGGTAAAATGTTAACTTTTCATTCTGGAGGTCAAACGGACTTTGGTTGATGACTGTGACGTAGTTTAGGACGTCACGAGTTCATAGACAGGTGGCACGTTCAATTCCGACATTCGAGAAAAAAGTTATGAAGTTCGGAAAATCAAGGGCATTTTGGTAATTTTGGTTAAAAGGGGCAAAATGTTGACTTTTGGACGGGGAGGTCCAATGGCCGAGAGCCGAGGACCGTTACATAGATCAGGACGATACTAATCTGTAGACAGGCGGCATGCTGAAATCGGACTTCAAACGGGAGAGTTATGGGTCACGGAAGTTCGATTTCACTATGCACGTACTTCGAGACGATGATGATTTGGAAATATCTGATTGGGAAGATATTTTAAGTGGGACCCATGGATGAGTGACAAGTGTCACCCATCCCATTGGCCAATTCCCCAAAATTGTGGATCTCACAAATTAAATAATATTAAATTAATTATTTTATAATCTAATCTTTCAACATTCAATCCTAGCCATCTATTCCAACTTAATCTTTAAATCCTCACCAACTATTATTTCCCTCTCTCATCAGCTATCATCTCTTCTTTGTTCGTCTTCAAACCCGAAACCTATATGCACCATTTTCTCCATTTTTCTTCAAAACACAAACTCACATACCACCACACCTCACCATCCATTATCTGAGCCGTGTGTGACCGTGAGAGAGTGAGGACACGACAGCGAGCCACGGCGGTGGACGGCAACCGTGAAACCCTGTAAACCCGTGAGCTTGGTTATGGGTCAAAAATGGTGGATGGGGTTTTGATGTGTGTTGAATGGGTTGGTCGATTCCATTACGTCCTAGGGAGTGAGACGAGTTCGTAGAGCTTGGATTCGAGGAGAATGGTGGTCGGAAACGGGAGATATCAATAGGGGAAACTCGAGCTTGCTTTTCGACGTCTAACAAGTAACTTCCAGCCCTTGTTTTAATTTCTGGGTAGAGGGATTTGTTGGGAAGGATGAGACGATGAGAATGGGACAAATGGGAAAGGTTTTGGTGGTCGGACGGCAGAGAACCGACCGGGTCAAGCCGCGGGTCATGGCGACCCGGTTGCAGAATTCAGGTCGACCCGACCAAGGTCAGGGATGACTAATGATGTCATCCTGCTGACGTCATCATGTCAGGGATGACATCAGCATGTCAGATCTGACAATGTCAGCTGACATGTCAGACAGATGACCAATAGGAGCTTGACACATGGCACTATCAGAGGGTGTCAAACGTCAGCACTGACGTTAGCATGATGTCAGTGTTGACGTTAGCGTTGACTTTTGCATTGACCAGCGCATGTGAACATTTTTTTAAGTGCGCTCAACATCATTTTAAGGGTTTCGACGATCCGGATCCAATGACGGTGATTTTGGGTCGATCAGAGATCGTTAGGTTGGCCAAATTGAGGTTTTTCACCCCAGGAAACGTGTACGGGACACGTTGAATTTTTCGGGAAAGTTTAGGGTTCATAATATGGACTTGTATAGGTTAGTAGTAACCTTTGGATATGATTTGGACATGTCAGGATGACCCAGAGAGGTCGGATTGGCTCAGGAGAGCCGTATGGCACGCGTATCGAGGTGACAGCTCGGACGGTCTGTGAATGGACCTTGTTTTCTAAATTGGTGCATGCATAAATGTTTATTATATGTTTACAATACTTTTTGTGATGCCATAAGTGCATTTGGATGTGTGGTTACGTATAGGCACGTATTTCGAGGTTTCGGCCCTATACGGTGCCTATACGAGTTTGTATGCCTTTATTGGTCTAAATGAAATGGTTTTGGATTTCTAAAAGGATTAACTCAAGTATGAGACCCATTTGGTTTTGTCTTGGGCCTATGACTCTAGTTACGACCTACGGGTCTAAATCGTGGTCGCGAAAAGTGCTACGTGCACGGCGACTGACGATACGACACTCGCCAACGGACTAGGATATGTTCATTCCTGAGTGGTCACGATGCACGATCTGTTGTCGAGTAGCCGATGGAGGCTCGACTTCAGAGTACTAACGGTTCAGGATATCGATCGGTGATGAGTGCACCATGATCTTGTGGTGGTCGGTTGATTCGTTCACGGCGACATACTAGGATTGAGGGCGGTCCTGGATGGATGGTTGCACGCATCACTACGATCGGAGTCGTGACTAACCCTTGGATATCGGGCACGGTGCCTAGTTGAGTCATATGTTCGGGCACGAGACCCAGTTGTTTACATTGATGATTTCGGGTCAGGGACCCTAGATGGATTTCCAAGTTCGTGGTGGTTTTTGGGAACCGGCATGAACCCTGGAAAGGTTATTGTGGTACATGACGGTTTATGGGAACCGGGCATGGAGAATGTTATATATATATATATATATATGAACGACATGGATATTATGGATCATGATGGCTCAGGGGAATCGGGCATGAATGTGTATGTTATATGTATATATATATATATATGTTCATACACCTTCCTTTACTTCTATTATCTCCTTCGGGGAGGGTCGTTGGCCTGGGTGGACCCCGGAGTAGTCACGGAGCACTGACTGAGTGGGGGGTCGCCCTCGTTGGGTGCCTTACTCTAAGGAAGGCTTGTATCATAACCTCAGGACGGGTCATTGGTCTACGGACATTGACCTTGGACTGAAAGACTTGGGTTTGAGACCCCGGTTAGCACGCACGTAGCTTTGGAAACCGTGACAGGATTGGTTGTATGAAGGGTACAAATGGTTTTCGAATGCATGCATGCTTTTTAGTGAAGGGTACAAATTTCTTCTTATAAACTGTTTTTATAAACTCTTTGTTTTGTCCACTCACTGCTTTTAATGTTTTGACTGCCCTTCAGGTTGACAGCGGATGTGGGACTTTATCAGAGACCGAGATATCACATACCTCCTCCGGATCCTGGCGTACTCTGATAGCTCGAGAGGGCAAAGGTCGGAAATATCCCTTGTCTGACACTCCGTGTCAGACGGGAGCAGGGTCTTCCCGCGTTAATCCCGGGGGGATTGGGATGGGTCCTGTCACCATGACTCGTCGACAGCCGACATGTGGCACCACTTACACCACCGGGGTTAATAGGCCAGGTTTTGTACGCCTTTGGGGACTAACATTGATCCCTTCGACGCGCCTCCATCGCTTGGGTTTGTGTCCGCCACCAAATCAATGCTGACAAGTCGATTAGTTAGTGTCGCCACTTTAACTATCAAAACAGCACGACCTACAAACCTACGCAACATTTGAGCATGTCATCATAAAAAAAAAACAATCGGTGCATTGCTGAAAAATCGGAGTCGTCGCCGTGATTACCTCCATCTTCGATGTGAAACACGGTCACCACCACTGGTATAGGGAGATTTGGATCTCTTGATCCCCATGAATTCTGCCACTTACCGTCAACAGTAAATGCATCGCTGCCACATCGCCGACTTGCTCCGTTATCTGCTAGCCCAAACCAACAAGATAAGACATTCTATCTTCTTTCTTATTAAAATAACATTTGTCCTAATTAAAGTGTGTTAATTAGCTGAGCATTGTTATTAGGCATTACCCATGACCGTTTTGATTTTTAGGTGGACTTGCCATAAGAATAATTGGGCCGAGTAACTTTTTTTTTAAGTAAGAGAAAAAAACATTTGGGTAATGGCACAAAACATATCAAACTTACTATTTAGGCTGGTCATTAGTTAATGGGTAATCACCCATAATTGCACTCGTCACCCATATAAATTGTAATGGGCCCAATCAATGCATGCCTAGAGAGATCCACCTGGTTAAGTTTTCTTGGCCAATGTTCATGCGAGACAATACTCACATCCACAAATACCTATCATAATACTAGGCATAGTACACGTAGTTGTACATACTTTCTACTTATCACTTGTGCACATTGCACTTGACTATTATGCGACTATTCCCCCAATTACATACTTTTATTTGTGAAATACAAATATATTATTAATTCCTACGAATTTACGGGTCATAAATCTGATTCTTATTGTCAGGACTTGTCGGATAACTCGATTGTTGACCGACATACTCACAACACCCAGTCGGTCAGCATGCCCTCTATGGCGACTTTTTCTTCGACCTGCTCGACGCCCGACCAGTGGGTCTTATTATCATCAATTTGCTCGTTATTAGCATCCATTTGCTCATGGGTCTACCACCCACATACGCTCGACACATTACCAAGCCGCGCAACACATTACCGAGCCGCTCTACACATTACCGAGCACCCACATACGCCCAACACATTACGGAGCCGCTCAACACATTATCGAGCACCCACATACGCTCGACACATTACCGAGCCGCTCGACACATTACCGAGTCGTTCGACACATTACCGAACCACTCGACACATTACCGAGCACCCACATACGCTCAACACATTACCAGGCACCCACATACGCTCAACACATTACCGAGCCGCTCGACATATTATCGAGCACCCACATCGGCTGAACACATACCGAGCTGCTCCACATATTACAGAGAATACACTCGCTCCACCCACCATCGAGCTATTCACCACACTTGGCCTCGACTTGAACGTCAGTACATGCACAATCGGCCCACACTCAAAACTCAGTCTCTGCTCAGCGCATTCCCGAGCTGGTCAACTACCGAGCCCATTTTCAAAGCTACACTTAGCTCGAATGCCGACTGACACGCATCTATAGCAAAGAATCATTCACACGCAGTCAGATTCATACATGGAGTCATACTCACTGAGGGACTACCTGCGCACAGTTTTCCACCGCCTTCCTTTCAGCATCCTACCTCGACCGAGGACTTGGAGGACTGATGATACACCAAGCGGAGCAGTGCAAAAGTAAGGAGTTGCTCGGTTAGTGCACTTTACTTAAAAGTCCTCAACCGAGGTAGTCTACCTCAGTCAAGAACTTGGGGATTTTTCGACGCTGCATCTGACCAAACAATAAAGCCCGTACAGAAGACTCGGGAGAATACATCAAGCCCATCTTCAAGGCCCATCTTGGAGGCCCATCAACAAGGCCCATGCTTGAATACTACAATTATGACCTAAACCTAGATAACTCCTATAAATAGGGAGCCTCCTCCCTCATTCAGGGGGACGCAACATTTTCATCCTCTCTATAAACACTACTATCTCTCGAAGGCTCATAGTCTCATTTACATCTACAAAATATCATATTATTAATGAGAGTGAAGCAACACCGTGGACGTAGCCCGATTTGGGTGAACCACGTACTTTCTTGTATTTTGGTGTGCTTGCGTATCTTTACAGTCTCGTTGGTACATTTTGTGCATCAACAATGTATATAGATGTATTTGAGGGGTACGACTCATTTCAACCTTCTGACTAGATGTATTTTTTTTATTTATTAATAAAATTCATTTGTACCGTTGAGTTTTTTTTACATCTAACATGCAAGTTAATCCATCCGAAATTTAGGTTCAAGAACCGTCCCTGTTCAGGAACTAGCAGTCTAGGATCAATCCTTCCTCAGATCCCTTCTTTTTTGATCTTCTCAATCACACATTGTACCAATTGGCTGCAATCCTTGGACTCCTGGGCCAGAGCCGAAATGAGAACAGAAACAGTCTTTTCACTCAAAATCCCCAACACAACAATCCCATAGCTGTACACATCTGCCTTTGCATCAATTTTCAGGTTCATCATCCACTCTGGCGCCATATAGCCCCACACTTTTGAAAATCCAACCCATCAATGTCTTTGATGCCATGGATGTCAAGATCATCTAACAGAATGTTTTGAGGGTTTACATCACAATGTAGCACCCATATATATATAATATATATATATATATATATATAGCGAGACATAGAGGGCTGGCCAAACAAAAAACCAGACCAGAGCGTAGGAGGAACAAAGTCTAGCCAAAGCTAAACAATCCATAGGCACCACAAACTGCACTGCACCAAACAAACAAACCAGCAGAACCTAGGCATATCAACACCAAACACCAACACCAGCATAGCAAGTTTTAACAACTTCCTTCACGAACTACCTGGTGTAATTCCATTATTTCCTGGAGATAATTACTTAATAACACCTTTATGAAGGCTTGATTAAATTTGTCAACAAGTAAATAAAGAAAATATTGAATATATGATCTGTTAAATTTGGAAACTATGACACGATAGGAAAAAATGAAAATGCACCGTAATTGAACAATGCTAACAGTATAGGTATTAACTTAAGATTATTCATCTGCAGCTTCCTAGTCACTGGTTACATTTTATTGGTGAATAATGAATGCATGAACCACATATAATTATTGGAGATTTTTATTGTAAATTTAGCTTCTGTTATTTACTTCTTTGGTCACCTGGCCTTTACTCATCATTTTCAAGTAGAAGCTCCACAACTTTGCTCATGGCTGGCCTTGAACTGCGGTCATCTTGAACACACAATAAAGCAACTTTCATCAGTCTCTCCAGCTTCTTCCTGTCGAATTCAGGAAGGAGTCTTGGATCAAGTATTTCCTCAATCCCTTCTTTTCTGATCTTCTCAGTCACACATTGTACCAATTGGCTGCATTCATTGTATTCTTTCGCAAGAGCCGAAACGAGAACAGAAGCACTCTTTCCACTCAAAAGTTCCAACACCACAATCCCATAGCTGTACACATCTGCCTTAGCATCAATTTTCAAGTTCATCATCCACTCTGGCGCCATATAACCTCTGGTGCCCCGCGCTTTTGAAAATCCAACCCCATCAATGTCTTTGATGCCATGGATGTCTTTAAACAGCTTTGACATGCCAAAGTCTGATACTTTAGGCTCAAGAAGATCATTTAACAAAATGTTCTGAGGCTTTACATCACAATGGAGCACCCATTCTAGGCACTCTTCATGTAAATATGACAAACCCTTTGCCGTGCCTAGTGCAATGTTGTATCTCTGATCAAATCCTAATTCAATGTCTGAGAACAAGATTTTATCCAGTGATCCATTCTCTAAGTACTCATAGACGAGAAGTTTATGCTCATTGTCAACACAGAAGCCCCATAGTTTAACCAAGTTCCGGTGATTGATATTCCCTATCACACTCACCTCTGCCCAAAACTCTGCATCTCCTTGCAAGACGCCATCTAATCTCTTCACAGCTACAGCTCTTCCATCCTCTAGAACCCCTTTATACACAGTTCCAAACCCGCCTTTGCCTACCTCTTCCTTGAAGTTTTCAGTAGCTCTTTTTAGTTCTGGATAGTTGAAACGTTTGAACCCCATGGCTAAGGCAATGTAGCCCATTTTCGAAAGTTCCTCATGAGCATGCTTTTGGAAGATGAGCCACCATGTAAGCCCAATGCAGATTACTTCAATTATTGCAAAGGAACTTACAAATCCAATGAGGTATTCCATATACCGATTTTTCTTGCTCTTTTTCCCTTCAGAATCACTGCTTTTGACAGTAACTTGAGCTGCAGAACAGTTCAGTTCAAATGTTTCTAGCTTCTTTAGGACCCCATCAGTGCTCAGAAACCCTTTTGGAACCTTGACATGCATGCGGATGAAAGTACTCGGCATGTGAAATCCATTAAGGAGAAGACTCTTGGGGAAGCACTGTCCTTTTCCATCATGAGCATATCCAAATCCTTTGCACATTGAATCAACAAGGCACGAGTTTCTGCATGCTTCGAAAGACACTCCAATGGCATAGGTTCCCAAGTCATATCCATAGTAATCTGTGTTCATAAGCACCAAAAAATCAGACTTGTTTGAATCTGGACTCAAATTGGACGAATGTGAGCAGCCTTTTGACCTATCTGAAGGATCTTTAAGTGAGAAACCATAAGGACAAGTGCAAGTAGGTTGTGGGTTATAAGTGCAGATGCCATACTCACCACACAAGCCATGAACCATGCAAGACTCAACACCATCAGGCAACCAAGAGACTTCCCAAAGCCCGGTAGATTCATCTAGACTGTACAATCTTAGCATGCCATCATAATCCAGTGTCAAACGGCGCTTTGGACCAATTCCATAATCAGATGCATTAAACATGAGAAGGTCAGTGGACATGAATTGTCCAAACCTGTCCAAAACTGCCACTCTAGAGCTATTGTAAGGTGTTCTGCCACTCTGGAAAACAGTAAACCCAGGCTTTGGCCAATAAACACTTGAAAATTGGGGGCCATTGTAGACCAGATATAAGACATTATAATCATCGAATTTGAAGTTATAAAATCCAGACAAGAATGTACCTTGACTTCTCATTGACACCAAAGTTGTGTTCTTGTCAAATTTCTGTAATGGTAAAAGTGTATCTGTTGGAAACCCATAACTCTCCCAAATGACCTTCTTTTTTTGGTTTATGAGCACCAAGTTTCCGGTCTCAAGAAGCCGGGCTTCCATAATCATCCCTGCATCAGAGAAAGTGTTGGATGACCATACAATCGAACCAATCCCATCTGTCAAGACCAGGTTGCCATTTCTGTGGAGGGTTAATTTCGATCCTCTTCCACTAACCGGCATATCTCTGTTGGCCATCCAAACAACTGTTTTATTCACTGAATTGGTGAACCATATTGAATAACAAGAGGCATTAGTTCCAACTTTGTAAAATCCACTCGAAAAAGCTCCATCTGGTGAAATCAAGAAGTCAGCTTCTTTCTCAGCTGCCAAGGAGCTTCCCTGTCTTAAGCTTGGCAGCCCCCGGAGCAACGGTTTTTCACTCCTTGCCAATATGGCTGCATTTGCGAGCAGCAAAAGAGAGAGAAATATTAGAACTTCCATGATGTGTTTTGAGCAATGCTTTAGGCCTGAAGGCTAGAAAATTGTGTTTTTTACATGAGAATTGAGATTGAAATTGTGCTGAATCTTCCTCTCGTTTTTCCTCTTTTTGGAGTTTTATGCAGAATCTTCCTCAAATTGCAACAAAAATTCAAACTTTAAATATTTATTTTCTAGACCTAAGTTCAATTCTTTAATACTTTTCTTTCCAAAGAAAAATGCAAGATTCAATGACTCTGGTTGTGAAGACCTGACCCTGTAGCCACCGTCTGTCCTATTTCTTACGTAGCCAACAAGTCACTGTCTTCCTCAATTTTCAATGAGCTCCTCTGCCATAAGCTCTGCAAACCGGATTTGATCCGATCAACTGTGGCTGCAAACAGCTTAAGAATGAGAAATTGGGCGGGTTGCGGAAAATGCTTTAGGATTGGAGAGAGTGGCTTCTTGCCATGATGAAGAAGTTGTGTAGAATCTTCTTTTTCCTTTTTCCAATGTTGTGCAGAATCTTCTTCAAGTATGCATAAAACTCTTTTATTTTTTTTAATTTATTTTTTTGTAGATGAAATATCTTGTTTCGAGACTTAACTACAATTATTCGAAGTTAATATTACACGTCTTTGAGATATAAGCGACTTCTTCGTCATGACAGCCGGCTATCTGTCCTTGAAACGTGCTTAGAAAATATATTAAATTTAACAAATCGTTTTGATTTCCACCATCGTGAGGTGTGGGATGAAGCTATACATATTTTAATTGGAATTTTGGAGCTTTACTAATCTTGCATCTTATAGGTTGTCATTCTCGGGTCTCAACACAAATTTCCCTTTTTAATCATCTGGTCAACTGCAATCTGAAATTCAGATTTGGTGGAAATGATGAGTTTTACGGAAGGGAAATTAACGCTCTCACTAGAAACTAGAACAGAACTAAGAAATTAACACTTCTTCAGCTTAAACCAAATAGTTGTCTGAGCCGAAAACGATGTTTCTTGGCTCCCACAATTGGTAAAATGCAAAGTTTTCACGAAATTTAAAAAATAATAACTTAATTTAGATCTGGAACGGATAATCGAGCTTGTTGCATAATGCATGTTCACTATGTGAACGCCAACTCGTTCAGCAAACTTCACTTTTCGGAAAATGTTCGCTTTTGAGTGAAAATCATTATTTCTGTTGTAAATAGTATATGAGTGTGGCTATTCATGTAAGGGTACGAAATGTATTTAGTCATTTGTGAAAGGGTATATATGTTCTTATACATTGTACTAAATACTAATCTTATTTCTATATAAAGATTAAGGTTACTGATTAATGAGAAGTTCTAAAACGTATTTCCCAACACATTATCAACACGACTCTAAACTGTTAAGAAAAATTCCAGAAATCCAAAACGTTTTGATTGTAGGCGATTGTTGGTGGAGAAAACAGTTTCTGTACTTTTGTTTTTCTTGGGTGAAGATCAAAGAAAGAATCTTGACCTTGACCTTGGTTAAATTCGATAACCCAAACTTCAAAATCCCTAATTCCTATTTTCCCCGAAGTCCTCTCTCTGCCAACATTCAAAGAAAGCCTAAGCACATATCTTCTTCTACAATCGCCCTACCCACAGACCCATCCTATTCTAAAATTGAAACCCGAGAGGAATTCTTAACCCACAATCAAACTCCTCCCTCGAAAGGCTCCACGGTGAGTTTTCGGCAGATCGTGAGGCCCGTAGTGGAGGCTCGCAATTTCCAATCTGAGGAAGATCGATGTTTCCCAACTTCAATTACACACGACTCACGGCCAAGCAACGTGTTCCAACGAAAGTGGCGAACCCAGCGCCTTCGCCTTTAGGTTCTAGTTTCGCAGCCCACTAACACCAGCCGCAACCTTAGATTCATATGAGGGCTTCGACGAGAGTGTTTCATCCTCTCACCATCACAGACCACTCAAAATGAGCTCGCAAAGAAGACTAGGATTGTGACCCTGCTGTCGTTGTCGCCTGTGACTCGAAGAACCAGAGCAGAGAAGAGCGGCGCAAATGAGTGACGATGGGTAGGATCGTGTGGGTGAGGGGTCACTGAGGGGTATTCAAATTCAGAGGACTCCGACATCGCACGACCATGGTGCCATCAAAATTCACTCACCATCCCCTGCTCACCACCCTTTTTTTTTTTTAATTCTCAGAGGAAAATCTATGGTGGCTGTTCTTGGAGGACGACCATCTGATCACCGCGACAAAGACAACATCGAAGTTTCACGGCTTGGGTTCGACAATGCCTCCGTCGGTGGACCATGACCGAACCTCAGGGTTTTATTCGGTGAAGAGGAAACAAAACCAAAATTGGGGCATCTTCGGTGGGGAGCAATCGAATGAGATGCTGGTTTCTTCAGTGCATCATGATCGAAATCAGGTACATAATGGTTTCTTCGATGTCACATGTTATGATGATAATGATATGATGCTATACTGATGCTACACTGTTATATATGTATGATGATATGCATGATAATGATGATATGATGCCATGTCAATAGCAAAATGATGATTATGATGATGATAGTATGACAGTGATGATGGTGTGAATAATATAATATGATAATATGATGCATATATGTGATATAATGTATATGATGATGTGTACATGATGCTATGGTATGATGAGATGCTATGATGAACATGTGATATGATATGTATGATTCTGATATGATGTGATGATGCCATAATATGATGATGATATTAGATGATATTAGATGATGATGATGATGATATAAATTATATGTCATGCCACGATGATGAGTATATGAATTAATGATGGGATGAATATGATCCATGATCATAAGCAAAAAATGAATGGGCCAACAACACAAAAAAAAAATGAAAAATTGAATAAAGGCCCAAAAAGCCACGGTCCACAGCCCAGAAGGCTAGGCGAGAAGAAGGCCCAACAGGATGAGAAAAAAAAGGGGGGATAGGTCCAGAAGGTCCATATTTTTGAACAGGCTTAGGGGGCCACATGTCACAATTGACCCAAATAAATCAAGGTAAAAAAAAAACCCAGTAGGCCAAGCCTGTAAAGGTGAGCTCAGAAGGCCCATATTTTTTGCTTGACCCAGAAGACCCAGAGGTGTCTAAAGTCTAGCCCAGGAGGTCCAGTAGCCCAGAAGGCCCACGGCTGGCCTAACGTCCAACGGTAGCCCACACCTGAGCAGCTTGGTTCGGCTCGGAATAGAAAAACAATGGGAATTCATTTGCATCTATTTGATTTTGTACTAGTGATTTTTATGAAAGGAAAAAAATGCGCAATCATATAACTATTTGTACTTATTCCAGAAGCATGTATCAAATTATATAATGCCAGAAACATTAATTTAAATTTTTTTAATATCCTCTATATATATTTTCTGCCAAAAGTATTTGTTTAAACATATACATTATTTATTGCATGAAGCATTTATTCAAATAATTAATAAGTTTTACTTAGTATTTATTTACATTAATTTATTGCTTAAATGGTTACTTAAATGAAAAGTATTTGTTTAGCACCCCTTTAAGAATCATATGTGCTTAAATGAACCAGACGTTCATTAAAAAAAAAACTATACATGAACTAGTAGTTCATATTAAACATCGAATTCGTAAATTCGACAATGTTGAAAAAAGAAAAGGAACCCAAAGTTTCCTTAATAAATCCACCAAACATAATCATCATCTTAGTCTCCTGCTTGAAGTAAGAAATGGATGACACATAATTCTTTTTAAGGATTACAAATCCACGTATTAATATAATTCGAAAATGTGGTTTTTTTTTTCCGCTCGAATATGATTTAATTCAATACAAGCACTTATTCTCATACATGTGATCTATTGAACTAAATCTATAAATATACATGTTTTTGTGGGGAAGTTTATTGTCTGACTAACAGTGTTATCCCACACATTATACTCTGAGAGATATGATAAAAGAACGTTGTTGAATGGTTCTGAATTACCATCAATAAGATCTTTTATTCTCCAAGTTCCAGCAGAACATTGTCGAGATTTACGGATATTCTAGCCAACGGTTATCACATTGAAACCACTAATTACAAGAAAGTGGAATACTTTTGCATAACCTCCAATCAGTATGGCCAGAAGGATATACTGGAGAAACTAGCTAGAAGCTAGCCAAGAGTAACCTAGAAGCTAACTAGTACGAGCAATAGCTCATTATGACATGACCATTGGGACACTTAGGTCAAGGTAATGATACGTCGTATCCTCAATATCTTGCACAGGTATCCTCTTACTCGTAGGCACCTTTGTGTTTAATGAAACACTATGCCAAGTTTGCTCGTTTGCAAAAATTGTTAGACCATTATATGCAAATATAAGTAAAGAATCCATCCTTTATTGTACAGAATATAAGGGGAAATTTGTGGATCTTCCAACCACCATGCAGACCGTTTGAGAAAAATTCATGGTTCTAGTTGAGATACCGATAAAGTGGTCATGTAACAACCTGTCCTGGAAACTAGGACTAAGGACGTGATTAGTAACGGATTAGTGAGTCTAATTGGGGTTTAGTTGGTTACGTTAGGCCATTAGTGGAGAATGAAGATTTTGCCCCTAGATTGGGCAAAATGTTGACTTTTAGTTCAGGCGGTCAATTGGGCATTGACCGATGACCGTGACGTAGTTCAGGACGTCACGAGTTCGTAGACAGGTGGCACGCCCGATTCCGAAATCTGAGGAGGAAGTTATGATGTTCGGAAGGTTGAGGGCATTACCGTAATTTGGTTAAAATAGAGGGAAACATTGACTTTTTTGCTAGACTTGTCATTTTCGCGTAGACCTAGGACCGTTAGGTAGGTCTCGTCGTCCTGAGTTCAACGACAGGCGGCATGCCTTCATCGGACGTCGGACGAGCGAGATACAGGTCTAGAACGGTTAAGGGTAAAATAGTAATTTGGACATTAGAGGGGCAAAATGGTCTTTTGGCAGTTTATTCTAAGAAGCAAGCAGATGAGGACACTTGGGCTAGCTGGATTGAGATATTTTGGATTTGGGCCATGGGATGGAGGACACGTGGGGGTGCTCTAGTGGCTTCTAGCACTTGCACGGTGCAAAATTAAATGGGTTGTGTTGGTTTGAGTCGTGCTTGAGAGGGAAACAGAGACGGTGCTAGGGAGGAAAATCGATCGATGGCAGGGTGTGTGTGAGGCCTTGTGACCTGGTGAGAGTGAGCAAAGACTAATTGAGAGCTGGTAGTGAGTCTTGAGTGAGAATTGTGTGAGGAAAGGCTGAGAGGAGGGTGAGATTTCTCAGGAAAACAGAGAGGGATCGAAATTTTGGTGCAATCACAGACGACCATATTGATCCAATCAAGGTCGAGGGGAAGCTAAGACGGCTGAGGGAAACCCAGTGGACACAGAGGTGCACGGCGGTGCGAACGGCGGAGGTGAAAACGATGGTAAACCAATTTCCCCTGTTTTTCCCGTTTTGCTCAATTCAAAAGTCGTGGCTTTTGGGGCTGAGTCGAGGGATTTCGTGAGTGTTGTGAGACTCAGTAGGTCTTTAGGAGTCATTTAAGGTTGAAGCCGTGATGGGGGATTGTCTGGTTAGCTGAGAACCGAAACAAGGGTTTCGGGTAATTTTCTTCGAGCTTGAAGACGACGGGTTAGAGGCTTCGATGTTGAGTTGTTAGGTGGGGAATCGACTAATTAGGCTAGGACCAAGCTAAAGGAATTAAAAGGGTTGAAAATGATGGAGGAATAGCAGAGAACCGGTCACGCCGGTTCGGGTCAGCTAGCTCGGTTTGAACCGGCTAGACAGAGGTTGACGATGACACTGTAGTAGGCGCGTGAAGCCCACGCGCATCCACTTTGGGCGGCTCGTGAGGGCGCGTGGCAGCTGTTCTGGGGAACCTTCCAACATGGTTTTGAGTCTAATTGTTGTAAAAAATCTTTTGGGATAGGTTTCGGGACGATCAGACGTTGTTTCAGGTTAATTCTGCGGGATCGAAGGTTTAGGGTTTCGTTTAAAGTACGTTTAGAAGTTCGGGAAAATTATGAGACTTTAGTATGACCTTGGTGAAGTAATTAGTGAACTTGTTATGGGATTTTGACAGGTTCGGGGAAACCGAGGATAACGAAATGGCCGGGGACGGCGCAAGTGCGCGCGTATCGAGGTGACGTCGAAATGGTCTGTGAGTGGACTTTTCTTTCTAACTCTTGATGCATGCATATATGTTTTAATATTTTTTCTATACTTAATTCTATGATTTGCTTTATGATTGTGATGGTTTACGATTTTTGCACGTTTTTCAAGGAAATGACGGTTTTCACGTTTTACGAGGTTTTGATAACTATCGTGATTTGAACCTGGTTTACTGATTTGATTTCGGGATTGGAAATACGATTGGATTTCAAAGAAAGTAAAAGGATTTTGGAAAGTGTTTTCGGGCTTGAAGCCCAGTTCAAAAGTAGTTTTGAGAAACGTGATTTCGGGTTTTGGAATCGGAATTCCGGATGACGATTTGGGATTCGATTCGGGACTTGAAAATGGATGTCCGGGTTTGGGTTCGGAATGATTATTCCGAATGCCGGCTTACTGAATGATGGTTGCAGACTCGGATCTGGAAAGGAAATGGACATGAGTTCTGGATTTGGATTCGGAATGACGGTTCTGGATGCCGGAATGGTGTCAGACCAGTGGTTTCGGATTCGAGTTTGGATATGGATTTAGAAATGGTTTTCAATGGTTTTGGATTGGATTTGCTGGATCTGGTTATTGGGTTTAAAGACCCGGATATTATGATTGACGGGGGACGGGCCCGGATTGGGTTTAAAGACCCGGATTGAGTTTAAAGACTCGAGAGTTTAAAGACTCGGATATATTGATATTTTCCCCCGTAGGCCTGTTGAGTTTAAAGACTCGGAGTTTAAAGACTCAGATTATTGAGGCCTGGTTATTGAGTTTAAAGACTCGGGAGTTTAAAGACTCGGATAGATCCAGCTGATAGGACCCATCCCAGTCCCCCCCCCCCCCCCGGGATTAGTGTGAGATGACCCTGCTCTCGTCTGACACGAAGTGTCAGACAAGGGATATTTCAGACCTTTGTCCTCCTGGCCTATCAGAGTACGCCAGGATCCGGAGGAGGCATGTGATATCTCGGTCTCTGCTACAGTCCACATCGTATCCAACCTGAAGGGTATTAAAAACAGAAAGACTGTGAGTGGACAAAAAGTAATAAGTTTCGTAAAACACATTTATAAAATACCTTTATACCCTCCACTAAAAAGCATGCATGCATAGTAAAACCCTTTATTCAAACACATATGTTAAAACATCCATAATTAGGGTTTCAGCCCCAAATTCCATAAATACAAGTCATACGGGCTCCTGCCCAAAACCATTTATCATCATAAAACACAATTTCCCAATCCACTTGAAATCATGTTTATCCATTATATTCATATCCAGAACCTGTCACGGTAAAATAGAGCTACACACGTGCTAACCGGGGTCTCAAACCCAAGTCTCTCCAGGGTCCACCCAGGTTAATGTCCGTAGATCAATGACCCTCCCTGGAGGTAACGAACCATGCCCATCCTAAGAGTAAGGAACCCAACTGGGGGGCGACTCCACTCAATCAGTGCTCCGTGACTACTCCGGGGTCCACCCAAGCCAACGACCCTCCCCGGAGGAGACAATCATATATAAAGGATGGAATATGAAAAACCGTTTGAAATCATTCTTGAAACCTTTCAAGGATTGATGCTCGGCCCCCATAAGCTGTCATGAACCATAAAACCTTTCATGGGTTCATGCCGGTTCCCATAAACCGTCATGACCCGTAAAAACCATTTGTAATACATAACTGGGCCTTAGGCCCGAATCCACATACAAACTGGACCCCCGGTCCGAATTGTAAACCAACTGGGCCTCCGGCCCGATGCCTCGTTAAATCAAATGGACCTCAAGTCCGAGAGTTACCTTTTCAAATCCAAAATCATTTCATGAAATCATAACTAAAACCATAAGTATGGAAAATCAGTGTAAAACCGGAAAACCTCGATTTACGTACAAGCACGTAAATCGCCTCGAAATACGTGAAACCATATAATTCACAAGTATCCAAATCAACATCATCAAATCACATTCACAATCCATAAAAAAACATTTATGCATGCATCACAGTTTAGAAATCAAGGTCCACTCACAGACCGTCCGAGCTGCCGCCTCGATTTACGTGTCATAGGCTCTCTCGAGCCAATCGCTATCACTGGGACTCCCAAACCTGTCCAAATTTTAATAGAAGGTTACTAACTACTTAATTAACCTCCTACCAAAGCCCCGTAATTTTCCCGAACTTTTAACTATTTTTAAGCCGATCCTAAACCTTCGGACAGCCCGAAACATATCGAAACGATGTCCGATTGACGCGAGACCAGTCCCAAAATCTTCGTTACATCGAATAGATGATTTCATATGTTGAACACTTCCCCAAATTATGGCCCACGCGCCCTCACGCGCCCCAAGAAGGCCCTGAGTACTGTTCATCGTCACCTACCTCTAAAAACCGGTTTTTTTCCTGATTTTGGACCGGTTACTGTGCTGAACCGGCGTGACCGGTTCAGCGTTCCTACTCCCTCATTTTGGTCCGATTTCAACCCTAATTAATCCTATAATTCATCTCTTCATTCCCTATCAATTCCAATCATCAAAACAACCTAAAAACACCTATATTCCATTGTTTAATTTTTGAACCAAACGGTTCAAGGTTCCAAACCTGCACCCACGGCCTCACAGCCGTCCAACCACCCTAGAAACCTTCTTAAAACAATCCTAATAACCCATTTAATTCATTGGAAGCAACCAAAATGACCCATAGCAATAAAAATGGAAATTGGATTGAAAATAAGCTTACCGTGACCCTCTCGGGTTTGTGGCTCCACCGCCCACGGCGGCGCCGTCCTGGACCGGTCACCACATCCTCCTGTCTTTCCTCACTCCCTGGTCCTCTCAGCTGATCAAAGGTTGAAGGTTGGATGGGTTTGGGTGAAGGTTTGAATGAGATCGGGTGGGTTGTGTTTGAAATGAAGAAAAATGGAATGGATGGTCGATGTGTCACGACCCGGCCCATCTAACACAATATTGTCCGCTTTGGGCCCAGCCCTCACGGTTTTATTTTCGGGAGCTCACGTACAACTTCCCAGTAGGTCACCCATCATGGGATTGCACCAGCCTCAACTCGCTTAACTTTGGGGTTCCAATCCCCCCCAAAGCCACTGAGCTCCCAAAAGGCCTTGTGTTAGATAGATACGTGCCCACACATATAAGGCACTTCACCTTTCCCTCCCCGAGCGATGTGGGATCGTTCACCGATCTTACCTTTCCAAGCTCACGGGTCTTGCTCACCGTTCTTGCTTCTCAAGCTCACGGGTCTTGCTCACCGTTCTTGCTTCCAAGACCGGGTCTTACACGATGCATGAATATGTGTGGGTTGTGCAATGGATGGGTGACACTTGTCACTCATCCATTGGGCCTCCATAAATATCTGGGCCCCACTAAATTCCAAAAGTTAACCCGTTTCGTAATTCGTTCAATAGTGCACTTGAACTTCCGTGAACCGTAACTTCGTCGTCGAACGTCCGAATTCGACGTGCCGCCTGTCTATGGATTCGTATCGTCCTTATCTACGTAATGATCCTTAGCCCTCGGCCACCGGACATCCCGATAAAAAAGTCAACATTTGACCCCTTTTAACCAAATTACCAAAATGCCCCTAAACTTCCGGACATCCCGAATGTCGGAATTGAACGTGCCACCTGTCTATGAACTCGTGACGTAACGCACTACGTCACGGTCATCAGTTATCGATCAAAGTCCATTTGACCGCCCGAATGAAAGTCAACGTTTTACCCATGCTAGGGGCAAAATGGTCATTTTGCATCGTTCGTCCGATTTTGCCTAACTAATCACCGATTAGCCTCACTAATCGTGATTAGTCACTAATCTAATCTAATAATTCGGGACGGGTCGTTACAACCAGCAGGTTCGATGGATGAGAATGTGGTTTCAAATGTGTTTTGGATTTCACTGAGAATTGATGATAATGGTTTTCCGATGTTTTGGGCTATGCCCGGATGAAATGGTTTTTAGTGATTTTGGGCTGAGGTCCGGGATTTGAGAAAAATGGAAAATGTGTTTTGTTTTCGTACATGGTTTTATGATATGAAATTGATATGCATGCATTGGTTTTTACGCGGAGGGTATAACTGTATATGTTTTCTGATAACTGTTTTTGAACTTAAACTTTATTTTCGTCCACTCACAGTCTTTTCGTGTTTTCGATACCCTCCAGGTTGTTACGGCGCGGGCTGTCGATCGAGAGAGATGGAGACATCACACGCACAATCCATAGTAGACTCTGCGCACTCTGGGAAGTTCGAAAGTTATTGAGATGGTCGGATTGGAACTCCCTTGTCCGACTTACGTGTCACACGGAGGTTAGACGTTTGTTTGGCCCTTGTGTCATGCGTAAGTTAGACGGGAGCGGGGTTTAGCCCTTAATCCCGGGGGATTAGGGGTGGGCCCTGACAGGTCACATGCTACCCTATTGTCCACACGCATACTACGTTTGCTAAACTCTTAGCCCAAATCATTCAATAGAGGGCCACACCATCCGGATTCCCTTATACAATTTATAAGACTCGATAATAACATAGAGTTTGCATCAAAATCATTTGATGACTATTGCATGCCACTTGGGATTGATGATGAACATTTGGTTCCTCCTATTCACACTCTTAATGGTCTTGCATAACACTAATTAACCTTGGTAATGCGCACCAAGCTTCTAGTTTTTGTGCATGAGCCATGCAATTTTGCATGCAGCAATGTTGGTTCAGTTGAGATCTACTGTCATCCAACCATATTTTGTGTTATAGCTAGTGACCGGGTATGAACTAGAAGCTTCGTACTTACACATTTTTTGGATGTGCAGTTACGTGCCAATTGTGCCGTCATAACGTACACAAATGGAACCTCAACGAAATAGGGGCATATATTTCGGTTATGAATCCCCTTCCATTATACGCTCTTTAGAGACCTTGACAAGCGATCTCATTCCCGCTATATTTGTGGATAGTCACTTTGATAAGATAGCCTTCCTGTCATTAGGGGGAGATAAAAACGTCAAACATTCCTGAAAAACGATGTGAATTAACGCGGAATATCCCCACTATGTCTCATCTTAATCCCCGAACCACACAAAGTAAAAATGAAGTACGGAGAATTCTAAATTTACAGAGTGTAGCTAACAATACACAAGGCGCTTTCTCTAATCTAGATAAAGAGACGAGATCACATATATCTGCTATAAATATGCATGTAAGGATAGATGTCCTAGTAGGACGCATCGTCCCAAATGGACGAGGTACGACCATGGCGACTAACCAATCATATGTCTCTGTCCAGAAATGAGGTAGACTAATAGGTTCGAAGGATTCTTATCCCTAGAAGAGGATATTTGGCACAATTGAATCCCTTCTAAATATCAACTGATTCATCTCATGAGATAATTTTGGATTATGGGTCTATGATGGTGTTGGGGGACGCTCCAACGTTTGAACCCACTCCCAAGAATAAAGAGATCTCGGTAAATCATGCATGCATATGTGAGATAGGGAATTAGAATGATATTATCATCGATGATTTATATGTATTCACGGTAGCAATCGAAATAATAACTAAAAACGAAATCGAACCTTACTCCGTTGATGATTGCATTCCAACGTAGAGATGACTGGCCAAAAAAGGAAAGAACCAATCTAGGTCGAATTAGATATCTTGACAAAAAAGAAGGTATTTGGAACTGTAGTTCTCATACCTCCCCATATTAACCCTGCAGAATTTAAATGGGTAGTTATAAGGAAGCATGATGAGAAAGATGAGATTGTGAGATGTACAACTCATTTAAAGGCGCACAGTTTTCTCAACTCCCTGAGATTGATTACGTCATAACGTTCTGCTACGTTATCAGTTTGGTAGTTTTTCCGAAACAACTGAATATGCAGCTTATGGATGTGGTTATTGGATATCTCTATGGGGATCTGAATACAGAGATATGTTTGAAAGTTCCTGAAGGACTTAAAATACCTGATGCAAATAGTTCCAAACCATAGAACACACTCTCTATTCCTTTGAGGTGTTCACTTATGGATTGAGATAATCCGGACGGATGTGATATAACCGTCTAAGTGAGTATTTGATCAGAGTGGGATAACGAAGAATGCCCATACGTGTGACAAAGCCAAAACTACGCATCAAATTAAACACGTAATTTGAGTGTTATGCAATTTAAACCCTTTTTGTGTAGATGTAGTATTGGTAAATATGGATCGTTCTTAACCAGGGAAATTAGGGAACATTAATAATGTGTTAGTGAGAAAGAATAATGAATAAATTATTGAATTAAAGAATAAAAGAATAAAATAACCAAAGAATTAAATAATCAAAGAATCAATAAATTAAAGAATAGAGGAATAAGAGAATAAAGAATTAATTAATTAATTAATTAAAGAATAAAATAATAAAAGAATAAAGAATTAAAAGAATAAAAGAATAAGAGAATAAAGAATTAATAAATTAAAGAATTAAAGAATAAAATAATAAAAGAATAAATAATAAATAATTAAGAATAAAGAATTAAAAAGTGGGGGGTTTTGAAAAGAGTTGTAAACATAAAATAAAGAAAACAAGTAAAAATAATTAAATACTTAATTCTACTTCTACTTTAACCTTTGTACTAGTGAACTTTCTTCAAACACATATTTTTACCAACACTCTAACATCATGCGTATATTGAACCAATCACGAAATCTTACCTTAATCATCTCAAATACATGCATACATTTTTCATATTATAAATGCACCGAACATCGGATTATTACTTACAATATGATTCACCTTAAGTTAATGATTTAATGCGCCGAACAACGATCAAACATTAAATCTCTTCAACTCTATTCTAAATGCCCCGAACAACGGATCAACATTTAGCTTCGAATTGAAGTTTAAGCACTAAAACATATGAAATAAAAGAAATTCAAAAAGTAAAACACATGGAGATTGCATTCTTACTTACAAATGTTAGAAAGAAAATACCAACACATATATTGAATTATAAGTAAAACCAATAACAATAACAAGAATTTAAGTAGAAAAGTATGGATTTCACAAGAATCACCGAACAGCGGCAGGAAACTTGTGAAGATGGAAGAAGAAATACGAGGAATTCGGTCTTAAAACTCTTGAATTGCCTTAGAATTACTTGGCCTAGGTATTTCTTAAGGAAAGCATAAAATGTGTTTAAGAGATCTCAAAGAAATATCACAAGAATAAAGTAAAAAAGAAATGAAATTAAAAAAAAAATAAAAGTAACATAAATTAAGAACAAGAATTAAAAGGAAGCTAATTAATAAGAAAATCACAAGAAATTAAAATGGTCCCCAAAAATATCTCTCAAAAGAGAGAAACAAAAGAACTAAACCAAGAACTAAAAAACTAAGAAAAATGGAAGAAGTGGAGAAATGGAACTAATGGGGGATTATGGGGACTATTGGGACTATGGGGACCCCCAAATACATGAAATGACCTCCCTATTTATAGTGGGAGTGTCACAATTTTTTAATTAAAAGTACAAAATTAAAATATAAAAATAACAATAAAATAGTACATGAAGAGTGATGGAAATGATGAGATTGGGTGGATTTTGGGGAAAAGATGCTGATTTTGGGGAAAGATGCTGATTTTTTACTTGGGCTTCTAAATTTCAGTAGCTTCCCACCGAATTTCCTTGCGATTTTCGGTGGCTTCTCATATTTCGTCCATAATTTCTTCGTTATAATTCCGATCGGGACGATTATTTCACTAAAATGCTCCAAATTCCAAGCTTTATTTATTTCTAAAAAAAATCACAAAATAAATTAATTTGTCTAATTATTTATTATTTTAATATTAAAAGTCAAGTATAAATGGTATAAAATAATATAAAATAATGTTTATTTAACGACCTATCAACGTGTTTATTAAGAAAATAAGTTCCAAGTTTGCTATTGATTGGTATTTCAGAAGAAACAATGAAACTACTAAGTACATGAAGTTGGATTTTGAAATGAAAGATCTTAGGAGAATGAAGTTCTGTCTCGATCTGAAGCTCGAGTACCGTGCATATGAGGTTTTAGTTTATTGATTAAATCACATCTAGAAGATATTAATACTACATCTAGAAGATGTTGACACTACATCTAGAAGATGTTGAGATGCTTTAATGAGGATAAAGCAAAACCTTCAAACACGCCTATATGATCATCCGTAGTCTAGATCCTAAAAAGGACTCGTTTCGTCTCTCAGATGATAACAAAGAGATAGTGAGACCAGAAGTTTCATATCTAAGTGCAAAAAGCACATTATTGTACTTGATTCAAATGCATTAGACTAGACATTTCAACCGATGTGAATTTGCTAGCTACATTCAACTCTACGCCAACACGCCGCCACTGTAATGACATAAAAGACATTTTCTAATACCTTAATGGTATGTGAGATATAGGCTTATTCTATCCCTATGCATCGAGGAATGAATAAAACTTCCTTCGTCATCGGAATGATTCATTGTCTTATCGCGTATACTGATGTAGTCTACCTTTCTGATCCACATAAGGTATGTTCCTAAACTGATTATGTCTTTATTATTGGAAATGTAGCAATATCTTAGGGGTCTAAGAAACAAACCCTTCTTGATACGTCTTCGAATCATGAAAATATTCTAACCCTTCACGAAGCAACTTGTGAATGTATATGGCTGAGAGCCATTACAGGACATATTCGAAGTACTTATGGACTGCATTTTACCAATAATGAACCGAAGATTATCTACTAGGATAATGCTACCTCCATCAGATAGATGAGGATAAGTTGCATTATAAGAGACAACAACAAGCCATCATCCAATGCAATTTTCCAGAAGCATGTTCATGGTATTGGCTTGGGTAGACTAGCTGACCTACCAAATTCTTAACTTTAGGGGGAGTCAATATCAGGGGGAGTATCCTGAAGCATAACAAGTATCCTGAAGTATACTGAGTATCTCGAAGCATACTCACATGATCATTATGTACTCTTTTGTCCTACGACCAAGGTTATTTTGTCCCATTGAGTTTTGTTGCCTTGCTAGGTTTTAACAAGGCACACTTTTGATATGATCACCCCATTAATAATGCATCCTGAAGATACCATGAGATCCCACTGGGTTTACCAGGAAAGGTTTTGGTGTAGAAACTGTAATGTATTTTTATTTTAAGGACGTTCTATCTACCTATGTTCCAGAAGAGACGACTTCAACTACCTCCAGAGATCCCGATGCGATTATGATCAACGCATGTTGCACTCTTTTTCCTTCGATCAGGATTATTTTTGACACGATCCTCCCCCAATCCCCCGGGATTTAAGGATAAGTCATGCTCCCACCTAACCCATGTGCGACACGAAGCCTAAACATCTGTCCAACCTCCATGTACCACGTAGACCAGACAAGGGATACCATGTCAACATACCAAAAACAACGTCTGATATCCCAGAGTGCGCAGAAACCACTGTGGATCGTGTGTGTGATGTCTCCGTCTCACTAACAACAGCCTGCACCGCATCAACTTGGAGGGTATCGAAAAACAGAAAAGACTATGAGTGGACAAAAATAAATAATAAGTTCAGAACACATTTGATAAGAAACGACATTTATACCCTCCACGTAAAACCAATGCATGCATTCAAAAAACCATTTCATTCTCGAGATAATAAAAACCGTTTATGAAAATCGAAATCATTTCCTTTTCTCAAATCCCGGGCCTTAGCCCAAAACCATTAATCAAACCCAAGTACGATAACTCAGCCCAAAAATCCACAAATCCAAAGCATCCAAGTCACATCCCAAAATATCTGAAAACCATGTGAAAATCATCAGTGTATCACAGAAATCCAAACTCAGTTAAAACACATTTCCATCAATCGAACCTGCTGGATCTATCCGAGTCTTTAAACTCAATATATATCCAAGTCTCTAAACTCAACAGGCCTCAATATTAATCCGAGTCTTTAAACTCAATAGGCCTACGGGGGAAATCACAATATCCGAGTCTTTTCACCCATCGGGTCTTTAAACCCAAAATCACATAGCCGAGCCCGCCCCCGTCACATATCATATCCCAATCTTTAAAACCAAAACTAGATCCAGCAAATCCAATCCAAAACCATTTTATCAAATCCAAATCGATAAATTCATTTCCAACTCTGAATCCGAAATCATCATTTTGAATCCCAACCCGAATCCGAAATCATCATTCCGAATCCAAATCCAAAAATCACGCTTATTGAAATCACCTTTCCAAATCCATTTATAACCATTGGAAACAATCATAATTCAAATCCCAAAATCATAGCATCGAAACCATTATCAAATCATAGCATAAAACCATCGTCTCGTAAAACGTATAAATACGTAAAATATCTCTAAATACGTGCAAATCATAAATCATCAATATCATAATCATAATCATAGAGATCACATATAGAAAATACCTCGATACGCGTGCAATTACACTTTCCAGGCTAATCCCCTATCACCGAACTTCCCAAACCTGTCCAAATCACATTCTAAGGTCACTAACTACTTCAACATGCTTCTACTAATTCCCCATAACTGTTTCGAATTTTTAACTATTTTTAAACGATATCCTAAACCTTCGGACATCCCGAATCGCATCGAAACGATGTCCGATCGACTCGAAATCAGTCCCAACATGTTCGTTACATCGAATAGATTAAAAGTCATGTTGACAACTTCCTCAAAAGCCATGCACGCGCCCCCACGCGCAGCCCAAAGGCGCTGCGCGTAAGGCCCACGCACCGGCTACAATCATCTTCAACCTCCGTTAAACCCGGTCCAGACCGACCCGGATCAATTGAACCGGCGTTCTAGGTTTTGTGCCCATTTCCAGTCCTATTTCATTTCTTTTTCTACCATTAGCGTCGTCCCGCTATTCCTAATCAATCTAGCTACTTAAAACTTGAAGTTACAATCAGAATCATACCTTCCAAACCAAGGATCCAATCCTGTTTTTCCTCCTTTCTGTCCGGTTTTCACAGAACACCATAGGCCATGGTTCCAAGTCCTCTAGGTTTTTTTTGAGCTCCATAATAGGTTCCAATTAACAAAATGAGTCAATAACAGCTAAAATGACATTTACCATTTTTGAATTCAAACGGAAATTTCACGACAACTCACCCTACCGTCGCTGTCGTGCGCCACCGTGGCCACCACTGAACGTGTCTCGACTTCCAGGTCGACTTTGATGCACAAACCATAACTTCCTAAAACACAATGAGTCTCCTATCGACTCCAAAGTATCCATCCTTCAATGACAACATCTCCGGATTTCGAGATTCCAACCATGTTGGAAGTATATCCATATTTTCCAACCGTGGGACTCTGTCCTAAAAAATGATGCCACCACTGGACTAACCGTCCAAATGTCAACTCCTCTACGGGACTTAGGAAAATCCATAACTTACCCAGACAACCTTCTCGTCCGTCAACAATCCAACACACCAACCAACGCACCTGCCTGTTACCACCATTTATGTTCCAAAAGGATGTCAATCATCACTCATTCTGATTCGCACGACTCAATCTTTTCGAGGTTCAACCGAGCATTACTAAAGTACCAATCCAACTCTCGGGATCACAATCAACAATCACTAACCTCGAACTCCTCA
Source organism: Prinsepia uniflora (assembly GCA_032719365.1). NCBI lineage: Eukaryota > Viridiplantae > Streptophyta > Magnoliopsida > Rosales > Rosaceae > Prinsepia > Prinsepia uniflora. The sequence continues at coordinate 85,324,393 of CM064862.1, forward strand.
GTCACTGTCCTCGGAATCATCCATCGCAAGTCTCGACATCGTCAATCGCCGTACCAAATGCCAACCTCCATAGTACCGAATGCCAACCTCGGAAACACCGAATGCCAACCTCAGCATATGATGACACATCTGGCACATCCAATACGTCAACTCTGACACACCCCACGGTGTCCACGAGCACCAATCGCAGTCATGGTCAAACTCGACCATACCAACCTAGCCCGATCTAACACCAAGCATAGGTTCACCGCACTTCCACTGTGCTACACTTATCAAATTAACGACATCCTGACTGTTCATACCGAACCATGACCTGCCAAGGGTTATCGTATATCCTGGCTAGGTTAGTGGTAGGGTATGGACCACACGACTAGCATAACCTCAATCCACAATGTGCCCATCCTACCCTTCACAAGCATCCCAACTCGTGGCACATCATCTGCTATCTAGTGCTCACTGCACACTAAATCTGATTCTCTGCTCATACCGAGCCAAAATCCCAAATCTGCACTCTGTCGGAGAAACTCACCTCCTTCGTATTCCACAACTCTGAGCAACCCATGCTCAACCAAACATCATAGTCCCCTTGACCCAATTAGGGTCATCCACCAGATCATCCATAACCTCAGCTGCACCCAACAACACAAACTCCAGTCTGGTCGAATCGTCGATCCAAGTCACGACATCCAGACTTATACTGGAGTTTCTCACTAAGGTACTCACATTTACCAAACCAGCCATCCCAACGGGGTTCCTCAAATCATCATCATCACTCGAGTTATCCAAACCTACGACATCCACTAGCTCACAACAACCTCACCACTCGGGTCGTCACACCCGGCTAAGAACATCCACTAACCCAATGTCATCTCAACCGTAAATCCGGTAATCATCACTAGAGGAAATTCCTCAACTCCTATGATCTCAGATTCCTTTACCCCCACAACTCAAGGCATCCAGCTTCTCGTAGCCGCACAAGTCCAATCTCAACCAATCTGACCAAATGGTCACAATTCTATACTATCCTCATCAGATCACCATCCGGCCCAATAGGCCAACTAGCCAACCATCGATCGTATCTCTCACATCTAACTTACCGGTTACCATTCGGGTTAACTACCCCGGCACCCATCTGACCATAGGGTCCAACCAACTATCGGTCATATCCAGTACCAAACACACTATCCTTCCCGGCTTACACGATATCCTTGCCAGCCCTAAGCCGGTACACGTCACACCCTCATCGCGTATCGGGCAACCAGCACCCTGTCGCTAGTGATCTCGCCACTAACTAAGCCACTAACTAACGTACTATCACTCAAGCGTCCAAGTTGATGACGGGCTGTTCTGCGTCGAGACATCACATCCACAACAACATCACAACACATAAGTCGACGAACCAACTACTCTGGAAGCCATAACCTAGCGCAGAGCGCACAAATCGCGCTTTGATACCAATTGACACGACCCTCCCCCAATCCCCCAGGATTTAGGGATAAATCATGCTCCCGTCTAACCCACATGCGACACGAAGGCTAAACATGTAACGACCCGTCCCAAATTTCATGATTAGATTAGTGACTAATCACGATTAGTGAGGTTAATCGGTGATTAGTTAGGCTAAATCGGACGAACAATGCGAAATGACCGTTTTGTCCCTAGTGGTGGTAAAATGATGACTTTTCAATCGGGCAGTCAAACGGACTTCGACCGACGACCGTGACGTAGTTCGTGACGTCACGAGTTCATAGACAGGTGGCACGTTCAATTCCGACATTCGAGGAGGAAGTTATAACGTTCGGAAGTTTAGGGGCATTTTGGTAATTTTGGTTAAATGGGGTCAAATGTTGACTTTTTGACCAAGAGGTCCGATGGCTGAGGACCAAAGACCGTTACGTAGATAAGGACGATATGAATCCATAGACAGGCGGCACGTCGAATTCGGACGTTCGACGACGAAGTTACGGTTCACGGAAGTTCAAGTGCACTATTGCACGAAGTACGAAACGAGTTCACTTTTGGACTCTAGTGGGCCCAGATATTTGTCCTGATGCCCAATGGATGAGTGACAAGTGTCACCCATCCAATGGACACCATTTCCCCTTCATGCATCGTCCATCTTCATTTTCGTCATTCAAACTCAAATACCCGATCTCACACCCACCATTTTCTCCTATCCGTGCAACCCAAACCCAGCCAACCATCACCCATGACCAGGCAGAGGACCAGGGAGATTGAGGGAGCTGAGGTGGCTGGCCTGGAGGCCTGAACCGCCGCCCACGGCGGCGAGAGGAGGAGAAAACCCGCACGAGGTAATCGGTTTTGCCCGTTTAATCCATTTTCGATTTCTAGTTATTATGGGCTGGTTTGGACGTGTGGGTTGAACTAAATAGGTTACTAGGATAGTTTTAGGAAGATTTGGAGGGTGGTTCAAGGCAGAGGAAGGCTGGAAGGTGGCCGGGAAAAACAGGGGTCGTGGGGGTTAATTTTTAGGGATCGATTTAGGGGGTTTTAGGTCGTTTTGTTAATTGGGTTAGATAGGAAACTTGAAAATAGGAATTTAGGAATTGGAATGGAAGTAAACGGACCGAAAATGAGGGAGAAGGAGACCTGGACCGGTTACGCCGGTCCAAGTTGCAGGAAAAACTAGACCGGACCGGTTCAGACCGGTCTGACCGAAGTAGGAGATGACAGGTGACGTCATCCTACTGACGTCATCATGTCAGGGATGACGTCAGCATTTTCAGATCTGACAATGTCAGCTGACATGTCAGAAAATGGGCCAATAGGAGTGCGACACGTGTCACATGTCAGTGCACAGTCAGCACTGACATGTTAGTGACGTGGCCCAATCAGGGGCTGACACGTGTCACTAACGTGGACCAGTGCCGTGATGACACGTGGCACATGTCAGACTGCCACGTGGCACTGACAGTACAGTGATGTGGACCAATGGGAGCTTGACACGTGGCACCTGTCAGAGTCTTACATGTCAGACCTGACAGCTGTTAGATGACGTCAGCAGTTACTGTAGCAGTGTTGACCCACGTGTTGACCAGGCGCATGGGGGCGCATGTGAACAGTGTTTTGATTGGGCCCAAGGTCATTTTAAAGGTTTCGACGATCCGGATCCAATGGTGGTGGTTTCGGGTCGATCGGAGATCGTTAAGTTGGTCAAATTGAGGTTTTTCACCTCGGGAAACGTGTACGGGGCACGTTGACTTTTCCGGGAAAGTTTAGGGTTTTTAATATGGACTTGCATAGGTTAGTAGTAACCTTTAGATATGGTTTGGACAGGTTTGGGAGTCCCGGTGATGGTGATCGGCTCGGGGAGCCGTATGGCACGCAAATCGAGGCGGCAGCTTGGACGGTCTGTGAGTGGACCTTGTTTTCTAAATTGGTGCATGCATAAATGTTTATTATATGTTTTAAATGCTTGTTTGTAATGCCATGGGTCCATTTGTATGTGGTTACGTATAAGCACGTATTTCGAGGTTTCGGCCTTATACGGTGCTTATACGGGTATGTATCTCTGTATTGATTTAAATGAAATGGATTTGAATTTCAAAAGGATAAACTCGGGTATGAGACCCATTTGGTTTTGTCACGGGCATATGACCTCAGATTCCGGGCACGGTGCCCAGCTGATGTCATATGTTCGGGCACGAGACCCAGTTATTTTACGGTTTATGATTTCGGGTCAGGGACCCTAGATAGATTTCCAAGTTCATGACAATTTATGGGAACCGGCATGAACCTTTGTCAGGTCATTCTGGTACATGACGGTTTATGGGAACTGGCATGTTACCTGGTTATGTTATTACGGTACATGACGGTTTATGGGAACCGGCATGTTACCTGATTATGGATATTATGGATCATGACGGTTCAGGGGAACCGGACATGAATGTTTATGTTATGTATATATATGTTCATCTACCTTCCTTTACTTCTATTATCCCCTCTGGGGAGGGTCGTTGGCCTGGGTGGACCCCGGAGTAGTCACGGAGCACCGACTGAGTGGAGTCACCCCCCAGTTGGGTTCCTTACTCTCAGGAAGGCTATGGTTACTATTACCTCGAGTAGGATCAGTGGTCTGCGAACATTGACCTTGACTTTGAGAAGACTCGGATTGAGATCCGGGTAGCACGCGCGTAGCTTTGGATACCGTGACAAGATTGGTTGTGCGACTTATATGTATATATGGTATATGATATGTGGTGTGCACAGGTGTGCACAGGATTTGAGCAGTGGCTCGTGTACTTGGTTTCTTTATGGTTTGGGGCCGAGTCTCTTATGGATTTGGGCAGTGTCCCGTATGGTCGTTTTCATTGTGGTCCTTTCGACCTTGGTTTATATCTGATTTGGGCTTAGTTCCCACGTATGGTTTCTTTGGTTAAATGGTTTTCCAATGCATGCATGCTTTTTAGTGAAGGGTACAAAATGTCTTCTTATTAAATGTTTTTATAAACTCTTGTTTTGTCCACTCACAGTTTTTAATGTTTTGACTGCCCTTCAGGTTGACAGCGGATGTGGACTGTAGCAGAGACCGAGATATCACATACCTCCTCCGGATCCTGGCGTACTCTGTGTAACGACCCGTCCCAAATTCCATGATTAGATTAGTGACTAATCACGATTAGTGAGGCTAATCCGTGATTAGTAGAGCGAAATCGGACGAACGATGCGAAATGACCGTTTTTCCCCTAGTGGTGGCAAAACGTTGACTTTTCAATCGGCCAGTCAAATGGACTTTGACCGATGACCGTGACGTAGTTCGTGACGTCACGAGTTCATAGACAGGTGGCACGTTCAATTCCGACGTTCGAGGAAGAAGTTATGACGTTCGGAAGTTTAGGGGCATTTTGGTAATTTGGGTGAATAGTAGGTCAAAAGTTGACTTTTTGACCAGGAGGTCCGATGGCCGAGGGCCGAAGACCGTTATGTAGATAAGGACGATACGAATCCGTAGACAGGCGGCACGTCGAATTCGGACGTTCGACGGCGAAGTTACGGTTCACGGAAGTTCCCGGTTACTATTCACGACGGCACGTTTTACGAGACAAAAAGTGCAGTTTGTCTTTAGTGGGTCCAGTTACTTTTCAGCAACCAATGGATGAGTGACACTTGTCACCCATCCACTGGCCAACCTCACCCACTCATGCACCAAAACACTCAACCGTGCATCCATTTTTCCATTTTCCTCCAACCATTTTCCCGACCCCATTCCTTCCATCTGTGCGACCCAAAACCCATCCATTCTTCATTCAAGCAACCAGGGATGGAAGAGGGGACTGAGGAGGTGGCTGGGCGGCCAGAACCGCCATCCACGGCGGCGAGAGGGACAAGAACCCGTGAGGTTCACGGTGAGGCCCTTTTGACCCGTTTTTACCTTTTTGATGTTATGATTCATTTCTAATGATTTTAATGAGTCCATTGAGTTGCTAGGGGGTGATTAGTGAGGTTTTGGTGGTTAGGGACGGCTGAGCAGCCGTGTGGGATGATCGGAAAAACAGGGACCGTGAGGTCCATTTTGAACCGTTAGGATTTTGGGTGTTTTAGTTAGTTTGGTTAATTGGGAATGATAGGAAAGATTAAAAGATGAATTTAGGGATTGAAATGGAGGGAAACGGATGAGAAATGAGGGCGTCGGAGACTTGGACCGGTCACGCCGGTCCAGGCGGACCGGAATTGCAGAGAAAACCGGACCGGCCCGGTCGGACCGGTTCGATCGAAGGAGGACGACGGCACTGTAGCGGCGCGTGAGGCCCATGCGCAGGGGCCTTTGGGCGGCGCGTGGCAGCGCGTGCTAGGGTTTTTGGGGAAGTGTTCAACACGGGAAATCATCTATTCGATGTAACGAACATTTTGGGACTGGTTTCGAGTCAATCGGACACCGTCTCGATATGTTTCGGGGCATCAGAAGGTTTAGGTTCGGGATTAAAAATAGTTAAAAATACGGGAAAATTACGGGGCTTTAGTGAGGGGTTATATAAGTAGTTAGTAACCCTCTAAATTAATTTGGACAGGTTTGGAAGTCCCGGTGATGGTGATCGGCTCGGGGAGCCGTATGGCACGCGTATCGAGACGCGGCTTCGGGCGGTCTGTGAGTGGACCTTGTTTTCTAAATTGGTGCATGCATAAATGTTTATTATATGTTTTAAATACTTGTTTGTGTTGCCATGAGTGCATTTGGATGTGTGGTTACGTATATGCACGTATTTCGAGGTTTCGGCCCTATACGGTTCCTATACGGGCCTGTATGTCTTTATTGGTCTAAATAAAAATGGTTTTGGATTTCCAAATGGATTATGAATATGATTTTATGATGTTGATTTGGATGCTTGTGAATTATATGGTTTCACGTATTTCGAGGCGATTTACGTGCTTGCACGTAAATCGAGGTTTTCCGATTTTATACTGATTTTCCGTACTTATGGTTTTGGATATGATTTCATGAAATGATTTTGGATTTGAAAAGGTAACTCTCGGACTTGAGGTCCATTTGATTTACGGAATCGGGCCAGAGGCCCAATTGGTTTACGATTCGGACCGGGGGTCCAGTTTGTATGTGGATTCGGGCCTAGGGCCCAGTTATGTATTACAAATGGTTTTTACGGGTCATGACGGTTTATGGGAACCGGCATGAACCCCTGAAATGGATTTACGGGTCATGACGGTTTATGAGAACCGGCATGAACCCATGAAAGGATTTTATGGTTCATGACGGCTTATGGGGGCCGGGCATGAATCCTTGAAAGGTTTCAAGAATGGTTTCAAAAGGTTTTTCATATTCCATCCTATATATATGATTGTCTCCTCCGGGGAGGGTCGTTGGCCTGGGTGGACCCCGGAGTAGTCACGGAGCACTGACTGAGTGGAGTCGCCCCCCAGTTGGGTTCCTTACTCTCAGGATGGGCATGGTTCGTTACCTCCAGGGAGGGTCATTGATCTACGGGCATTGACCTGGGTGGACCCTGGAGAGACTTGGGTTTGAGACCCCGGTTAGCACACGTGTAGCTTTATTTTACCATGACAGGTTCTGGATATGAATATATTGGATAAGCATGGTTTCAAATGGTTTGGGAAAACTGTGTTTTATGATGATAAATGGATTTGGGCTGAGATCCCACATATGCTTACTATGTTCTGATTTTCTGTAAATTGGTTTTGGGCAGGAGCCCGTGTGAATTGTATTTACGGAACTTGGGGTTGTGACCCTATTTATGGATGTTTTAACATATATTATTGGATAAATGGTTTTACTATGCATGCATGCTTTTTAGTGGAGGGTATAAATGTCTTTTATGGAAATGTTTTTATAAAATCTTTATTTTTGTCCACTCACAGTCTTTCTGTTTTTAATACCCTTCAGGTTGACAGCGGATGTGGACTGTAGCAGAGATCGAGATATCACATGCCTCCTCCGGATCCTGGCGTACTCTGATAGCCCGGGAGGGCAAAGGTCGGAAATATCCCTTGTCTGACACTTCGTGTCAGACGGGAGCAGGGTCATCCCGCACTAATCCCGGGGGGATTGGGATGGGTCCTGTCAACGTGGTATCAGAGCGGGGTTGTCTCGATTCGAGCAACCGCGGAGCTCTTGGAGCATGTACGCTGGTCGAGGATGTGATATCTCAATGGGCTACAGTTCATGGTCAACCTGATGTTGGGGTGCCGGTACGATAGTTAGTAGGATTGACATGCCTTGGTTCGGCATTTGAGGCCGGGGTTGCCATAGTTCTGTCAAGGTTGACAGTGTGGGACCCTACGGAAGGCTTAACGTAGTATTACGTTAGAGTTTTGGATCGTGAGACGGTTAGTTGGGTCGTTTTTCACGATGTCGTAGGATCGGTTCCGACGACTGATTCGATGTTGTGACCAATAGATGGTCGGATTATGTTGAGTTAAATGGATTTACTGCAGTCGGCAGTTAGCAGCCGGATTCGAGGATCCTGATTGGACTTACGGTATGATTGGATTGACGTCATTATGATGTCCAGACCGCGGGGTCGGTCAGATCGTGGATTTTACTGCCTTATGCAGTTGGGTTCAGAGTGACCCTAGGGCTTGATTGTGGAACCCTACCGTATGTGTATGGTTCGGAAATGGGAGTTGACGAGTGGTTTGACTTGGATGACTATTCGAATTTGGATTCGTTAGTCGGTCTAGTCATGTTAGCTTGTGTTGGGACTGCACTTCGCAGTCAGGGTTGTACGTATCGGTTAGACCGAGTTGGTTGTCGTGCTACTTCAGTTGTGAGTTGGTGCAACTAAGGTCGCGGGTGACCTGGTAGACGACATTGGTTTAGTCAAATTACGACTGGTTAGAGATGGTTTGGACAAGTTACCAGGGTTGGTACTTGTCGATGAAATCCCTGAGTGGGATACAGAGTAGTTGGTACAGGCAGTTGATTCCGTTGGATGCGGAGTCTGGATGTCTAGTCATTAGGTCTGCACGAGGTTGTGGCAGACGCTACTATCGATAGACGTAGTCGAATTTTATCTGGTTGAGTAGACTCAGGTTGTCGTGACGATTGTGACGATGGGATTGTCAGTCGTGACGATGGTACGTGGTGCGTGAATAATGCATATGTGTGGGTAGTGATTCTGGATTCGACTTGGTTACGGTTGGGTGCGATCGCAGAATGAGACGGGGACGTACGGGGGACGTTTCCTCTTCTCGTATGAGTTGTCAGGGTAACTATACCCAGAGGTGTTGGGTACGAAGGAGGCAGAGTTTCTCCTATTCGAGCAAAGGTACGGGTCATCGTTCGGTATGAGCGGAGATCCAGAGTTGTCTGATTGGCACACTTTGTGCTGATGCTGACAGGTGGTGTACTGGTACTAGTGCTGGTGCTGGTGCCGGTGATTGTGATGACGGTGAGTTACGAGTCAGAATGTGACTCCGACGTGATGGGCTTATGATTGGTATCTGTGGTTCGGGAGTGAATCACGGGTAGTGACGGACTGGATAGGATCCAGCGGTAGTTGAGGAGTGAGGATCGAGTATTATCATGACGGATTAGTGACCGGTTGGTCAGACTCGTTCTGTCGCGGGGTTTAGCGACCAATTGGTCAGAATTAGTCAGGATTGGTTAGAGATGGTGGTTTGCAGAGATTTGACTGCAGATCACAGCAGGGGGCTGTTGTGACCTTTCAGTAGAGTGGTACATCAGATTAGGATGAATTGACATCCTTTTGGATGTACATATACGGTCGTAAATGGGCATGTGTCCATAACCAGTCTAACGGGGACACGTGGTTGATGTCCGGGTATGTTGTTTCCAACCTGGTTGGAACTTCGAAATCGCGAGAGGTTGGTTTACGTGACGTGGTGAATGCAGCGAGTTTGGTTGTATTCACATAGGATGAATTTTGATGTCATAGTCTTGTATCATCTTTGATTTTCCTCGGTGGAATGACAAGGATCGATACGAGAAAATCAGTGAGAACCCACAGACTCGGCGTGTCTCGTCGTTGACTAATCTATTTAAGATGTGGGAAATGGTTGAGGACTTTGGACGTCGTGACGATCGGGGATCGTGACGTCTATGGTCGGTTGACGTAGTGTTGGATCTAGATCGTGATTTGGATGATCCAGATAGGTGGAGAGTTTATCACTCTTACTTGGTTGAGTGGAGCATGATGGGACTGAACTTCTTTTCGAGGTAAATCCCATATGGCTTACTACTCGCCTGAGTAGTTGTCCGAGGAGTAGGTGTCTGACGAAGTCGGGTTTTGTCAGACTTGGTGTTGTGTGTGATGTTGTGATTGGCTTCCCTATGAAGTCAATCGATTGTGTTGTGGTAATCGGTCGAACAGGTAACCGATAGGTTCGGTTTTGATACGTCTCGGTAGACGAGAAGGATATTTCGAGTTTTGGAATCAGATGTCTGAATGACGATTCAGGATTTGATTTTGGAACTTGAAAGAGGATTTCTGTATTTGGGTTTTGGAATCGGATTCTGGGTGACGATTCAGGATTTGATTCTAGAGCCTGACTGTGGATTTTCTTTTTACGGATTTGGGTTCGAAATGGTTATTCCAAATACCGGTTTACGGAATGATGATTTCGGATTCGAATTTGGACATGATGTGGATATGATTTCTGGGTTTGGATTCGGGATTTCTCACGAAATTTCGGATTCGGATTTGGGGAATAGATAATGGGTCGGAGTTTCAATTTGTCTAGTACTGGATTGGACAAATGGACTCCATAGTAGAAACGTGATTGGCTACAACCTATATGGGTGTAGGCTGATTGATGTGTAGATGTATGTACCTTGTACGTTGTTCGAGGTACAAGACTGGGCATACTTGTGGTGCCTAGTGACGGTATATAGGTTATACCGGTATTACGTTGGGGAGCGTGTTGGTAGTCGGATTGGTTCTGATACCATTGGATTAGTTGCGGTCGTGAACTAGACATTGGATACTGTGCATCGGGTCATGGTATTTCTAATGGGTCTAGTTACACACAGGTCGAGTGAAATGCTTGTGGTTAGTGTAACCACGAGTGTGTGTTATATCAGTTTGCGATTGACGACTGTCAAGTGGTGACAGTTTGTCGAAGGTGTCAGCGTGGATCGATCAGTGAGGTCTGGTGACTCCCGGTGGGAGCAGACGCTAGGATAGATTAGCGTTCGAGAAAGGAATCATCGAGTTGACAAGTGGTGTCGATTCGGAGCATATGGCTACTGTCATTCGAAGTGGTCAAGTGTAGTCGATACGACGTGAGTGTTAGGGGTACGTCTGGGTGCGGACGAGTACGTATTACTCTGGTTAGTTGGTGTACGAGTGTACACGTGTTGCGAGGTTGATTCTACTTTCCACGAGCTGGATATGGAATCAGGATAATTGGAGTTCCGAGAATGAAACTAAATTAAGGAGGGAAGCATGGTTGGATTAGAGTCGGTTGGAATTTCGAGGACGAAATTAATTAAGGAGGGAAGGTTGTAACGACCCGTCCCAAATTCCATGATTAGATTAGTGACTAATCACGATTAGTGAGGCTAATCCGTGATTAGTAGAGCGAAATCGGACGAACGATGCGAAATGACCGTTTTGCCCCTAGTGGTGGCAAAACGTTGACTTTTCAATCGGCCAGTCAAATGGACTTTGACCGATGACCGTGACGTAGTTCGTGACGTCACGAGTTCATAGACAGGTGGCACGTTCAATTCCGACGTTCGAGGAAGAAGTTATGACGTTCGGAAGTTTAGGGGCATTTTGGTAATTTGGGTGAATAGTAGGTCAAAAGTTGACTTTTTGACCAGGAGGTCCGATGGCCGAGGGCCGAAGACCGTTATGTAGATAAGGACGATACGAATCCGTAGACAGGCGGCACGTCGAATTCGGACGTTCGACGGCGAAGTTACGGTTCACGGAAGTTCCCAGTTACTATTCACGACGGCACGTTTTACGAGACAAAAAGTGCAGTTTGTCTTTAGTGGGTCCAGTTACTTTTCAGCAACCAATGGATGAGTGACACTTGTCACCCATCCACTGGCCAACCTCACCCACTCCTGCACCAAAACACTCAACCGTGCATCCATTTTTCCATTTTCCTCCAACCATTTTCCCGACCCCATTCCTTCCATCTGTGCGACCCAAAACCCATCCATTCTTCATTCAAGAAACCAGGGATGGAAGAGGGGACTGAGGAGGTGGCTGGGCGGCCAGAACCGCCATCCACGGCGGCGAGAGGGACAAGAACCCGTGAGGTTCACGGTGAGGCCCTTTTGATCCGTTTTTACATTTTTGATGTTATGATTCATTTCTAATGATTTTAATGAGTCCATTGAGTTGCCAGGGGGTGATTAGTGAGGTTTTGGTGGTTAGGGACGGCTGAGCAGCCGTGTGGGATGATCGGAAAAACAGGGACCGTGAGGTCCATTTTGAACCGTTAGGATTTTGGGTGTTTTAGTTAGTTTGGTTAATTGGGAATGATAGGAAAGATTAAAAGATGAATTTAGGGATTGAAATGGAGGGAAACGGATGAGAAATGAGGGCGTCGGAGACTTGGACCGGTCACGCCGGTCCAGGCGGACCGGAATTGCAGAGAAAACCGGACCGGCCCGGTCGGACCGGTTCGATCGAAGGAGGACGACGGCACTGTAGCGGCGCGTGAGGCCCACGCGCAGGGGCCTTTGGGCGGCGCGTGGCAGCGCGTGCTAGGGTTTTTGGGGAAGTGTTCAACACGTGAAATCATCTATTCGATGTAACGAACATTTTGGGACTGGTTTCGAGTCGATCGGACACCGTCTCGATATGTTTCGGGGCATCGGAAGGTTTAGGTTCGGGATTAAAAATAGTTAAAAATACGGGAAAATTACGGGGCTTTAGTGAGGGGTTATATAAGTAGTTAGTAACCCTCTAAATTAATTTGGACAGGTTTGGAAGTCCCGGTGATGGTGATCGGCTCGGGGAGCCGTATGGCACGCGTATCGAGACGCGGCTTCGGGCGGTCTGTGAGTGGACCTTGTTTTCTAAATTGGTGCATGCATAAATGTTTATTATATGTTTTAAATACTTGTTTGTGTTGCCATGAGTGCATTTGGATGTGTGGTTACGTATATGCACGTATTTCGAGGTTTCGGCCCTATACGGTTCCTATACGGGCCTGTATGTCTTTATTGGTCTAAATAAAAATGGTTTTGGATTTCCAAATGGATTATGAATATGATTTTATGATGTTGATTTGGATGCTTGTGAATTATATGGTTTCACGTATTTCGAGGCGATTTACGTGCTTGCACGTAAATCGAGGTTTTCCGATTTTATACTGATTTTCCGTACTTATGGTTTTGGATATGATTTCATGAAATGATTTTGGATTTGAAAAGGTAACTCTCGGACTTGAGGTCCATTTGATTTACGGAATCGGGCCAGAGGCCCAATTGGTTTACGATTCGGACCGGGGGTCCAGTTTGTATGTGGATTCGGGCCTAGGGCCCAGTTATGTATTACAAATGGTTTTTACGGGTCATGACGGTTTATGGGAACCGGCATGAACCCCTGAAATGGATTTACGGGTCATGACGGTTTATGGGAACCGGCATGAACCCATGAAAGGATTTTATGGTTCATGACGGCTTATGGGGGCCGGGCATGAATCCTTGAAAGGTTTCAAGAATGGTTTCAAAAGGTTTTTCATATTCCATCCTATATATATGATTGTCTCCTCCGGGGAGGGTCGTTGGCCTGGGTGGACCCCGGAGTAGTCACGGAGCACTGACTGAGTGGAGTCGCCCCCCAGTTGGGTTCCTTACTCTCAGGATGGGCATGGTTCGTTACCTCCAGGGAGGGTCATTGATCTACGGGCATTGACCTGGGTGGACCCTGGAGAGACTTGGGTTTGAGACCCCGGTTAGCACACGTGTAGCTTTATTTTACCGTGACAGGTTCTGGATATGAATATATTGGATAAGCATGGTTTCAAATGGTTTGGGAAAACTGTGTTTTATGATGATAAATGGATTTGGGCTGAGATCCCACATATGCTTACTATGTTCTGATTTTCTGTAAATTGGTTTTGGGCAGGAGCCCGTGTGAATTGTATTTACGGAACTTGGGGTTGTGACCCTATTTATGGATGTTTTAACATATATTATTGGATAAATGGTTTTACTATGCATGCATGCTTTTTAGTGGAGGGTATAAATGTCTTTTATGGAAATGTTTTTATAAAATCTTTATTTTTGTCCACTCACAGTCTTTCTGTTTTTAATACCCTTCAGGTTGACAGCGGATGTGGACTGTAGCAGAGATCGAGATATCACATGCCTCCTCCGGATCCTGGCGTACTCTGATAGCCCGGGAGGGAAAAGGTCGGAAATATCCCTTGTCTGACACTTCGTGTCAGACGGGAGCAGGGTCATCCCGTACTAATCCCGGGGGGATTGGGATGGGTCCTGTCACTCTGATAGCCCGGGAGGGCAAAGGTCGGAAATATCTCTTGTCTAACACTTTGTGTCAGACGGGAGCAGGGTCATCCTGCACTAATCCCGGGGGGATTGGGATGGGTCCTGTCAAAACATCTATCCAACCTCCACGTAACACGTAGACCAGACAAGGGATACCAGGTCAACATACAAAAAACAACGTCTGATTTTCCAGAGTGCGCAGAAACCACTGTGGATCGCGTGTGGGATGTCTCCGTCTCACTAACAACAGCCCGCACCGCATCAGCTTGGAGGGTATCGAAAAACAGAAAAGACTGTGCATTGTCAAAAATAAATAATAAGTTCAGAACACAATTTCATTCCCGAGATAATAAAAACCATTTATGAAAACCGAAATCATTTCCTTTTCTCAAATCCCGGGCCTTAGTCCAAAACCATTAATCAAACCTAAGTACGGGAACTCAGCCCAAAAATCAACAAATCCAAAGCATCCGGGCCACAGCCCAAAATATCTGAAAACCATGTGAAAATCATCAGTGTATCACAGAAATCCAAACTCAGTTAAAACACATTTCCATGAATCGAACCTGCTCGATCTATCCGAGTCTTTAAACTCAATATATATCCGAGTCTCTAAACTCAACAGGCCTCAATATCAATCCGAGTCTTTAAACTCAATAGGCCTACGGGGGAAATCACAATATCCAAGTCTTTAAACTCACCGGGTCTTTAAACCCAAAATCACATAGCCGGGCCTGCCCCCGTCACATATCATATCTGGGTCTTTAAACCCAAAACCAGATCGAGTAAATCCAATCCAAAACCATTTTATCAAATCCAAATCCATAAATCCATTTCCAACTCTGAATCTGAAATCATCATTTTGAATCCCAAGCCGAATCTGAAATCATCATTCCAAATCCAAATTCAAAAATCACGTTTATCGAAATCACTTTTCCAAATCCATTTATAACCATTGAAATAAATTATAATTCAAATCCCAAAATCATAGCATCGAAACCATTATCAAATCATAGTATAAAACCATCATCTCGTAAAACGTATAAATATGTAAAATATCTCGAAATACGTGCAAATCATAAATCATCAATATCATAATCATAATCATAGAGATCACATATAGAAAACATATAAAACATTTATGCATGCATCATAATTTAGAAAGCAAAGTCCACTCACAG
The DNA here is from genome assembly GCA_032719365.1 of Prinsepia uniflora. NCBI lineage: Eukaryota > Viridiplantae > Streptophyta > Magnoliopsida > Rosales > Rosaceae > Prinsepia > Prinsepia uniflora. The sequence continues at coordinate 85,339,501 of CM064862.1, forward strand.
ACCATCCTCGATGCTACCTCGATACGCGTGCAATTACGCTTTCCTGGCTAATCCCCTATCACCCGACTTCCTGAACCTGTCCAAATCACATTCTAAGGTTACTAACTACTTCAATATGCTTCTACTAATTCTCCGTAATTTTCCCAAATTTTTAACTATTTTTAAACGTGATCCTAAACATTCGGACATCCCGAATTGCATCGAAAGGATGTCTGATCGACTCGAAATCAGTCCCAAAATGATCGTTTAATCGAATAGATTAAAAGTTATGTTGACAACTTCCACAAAAGCCGTGCCACGCGCCGCCCAAAGGAGCTACGCGTGAGGCCCATGCGCCGGCTACAATCATCTTTAACCTCCGTTAAACCCGGTCCAGACGAGCCCGGTTCAACCGAACTGGCGTTCCCGGTTTTGTGCCTATTTCTAGTCCAATTTCAGTCCTTTTTCTACCATTAGTGTCGTCCCACTATTCCTAATCAATCTTGCTACTTAAAACTTGAAGTTACAATCAGAATCATACCTTCCAAACCAAGGATCCAATCCTGTTTTTCCTTCTCTCTGTCCGCTGTCGCAGACCACCATAGGCCATGGTTCCAAGTCCTCTAGGTTTGTTTTGAGCTCCATAACAGGTTCCAATTAACCAAATGAGTCAATAACAGCTAAAACGACGTTTACCATTTTTGAATTCAAACGGGAATTTCACGACAACTTACCCTACCGTCACCGTCGTGCGCCACCGTGGCCACCACTGAACGTGTCTCGACTTCCAGGTCGACTTTGATGCACAAACCATCAGCAAAGGACGGAATTTAAGGGACATCGTGCAGATTGGATTCCACGGGTGCACTCGATCCCCTGTTTTCCACAGTGTCAGGGCCACCGTCCACGGCATACCGTCGTGATCACGCCACCACAATCCTCTCCCTGTCTTCTCTCAGCTCCCTTCACCAATCACGAGTAGTCATCGAAGGTTGAGGGGTTATATGGGATTGGTTCTCACGATCACCCACTGCCTCTATTTTTCATTTTCATCCAAAATCGTTTAAACCATTTAAACCCCTTTTACAAAACGCGTGAGGCGGTTGTGCAAGGTTCTACAGCCATCTAGAGAAGGCCACGTGTCCCAATCTGGTTAGGCACTAATCCTAAGGTAGCCAAGTGTCACTGGCACAAATCCCAAGGCAAAGGAAAAGACCAAAATACCCTTTGCACCAAATTACCAAAATGCCCCTCAACTTCCGAACATCATAACTTCTTTCTCGAATGTCGACATCGGATGTGCCGCCTGTCTACAGACTCGTGACGTCTCGAACTACGTCACATGCATCGACCAACGTCCATTTGACGGCCTGAGTCAAAAGTCAACATTTCGCCCACTCTAGGGGCAAAACCGTCCGTCCGAAATTACTTAACTAATCACCAATTAAATTCACTAATCCTTCATTAATCACTAAGCTAATCCCGAACTCCGGGACGAGTCGTTACAGTTTTTGTCCCACATAATTTTTGAGTGAAAAACATTATTTCTTAGAACCCAGAATTAGTCCATCGTCTCCATACATTGGAACATGAACTTTCTAACCGTCTATGAAACATGAATTTGTTCATTACAAATTTACAGGTGTTTTATCATAATTCAATTGAAAAATATTCCAAGGCATACTTGAGCTAAAATATTACAGAACCAACAGTACTGCTAATACCTAATATGAATCTTAAAAATCTAGTTACTTCTTGTGTGAAGAATCAACATAAGATTCATCTTCTCATTCTACCAAAACCTTCACTACATGATCCATTGTTGGTCTTTTGCTTCTATCTTCCTCCACACAAGAGATCCCAATCTCAACCATCTTTTTCGCTTCCCTTCTGCTGAATTCCCCTTTCAATCTCGAATCCACCATATCCTCTATCCATCCCTCTTCCCCGCATCGAATCTTCTGCCTCGCCACCCTCACACACCTTGTCAGCTCTGCCTCTTGATCCTCACTATCCTCCTCTGCCCAACTCGAAAGCCTAATGCCCTTCACTATCTCAAGAATCACCACTCCAAAGCTATAGACATCCACTTTGGCCGTGATGGGAAGGTTCAAAGCCCACTCCGGAGCCATGTAACCTTTCGTCCCTCGAATTCTAGAGAAGATTGAGCTCAGGCTGCCTCTCTGAGACAACTTTGCCAACCCAAAATCTGCAATCTTTGCCTCAAAATTACTGTCTAGGAGTATGTTCTCCGGCTTCACGTCACAATGGATCACCCATTCTAGACACTCATGGTGAAGATAGGCTAAACCCTTAGCCACCCCCTCTACAATTTTATACCTTTCTCGCCATCCTAGCAGCTTTTGGGGAGACTCAAACAAGTGCTTGTCCAATGAACCATTTTCAACAAACTCAGAAACCAAAAGTTTGTGTTTATCATCAGAGCAAAATCCCCAGATTCTCACTAAGTTCATGTGATTCAGTTTTCCAATTGTACCAACTTCTGCCCAAAATACATCCTCCCCTTGGTATAAATTACCAGCGAGCTTCTTCACAGCTACCACTCTCTCATCCTTCAGAATCCCCTTATACACCGCCCCAGAAGCCCCTCTTCCCAGCTCTTCTTTGAAGCTTTTAGTTGCCTTCTTCAGCTCCGAATACCGAAACATCCTAAATTGGCTCGAAACCATATGATACCCATCTTCCATTGGAGCTCCTGAGGCATGCCTTACGAAAAGCTGGCACAGAGCTAAAACTACAAAGACAACTTCAAGTCCACCCACTGCAGAAGCAAACCAATACAGATACAACCATTTCACCTTTTTACCTGCTTTTTCGTACATGGACGAAGAACCAAATACGACGTTGGTCACATTAGCCTTGCAAGTTTCAGAGACATTGAGGCCAGTTTCTGGCAATGTTTCAAGACTCGGGGGTTGTCCTAAGTATATACTCCCCCGGAAACTCGGGGACTTGTAGCCATTGAAAAGAGCACTCTTTGTATAGCACTTACCTTCTCCATCTAGCCTGTAGCTAAAAGCTTCACACCGGCAATCATCCAAGCAGAGCTTCGTGCAGTTTTCGAATGAGACAGGTTTACTGTAGTTGAGATCAAATCCGTAGAAATCAACTTGGGGAATCTTGACAAATTTCACTAGCCTGGGTTGTGAACATGTGAGATTGAACTTAGGCTTGCAGCCCTTGTTCCAATCTTTTGTGTCAGCAACTTCAAAGCCAGGTGGACATAAGCACTTGGGCTTTGGATTATAAACACAAATCCCATTTCTTCCACAGATTCCATGGACTTTACAAAGCTCTGTCATAGCTTCCCATGTCACTACCCACAATCCTGTCGACTCTACGAGACTATAGAGCCTTAAATTTCCATCGTAATCCATTGTTAACCGCCTTTTCGTCCCCGAACCCATGTCAGAAGCACTGAACTCCAACTGATCGCTTGACGAAAACTTACCAAATTCATCAAAGCCAGCGACTCTGCTGCTGTTGTAATTTGTTCGGCCATTTTGGAACACACTGAAATCAGGGTCAGGCCAATACAAGCTGGAAGTGTCAGGGCCATCGTACATCAACTTCAACACATTGTCATTGTCAAAATAGAAGCTGAAATATCCAGTGCCGAAATTGCCCCTGCCCAAATTTGATACCAGCTTCTTGCTCTTTGTGAAGGGCTGGTTTGGGAGGAGGGTGTCAGTGGGAAACTCAAAGCTCTGCCATAGGATTTTACCATGTGAATCTTTTAAGACGAGGTTGCCAGAGTTTAAAAGCTCAGCCTTTTTTCCGCCTAGGGTGGTGGAGTTCGTTTGCCAGACGGAGGATCCGTCTACGTCAGTCAAGAACATGGATCCATCTCGCTGGAGGGAGAATCTGGAGCCGACGCTGTTGACCGGTCTGTCTCTGTTGGCCGTCCAAACAATTGTTCTGGCTTGTGAATTTGTGAACCAGATTGAGAACCAGACGGCGTTTGTCCCAATCCCATAAAAGCCGCATGTGAAAGAATTGTCTGGGGAAGACAAGAAATCTGAGTGATGCTCGGCTGAGAGAGAAGAGCCTCTTGAAAGAGTGTTGTGGGATTTTGCAGAAGAAGAGTGGGAAAATATAGTGATAACTTGGAAGAGAAGGAGACAGAGAACATTTAGAAATGGAACAAGTTGGTGCTTCATTTTTTGCGGTTTTTGTTTTTTGATCCAACAAAGGAACCTGTTCATCTGTTGGTGCTTCGTGTTTTGCGACTTTTGTTTTTTGATCCAACAAAGGAACCTGTTCATCTGTTGGTGCTTCATTTTAATGTACATTGTACGATGAGACATTTGCCAGCAAGTGGCCGCATGGTCGGTGAGTTAATATATTATTAATTCTGTGGACTAAAACAGAGGTAGATGGCTTACTGGTTGAATGTTGACTCTTATCGCACAAAGATACACCGCCAAAAATAGGGGACTTGGCAAATATGTTAAAAAACCTCCAAAAAAATAACTCAGTTTACCTAATTTCTCTCTCCCAACCCCCAACTACTTTTTGCCCTTTGCTATTTGTTATTTTACTCCCTTTAGTCCCCCATGCCTCTCTACTCAAATTTCTATCCCCCTTTTTTACCAAAAACACCCAGCTACACCAAATACTCATTTGAAGATGAAAGATGAAGCTGAAAGTGAAGTTAGTTTTTGAATTTATATAGTTGCGCAGTTAGTAACTAATTAATTATTTGAAGTTGGATAGAGAGAATGAGGTAGATTATGTTAGTTTTTGTGATAATAGGGCATACTAGCAAGAATTACTTGAGCGCTGCTATGGAACTATTCAATTAATGCAAAATGAAATATATAAATAGATTAGAATATGTGAAAATGTTGTAAAGATGATTAATTAATACATACATCATCATGTTTATTTACATGATTTTTTATTTGTTATAGCAATATTGGATAGCTAAATGTACATATGATATAATTGTATATATATATATATATATATCTGTGTGTGGAATCCAAAATTACCGGAAAGTTGTGGAGCTGCTACATAACTAATAATTCGCATAATTTCCAAATTGCCGCTAATGATATTAACGGCTCATAGATACATGCACATTAAATAATGCATTTACCAACTGAATATATTATTTAATCAGGTTAAAAACCTCAATAATATTAATATTCTTCTCGATGATTAATTGTTATTATCGTTAATAATGAGCAATTATTATAATTATTAAATAATATTTTTATTAAAAATATATTATTTATTAATTAACAAAATCAACCGACCAATTAGAATGCTCAGTAACTTCCAAGGCTTCCTGTAAATAGTGGAACTCATTTCACTTTTAAGGTAATTCGTTTTTCGCTTCGAAGTATTTCCTATTCCTTTCTCAAAATTTACTTTAAGAATCGAAGTGTTCTTGTTCGAACAACATTCGGTGCTTCAACCTTAATTTCGATTGTCTCTTGTTCGTTGTGTGTAAGGATTACTTCAACAATTGGTGCTTTCATTGAAGGCTAAATTGAGAAATACTCAAAAGGAGCTATTTTATTCATTTATCGTTCATCAACGTTGTTCAACGTTCATCAACTTTGTTCATCATTCATCATTCTTCATTCGTCGTTCGTCGACATTGTTCGAAGTTCTTGAACTTTGTTCTTCATTCATCAAAACTTTCCGTTCAATCCTGGCGATTCAGCATTCTAAATCCCAGACATTCAAGAAATAGAAAACGACCAGTATGCCCCTAGAAAATCAAAATGTTGACTTTTTACTAGGACCTCGTATGAGTAAATCGAGAAGACCATTAAAAAGGTCTCGGCTTCCTGAGTACATAGGCAGGCGGCATGCCAAAATTGGAGATCGTATGAGTTGGTTATGGGTAAAAATTGTTTAAGGGCATTTTGGTAATTTGTGTTTAAAGGTTAGTTTGGTAATTTCATACATTGGACATGTGAATCATGTGTATTATCTAGAAGTTTCTTTTAACTTCTTTATACACTCTCTCTCACTAACTTTCTTTAGTATATATATGTGTGGAGGTATGGTTGTAGGGGGATACTTCAGGGGAGCATGGCCGAAACCATGCAAAGTATCCACCCAAGAGAAATCTAGGGAAAACGAGAAAGAGAGAGACAAGGAAAGAGAGGGAAGAAAAAAAGAATGAAGAGCAGAGTGTTTTGAGGGAATTAAGGTAGGTCGAAGACCCCTAAACCATCGCTACAGTAATCGTACAATCATGAAAATGGATTGTGGGGTGTCGAACAATTTGGAGGTTTGATAGTCGCTGTTTGAGGACCATAAGGTGCTATACAAGCTCCCAGGATCGTCCTAGAGTTGAAAAGATGAAGGTTGGATTTCAGGAAGGCAACATAACTGAGCAGGACGTTATGGCCGAAACCTTGAAGATAAGCTTCCCTAATTTCTATTGTGATTTATGTCATTTTAAAACCATAGAAAAATTTCTAGGATTGAAACGAACCAAATTGACATAAAAATTAGACGTCAAACGGTTGAGATATGGTCGGGTTGGTGTCGCAGGTCAGGCCACCCGAAACAAGGAAAACTGGTCAACCCGACTGAGGTTGATGATGAATAGTATTTTCCATTGTTCCATTGTAACAGGCACGTGAACCTACGCGCAGCAACCACTTTGGCCGACGCGTGGGGGCGTGTGATAGGCTTTCTGGGGAAGTCGTTAACACAAGAAATGTTCCTATTTGTCATGGTTCTAATGATATTGAATTTGAGTTATTTTGACATTGTATGAAGAAGATAAGGTCGATTAAAGTTAATAGGTATTATATAAACATCCTTAAATCATCCTAGCAATTAAGGATAATTAAAGGAGTAGTAGTTACGAATCTCAATAACAATCAAAATGTTCAATATAATTTTTAGCAAATTATGGTGAGTAGAATAATTAATAGAATTATGGTTTGATTAATATGTGTTGTATACAAGTAATTTGATATTTAATATTAGTAATATACATAAACTTGTGCTTTGTTAATAAACTTGACTATGTGGTATTTAACTTGGAATATGATTGTATGGATAATGATGACAATGAAAAAAATACAAAGAGGTATTGTAATGAGTATGAAAATATAAACGTATAGTTATCAAGTCATATTTGCTTGTACAATTAATAGAATTTTGATTTTGTAATCGAACCTATAATTCGGTAACTTGCTGAGGTAAAAGAGTTGGATGTGGGCGGTAACCCCACAAGAACAGACTCTTTTTAGTTTAATCCAGGACGATATAAATACAATTGAGATTTAATATCCCTTGTCTGACAACAATTAAAGGTAACTTTGGAATTTATGATTTGTTGTTAGATGGGAGCAGGACCCGTATGATTTTCAAGCTAAAGTTGGGGACGGGTCATGTCAAGCATGGTTAGGACACGTCGATCTGTTTGATCATCTGAATATAGTATTTCAGCTTCTGTAGTTCAGACTAGGAACAAAGCACACACTACGACTCTAGAAGAACACAAAAGTGATACCCCCGCGTGACTATCATGGCACCTATGGGGTCACAGGGGTTGATTCCAACTTTTGATTTCTAAACTTTCCCTTTCCCAAAAACTCCAGCGACTGCATTAGGACAAGGAACTACAACTTTTCAACAAACTGGCTAGCGATTGGTGGGAGAGGCGTCAAGATAGAATCAGCCCCATACAAATAGTGATCTACGAGTATTCCTAGACGGACTCCACAACGCACCATGGAAAAATTAAGCACAAGAGGGACTTGATGCATACCACCAACTCCTCGACACAACACATGGGTCTCGAAGTGATACGTGTCCGACATGAACACCTTGATGCCCGCCCCCTATAGACAACCTATCACAACAATCTGAAAGGTTGAGCAACAAAATCCCAATGCAGTAAGAGCTTCTACAACAACTTTTAGCAGAACAAACAAAATAAGTGGTTGGGAGACACTCCTCATCACGAAGAAGGAAAGAGGACAACCCATGACGTCATGGAAAGAAAAAGTCTGATGCCAAACGATGTCTCATGAAACTTCACTGAGTGATTCTGAAGGGGAAAGTCATACTCATAGAATAAAAAGCCAACAACGTCTAGGGCTATCAGTTCATGAGCAATGTGGAAAATATGTAGGGACACCATTATGAATTGAACATTCACATGGGAGCAGGAGGCAATATACAGCTTCTCAAAACACTCAAGGATGCGCTGACCATCACAACAAGAAAGAGGACGAGACATGCTCACCCCATGAATTAAAAACTGAGATTCAAGGAGGTCAACGATGATTGGCATGTAAAGATTGATAGGACCCGTCCCAATCCCCCTGGGACTACCATGAGACGTGCCTTCTCCTGTCTAACAATTATATTCAAAATACTGAAAATGGCCCTTAATGGGTTTAATAAATAGGCTGAGTTCAACTACAACATTTTCAGACAAGGTATAAGTATCTAAATACAGGACCGAGCATACATGTTAGTACAAATAAAAGTACCAAAATCCTACCCAAAGGGGTAATCAGATGTGCAACAGTATTGTCTATGCCTGTATTGTCTATGCCTCTGCCTCAATCTCCACCCATGTCTCTGTGTCACGACCTGAAGGGTCTATAAAACAGTCAAAATGTGAGTGAACCAAAAATAAGTACTTTCAAATACAATTTAAGAATAATAGCATTTTCCCCTCCGTTTTACAAACATGCATGCATTCAAATCAAATAGTATGGACAGCTTAAAACATACGTATATATATACATCTGGACACACATATCAGTAAAGCATAATATAACCAATCCTCGACATTTGTGATATCTCGACATACGCGATGTCTATAATAAATACCAATCACAATTTCCAATGCTAAGCATTCAAATCGGGGTCTCATCTCTGAGTACCTCCCCAAGATACAACTCAAAGACGTCCAGGATGATATCATATAATGGTGTGCCTTCCTCGAATCTACCACGTCCGGGGTTATATCATAAACTTGCACTCATATTCCCGAGCCTCTCCTCGTAGCGACTCATCCCAGGTAGTGCACTGTGACTACTCCAGGATTCTCGACGTCTAGAGGAGACTATCCAACTCACCAGGATGGTATATGTGGAACAGTAACCAAATACATTTCAAATCACTTTTAAATTTTTTATGTCTCAAATCAAGTCAAAAACATTATTCAATTGGGTTTATGCCCGAGACATAATCCTCACCTGTCTTTTCCAAAAACCACCCGAAAATAGTGTTCTGAATTCATTTATAAATCCAATTTGTCCAATTTCCCGTTTGACTCTAAATCTAAAACAGTTATCCAACCGGATCTCAAGCTCAAAACAGCGTTTTTCACGCAAAACCGTCAACTGGTTCATTACCGATGATTAAGTTCACATATATCATGATATCAAATTATTTCATCTTAAATCATATAATAAAGCATTTAAAACAGATATGCATGCATTTCAATTATAAAACAAACAGTCCACTCACTCCCAGTCCACACTGCACGCTCAATATCCGCACCATAATCTCACCTGAGCTAGTCCAAAGTCTTCGGGCCTGTTCCAATCACATCCGAGGGTCACTAATGTCTATACAAGTTCATACACTAAACCCTCACAAAGCCCGATACCGAAAACGCATCAAGAACACGCTTCCTGAGGCTAAAACCTCTAAATAAATTATAAAATGGTCTCTGATCGACCTGAAACCACCACCATTAGATTCAGAATGTCAAAACCTTTCAAACAAGACCAATTTCACCTTGAAATTCATGCCCACACGCCCTCACGAGCTTGTCAAAGTCTGGTCAACGCTAGCCGTAGGCGGTCCACGACGGCGGTCAGCTTGACATCTGATAGGTTCTGACATGTTGCCACATTGCACCACTCGATTGGTCTGCGTGGTATGACATGTTGACTGGGCCTGACAAGTGACTGGACCTAACAGATTGCCACGTGGCATCACCTGATTTTCCACGTGGACTAACAGCTCTGACAGGATGATGATGTGGACTGCCACACCATCATTGTCAACCTTTAGTCGGGTTGACCCGTTTCTCTATAACGGGTCGATTTGATTTACGACCTGACCCGGTCCTATCTCACTCATTCCTTAACCATTTTCCACCATTTTTCTTCCTATATGATCATAATTATCCCAGAAACAGTTCTATGGACTCAACATGAACTAAAAAGGTCTAGAAATCACCTGTCAAGCTTGGTGACTTTCGGGTGAACTTCAACCTTGATTTCTTGGCAGGTCCAGCAACCAAAATTCCTCCTTTTAATCCCTGTGTGTTTGTCTAGTCCTTGGGAATTGTTTCTAGGCATTAGAATTGCCCAACAAACCCCAAAACTCAAATGCGAATTTTGAACTCCAAATCGGGTTTCGGATTTTAACTGGGTCGTGGTTCCTCCGCCGTGCTCAGCCTCCTCTCCGCCGTCTCTCAGCCTCCCTTTCACTCTCACTGTAATGACCCGTCCCGAATTCGAGATTAGATTAGTGACTAATGGAGGATTAGTGAGATTAATCGATGATTAGTTGAGCGAAATCGTACAGACAGTGTAAAATGACCATTTTACCCCTAAAATTGGGTAAATGTTGAATTTTGACTCGGAGAGTCAAACGTATGAAGACCGATGACCGTGACGTAGATCGGGACGTCACGAGTCCGTAGACAGGCGACACGTCGAAATCGGAGGTCCAACGGAAAAGTTATGGTCACGGGAGCAAAATCGGGGATTTAACGTCTCAGGAACCGAATAAAATATTAATTAAAGCTATTTGGGCAGATATTTGCGTGGGGCCCTTGGATAAGTGATAAGTGTCACTCATCCCATTGGGGGCTTTCCCTAAAAAGGGGATCTTAGTCTGATTAGTCCTTTTTAATTAATTAATTAGTCCACATATCTCTCATCTCACAATCCCCACCATCCATCCTCTTCATCTCATCTGATTTCTCATCCCCACCGTCCATTTAATCACCATCACAAATACAAACTTCATTTGTTTCTCTGCCCCATGCACGATACCTTGATCATCTCCATTCTTTCTTCTTCAAACCATAACCCAACCTACACCCTCAAACCAGCAACCTCACACCATCACCACTATATGCCACTCGGCAACTGAGGGAGCCGTGAGTGTAGGACTGTGAGGTTGAGACGGTGAGGCTGAGGGATGGCCTAAGCCACGGCGGTGGCCACGGCGGAGGAGAACAGCTTGTGTTACGTTCAAAATCGAAAAATTGAGTTTGGGTGGTTGTTGATCGTGTTGGAGGGGTGGATAAAGTTCCTGAGGTTGAGACGACCATGGTCGTGGCCACGATTGAGGTCACGACGGCGAAAGTAAGAAGTTTCCAAGAGCCCTGTTTTGGTTCGAACATAGTGGGTTCTGTTTGGTGATTTTTAATCGTTTTGGTTAATTGGACGAGCTTATGGAGACCATGGAGAGTCGGTTAAGCTTGGAATCGTAGTCAATGGTGGCCGTGATCGTGAGGATATGACGGTCGATGGTGGCCAGTTCAAACCAAGGATCGGGAAGGTTTGGAAGTCCCGGTGATAGTGGTGTGGCCCGGGAAGGCTTATGGCATGCGTATCGAGGCAACAACGTAGGACAGTCTGTGAGTGGACTTCGTTTTCTAAACTATGATGCATGCATAACTATTTTATATGTTTTACATTCATGATTCTATGATGATGATTTTGGCACTGGTGGTTTACATGATTACACGTATTTCGAGGTAATTCCGTATTTACACGTAGTTCGAGGATTACGAGTTTATGCTATTACTATGTGATTGTGAGTTTAATAATGGTTCTGTGACATGGTTTTGGTTTTGGAAAGATGAACTCGGGCATGAGGGTTTTGGTTTTGGAAAGATGAACTCGGGCATGAGACCCATTTGAATTATGTGATCAGGCCAGGAGCCCAGTTAGTTTACGAAATCGGGCTGAGACCCTTTTGAGTTATGTGATCGGGCGGGGGGCCCAGTGGTTTACAAAATTGGGCATGAGGCCCAGTTGATTTTTATAAATGTGATTTCGGGTCTGGGACCCTATGTTTCATAAACGTGATTTTGGGTCGGGGACCCTAAATGAATTTTTGATATTTTATGGGAATTTCGGGCAGGGCCCATTGAGATGTTTTGAAATGACTTTGTAAAACTATTTTCCATATACCATCTTGATACGAGGATATGTGATGATCTCCTCTAGGTGTCTGGGACACTAGGGAAATCACGGTGCATTGCCTGCGAGGGGTTATTATACGGAGCTACCGGACCGTATAGTGACTCAGGAGCATGATTGCTATGATTAGACATATGAGATGTAGGAGGTTGATCACGGATGTGGGCTGTAGCAGAGACTGAGAGATCGCACTCCTCCACCGATCCTGGCGCGCTCTGGAAGTCCCGTATGGGCTAAAATATGAATTAACCCTTATCTGACACTTCGTGTCAGATGGGAGCATGGTACATCCCGCATTAATCACGGAGGGATTGGGATGGGTCGTGTCACTCACTCTCTCAAGTAACACAGAGGATGAAGGATTGATGGTTGGGTTCGGTTGTTTGTGGGTTTCGGGTATAATGAAAAACAATGAAATAAAGAAGATGAATATAGGTGCAAGAACTGGGGGGCTTGGGCCAATGGGACGAGTGACACTTGTCACTCATCCATTGGTCCACTAAGATATTTTAAACCAATTAAATCCTGCCAACTGTACACGTCCTCGTAATGCTTGAATAGTACATGATTTATTCCGTGACCCGTAACTTTCATGTCGAACGTTTGATTTCGACGTGACGCCTGTCTACAGACTCATGACGTCTTGATCTATCTAACAGACCTTGGTCAAAGTCCAAATAGTGTCTCAGATCAAAACTCAACATTTTTCCCTGATTGGGGCAAAATAGTCATTTTACATAAAATTTCTGAATTTACATTTAATTAAAAGTTCGGGGCGTTACAAAGATTCTCCACCTCATTGAGACGCGCTGCAAGCTAATGATGTCCAAAGAATGTTGGATCAAAACCTCCGCATACAACTCGATGGCGGTCTAGAAGATGATCTACATCACCAAATTCACTCTTCCTCGCTTTTTGTGAGAGACATCAATGAGGAATCATTCTAGCAAAGGTTTGAAACTCTGAACTTTAATCAGTTCAAAAGAACCTCTAACCTAGTGAAAAATATTGATTATTACCGAGGATTCATAGTTCCCCATAGACACAATGACGCACTCATGTGCAAAGTGTTCCAAGCCTCTCTTCAAGGCCAAGCCAAGACATATTTCAACCATCTCCCTTAGAGATCCATCGCTTCATTTGAAGAACTAGCTCTAGCATTTGTGAAGAAATACTCGTAACTTCCCACAATCGAAGCAAAATATGATCATCTCCTCACTGTAAGAAAGTGATCATAGGAGACCCTCTGACAATACATCTAGAGATACTATGAGGAAAATCTCGGATTGTCAGATGCAATGACCTTATCGCTACAATGACATTCAAACATGGGCTTCCTTGGGATAGCCAGCTTGTGACATAATCTTGGGCAATGCTCAGAGTCTCACCAACATGCTAGTAGAACGACATGGATGTGGGGAGGATGAGAAAAATGCCACCCATACACAAGATGTAACGACCCGTCCTGAATTTACAGGATTAATTAAGACTTATCGTAAATAATCGAGAATTAGTCGAGGGATTTCGGACGGTCGATGTAAAATGACGATTTTGCCCCTAGGAATGGGTAAAAAGTTGACTATTAACCTGGGTTGTCAAATGCACGTGAACCGAGGATCGTTACGTAGATCGGGATGTTACAAGTTCGTAGACAGGTGGCACGTTGAAATCGACCATCGTACGGGAAAGTTATGATTCACGAAAGGTATTGGGAACTATTCACGGATTGTTTGGTTTTCAAAAGGTTTGTTTTTAATGGGACCCAAATATCTAGTTTTAGACCATAGGACGAGTGACACTTGTCACCCACCTTATGGCTCATTCCATATACACATACATCATCACCATCATCCATCTTCATTTCATTTTCTTCTTCATTTTCCTTCCAACCTGTACCCACACCACCCAACCATCATCTTCATCCTTCCATCTACCATTGTGAGACCATTGAGGGACAGAGGAAGTGAGAGAGAGATTGAGGGACAGTCAGGGACAACGGAGTCGCTGCCGGAGGTGGCCGAAAATCGCGAAAACAAGGTAACCCCGAGCGGGTTGAGGTGAGGATTATCCCTTGTCTAGCACGTGGTGTCAGACGGGAGCATCACACATCTCACATTAATCCCATGGGGATTGGGATGGGTCGTGTCACAAGATCATGTAAGGACAAGTAAGAAGGCTTCTAAAACCTCAAGCAATGATGAATCCCATAACATGTTTGCTCATGTGAAGTCTAAAAAATACAAGGCGAGTCAGGCTTCCCATACTCCGGCCAAGGGAAAATCCAATTTTCAATTATCTTTACCAGTCCATCAGATCCACAATGAAATAAAGGATAAATCTTGGTTCAAGAAACCAGAACCGGTTAAAGGTAATTAGGAGAAAACTGACACGACCCATCCCAATACTTCCTGGATTAACGTGGGATGTGCCAACTAGGGATACACCTAAACCCTCTCGGGGCTTCTAGAGTATGCCAATATTTGCGGCGGCATGTGATGTCTCGGTATCTGCTACAGCCCGCATTCACGATCAACCTAAAGGGTATTAAAACAGTAAAAGCTGTGAGTGGATGAAAATAAACAGTTTATAAAACCATTTCACGAGAAGACATTTATACCCTTCACTAAAAAGCACGCATGCTTTAGAAAACCAGTTATAACAGCCACTTTCTTTGACTCAAATCATACGGCTTTTCAAATTAAATCTCATAGAAAAACGTTTATCAATCAAAGCCATTTCCTTAGTAGGGTCTCAGCCCAAAACCAAAACACGTGGGGTCTGCCCAAATCAGTAAAAAATAGTATAACCAATCCTTGACATCCCTGATGTCTAATTAATAATGTCACAGTTCTAAGGCTACGCGAACCACTCGGAGTCTCAAGTCCGAGTCCTTCCCTCAAATCCACCAGTGCCCGGGGCGACATCAAAATGATGTGCCTTCCATGGACCCTGTCAGGGGTGATATTAATATCTAGCAATCCTGATCCTGAGCCACTGCTCGGAGCGGCCCCTCTCAGGCAATGCTCCGTGACTACTCCAGGATACTACGAGACGTTTGGAGGAGACAATCCACACATAAGGATGGTATATAAAACCGTAATCAAACCAGT
Source organism: Prinsepia uniflora (assembly GCA_032719365.1). Classification (NCBI taxonomy): domain Eukaryota; kingdom Viridiplantae; phylum Streptophyta; class Magnoliopsida; order Rosales; family Rosaceae; genus Prinsepia; species Prinsepia uniflora. The sequence continues at coordinate 85,354,778 of CM064862.1, forward strand.
GGAAAATCATTGTGAAACCATTTATAACTCAAATCAAGTTTTAAACATTTCAACAGGGTCCGCCCGAGGGATAATTTCCACAAACCATTTCCAAAAAATCAGGATTCCCCAAATCCGATCCAATCCAAATCTCATAGGGACTCAACCCAAGATCATCTCAATAGGGTCTCAAGCCCGGAATCTCAGTTCATAAACCACAACTAGACTCAAGTCCGATACCACAAACCAACTAATATCTCATAAATCAACAGCGCCTCAAGCCTGGATAATATTTCCAAATCCAAAATCATTTCCTCATTCAAATCATTTGAAAACACAAGCACGTATAAAATCTAGCCTAAGCCCAAGGTACAACATAAAGCATAATCTCGAAATACGTGCAATACCACATTATACGAAAATACCAAAACATCGCAATTATATATATAAACCATATGCACTCAAGGAATCTCAAATCATGTTCATAAGACATATAAAACAGTTATGCATGCATCATATTTAGAAATCAAGTATCCACTTACAGTGTAATGACCCGTCCCTAATTTTAAGGATTAATTAAGACTAATTATGGATTAGTAAGGTTAATCGGGGATTAACCGAGGATTATCGGACCTTCAGGGTGAAATTACGATTTTACCCCTAAATAAGGGTAAGAAGTTGACTTTTGACCCGGGAAGTCCGATGTTCAAAGGCCGAGGACCGTTACGTAGATCGGGTCGATACAAATCCGTAGACAGGCGGCACATCGAAATTGAACATTCGACGGGAAGGTTACGGTTCACAAACATTTTGAGGTACTATTCGTGGCGACACGTTTTACGAGGCAGTTGCCTATCACCCCACATTCATGCATATCACCCACATCTGTATTATTCCTTCAACCAAACCCGAAACACACATACGACCCACCCCAAAGATTCAAACCCACATTTCTCAATCTTCATCTATCGTCCTTAGGCTGCGAAGGAAAGTGAGAGAGTGAGCAGAGACGAACTGAACGGTGGCTAGGTCGAGGACCGTCATGGACGGTGGCCAGAGAAACCGAAAACGGTGAGTTTTGGGGTTAAACTTGAATATTGGTTTTTGATGCTTATCGATCGATTCTATTAATTGGAAGGGGTTTTTGGTGATCCTAGGAAGAGTGGGATTGGAATCATGGCTGGTGGTGGCCGGAATCGAAAGTTATGGACGAAAAAAGACTGGACCATTGTTCATCGATTCGAACAGGTAGCTTCTCGACTTAGTTTTTAGGTTTTTAAACCATGAATTGATAGGAAATGAAGAGACAAAGAGATTGGGATTTGAAGGGATGAAAACGGGTAAAAAATAAGGAGATAGGGGCATGAACCGATCACGCCAGTTCAGCTGGACCGGCCAACCAGAGAACTGGTTCAAACCAGCCGTCGCGAGCTAGAAGATGACACTGTGCAGGGCACGTGGGCTCCAGGCGCAATGCCTTTGGAGACATGTTCAACATGTAATTTCATCCTTTCGATGTAACGAACATTTTGCGAGTGGTTTCGAGTCCATCAGACATCGTTTCGATATAGTTCGGGATGTCCAAAGGTTTAGGATTGAGTTTTAAAATGTTTAAAAATTTGAGAAAATTGCGGGCCTTTAATGAGAGGTTATGAGGTGGTTAGTAGTAACCCTCAAGTATGATTTGGACATGTTTGGGAATCCCGGTGGTGGTGATTAGCCCAGGAAGGCTTGTGGTGATTAGCCCGGTCTGTGAATGGACCTTACTTTCTAAATTGTGATGCATGCATAAATGTTTTATATGTTTTAAATACATTATTTGAGATGCATTTAGTGCATATGGTTGTGGTGTTTTGGTATGTACGTATTTACACGTATTTCGAGATTTATAGTTTTATAATGTGTTTATACGTGTTGGTATTTCAATGATGATTTGATGAACTGGTTTTGGATTTGGAAATGTGGAACCGGGCATGAGACCCATTTGAGTTGGCAACTATCGAATTTGAAGTCTAGTTGAACGTGGTATCGAGCTTGAGGCCTAGTTAATTGTGATATCGGGCTTGAGTCCCAGTTTATTGTGATATCGGGCTTGAGGCTCAGTTGAATTGTGATATCGAGCTTGAGTCCCAGTTAATTTTGATATCGGGCTTGAGGCCCAGTTGAAATGTGATATCGGGCTTAAGTCCCAATTGATTGTGATATCGGACTGGAGGCCCAGTTGATTGTGATATCGGGCTTGAGTCCCAGTTGTGGTTTATGAAATGAGACTTCGGGTTTTAGACTTATTGAGATGTGAATTTGGGCTGACTCCCTGTGAGATTTGGATTTGAATCGGATTTGAGGAATCCTATTGAGATGTTCGGGTATGAGAGCCAGTTGAACTATGATTTGAAAGAAAAGAATGTTTTCACTTATATGTATATACCCTCCCGTATGAATAGTCTCCTCTAGATGTCGATAATCCTGGAGACACGATCCACTGCCTGGGATGAGTGACTCCAAGAGGGAGCACATCCCAGGAGTGAGAGATACAAGATAGTCTTGGACAGAGTCCGGTGATAGGCCCTCCCAGACGTCGTAGTTCCTGGGAGTAGACTCGGAGATGAGACCCGAGCAGTATGCATACTGTAGATATATCGTGACGGGTTCTTGATTGGGCATATGAGATGCCAAGGATGGGTTATATATATGTATGTATGTATGAGGTTTTACGGAGATCGGTTTGGAGTTGAAGCCCCATATTCTATGATTGGTTTTGGGCTAAGACCCACGTGTACTGGATTTGGGCTGAGACCCACATGACTTGATTTGGGTGGAGCCCCTAAGGATTTGATTTTGGGTTGAGTTTCACATGATTGGCTTTAGGATGAGTTCCCATATACTTTGGTTGACGATTTTGGGCTAAGGTCCTAATGATTTAAATTAATGAGAAATGATTTGAGAAATGGTTTTCGAATACATGCATACTTTTTACACGAAAGGTATAAATCTATTTCCGATATAAATGAATTCTATAAACTGTTGTTTTTCCACTCACAGCTTTGATGTTTTTAATACCCTTCTGGTTGATAGCGGATGCGGGCTGTAGTAGAGATCAAGACATCACATGCCACCACCGATCCTGGCATACTCTGATGGACCCCGAGTGGGTGACGAGTTTATCCCTGGTCTGACATGCGGTGTCAGATGGGAGCAAGCACGTCCCACGGTAATCCAGGGCATTCGGGACGGGTCATGTCACACAGACCGTCCAAGCTGCGATGTAAGCCACTTTGGGCTATACTGAACTCTCCACGTAGTCCGGACTTGTCCAAAATATACTTAAAGGTCACTACCAACCTAGACAAGTCCTAATAAAAAAAACTATCAAAACTCCCAGATAAGTCCACGTGTTCCGAACACCCCTAGGCTAAAAATCTCAATTTGACCAACCTAACAATCTCATATCGACCTAAAACCACCACCATTGGATTCAGATCGTCGAAACCTTTCGAATGAGACTGGTCTCAAATCAAAATTTGTACCCACGTGACCCCACGTGCCGGTCAAACTTCCCGGTCATCTCTAGTCAAAAGTCAACGTTAACGTCACGGTCAACAGCTAACATCATGATGACGTCAGCCTGATAGGTCTAACACCTGATAGGTCTGACACGTGTCAGATCTAACATGTGCCACATGTTAGCCCCTGATTGGTCCACGTGTCCACTAACACTTCTGACAACTTGTCACGTAGCTCCACCTGATTGGTCCCCGTGGTCTGACATGTCAGTGATGAATGTACTTGATAACTACCACATGGCAGCACCCCATTGGCCACGTGGCCTAATAACCCTGATAGATGATGATGTCACCCGCTGACGTCATCATCGTCTACCTCTCGACGGGTCGACCCGTTTTCATACAACCGAGTCAACCAAACCTACAACCTGACCCGGTCGTATCTAGACCATCCGGTCACCAAATCGCACCATTGTTTTACCACTAGACTCGTCTTGATCCCTATAAGTGATCCATGAACCCAGAATTAGCCCAAAAGGTCTCGCAATTACCTTCCCAACTATGAAAAGTGACAACCAATCTTCAATATTACTTTTCCGTTGATCCCAACCTCTCCAGTCCTGGTTTGTGGTCCCTGTGAGATCGCATAGACCCAAGGAACACGTCTGGGTCATCAGAACAGTCCAACAAACCCCCTAAACTCGAATTTGAATTCGAATTTTGAACTCAAAAGCTTACCTTCTCAATTTTTTCTGCCACCGTGCACGGTTGTCCAATCTGGAGCCACCGCCTTGATCGTCTGGTCTCATTCTCTCACTTCCCTTTTCTCACCAGAAGCAATGGGTAAGGATTGGTGATTGTGTGTGTAAGTTTTGGGGTGGGTTTCTTTGGGTTTTCAAGTAACACAAAACAAAGGGAATGATACACAAATATTGGATCCCAAAATATTTGGGGTAATGGGCCAATCAGGTGGGTGACACTTGTCACTCATCAAGTGATCCACCCAGATATTTTACCCAATCCAAATAAGCCAACTGTCCAATTTCTCGGTATGCATGAATAGCATTAATTTTCTTTTGTGAACTATAACTTTCCCGTACGACATCCGATTTCGACGTGTCACCTGTCTACGGACTCGTATTGTCTCGATCTACGTAACAATCCTTGATCCTCATGCATTTGAGCTCCTGGGTCAAAATTTAACTTTTTGCTCAATCTAGCGGCAAAATCGTCATTTTACGCCGACCTTCCGAAAATCCTCGACTAATTCTCGATTAATCCCGATAATTTCCAATTAGTCCTTAATTAATCTCGTAAACTCGGGACGGGTTGTTACAAAAGCCGATAAGACGAAATGGTGTGCCTATCACAAATGCTACGAGTACAACATCGAAAAATGTATATCTTTCAAGAGATATCTCTGGAATTTCATCAAGGGAGGACATTCCACTGATTATGTCAAGGAAAATTTCCATGCATCGACCGAGTGACAAAGGACCTAAGGAGCCTACGTCGAAAATGATTTGCATCAACATATTCATAGCAGAATCAGAATTAGTGGGAACCACTTCCAAGAAAGAAAAAAAATGATTTGTGATTCTTTGTCTGTCTCTCAAGTCCCCCATGTTACCACTCCCAGGGTGACCAATGACTTCGTCATCGGTTTCTCATTGAAAGAGAAAGTAGGACTTGATTTGACACGATCTATCCCAATCCCTCCGAGATTAACACGGGATATGACATGCTCTCATCTAACCCACGTGCCACACAAGGTAACACGAAGGTCAGACCAGGGATAATTTGAAATCCCGAGCCCAATTGGCTCCTAGAGTATGCTAGGATCAGCCGAGGAATGTGAGGTATCGGTCACCGCTATAGTCCGCATTCGCTATCAACCTGAAGGACATTAAAATCAGAAAAACTGTGAGTGGACAAAAATAAATAATTTAATAAAACACGTTTCATAAAAGACATTTATGCCCTTCACTTAAAAAACATGCATGCATACAAAAACAATTAATTCAAAGATAATAAAAACCATTTAGGAAAACCAAAGCCATTTCCTTTTCTCAAATCATTAGGGCCTTAGTCCAAAACCATAAAACAAATCAAATGTGGGAACTCAGCCCAAAACCCTAAAACACTGAAATCCGTAAATCCAAATCCAAATGGGCAACTGCCCAAATCCATAAACACAAATCCATAAGCAAAAATACCATTTCATAAATCCAATAATTCATGTTTACCAAATATCCATCCTCGGCATCCCAGATGCCTAGCGTCCCAGACTCTTGACGTCCCAGACATCATATCTCATGGTCTAAGAAACACGTGTTTCCCGGGGTCTCTCTAGGTCCATATCTCTGACATCCCAGATGTCTGACGTCCCAGACATCTAATCATAGCAATCATGCTCCTGAGTTACTATACCGTCCGATGGCTCCGTGCAATGACCCCTCGCAGGCAATGCGCAGTGACTTCCCCAGTGTCCCAGACACCTAGAGGAGACCATCCATATGTCCTCATCTAAGGATGGTAAATGGGAAACATCTGTTTAAAATCATTTCCAAAAACATCTCAAAGTCTTTCAAAGGGGCCATGCCCGGACTTTTCATAAAATCATCGTAAATCCATTAGTCCAATATCCATAAATGGGTCCCTGACTCGAAATCACGTTTATAAGACACAATTGGGCCTCATGCCCTCAAGGCTTGGTCAACCGACCGGTGCGTCCCCTTCTTCAAGGCCCTCAAGGCTCAGTCCAAACACATTACCTGGATCGAGGAGTGCGACAAGGCCTTCGCCAAGCTGAAAGTGTACATGAGTCATGCACCCTTACTCTCCCGACCAGAGACTGGAGAACCCCTCATCATGTATCTTTCGGTCTCCAACTCCGCTGTCAGCTCTGTCCTAATCAGACGGACCGAGGGCGTCGAGCATCCTGTCTACTATGTTAGCCGAGCATTACAGGTCGCAGAAACCAGGTACACTGACCTTGAAAAACTTGCTTTTACTCTGATCACTTCTTCCAAGAAGCTCCAGCCATACTTTCAGGCCCACGCCATCATCGTCCTGACCAATCGCCCACTCCGCCAAGTGCTACAAAAATTGGACACTTTCGGTCGGCTCCTCAAATGGTCCATCGAACTCAGGGAGTTTGACATCACCTTCGCCCCCCGACCGGCAGAAAAGGGGCAGGCCATCGCTGACTTTATCGTCGAGTTCACCTTTCCATCGGCCGAGCTAGAGGCCCATGCCGACACAGAACAGGCATCAACGTCCCGACTAGCCATGGACGAGCACTGACCTACCTGGCTTCTCCATGTTGATGGCTCGGCATGCCACTGTGGCTCTGGTGCTGGGCTTGTCCTGACTACCCCGGACAAGCACCGACTGGAGTATGCACTTCGGTTCATGTTCAAGGCTTCCAACAACGAGGCTGAGTACGAGGTATTGCTCGCTAACCTCCGCCTGGCAAAACACTTGCAGGCTGAGCAAATACAGGTCTACAGCGACTCGCAGCTCGTCATCAATCAGGTCAACGACGAGTATGAGGCCAAAGACGCCTCCATGACGCAGTATCGAACATTGGCTCAGTCCCTCCTTGACAGTTTTCATGCCCATACCATCACACGGATCCAACGATCTGAAAACAGCCATGCTGATGCTCTAGCCCGACTCGCCTCATCTCTGGACGAACGGATCGGTCGACAGGTCCCGGTGGAGATCCTTCACCAACCGAGCACCTCCCTCTCCTTGGTACTCTACGTCAACACAAGCTCCACTTGGATTGCCCCTCTCATCCACTTCCTCACCGACGGAAGCCTTCCAACCGACCTAGTAGAAGCCAAACGGATTCGCCGACAGGCCGCTCGGTACACCCTCATCACGGGACAGCTTTACAAGCGCAGTTTCATTCTTCCGCTGCTTAAATGCATTTATTCGCAGGCCGGACAACTCCTCTTGCGGGAAATCCACGATGATGTCTACGGAAATCATTCAGGCTCCCGATCGCTTGCCCACAAGGTTTTCTGCCAAGGGTTCTACTAGCCGACCATGCATGCTGACGCTGCTGACCTCACTCGACATCGTGATGCATGCCAACGCTTTACCCCATTCATCCTACTTCCACCCGAGAACCTGGTACCCATGCTCAGCCCATGGCCTTTTACCCAGTGGGGCCTCGACCTGATCGGAAAGATGCCAATCGGTAAGGGACAGACGGAGTATGTCGTTGTTGTAGTCGACTACTTCACCAAGTGGGTCGAAGCGAAGCCAAGGCCCTCACATCCATCACCACTTCCCAGATCGAAACTTTCATCTTCTAGAACATCATCTGTCGTTTCAGCCTCTCGTACACAATCATCACTGACAACGGGAAACAGTTTGACAACGCCCGCTTTAGAGTTTTTTGTGCTCGGTATGGAATCAACCTGTGCTTCTCTTCCCCCGCTCACCCTCAGTCCAACGGACAAGTCAAAGTTGTAAACAAGATCATCAAACACACTTTGAAGACCCAGCTTGGGGAAGCCAAGGGCAAGTGGGTCGACATCCTACCAAGCCCACTTTGGTCATACCGGACCTCATACCGAACGGCCACCAACGAGACCCCTTTCTCCTTGGCATTCGAAACCGAGGTCGTTGTTCCTGCCGAGGTCGATAGGGAATCTTACCGAGTTACATCATATAATGCTGACCAGAACGACGAACAAATGATGCTTAGCCTTGATCTGATCGAGGAACACCGCACAAAGGCCCACCTTCGAAATGTTGCCCAAAAACAGCGGCTCTGCCAATACCGAGATGCCAAGGTCAGACCACGCTCTTTCCAGGTGAGGGACTGGGTACTTCGGAAGGTCAGCCTCGCCACCCGAGACCGATTGGCAGGCACTCTCGGTCCCAATTGGGAGGGCCCCTACCACATCACCCGCATATGTCGGCCTAGGACATATGGGCTCTCTAACCCCGACGGTCGCATCCTCAGACACCCATGGAATGCCGACCACCTGAAATGGTACTACATTTAATTTTACACCGTCCATCGGTCTTCGTTGTATTGGTCCTCGTTTGACCCACAAATTATCAATGAAAAAATTCTCTTCTTCTTGCTCCATACATTACTGAGCACTTGTTACGAGTTCAACACATTATCGAGCTCCCCCTTTACACAATTGAATTCACGATGCTTCCATTAACCACCTACGTGGAAAAAGGGAACCGATCGCATTCCACAATGCACACCGCTCGGTCAAAACACGTTCCACTCGTTGGATGCGCCCCGCCCCTTCTGTCATTTAACCCCACCCCACTGACCGGCACCCCTGCCCAATGGTCAGCCAGTTCATAGACGGCAGGCCACGAGACACATACCTTGCGGCCGCTCGCCACTCCAATCCATCGCGAAGTCGTTCCACGCTTCCACAGCTGAACACTTCCCCTATGCTCTCCCGTCGGTGACCTACCTCGACCGAGCACTTGGGGGACTGAGGGACATACAGAGTTCTAGCACTCAGGAGATCTGTGCAAGTTCTCAACTGAGGCAAACGCCTACACATGGGAAACCCTCTTCCTACGGCTAAAGCTCAAACATACCGAGTTGAGACTACCTTTCAGAAAGGCGTACACGAACGCCGCCCGAACACACACTCGATCTTCCTACAAAGGGGTACAACACACAGACCACACATCAATCGGTTAGTCCCGTTATACATACGTTTACCTAAACGTTCGGACAAAACAGTTATTTGTTTATATACGTCGGTACACTCAGTACTTAACAGTTTCCAAGCCTTTGGAGCATGGTTCATATATCCAGGCCGATCTGGATTTAGTGCTTACCCTATCCTACCAGGTCGGTATAAACAACGGTTCATTTATTCAAGTTAGCCTACCGCTAACAAATCCTACCAGTGTTCAGTCGGAGCAATCAATACTTCACAAACAGTTTCAAAAGGAAATTTCTATTAATGAAGGGCTCAACCAATCGGTCGGCCGAGGGATTATAAAGGCAAACTACCCTACTCTACTCCGACACGTAGGTCTGACAAAAAACAGAAAAAAAATAACAAAAAGGACTTAGTCTGCTGGTGGGTCTGTCGGGAGCCGTCCCACAGGAACTTCTGCGGTCAAGGACCGGTCGGCAATCAGAGGTTGGTCGGTGGTCGGTAGCTGGTCAGCGAGCACCTCCTCTTCTTCTTCCTCTTCACTCTCCCCAGGCTGCTCGGTCGCATTTATGTGCTGCCAAGTCACCTTGAAGCCGAGCCAAGGGGTCGTGTCGAAGTCGAAGTCCGAGTAGGAACTGAGTATGTTCTTGTAAATCTCCCTCTCGGTCGCCGCTGCGTACTCATCCTGCCGATCGTGGAAATCCGAGAGCGGAGGAAATTCAAGACAGCGTCCGACCGAGCGAAGGTGAGTCGGTCTTGTAACATATGCTTGTCCATTTCCCGGATCACCACCTCCGCCTCAAGCAGCTCGACCGCCTCCTTGCATTGCTCCGCTCGAGCCGACTAGCGCTCGGTCTCCACCCGTTGCCTAACCAGCTCCACGTGAGACTGGCCGTCGTCCGTTGTCCGGTGCTTCGCCTCCAGCTTGAAGCGGTCCCTCTCCTCGCTAACCCGCTCCAGCTCAGATCTGAGTCAGTCCACCTCTTCAGCCGCCTGCTGCCCGACAATAACCTCCTCAGCATACATGCCGAGCCGAGCCTCCAGCTCTGTCAGCATTTGCTCCTGAGCCTGAAGCCTCCGCTCCATCTCAATCACTGCATCCCGAGCCTACTCAGCCTCTGCCTTCAGCATCTGCTCAGTCTCCAGTGACTCCCGAGCAGCAGTAGCAGCTTGCTCCTTCATTTGCTTCTTTTCTTCCTCCGCGGAAGCCGCTCGGTCCAGAGCGTTGGAGTAGCTGACGAACAACCGACCCAGGGACTGCACCAACACACACGAGTTAGTAAAAGCACAAAAAAATAGAACTCAAGTACAAGCTAAGGTATACCGAGCAACTTACGTGTGAGGCAGCAGTAAGAGACATGAACAGCCGCTCATGAACCGCTTCCCCGGAGCAGGTACCCAAAACGCGTAACTCCTTGGAAGCACCCGCCACCATGTTATCCACGACCAGCTACATCCGCTCGCGCACCGAGGCAAAAGTATCCTCCCACTGGTCTCCTCCGGCAAACGAGCCACCCTGACTTGAGTACTGTGTGACGATTGCTTAGCAAGCAAAGCGGCCTCAGAAGGGCGGGGCGGAACCGACCGCGAGTGCTCGATCTTCCTTGGACACACATCCTGCTGCAGAGAAGCGCCTTGGGGCTAGGGTCTGGTCGGTGGCATCTGCAGTGGAAGTGATACCCCCCGAAAGGTAAATGGCGGCTCCGGGAAGGTCATCTCGGTCGGATCAGGAATGGCGGCTCGAGCTCTCACTTCCTCGGCAGTCTTAGCGAGTGAGTTCTAGACTTGCCTCTCCCGCTCGGCCTCATTCTCCGTGACCATGATGCTGACCGGAGCGTCAGACCGAACCACTGGCTTGGGATCCTCCCGGCCTTCCTCCAGAACGATCACTGGAGTCACGACCGCTGGCTCGGTACACTGGGGGTTTGAGGTCGGCGTAGCAGGAATGGCCACCAACACGGACTTCGGATTCTTCAGTTGGCACTTCCTTCTTTTCTTTTCCCCGTCCACACCGAATAGTCGGCCAAGCCTTTCGGCCTCTCGTGGATTGAAATTAGGCGACTTCTGGGCTCCCGAGCTAGCATCCGGGGCATGTTTCCTTTTATGGGCAGAACTAGCCGACCCGGATACCTTCCTTTACTCCTCCGACTTAGACATTTTCTGCTCTACTCTTGCCTTCTCAACCGCTCGGTCAATGCGCTTCTTGACGTCTTTAGGGATGACTTGCACCGAACACTAAGTGTCAGCACAAAAAAAAAATGCAAAAGTACAACAACAGGGTCACTTACCAAGATTGGGGATCAGACCGACCTCGTCCAACAGTAGGGGTACCCGAAGCACGTCTCTGTGACGCCACGGAGCGGTACACACCTTCCTGACCCGCTCACAGGCCTTCCTTTCCTCGATGGTGGGGATCGCCTCGAGAAGAGTACCTGCACAGTATACATGTCGGTCAGCCACTTCAACACCGACCTACAAATAAAATAACATTTAGTTACAACAAAGCGAAGACCGACCCTCGGCTCCCAGTTCCTGAAATGACGACGGTATGCCCCGTCCTCCCTAGTTCCCCCCGACGTAAATAAACTTATTCTTGTACGTATTCTGGGAGGACGGTATGCCATAGATGAACTCCCCCCGCATCATCTTATCCTTACACCGAGCATGCACCCAACCCGTGCTCTGCTGCTGCTGCGCAAATTCGTACAAGTGGATGACCTGGGCGTAGGTCGGTAGTTTTTCCCCAGATCTAGCGAAGGCAGCGTACATACTGACCAAAATGATCCAGACATTCGGGTTTAGCTGACCGAGGGCCACGCCCAGCCCTCTGACCATCCTCCTCGGCCACGGGTGCAGGGACAATCAGACGCCGTGACTGTACAGCTGGGTGTAGAACAACGCCCATCCCTCTGGCGCCTCGCTTGGCAGCTCGGTGGGACCGACCACCCGCAGCTCCACGTCCTCTAGTACCCCCCACGATGACCGGAATTTCTTCACCTACGCTTCCGTCTCCCGGCTCTCGTATGCGTCTATCGACCACACCAATGTGTCAGTCTCCTCGGTCTGAACCTCAGACGCCGACACTCGACCTTTTCCTACTGGTCGACCTTTTCCTACTGGTCGGAGTCTTCTCAACCCTCGACCTTCCAGACGCCGACACTCCGGTCTGGTCACTTCTGGTAGGTTTATGGGCCTCTCGCCTCGTCGGTGTACCCTCCACCGAAGTGCCACCGTCTACCGAAGAGCTCTGTTGCTCCCCCTCATCGTAGTCCCGTACTTCGTTGGACTGGCTATCTCTGTCAGACATCACACCACTGCGAACAGGGAATAAAGATAAAAAAGCAAACACCTCTTGAACACCGACCCTTATTTTACCCGGATTGACCCGTGTCCCAACCCCAGTTCATCCACCAAAAACAAATAAGAAAAATATAAAAACCAAGTCAACGGAAGGGAAGGCCGGAAGTCATACCTGATGATTCACAGAAAAACTGTCTTCGCCGAAGCTTGTACCACCGTGAATGCTATCGGGATTGCTCGCTAGAAATCACCTCAACACAGACAAAGAACACACCAACAAATTGCGGGAAAGTGAAAGGGGTAAAAAAAAAGCTTTTTCACCCACTATTTATAGGCCCAGGTCGGTAATCGAAGCGTCGCCTCATTCTGCGTGACATTTATTACCACTGTCAGCTGTCCCCCACGGGCCACGCGTGTCCATAAATAACCCGCTGACAACCAACGGTCGGGAATTCCAACCGTCCACCGACTAACACGCGACACAGACGGCTCCTCGATTCCCTCAACGGTCATGTCCGCTGACCCATGGCGTAGGTGGCTCCTCGACTTCCACACCTGCTGACGTCTCCTCCCGCCCACACCGACCGACTCATATCTTCTCGGTCTACCCTCCACCTCTCGCCACCAACTCCTCCGCTCGGTTCAATCCCTCGTCTGGGGGACTTGGGGGACTGAAGGCATGTACATTCGGTCTGGGGCATTCTTTTTACAAGTCCCCAACCGAGAAATTCCACCTCGGTCACGAACTTGGGGGACTTCTGTTCATACCATATCGGCCCAGACCGACCATGAAGTCCATACTGACTACAGGCCCAGCCCTTACCAAAATGGCGACCAATCCGGACCAATCTTGGAGGCCCAGCCCTCTGACGGGCTCAGCATGTCGGCCCAGACCGACCTAAAGGCCCAGTCCTCTTCCGACACCATGCCATTGGCCGACTCTGGAGGCCTAGCCCCTGTCGGTTGGTGAGTCGGCCCAGACCGACCTGATGGCCCAACACTGCCGCCTAGCACAAGCCCAAGGGGTCCAGGCCCACTCATGCGAACAAACCCTACAAACCCTAGTCGAGTCTGGATGGCACCTCCACGTGTCAGTCCCACAACAATTGACATTTGTCCCACATCGGGAGAATACAATTATTATATTCACCACACCCATACAAAAGGGGTCCATTTATCGTACAAAGACAACTAAGCAATTACTGTTCACAAATACTTTTACAGTTTACATTCCACCACTCACCCTACACCTTAGACCGACTACTGACTTGGGCATCGGAGTACCTTTGGGCTGGTACCACACCGGTACCTATACTCTGACCGACCAACCAGTTTCCTTCCTTTTCAGGTCTACAACAGGGCACGTGGCAGAGCAGCATTCGCTACCTAAGTTGACACATTTTGTGCATCAACATATATAGATAAACAATTTTAAGGACTATTAAATGATAACTCCAAGTAAAACGTAAAAAAAGTGATTTTATTTTTCAAGAATTAAGATATATAATATAAACTCTAATAGTCTAATATAAGTTATATAACCAACAAAATAATTTGTTATGTATTAATATAGTTTTTAATTAACGAACAAAATATTAATATAATAATAATAATCAAAGTAGTTGTTGTAATAATAATAATTATAGTAATATTACACTATATATCCCCCAAATTAAGTAACAAACTAATAATGATTATTTATAATAATAATAATAATAATAATAATAATAATAATATGAATATATATAGGATAAAATTGTAATTTTACAATATACAACAACAACAAAAAGATAAAATAAAAAATAATTTTGTCCTATAGTTACTGTCTAGAATCATATTCTCTGGCTTCACGTCGCAATGGAACACCCATGGTGAAGATAGGCCAAACGCTTAGCCACCCCCACTGCAATGCCTTTCTTGCCATCCAAGAAACTTTGGGGGAAATAAGTGCTTGTCCAATGAACCATTGTCAGGAAACTCAGACACCAAAAGTTTGTGTTCATCATCCGAGCAAAATCCCCCAATTCTCACTAAGTTCACGTGACTGAGTTTTCCAATTGTACCAACTTCAGCCCAAAATACATTGTCTCCCTGGTATAAATTATCGGCAAGCTTCTTGACAGCCACCACTCTCTCATCCTCCAGAATCCCCTTGTCCACCGCCCCGGAAGCCCCTCTTCCTAGCTCCTCCTTGAAGCTCTGAGTTGCCTTCTTTAGCTCCGAATAGGGAAACATCCTAAATTGACTCGAAACCACATGGTATCCATCTTTTATTGAAGCCCCTGCCCCGTGCCTTACGAAAAGCTGCCAACAAGCTATAACTACAATAACAAATTCAAGTCTACCACCCCTACCCAAACACCCTACCTGCGATTGCAAAAGTCCCAACCATAGGACTTTTTAGTTAATAGCTATGCTACATGGTTTTTCAGGAAAAAAAGAAGATCATCAAGGAGTTGTTAATAATTCATCCGATAATTAACAATATATAAGCTCATGGTCATGGACCTTGTCGTATAATTCAGTAAACTCAGCCAAGATCTCCAGATATGGGTGCTTAGGTAGGGGCGATGGAAAAGGTTATGACTTAGGGTTTAGGGATTAATTCTTGATAACTAAACTTTAAATTGTAAGTGATTAACCTAATTTTTTAATATCAAATAAGAAAAAAAAAATCAAATTGGAAGTTTAAAAGTTTTTTTAAAGAATTTTTACCCTTAATTATCTTATTTTAACTTAGATTGTCCCTACATTACTTCTTAAAATGAACAAATGAAAAAGAAAAAAATATTATAAATAGGAGTCATATTTTCATAAAATAGAAAGAAGGAAAGAAAAATTAATAAATAGGGATTAAAAGCTTTAAATGATGTTTGAGTAATTATTATGGTGATTATTGATTAGAGACCGAAAATTTAAAAAACTAATATTGATTAAGTTTTAATAAATATTGATATTATTAAATATTAATCAATGAATAGTTTAATTATATTCACAGAAATTAGAGGCAGATGAGTACTTAGCTTGACCAAAAATAGTATGAATGGTTGACTGATGGCCATAAAGACGGCAGGGATTCATTGATAAAAAAAAATAAAAAAAAAAGGACGGCAGGGATGAGATTCAATTACCCAAATGTCAATCTTCTTCCCACAAATTGTGACTTTCATTTATAGCATGCTACTCCCCAGGGCAACTTATGTTTTGAAATCTAACTTAATATTCTCAAGAACGCACTAGCACAACTTATGCTAATGTCAATCTTGTTCCCACAAATTGTGACTTCCATTTCTAGCATGCCACTCCCCACCGCAACTTATGTTTTGAAACCTAACTTAATATTCTCAAGAACGCACTAGCATAACTTTTGCTTTAAAAACAAATTGTAATATTATCAAATATACGCCAGTTAGTAATATTACTCAATATATTCTTTTTTTACAATGTACGAGGTCTTGATGTTATTATATAAAAAAAAATACAAAATTGATATTTAATATGTATATATAATTATCGTCCCTCAAATATCATTACATAAAAAAATATTGCCAAGTACACGCTCTTTTACAAAAAAGAGACCCTATTTACCTCCTCTCAACAAAATTTTCTCCCAAAAAAACCTTTTTCTTTGGTTGATTATCTTCGGATCTAGAGGGATGCCCCTTGGCATGCATAGGAATATAATTTGTTTTTAATAGTACAATATTCATTGAATGGGTAGAAAATTTATATAAAAAGGTTAGAGTGCTACAATGTAACCTCATTAAAATCTTAGCTAGAATTTCAACTTGAACAAAAGAAAAAAATACTGCTCACCAATACAAATGATTAATGACTTTTATCATCTAATAGAACATCATAATGACAGCATGTGATTCTTCAAATCAAATATACTTTGTTTCTAGAGAGAAAATAAATTGGAAAAGCCCGATTAGCGATAAAATTTATTGTCTGTTTTTTTTTTATGCGTAATCTGAAGTCTAGAAATAGAACAAGTGAGGGACTTGATGTCATTGAAAATATGCCGATATAACCGGATCGAGTTCATGGATAGCTGCAAGGACGAAAACTGAATCGCCTTCGAGTTCGAAGTCCACATTGGTCGTGTAGCTGCCTTCCTTGCTGTGATATCCTCAGCATGCAATGCCGACGCTACGATCATGCACCTTCCATCACCTGCTTGTAGGAAACTATCCCCAGTCTCAAACCACAAAACCAAAACCACCCACCCTTGTCATGAATAAACCAAATAAGACAACCAATCTTAGTCTCGAAGTTACACGTATTACGCACAACCGCAACGTACCGAACTTCATGCTTTTAAACCGAACTTCATTCTTTACAACTATACTTAATGCTTTAAAAGTATACTAAATGCAAAGCATTCAAAAAACTCACATGAGAAAGTTGCATAATTTCATGAGATCGTGAAAGAAATAAAGTGTCACATTACAAAATTGCATAATTTCACAACTTATAAGTTGCATAATCCTAATCCCTAGAGATTAAAATGTGACAATAAAGACACCCATCAAGAAATAAAAATGTTGAGTTAGGATGCCAAGAAAATCCTAACATACGCATCTTACCATTCAATTTTGACAATTTGTTTTTTAGTTCTAAACCATGTGATGCATTTTGATCAAGAAATTATTTATGATGGATCTCGAATCTTAAGCAGGGTCAAGATCTTGTTTTCTTACTCTTAGAGGTCTCAGTCTGCTTAAACAGTATAAAATAACAACGGATAGAAATTACGAAAATGTATATCAGTGGGCCTAATGGCTTGTTTAGCCCGGAACTTGCAAATCTAATGATATACATATCATGCTAAATCTTTTACAATATGTTCTAAACAAGTAATGACATGAAACTTTAATTTAGTGATTGCAAGTGGCACCAACACAGAAGAGTAACGAAAGCACATTTCATCATTCTTTTTAGACGACGGAAATGCAATAGATACATGTTACCTAATTAATTAATTAACTAGTCACCTTCCCACATCATTCCTCACTCAATGAAAGAATAGCTGCTGCTGCTGGCCTGCTGTTCTGTACAAACAAATTATTATACACTGTACATAAAATCAATGGGGCCAACGATACTCTACAGTCTACACCTAACGGGGGCACTGTTGCTCCTCGCATTTCAAAATCGCCATCCGCTGAGACCTGGAATAACCTTGCCTATTACTAAGTATGCCAATGTAAGTTCGGAGCCTATACCGGTCTGAGTTTGTCAGGGAGAATGGCGGGTTCAGAATCAGGGATGGCGCTTCCACTAGAAGAAACACCAAGAGACATACCGCCTTTGTATAAAACACTGCGGCACCATCCATGTCACCCATCAGCTCATCAACCTGCCAGGCGTAAACAGATTTATAAACAAATGAATGACATGGCTCCAAATATGAGAATACAGGGAAAAAGATACTCACACCACCGTGTCTCCCAAACACAAGAGCAGATTGAAATATTGTCTCCATTGCATCTGGCATCTCTGCATGACCTGCAATCAGTCGAAAGAAAACCACAAGATTAAAAGTGGTGCCCTTGTTTCTAATATATTCACAAAAGATTAACAAAATAACATGTTTTCATGTTGACTGTAAATCAAGAAGAAACCTAATGTTCTTATTCCAAAGGAAATTTCTTATTCCAAAAGAGATTACGAGATAAGTCTTCTCCATATATAAGAGAAAAACCCTTGATCTTTCAGGTGATTTGAGTACTTGAGCCAATGATAGATTGACAAAACAAGAAACAGTCCAGATAACATCTGAAAATTGAATCCATACCGGTATCAATTGCCTTTGCAAGTTCTTCTGCATGTTCAACCTCTCGGAGAAATTCCCTCTCAATCTGAGAGGAAATATCCTCAGGCCCTCGACTGTTGGCCACATCAAGACATTCCTCTGTATCAGGACTCCTATGCTTCTTGTTGGTGCTCCTAAATCTTGTACTCTCTTGGCTTGGACTACCTTCCATATCTGAGGCAGCCTGCGTATGGCATATATGAAGAGCTTGCTTCCAAATTGCAAGAATTACAAGCTGAATTGAGAATGCTTCCAGATGCTTGCCTGCCTCGGTCTTCTCATACCAAAGAAAAACCCACAGATGTTGAAGTTAGAAGAAAAGGGTAATAGAAATAACACAATGAAAGCATTTATTAACAGATAAAATTTCATCATTCTGCATAGAAAACCAAGAGTGTTTAGGCTAGCAACATCCCAGGCACATGCAAGGAAGAACCAGTGTCAAATCTTAGCACCAAATGATTCTCCATATGCTAATCAGCGGAAGTAGTGGCTTTAACTAAGTTTACAGAGGGAACGCTAAACATATTCATAAACTGGTGAGTGTCCCATGATTTACCTTTTCATGAACTAATTCGGTAATAGCAGAAACACACTGCTGCAATGAATTAAGCCTTGTCATGCAGTGTCTTGATGGCTGCTCCAAAGCATCTCCCATATCCGTTGATCCTAGTGACGTCCCTGGAGCAGAACTCTGACTATCGAAGCTTCCTATACACATGTTATTGTCAGCTGCACCCATGATTGCCATTGGGGCACTTGTTGACGTGGTTAGAGATTCTTGTGGGAGACTCTCAGATTTGTAGAGAGAAGGGCTTCTCTTGAAAGGACTAGCTGAGGAATTAGACACATCCATTGGAGGTCCAGACACAAGAACATAATCTTGATCAATCAAGTCTAGTGTATCCACAACTGCAGATGCAAATAATATAATAAGTACTACAGATTTGTATGGATGTAGATATCTAATATTGAAATGAGAGAACGGGCATAATAGGAGTCTACCTCTTGCACTAGAATTCACTGGGTTTTTATCCATAGATCCCAGGGGGTCAGGTAGACTTCTATCTGATAGTCTATGGCTGTCTAGCCTAAGACTTGGATGTTCTTTACGTGTTGCAATTCCGTATCTGTATGAAGTGGAAGGTGATGCTTCCCGTTTATCTACTTTGGTATCAAGAGAAAACCCATAAGTAGCCTTCATCGAGGACCTCCTCCTTGAAAAGGATGGGCTACCCTCAGGACCACTGGAATCATCATCTAAAAGGAAAGGCAAGCAATCCTCTTGAGAACTTTCTTCCATGTTCCTCATTGGATTGCACTCAGACATAGAAAATCCTTCCGCCATTCTTGATGCCCTCCTACTCCTGCATGCCACAGACAATCATCTTGAAATTTGATGAAATGATGAAGTCAACCCCATGAAGACTGAAACTATTTGCCTCATTTACCTAGAAGAGTTGCATGGTGACTTCTGAGAAAAAAATGGGTGATTGAAAAACTCTTCAAATGTCAACCGTTCCACTGTAAACAAAATTGCAAAGTAAAGAATCAGAAATTCAGGGTATAAACTTTAAGACAAGTACAGAAGCTATCAGATTTTGTTCATCCCCCGTCACCATCAGTGTGGTAGAGCTACGTATATGGGGCTCTGCTATGAAGGGCTTTCCGCATGCAATTATTGTCCATTTGCATTTTGGCCTAACTAGGTATTTTACATGTGCGCATACAAATTTCACTTAAATTTTATTACATTCAGTAAAATACCTGGATTGCGGCGTAACAGTTTCTGACACAAATTCGTGCACTCTGCACTCAAATTGATGCTATCTGAAGGGAATTGCAATTCCGATGATTTCATTATGTTCTGGAGCAACTGCACAACACATGAGAGAAATTATTTGAAAAGAGAAGCATAGTTATACTCAAGAAAATTACTGATTTTGCCCATCAGCACGAGCAGTTTCAGGTTTGCCAAGAGAAGGAAACCAGAAAAGGGGGAAGAATTTGTAAACGAACCTGTATTTGATTGTTTCCAGTGAATGGGGTTTTCCCAGTTACGAGCTGGAATAAAATTGTACCAACACTCCAGAGATCTGCCTGCGTATTCAGTTCAAGGTTAGTGGGAAAAAATAGTTTCTGAAATATTTGTGATTGCATATCAAATGAAAAGAGAGACTTTCACCTTTGCATCATACTTTTGAAGTTGCATTATCTCTGGAGCCATGTAAAGTGGTGAACCACACAAGGTTTCAGCAAGGCCTCGAGGTTGCAGAGATCTGCCCAGGAAAATTTTAAAAATAAATAAAATGGGGAACAATAATTATTATATAACATGGACCTAAATGGACATATTTGAAAAAATTAGACAGTGATATACCAAAAAATAACTAAGACAAAAGACAATGATACATTACCTTGCAAATCCAAAATCTGCAATCTTCAAGACTGAACTGTTGTCATTGGTGGACAGCAAGAGATTCTGTTCCAAGAATGATAAACATTACAAATGGAATGACATACCTACGAAACCTTTCTGCAAAGACAAGATTACTACATATCAAACAATATCCTATGACATCTCTGACCATCACTATAGCTATACGTATTCTATGTACAGGAGGCTCTCATAAGTAGCTAATCTAAGACCATTAGATATCTTTCTATTCCCGAGATATAAAATGATCAGGAATGTTCTGATCCGTGTATGCATGGTCATCGCCTTTCACCAGACAGCCTAGCATGTTATCTAGTCACCTTTTAAAAACATGTTATGCTTCCAAGTACCAAGCAAGATTGCTGATATAATGTAATCATGTCTGATTATATGGTCCTGATTGACAATCTGACTTAGACTATTTGACAATAGAACATCATTTTATAAATTGTCATGATCTTGTTGAACAAGACAACTAAGCTAAACCATCAATACACCAATACGCCTACCAAAATCAATTCTATTTAGCATTTGAATCATCCAAACCTGTGGCTTGAGATCCCGATGTATGAGATTATTGTCACGAAGCATTTGCAGACCTGCCACTGCAAATAATACAACCATTTCAAGACCAGTACATCTATGACTCATCAAATATGCAAAAAGGAAAACCAAAATGACTTGAAGCAATAAATTTTCCGACACAGACCTAGCTGCTGCATGAAGTGCTTTGCAAGAGCTTCAGGTACTTTTCCATGGCGTTGAATGTACATAGAAAGATCACCACCTCTGCAATACTCCAGTACAAGGTTTATCTTCCCAGGAACCTGTTTTAAGAGAGTGTTGAAAAGACCGTATGAGAGAAAGAAGAGATGAGAGATAATTTGATAATTATAATTGCCAGCAAAAGTGTGATTAGTATTCCCCACACCCATAAAAGATAAAAAGTAAAGCAGAACACCAGTTTCATCTATATATCAATTACAAAGGTGTATTCCATTTAAGGGGAAAAAACAGTTTATTAAATACTCAACATAACAATTACGACTTCACATGTCAATTATCCCTGTTTTACAATTCCGGAAGATTTATCCTATTCATTTTCGATACCAACAAAACTCCCAAGTTTTCTTTTGAAATGCAACATGATATTCTGGAAGATTTATCCTATTCACTTTTCTCAACTAATGCAGAAAGTCTTACTAGTTCCGGGAAGTTGGTACCCTGGAGAAGCCATTTTCCGTTAAAGTATTCACATTTCTACATATCTGATCAACCAAACAAAGCCTAGAGCTCTTTCGCTTACTACAGTTTAGATTCTTATTAAAAGCCACAAGCGAAATGCTGTGTATTTTACGGTGACACATTATGAAGACTTCAACTAGCTACAACAGAGAGAGTTCGTTCTGAGTTTGAAGTTTATTTGAAATTTTCAGTATCCTGAAAACCAGACTAAGTTTAAACAAAATGAAAACAAAAGAGCTCAAATGCTCTTTTCCCTCCACTTTGCTCAATTTTCTTGGCAACCAAACAGAACTTCAGCCAAAAATATAAAAAATTAAATCAACTCAAAATCCACGAACCTCTATAATATCGTGCAATCGAATAATATTGGGATGGTTAATCTTCTTCAATATGAAGATCTCAGACATTAGACTCTCCTGCAACTTCTTGTTGAGCCGTCCAGTCGCAATCTCCTTTATCGCCACCTCGGTCCCATGGACCCGGTGCCTGGCGTGCCAAACAACCGAGAACGAACCCGACCCAATTTGCCGACCCACCAGATAGTCCCCGACCACTCTTCCCCTCCCGGACGCCTGTGCCATTTGTAAACTCCAAATAACAAAACCCTAGGCTCCGAACCCGAATCTGAAGCTCCTTTTCCGAACCTACCGGACCTCCTATATAGAAAAGAATAGATCTTCGAGGATTCGTTTTCGGAGGAATTGGATAAAAGCGATGAGAGAACAAAAAAATTGGGAGAAAGATTAATGGAGGTTTCCTTTGGTTAATAATGCTAGAGAGCCCAAGGTTGAAAACACTGGAAATGATTAAGTGATTAAAATATTCATTAACTAAATTGATAAACTCGTAGCGATTGCAATTAGAAATAATAATTGAGATTAGAGGTATGCTCTGGTGATTTGTATTTCAATAGCGTCCAAGTTCAAGGACATGGAGAGAAGAGGTTGAAACTTGAAAGAGAAAGCGCGGAGCTACAAGATAACAAAGCAGCGAGGTGGGTCGCGGTTGTCTGCGGTACGGTGTATGGGGCCGCCTAGTTGGCTCGCCGTATTTGACAGGTGGCGGGCACTGGTTGGCAGAGAATATATTGTTTTGATGAGGTTGGTGATGATGGGATTGGGCGAGGCACAATAATATCGTGCGTGGATGACGTGTCAGGTGGATATTGGTTTGACGAAAGGAGGTACTCTTTCCTCTTGCAGCGGGAAAAAGTGACCATAATTTGCTCACTATTTAATTTTGCAGAATGTGAAGAATGTGGAGAAACAAGATGATATTATAGACTGATAAAAACAAAAAACAAGATGATATTATAGACCGATAAAAACAAAAAACAAGATAATATTAAGTCAATATGTCTAGTTTAATTGTTCTAGCGTTACTTATAGATAATTTATTATAAATTTGAATTCCAATAATATATTACATGAAAAATTTCCAAAAATTTTTCCTCCCTTATAAATTAAAAAGAAAAAATATATCATGTTATTTTACGAGATCAATATAAAATAATTTCTTATAAATGTGCCTCGTATTTGATATTTATAAATTAAAAATAAAAGTTAATAACTGCATTTTATCATCCTATGATATGATGATATGTTAATCATCATTATTACTAGTATAACTATAACTATTTTAGCGATTGGAGTGCATAAAGAATAGAATTAGGGGCATGTTTACTTCCCAGGAATTTTACATTTTACTTCCAAGGAATGAGAATAACAGACACCGGGAGAACTAGACAATAAGAGAAGTGGGTAATTAGAATATTGGGTAATAATTTCCAATAAGGTGTTACTAACAAAAAATAATCAGAATATTAATGGAATGATTTTCATTGTTATTGTTTAGTAATCATTATCAATCATAATAAAAATTAATCTATATATATATATAAAGCCAATAGTTAAATTTTCAAAAAAAACCCTAAAATGTCTTTACTTAATATTTTTTTTTAAAGCACAAGATGATTTATTATAAACAAACATCAATTATAAAAAAACTTATTAACCAAGATATTATAGTCACAATTTTACCAAATTTTTTAAATGGCTATTGAAAACACAACTACCACGACCTACAGTTTTATAATTCGCGCGACTGCAAAGGAATTCGCGAAGACTCAGAATTGAAGGGGTAATGACCAGCGACGAAGAAGGGTACAGAGATGCATGGTTCTCGGCCATAATCCTCGACCCAGAGCCCTCAAATCCACTCCGAAGAGGAAAAGAAAGAGCTTCAAATCAAGCAAGGTTCTGCTTCTTTTGCTTCTCTCTTACTTCAAAGTTCTCTTATCCGGTAACAGTTCTTGAACCAGTGTAGTCACCAAGACCAGCGAGCATATAATCATGAGTCTTCGTTGATTTCCTTACTTTGTCATGTCTTCGTTGATCACCAAGTTCTCTTATGGTTGGTGAATTGGGTTTCGATTTCGATTTTGAAATTGGGTTCTTGATTTCGATTTTGAAATGGAGTTTAGATGGGTGGTCTGGCTTTGCTTCATGATTTTTTTGGGGATTGCGTTAAATGTTTTCTTTATTCTTGGAGGTATCGTGTTGTGTCAGTTTATTAGACTATCAATTGCTTTTTGAAGATTCAGTAGAAGGTATGGTGTTGTGTGGGTTTACTAGACTCTCAATTTGTATTTTTTTTTTTTTAGGATTTTGCTGATATATGCTTGTATTTGTTGACACTGCAAGAAGGTAGAAGAGTATAAGCCAGAGGGAGTAAAACAGGCAGCCCTTCAGAGAAAAAGAAGACGAAAAGAGATGAGAGGTACTTCTACGATACACATGGATATCTATGTAATTGAACTTTTTGTATATAGGAAGCGTTTGTTATGTGATTTACAATTTTTTAGATGGAATGATAGATTGTTTTCCGGTGAGGACCTAACCAATGTTACCTGGTTCGCGGGTCGGTTCGGTACGAAAAATGGGTTCTGTTACAGGGTACGATAGATTAAAAAGATCCCGGTACGTTATGGTATATATAATCCGTACAGAATTTTGAGGAAATGATTCCATAAACTCAACATTTATTCAGTTTGCATAGGTAACTAAGTCATCTTTTACCTTCAATTTACCTTAAATTTCTGGGTCGGTCGATTTGGTGATTTGGATCGAAACCGTACCCTATTTGGGGCCGGGTGTTCCGGATCGCGGATCGGACCCCTTTCACCGAACCAAGTAACCTTGGACCTAACTCTGTATATTAGGGCAATAGCGTGAACGTAAATATTCAGCTCATGGGCAATCTCTGCACCCCGCTTTCAGACTTTCAGTTAGAAGATAAGAATACATTTTTGTACATGATAATAGATAATGCGATTTTTGTATCTCAGGTTTGGGTATAATTTTTTTTATTAAATTGATGTTTCATTTTTGTTATTGGTAGCATTTTGATTTTGATCTTACTGGGGCACTCTGTTTTATCTTTTTTATTTTCATCAGATTCTTTTGCAATGCGGCTATGTTTTGATCTGAATGTTGTATGAGGTGGTGCATGTTTGGTTGCTCTATTACATTTGAAGAACAAGTAGGGTTCTTAAATATCGTTCTTTGGTATGGCCCAGGTAAAAAATTGTGCTTTTTGCATTCTGAAGATTAGAATGTGCAGAGAAACAATTGTTTGATATGTTATTTGGAGAAATATAATATCTCCTCTCCCTTACCTAGCTCGGTGTTTGATTTTTCACTGCATTAATCATTATGTGGATCTTGCTTCTTGATTCTTGCTTTTTAGTCTACTTTTTTTTTTCCCTAAAGTTTGATCATTGTGTGAATCTTGCTTCTCGATTCTTGCTTTTTTAGGTTTTCGATAATAAAATTGCAATGGCCATTTGGGTTTTTTCACTACATTAATCATTGTGTGGATCTTGCTTCTTGATTCTTGCTTTTTTAGGTTTTCGATAATAAAATTGCAATGGCCATTTGGGATTTTTCAGTTCAGAAGCCAAGGGATTTTGTTATTCGAATTGAACTGAACTGAACTGGACTCGAAGTACGCATTTATACTTATCCCAAAAATCTAATTTTTTTTAAAATGAACAATTTTCGTATGTTTAGTTGATTTAGGTTTAATTTTTTGAAATCAATTTTGTTATTTATTTTATTGTAGAGAAAATAGATGACTTAATGTGCCTAGATTCAGATATTATATACTACCAAAAAAATTGTAATTATTATATATATTATTTTAATTTAGTGAGAGAGTTTTTAATAAAAAATAATTATTATTTGATTATATAATTCTTAAAAAAAAGTATCAAATTATATAACTCAATATCATTTTCTGCAAAACTCAGTCACATCATTTACAACTAGTCACATCATTTACAACTCAATGTGACGTACCCTACAAAATTTTGTCATATAACTTTATATAATTTTGTTATTAACTCTATAAGAGTATATGAAAATCAATAAATCTATGAAATTCAATCACTTCAAACAAAAAAAATTGTAATTGTCTATATAAATCCGAAACACTCCCTAAATTTTTGTGAAATTCCACAAAACTCTACAATTTAATGAAGTCTACAATACTCATTGATGTTTTGAATACACCAAACTTTTATGGAGTTATAAATGTCATAATTGAATACACTCAACTTTTAATGACTTTATAAATCTCTATAAAAGTATAGATTGAATACCTCAATTTTTTACTCACTCCTTAAAGTCATGGAACACATTTGGATTTTTAGAGACATTTAAATTATATGAAAGTCTCAATTGAATACACCCCCTAAAACCCCATAAATATACATTAATTGGGAAAAGTGGTAGTTCACCTATATATTTTTTTAATATGAAGAATCAATTTTATTAGACTCAAAGTTTTCATTTTATATATATATATATATGTATATAATTTTGTTATAACCATATTAGAAGTGAAAATTGAGTTAACCTATAAAATGAGTTAGTAAATTGTTTTGAACTGGGAGCTTGTAAAGTGGTGTATGAGGCTGACTCCAAATTGGGAGTGCACTTCATCCTTTTGGCTATGTTTAGCCTTTTTTTTAATACTAAAATAAAACTATAACGAAAAATCTCTAACACAATTATTTCCAATAAAATCAAGTAGTCATGCATCTCTCGCATAATCTAGTAACGAGGCAACCCAGCATAAGCTTTCTTGATAATTATGACCCAGTTTGGCTAAAACATCAGCAATAAAATTGGTTTCTCTGTAACATATTTGAAAGAAATGTAGTTGAAACTCACGACTAGATTCTTAATACGATTAATCATGGTAAGAAGCCTACAAGGAATATAGATACAACTATTAACAACATCAATAAGAATTTTGGAATCTCCCTCAACTTGAAGATTGTAAATTTTAAGAGAAATAATTTTACTCAACCCTTCTACCAACACATGAGCTTCTATCAAAATAACATCAGTAGACCCAGTATTTTTAGAAGCATCATAGATATGTAAGCCCTTATCATCACGAATCACATAACTAGAAGCCGCATTACCATTTTGAGCAACAGATCCATCAAAATTAAGCTTAGCATAGTTTTCGTCAGGGGGATTCTAATTAATAGAATCATGAGCAGTTGTAGATCTCCCACTTTTCAGTTAATTAGCCTTGAAATAACACCTAGTCCACGACTTAGTAGCCATACTAACTCCCAGAGGATTAGATTCCTTATCTGAAAAAATCCAGTCATTTCTCTTCTTCCATAAAAGCCAACAATAAGAGCATTCTCCAAACTAGAGGAGCAATAAGGTTTTCCAATGGCACTAAGCGACTTAATCCAAATAAGCAACAAGCCATGAGGCATACTACCCACCAAATCTTGAACATGTCTCCAAGTCTCCTTTGCAATTTGACAATCAATAAACACATGCTGTAGCGATTTAATGATAGGACTCGTCCCCGAAGGACATAGATAACCGTGCCCGGTCCAGCTCCCGTCTGACAAGTCAACTGAAGTTCCGAAATTACCCTCAGCACTTGCCAAATAAGGGATAACCGCACCTGTGCCCACTCATGCCTCCACCTTCCGATCAACCTCGATCATCGCGCCACGACCTGGAAGGTCAATAAAACAAAAAAGGTGTGAGTGGACAAAACAAAGTTTTAGAAATACATTTATCAAAATACATTCTTACCCTCTAGTATCACAAACATGCATGCATATCATAAAACATGAGTCATAGTGTGAAATAAATCAAGTATGAACAGTGGACCGATAGGATCGAAACATGTTTTCCCATTGTCCATTAAACTCATGTTCATCAAATCAGTGCACGATATAAAGTATCTGGACACAATTATCAATAAATCATAATACCATCAATTTCATCATATTCACATGTGACTCCAAATCCGAGTCAAAATCACTATCCAATTGGGTCTCAAGCCCAAAATATCATTTTCACGCAAATCCGTGCAATCGCAACCTCAATTGCCAATTTCACATAAATCCATAAAAGATAGCAAAAACCACTATAAATCCATCAAATTATTTCCCAACTCATAATCCGAGTCAAAACAAATCTCAAATCACGGGCCTTCGCCCAAAACAACAGTTTCATAGTTTTCTCGAAAATCGTACCCAAAATCATATCAAATAATATAATATTCCCAAAATCCAGAAATCATCACATCGAAACATCAATCATACCAAATCATTTCAAATAATATCATAAAGCATTTAAAACATATATGCATGCATTCAGGGTAGAAAACAAAAGTCCATTCACACACCGTCCATATCGCCCGCTTTCCCAGCTGCACGTTTTTCCGTAAATTCTAGAAGTCACCATTCCTGTCCAAAATCATTATCAATGGTCACTAACATCTTAATATACCTCCCATAATTTTCCCCAATTTTTTCGAGATTTAAATACGTATTTTAAACGTAATATAAACTTTCGGACCCTCGAAATAATATCGAAACGGTGTCTGATTTCCTCGAAACCAGTGCCAAAATGTTCGTTACATTAAATAGGACAAAAGTCATGTTGACCTTACCTCGAAATTCGGGCTCACGCGCCGCCGTGAGTGGCTGGGCGTGGGAGCCACGCGCTTGCACAGTAAAGTGCTAAAGTCGTCGTCTTCGCCCGAATTCCTGGTAAACGGGTCTGGTTGGCCCGCGAGATGACCCGGCTGGATTCCTGCCAATTTGTCATCAATTCCTTCAAATCTCAAATCAAATCAAAAACATTTCAACAGGGCCTCTGCCCGAAACATAGCTTTCACAAAGCAAGTTCCACAAATTCATCATGAAAACAGTGTCCAGAAT
The DNA here is from genome assembly GCA_032719365.1 of Prinsepia uniflora. Taxonomy (NCBI): domain Eukaryota; kingdom Viridiplantae; phylum Streptophyta; class Magnoliopsida; order Rosales; family Rosaceae; genus Prinsepia; species Prinsepia uniflora. The sequence goes on from CM064862.1 coordinate 85,383,990, forward strand.
TTACTTTATAAATCAAAATCATCAATTTCATCATATTCACATGTGACTCCAAATCCGAGTCAAAATCACTATCCAATTGGGTCTCAAGCCAAAAATATCATTTTCACGCAAATCCGTGCAATCGCAACCTCAGTTGCCAATTTCACATAAATCCATAAAAGATAGCCAAAACCACTATAAATCCATCAAATCATTTCCCAACTCATAATCCGAGTCAAAACAAACCTCAAATCACGGGCCTTCGCCCAAAACAACAGTTTCATAGTTTTCTCAAAAATCGTGCCCAAAATCATATAAAATAATATAATATTCCCAAAATCCAGAAATCATCACATCGAAACATCAATCATACCAAATCATTTCAAATCATATCATAAAGCATTTAAAATATATATGCATGCATTCAGGGTAGAAAACAAAAGTCCACTCACACACCGTCCATATTGCTCGCTTTCCGAGCTGCACGTTTTTTCGTAAATTCTAGAAGTCGCCAATTCTGTCCAAAATCATTATCAATGGTCACTAACATCTTAATATACCTCCCATAATTTTTCCCAATTTTCCGGGATTTAAATACGTATTTTAAACGTAATATAAACCTTCGGACCCTCGAAATAATATCAAAATGGTGTCCGATTTCCTCGAAACCAGTGCCAAAATGTTCGTTACATTAAATAGGAAAAAAATCATGTTGACCTTACCTCGAAATTCGGGCTCACGCGCCGCCGTGAGTGGCTGCGCGTGGAAGCCACGCGCCTGCACAGTAAAGTGCTACAGTCGTCGTCTTCGCCTGGATTCCTGGTAAATGGGTCCGGTTGGCCTGCGAGATGACCTGGCTGGATTCCTGCCAATTTGTCATCAATTCCTTCAATTGAATCATCAAATAGCATCGTTAGGAGTCTAATTAGGGTTCTGTAATCTAATTTACACAAGAGCTTACCTCAATCTGTCAATTAGAACTCGATTGTTCGAAGAACATAATCGTGCTGTTCATCCTGCAATTCATCCCGTTTCCACTCGTTTCTCCAAATTGATATATTCAGTAGCTTCGCAGGGTTCATCCAAACACACTTCCAGTTTCAATTTGTACTTGAATTTCCTCCAACCATTTGAACTCAACTCGAGTTTCCTTAGAAAATCACAGAGTTCGTCTGGGCTTGTTTCTCCACCATTCTCCCTCATTTTGCTTCCATTCGACTCGTTTAGGTCTCCCTCAATTCATCCTCACTTCTGTTTTCATCAATTTATCACACAAATATGAATTCACATCCAAGCCTTCAAGCAAGGACGTCGGGTGGGGGTTTCGGGTTTCCTGCACAGTTCCAGGTAAGAACTTCCTCTAATTCCTTGTGTTTCCCTTACTGAATTTCATTTGGTTTCTCATAATTCCAGCCTACGGGGTGGATTATCACCTGAGATCAATATGGTTTTATTCATGCTCTGTTTTTGTCTTCACAAATACACACACCTGCACGACTTGTTTGTGTTTAAATTGTAAATCCACACCGCCTAATCAATTTTGCATCGTCACCACTTTAATCCACTAATCTCTCTCAGCAAGTGACAAATGTCACTAAATGCTAAATTCTCATCCAAAATGGCGGGTACATGTGTCATTAACTTAGCCGCATACACCCTTCACATGGTTAAATCAGCCAGTACTGATTAAATTACCATTTTACCCTTCTTTGACAAATTACCAAATTGCCCTTCGTCGTACGAGGCCCAGAACTTTCACATTCGACCTCCGATTGACGCATGTCGCCTGTCTACGGATTCAGCATCTCGAGACCTACCCAACGGTACTTACGGAAAGTCCAAACACGGTCCCGATCAAAAAGTCAATAAATGACCCCTTTTAACCAATTTACCAAATTACCCTTAAATTTCTGAACATCATAACTTTCTCCTCGAATGTCGGAATCAGGCGTGCCACTTGTCTATGAACTCGTGACGTCCTGAAATACGTCACAGTCATCGGTCAAAGTCTGTTTGACCACTCGAACCAAAAGTCAACCGTTCGCCCAATTCCAGGGGCAAAATCGTCATTTCCTTCAACTTTTTCCAAATTTTCCTTTTTCGAATTTCCGGGTCCTTACAACCTTCCCCCCTTAAGGAATTTCGTCCTCGAAATTCCAATCAGTAGTACCATGATAGTCATATCCATAATCAATCGCATATGTATGTGAACCAGAAACATAATTAACCGCATACCCTTCTGGTTCAACCAACCCGAATATCAGTCCAAATCAAACTTATGGAAACTCGACAATCCAGTTCCCGTCATTGGGTCAACATCGGGACATATATCTCTCTATAACCCCTGCCTCACGGGTAGTCATATCCAAGCTTACTCGGGATACAAAGCCATGCTTAACGTCCAAGTATACACAATCCAGAAATCACGAGTACCAGTTCCATCATCCCAATCACATGTCATCCACTCATGACCTGGTCTAGTGGCTTAAATCACCACACACAGGCCACCTAGCCATCAGGCCAAACCTCATAAGGTCCAATAAATCGGGAACTCATTCCCCTCGTTAAGTCCATCACTACACATCCCTTGTTTTAGGGTCACTAAGGATAATGAATGAAACCTTTCTTTCCGTTGTGTTTATCCTCACAGGCCTCACTGATGCCTGAGTTCGCCTATCCTGACGTTATCATACATGTCAATTCTTGGCCGGCTATCTTATTAGCCTCCCCATGAATGATACCTGACCTGACAACACGATCGTAATCTCAATGTATCCTGACCATCGCCTCATCTCACATTAAGCCTTTCTGTTTATCAATCACTTTTAATCCTGATGGTCAATACAGTACTCATACATTCCTTCCCAGAGGTATGACCTCTGCATACTCGATCCATGGGTCACTATGGTTGATCCCAAATCCCTGACTCATTGTGACGACCCGTCCCAAATTAGCGGGATTAATTAAGAATTAATGACGGATTAGCGAGACTAATCACGGATTAGACGAGGATTAGCAGACGTTCGGGCGAAATGACGATTTTACCCCTGAAATGGGCGAATCGTTGACTTTTCATTCATGCGGTCAAATGGACTTTGACCGATGACTATGACGTAGTTTGTGACGTCACGAGTTCATAGACAGGTGGCACGCTCGATTCCGACGTCCGAGGAGGAAGTTATGACGTTCGGAATCCCAAGGGCATTTTGGTAATTTGGGTGAATATGGGTCCAAAGTTGACTTTTTGACCGGGATGTCCGATGGCCGAGGGCCGAGCACCGTTACGTAGATCACGACGATACGAATCCGTAGACAGGCGGCACGTCGAATTCGGACGTTCGACGGCGAAGTTACGGTTCACGGAAGTTTGAGTGCACTATTGCACGTTTTTCGAGACGGACGCTTATTTGGACTTTAGTGGGCCCCAGCTTTTTTCTCAGACCCAATGGATGAAAGTTGTCATTCATCCATTCCCCATCATTTTCATTCATGCACCAAACCATTCCCCGTTCATCCATTTTCTCCCATTTTTCCCAAACCAACCCGATCCCATTTCTCACCCAAAACCCAAACCCTTGACTTGTGAGCTTAGCAGAGAGGACAGAGAGATGAAGAGGACCGACTAGACGTGGTGGCTGGCCCAGGCAGTACCATCGTGCACGGCGGGGGAGAAAAACCGATCGAGGTATCGGTTTAACCATTTTTCGATCCAATTTCCATTTCGTGCATTATGGGCCGTTTTAGGTGTTTGGGTTGAACTAATTAGGTTGCTAGGGAGTTTTTAGGAAGGTTTGGAGAAGGGTTGGATGTCGGGGAAGCCCTAGGGAAGGTTTTGAATTTTCGAACTGTGGGGTGAAAAACTGGACTGGAATGGACCTGGACCGGCCACGTCGGTCCAAGTTGCAGGAAAAACCGGACCGGACCGGTCGAACCGGTCGGCTGAAGGTAGGGGATGACACTGTAGCGTGGCTCGTGAGGCCCACGCGCAGTGCACTCCCAGGGCGCGTGGCAGGGAATCTTGGGAAGGTTCCAACATGTAATTTAATCTATTTGATGTAACGAACATTTTGGGACTGGTCTCGTGTCAATCGGACATCGTTTCGATATAGTTCGGGCTGTCCGAAGGTTTAGGTTCGCGTTTAAAAATAGTTAGAAATTTCGAAAAATTACGGGACTTTAGTGAGGGGTTATTTAGGTAGTTAGTAACCCTCTAATTTAATTTGGACAGGTTCGGGAATCCCGGAGGCGACGTTTGACCCGGGAGACGATTATGTCACGCGTATCGAGGCGCGGCTTCGGACGATCTGTGAGTGGACTTGTTTTATGAAATTGATGCATGCATAAATGTTTTATAATTTTTTTAGAATATATTTTGTGATGCCATGAGTGCATTTGTTTGTGGTAGCTTAGGATTTACGTATTTGCACGTATTTCGAGATTTACGATTTTATACGATGCTTATGCGTGCTAGGTTTTCAACGAGGGTTTAATGAATGGATTTTGGATTTAGAAATATGAAATCGGGCACGAGACCCATTTGATTTACAAACTATCGAACTTGGAGTCCATTTGAATTGACGAGGAATCGGACCTAGGGTCCATTTGAGCTATACGATCGGACCGAAGGTCCAGTTGGTTTACGATTCGGGTTTGAGGTCCAGTTAGTGGTACTATCGGGCTTGATGCCCCGTTGATTTATGATATCGGGCCTGAGACCCATTTAGTTGAGATATCGGGCTTAGGGCTCTATTGGTTGTAAAATCGGACTTGAGGTCCTGTTGAGTTGTGGTTCGGGCTTAGGGCCCAGGTATTCGTGTTATCGGGCTTGAGTCCCAGTTCAGTTTGTGAAATGAGAATTCGGGCATGAGACCCAGTTGAACTGTGGATTTAGGCCGAGGCCTGTGAAAGTGATTTGAATCGGATTCAAGGAATCCTGTTGAGATGAATCGGGTATGAGACCCAGTTGAAAAGTAATTTGAGAAAGAAAGAAAAGTATTTGAAATGAATGAACCCTCCATATGATTATATGGTCTCCTCCAGACGTTGACCTGGAGAGTCACGATCCACAGACCAGAGTGGGTATCCCCATAGGGATCCCGTTCCAGGAGTGATGGTTACTTATATTGTTGTGGTCCCGGACCAGATTCTGGTGAGATATGTGGACTAGATCCAGAGAGAGAGCTCGGACTAGATCCAGTGATTGATCCTCCCAGATGGAGATTCCTGAGAGAAGACTCGGAGTGAGACCCCGAGTAGTGTGCACACTAGATAGAGATGATTGATATCGTGACTATATCGGGGATGTGTTCCCTAGGGGCTGTGTGCCTCGAGTTGGCATCTTCTCGGAAGTGCCGCGGATGGGTTATACTTATGTTGATACGTATGAGGTTTTATGGAAAAGTGATTTGGGGCTGCGACCCCGTGTTTTATGATTTGGAAAGTGATTTGGGGGCGGAGACCCCGTACTTAATGTGATTTGGGCTGAGTCCCTATTGATTTGACCTACGGGTTTTGAATTGTGATTTCGGGTCAGGGACCCAAATGGATTTATGGGTCATGACGGTTTATGGGGCTGGGCATGAACCCTTGAATGATTTTGAGAATGTTTTCAAATGGTTTCATGAATTTTTGATAAACGGTTTTCGAATGCATGCGTATGTATTTATGAAGGGCATAAATGTCTTTGTATGAAAATGTTTTTACTAAATTATTATTTTGTCCACTCACGACTTTTAATGTTTTAATACCCTTCAGGTTGATCGCGGATGCGGGCTGTAGCAGAGATGAGACATCACTCCCCTCCTCCTACGATCCTGATGCACTCTGATAGCCCCGACGAGGGCTAGAGATGGAATTTTCCCTGGTCTGACACTTCGTGTCAGACGGGATCAGGCGGGTCCCACGTTAATACCGGGGGATTTGGGGCCGGTCCTGACACTCATCATCAAACACAACCGGTTCATTTACCCATCCAAAGGCATCACCATTGGCTAACCTTAGCCACAACAATCCGGACATCATATTTATCTCTTTTATGCACGATTGTTGGTCATCACCCTGTTGGTCACCCTCATGAGACCTCACAATCACCATGTTAGCCTACCTCAAGAGGCTCAATAATCACATACGTCCAACAGAACCACAAATCATTAGCTTATGATGAGGGATACTTATCCCATACCGTTACCTCATTAAGTTGTCCATAATCGACATGTAAGCTCAGACCATCATCCCTTTTTCCTTTTTAATACCACTGAGTTCCCCACGGTAACACTGAGCCGAATGAACCCGTGTCTCTCAAGTCCTGCACTTGTACCTTTAGTCCTTCCGACTCCATAGGTGCCACATACTCGACATGATCTCCATCATACACGCAATCTCTCATCCTAGTAAAATCTCAGGAAACATATTTCAAAATCTATACATCAGCAGCCATGACTAGGCATCTCATACACTAATCACATATGCCACCCATCTGACCAGTGAACTTTGATTACCTCATACCAACAGGCCATCTATTGTGAGGTTCGATATCACTCTAGAGGGTAACATCCTCTAGTCCCCCTGAAATACAATCTCTGGTAATCTTGGACTCCATATATCACTATCTCATCTACATACTCGATAGAGATATCGTGAGTCATCAATCAATCCATCCCAAGAATTACATCCAAATCATCCAAGTCCAATAATCCCTAGGTCAGCCACTCGACAAATAACACATGTCATCCTGGGTAGCCTCACACTGATAGGCCTACCCCCCTTAGGTCTTACCAATTTCACCATATAAGTATCAAGGTTACCACATCATTATCATCACTTTTATCATATATATATTTACCAAGATCACCACATAGTATCATCAATTCTATCCCATCCGTAGCTCGGAAGAGCGGATAGCCTGGGACCTACTAAATACATACATCATGACCACAAGTATTAGGTATACACGTCATCACTCCAGGGGCTACTCAGGCCTCTTGGCAAGTAATTGCAATTCTCGGGCATGTGGTCCCAACTGACCACTCCCTATGGTCCACCATGGGCCCCACCAACTCTTCCCTCGCCTGTCACATCAACCATTTCTGCAGGAGCCAATCCCTACTCCATTGCACCCCAACAGTGCATTTATCACTTTGTCAATCGATATACCCTTTTCTTTACAATTATGAGCAACAATTAACCTTAACATTTTACCACCCAGTGGACCTGACTGGCGTTCCACTGCACTGCACCATCTCCTAAATCCAATTCTCTGTGGACTACGGGTCTCTGCCCGAACTTCCAATCATTAAGTGAAATTGGCACGACTCATCCAAATCCATAAGTCCAGTAAATAGGGTTAAACAATGCCAATCCATAAATTTATAACCCAATCAGTATCTAACCGTATACTAGTCCTTGGCATTCCAGATGTCAAACATGTCTCAATCAAAGGGTCGGCCGTGTCAACAATCATAGTCATATTTCAACCTTTTCGTCTCATCCCGAGCCCTGATACATTACCATGACTCATCTCGAGTCCTAACTCACATCCTGACTCACTTTGAGTCCCATTTTTTTTTCTTGTCTCGACTCCTCTCGAGTCCACTCTTGACTCCTTTTGAGTCCAATCTCATAACCATTATCCATGCCATCATTGGCATACCCGGTCACCGAGCAACTTCCGTTGGTGACTCACATCTGATACTACCTCTAAGGCCTAAGGGATATCCCATCATCTTCTAAACTTGTTAGACACACATTCCCACATTCCACTTAAGGAATCCACTGAGAATCATCTCATCCCGGGTCCAATCTGCCCAATTGTGTTACCTTTCTAGCCTCTGGGCTCAATCACTCTTGGGACCCACCCAAATCCGTGTTTAATAGTTAGTATTTTACAGTGTACACTGATTAACATCTGACCCCTAATCCAGGGTCAATCTGACAGGACCCATCCCAATCCACCCGGGATTAACATGGAATATGCCCTGCTCCCGTCCAACAAGGGGTGTTAGACAAGGGATAACCGAGAATCACTGCCCAAACGGGGCATCCAGAGTGCGCAAGGATCGATGGAGGAGGTATGCAATGTCCCAGTCTCTGCTGCAATCGCATCCGTGATCAACCTGAAGGGCATTAAAACCAAAAGCTGTGAGTGGACAAAAACCAGTAAGTTCATCAAATACATTTATAAGACATTTATGCCCTCCAATAAAAACGTATGCATGCCACAAAAACCCGTAACCAAAACGTTTGCTCAACCGAGCCATTAGGGCCTTAGCCCAAAAACCGTCAACCAAAAACCAAGTGTGGGAACTCAGCCCAAAACTGTGAAATACCATAACTATACATAAACAACCATGTGGGTCACCACCCACGACCATAAATGAACATCAATTCATTAAAATCACACAATCATAAATCCACCCGGAAAGCCATTTCATTAATTCGTATTTTACCATTACCATCACCAGCATCCTTGATGCTAGACGTCCCTGACGTCATGTCTCACGGTTTCATAAGCTACGCGTGCTGCCCGGGGTCTCTCCGGGTCCATATATCTGACATCCCTGATGTCTGACGTCCCTGACGTCAATCATAGCAATCCTGCTCCTGAGTCATCATACGGTCCGGCTGCTCCGTATGGTGACCCTTCACAGGCAATGCACCGTGACTTCCCCAGTGTCCCAGACATCTGGAGGAGACCATCATATATCCTTGTATCAAGATGGTATATGGAAAACAGTTTTTATTAATTCATTTCACAACATCACAATGGGCCCTGCCCGAATTTTCCATAAAACAACACATTTCCATTTAGGGTCCCTGACCCGAAACCACATTTATTAAATATAGGGCCCCTGGCCCGAAATCATCATTTAAATCCAACTGGGCCTCATGCCCGACTTTATGAACCACTGGGCCCACGACCCGATTTGTAAACCAACTGGGCCCGCAGCCCGATTACGTACTCAAATGGACTCCAAGTCCGAGATTTCCAAAACAAGTGGGCCTCAAGCCCGAATTCATCTTTCCAATATAAAAACCGTTTTATCATATTATTTATTTAACCACAAGCACGCAAAACCACAAATAAACCGTTAAACCCGATATACGTGAAATACGAAAAACACCTCGAAATACGTGCAACATACCCGAAATCAATGCTCACAAATACCATCATAGAAATCATGTATATAAACCATATAACACATTTAAGCATGCATAGGATTTATAAAACCAAAGTCCACTCACAGACCGTTTTAACCGTGTGCCTCGATACGCGTGCCACTGGCCCTCCCGGGCCACACCACTATCACCGGGACTCCCAATCCTGTCCAAATCACATTAGAGGGTCACTAACCTCATCATTAACATCCTATCAAAGTCCCGTAATTTTCCCGAATTTTTACTTATTTTTAGACTTAATTTAAAACCTTCGGACATCCCGAACAATATCGAGACGGTGTCCGATCGACACGAAACCAATTCCAAAATGTCCGTTACATTAAATAGGACAGAAGTCATGTTGACCTCACCTCGAGATTCGCGCCCACGCGCCGTCACGCGCCGCCGTGAGTGGCTGCGCGTGAAACCCACGCGCCTGCTACAGTGTCACCATCTAACCCGTATGTCTGGTAAACGGGTCCAGTTTGCCCGCGATACGACCCGGTTCCAATCCTATCAATTCAGCCTTAATTACATCAATTGATCATTCCATTAGCTTCGTTTTAAGTTTAATTTAAGTTCTGTAACATTGATTACACAAGACCTTACCTACAATTCCACGATTCGATGATGAACACCAAGAACACCCGTCCATTGTTCATCCTTCGAACCCCATCCATTTCGATCGATATCCTGAAATTGATTCAACCAGAAGCTTCCATGGACTCCGTAAATCATTTCCCCCAACCCAATTGCTTCAATCCAGTGTTCAATCGTCACGACTCAAGCTCGATGGCCGTCACTGTGCAACCATGGAAGTCTGTCGATCACACCCGTTTTCCTTCAATTGATGAACCCAGAAGCATCGTGGGATCATGAGAAGTAGTTTCCCCACCTCAATTTCATCCAACGAAGCCTCCAATTCCACGACTCAGCTTCGAAATTTCAGAGACCTCCATCCTTCTGTTCTTCCTCAATTCGACCCCAATTACCTTCGTTCTTGTTGCAGATCGATTCGTGTTGATCCCAGAAAGCTGAATGTGAGCTCAATTTCGATCCTCACGGCCTAACACTCAGTATTCGAATTTCCCTCCTAAACTCAAAAATCCGAAATTTGAGTCTCTCTTCTCTGTCGATCTCTCGTGTTTACCCAACTCAGTTCAACCTCACAAATCCCTCAGTTTCTCACTCACGAGCTCAGCAATGGCAGAGGAATTTAGGTTGGGTAGAAGCTGGGTTTGGTTGTACACGGTTAAGAAAACATAAATGGGATTAATGGAAATTAAAATGATTAATTAATTAATTAATAAATATTAAAACATCATAATTAGGTCTCCCCCAAAACATGGATTCTGGTTTCAAGGAATGAGTGACACTTGTCACTCATCCAGGTGTGTAGGGTCAACGGTCACTATTCATTATTATAATATTATTTTAATCCGAGCCTCGGTTCGTTAGTTCGTTTCCTTGACCATAACGTTGTCGTCGAATCTCCGATTTCGGCATGCCGCCTGTCGTTGGATTCGTATCGACGATACCTACGTAATGGTCCTTGGCCCTCGCCCATCGGACCTCCCGATCAAAAAGTCAACATTTTGCCCCTAATAAGCCAAATTACCAAAATACCCCTCAACTTCCGAACACCATAACTTTCTCTACGAATGTCGGAATCGAACGTGCCACCTATCTATGAACTCGTGACGTCCCGAACTACGTCACGGTCATCGGTCAATGTCCATTTGACCGCCCGAACAAAAAGTCAACATTTTGCCCACGACGAGGGGCAAAACGGTCATTTCGCACAATTTGTCCGATTCCTCCCTACTAACCACCGTTCAACCTCACTAATCAAGATTAGTCACTAAACTAATCCCGGAATTCGGGACGGGTCGTTACACAATCTCATTTCAATATTTATCACGAGGTCTCATTTATCCTCGTATACATGCCTCACAACCAGGTCGCGCACGAGGCTTATGTTTCGGAGGCATGATGTGGCAACATAATCAGCAACCTAGTGCTCTGATACTAATTTGACAGGACCCGTCCCCGAAGGACATAGATAACCGTGCCCGATCCTGCTCCCATCTGACAAGTCAACTGTAGTTCCAAAATTACCCTCAGCACTTGCCAAACAAGGGATAACCGCACCTGTGCCCACTCATGCCTCCACCTTCCGATCAGCCTCGATCATCGCGCCACGACTTGGAGGGTCAATAAAATAGAAAAGGTGTGAGTGGACAAAACAAAATTTTAGAAATACATTTATCAAAATACATTCTTACCCTCCAATATCACAAACATGCATGCATATCATAAAACATGAGTCATAGTGTGAAATAAATCAAGTATGAACAGTGGACCGATAGGATCGAAACATGTTTTCCCATTGTCCATTAAACTCATGTTCATCAAATCAGTGCACGATATAAAGTATCTGGACACAATTATCAATAAATCATAATACCATCAATTTCATCATATTCACATGTGACTCCAAATCCGAGTCAAAATCACTATCCAATTGGGTCTCAAGCCCAAAATATCATTTTCACGCAAATCCGTGCAATCGCAACCTCAATTGCCAATTTCACATAAATCCATAAAAGATAGCAAAAACCACTATAAATCCATCAAATTATTTCCCAACTCATAATCCGAGTCAAAACAAATCTCAAATCACGGGCCTTCGCCCAAAACAACAGTTTCATAGTTTTCTCGAAAATCGTACCCAAAATCATATCAAATAATATAATATTCCCAAAATCCAGAAATCATCACATCAAAACATCAATCATACCAAATCATTTCAAATAATATCATAAAGCATTTAAAACATATATGCATGCATTCAGGGTAGAAAACAAAAGTCCATTCACACACTGTCCATATCGCCCGCTTTCCCAGCTGCACCTTTTTCCGTAAATTCTAGAAGTCACCATTCCTGTCCAAAATCATTATCAATGGTCACTAACATCTTAATATACCTCCCATAATTTTCCCCAATTTTTTCGAGATTTAAATACGTATTTTAAACGTAATATAAACTTTCGGACCCTCGAAATAATATCGAAACGGTGTCTGATTTCCTCGAAACCAGTGCCAAAATGTTCGTTACATTAAATAGGACAAAAGTCATGTTGACCTTACCTCGAAATTCGGGCTCACGCGCCGCCGTGAGTGGCTGGGCGTGGGAGCCACGCGCCTGCACAGTAAAGTGCTAAAGTCGTCGTCTTCGCCCGAATTCCTGGTAAACGGGTCTGGTTGGCCCGCGAGATGACCCGGCTGGATTCCTGCCAATTTGTCATCAATTCCTTCAATTGAATCATCAAATAGCATTGTTAGGAGTCTAATTAGGGTTCTGTAGTCTAATTTACACAAGAGCTTACCTCAATCCGTCAATTAGAACTCGATTGTTCGAAGAACATAATCGTGCTGTTCATCCTGCAATTCATCCAATTTCCACTCGTTTCTCCAAATTGATATATTCAGTAGCTTCGCAGGGTTCATCCAAACACACTTCTAGTTTCAATTTGAACTTGAATTCCCTCCAACCATTTGAACTCAACTCGAGTTTCCTTAGAAAATCACAGAGTTCGTCTGGGCTTGTTTCTCCACCATTCTCCCTCATTTTGCTTCCATTCGACTCGTTTAGGTCTCCCTCAATTCATCCTCACTTCTGTTTTCATCAATTTATCACACAAATATGAATTCACATCCAAGCCTTCAAGCAAGGACGTCGGGTGGGGGTTTCGGGTTTCCTGCACAGTTCCAGGTAAGAACTTCCTCTAATTCCTTGTGTTTCCCTTACTGAATTTCATTTGGTTTCTCATAATTCCAGCCTACGGGGTGGATTATCACCTGAGATCAATATGGTTTTATTCATGCTCTGTTTTTGTCTTCACAAATACACACACCTGCACGACTTGTTTGTGTTTAAATTGTAAATCCACACCGCCTAATCAATTTTGCATCGTCACCACTTTAATCCACTAATCTCTCTCAGCAAGTGACAAATGTCACTAAATGCTAAATTCTCATCCAAAATGGCGGGTACTTGTGTCATTAACTTAGCCACATACACCCTTCACATGGTTAAATCAGCCAATACTGATTAAATTACCATTTTACCCTTCTTTTGACAAATTACCAAATTACCCTTCGTCGTACGAGGCCCAGAACTTTCACATCCGACCTCCGATTGACGCATGCCGCCTGTCTACGGATTCAGCGTCTCGAGACTTACCCAACGGTACTTACGGAAAGTCCAAATATGGTCCCGATCAAAAAGTCAATAAATGGCCTCTTTTAACCAATTTACCAAATTACCCTTAAACTTCCGAACATCATAACTTTCTTCTCGAATGTCGGAATCGGGCGTGCCACCTGTCTATGAACTCGTGACGTCCTGAATTACATCACAGTCATCGGTCAAAGTTCGTTTGAACGCTCGAACCAAAAGTCAACCGTTCGTCCAATTCCAGGGGCAAAATCATCATTTCCTTCAACTTTTTCCAAATTTTCCTTTTTCGAATTTCCGGGTTGTTACATTTAATCTTGTCATTACACCAAGGACAATCAAGAGGAACATTAGGAAAATGACAACTCAGGTGCTCTCATGTACTTAAACTTTGCCTTAAAAAAGCCAAGCAAAAACTTTGTTTTAGGAGGAACACAAAGGCACCACATCTTTCTGAGAAAATTAGCTTCCGGATGCGTAGCAATATTCTTTTCCTGATAAGTACAAGCAGATTTATTGTATAAACTCACCTTTTGGGTTAGGACCCCATATGAATATGCCAACATGCAAGTCACTATTAAAAGGAAGTGGTATAACACAAATAACATTTACCACATCATCAGGGATCAAATTCTTAAGAGCAATAATATTCCATTGATTATCTTGAATAAACTTGTCGAACAATCCAAATGAATAATAGAGCTGAAATCAATAAGATTAGCTAAAGGCAAAGGAAAAACCCAATTGAAACCCCATAAATTAATATGCTTCCCATTATCAACTATCTGAAGAATACCTTTAATGAAAAAAGTTCTAACATCCAGAATGCCTTTCCAAGCTAAAAAATTACTTTGTCTTTTAGGGCACAAACAAAAATTAATACATATACGTAGATATTTAGTATGCACCAACTTAACCCATCAATCATTATGATGAGTAAGAACTTTCCAACCTAATTTAGCCAGATCGGCCTTATTAAATCTTTCAATGGGCCTCAAACCCAAATTGCATTTGGCTTTTGGAAAGCAAACATTAGCCCAAGAAACAGGAGGGACTGTATAATTATTACCCAAAAAGAAATTCCAGTGCGCAGAATTAATGCATGTTATAACTTTCTTAGAACACGAAAAAGCTCAAAGAACATCATTAGGCATACCTATTACATTAGATTTAATTAAAGTCATATTTTCATCTCTCGACAAAGTAACACTTTTCCAAACGGCTAATTTAAGATTGACGTGCTTAAGCAACTCATAAACAGTTAATGTAACTTTCCAAAACACTATATTATGAATACCTGAATACTTACCAATAGTAGTTTTATGTTGGATGCCCAATATAATGAAAATATCCTTCCCTTCGGGTAGTGTTAGCAGAAAAACACAGCAAGGATTTATGAAAATTAATTTGTTGCCTAAAAGCGTTTGAAAATAAATTCAGCACACTAAAAAATTTTCGAGTTGCCACTGGCGTAGCTTTAGCAAACAAGAGACAATCATCAACAAAACGGGGTTAGAAATCTTCAAACCCAATGGAGAAGACAAAATTCCAACGTGATTTCTAGTATTAGCCGTTATCTTATTCATATGTCGAATAAATGGTTCCATACACAAGATGAGAAGATAGGGAGACAGAGGGTCTCCTTATCAGATTCCTCTGGAAAGCTTAAAGTATCCCGCCGTAGCACCATTAATCAAAACAAAGAAAGACGTCGAAGAAACACGCATTCGTATTAACTTGACCTATCTATTACAAAAATCAAAACTCAATAAACTCGCATCAATATAGTCCCAATCCAAGAAATCATAAACTTTTTCCATATCAAGCTTAAAAAGTTCCAATATTACCTTTCTTACGATTTAAGGCTGAGAACAATTCATGGGCAATAAGAATATTGTCCAAAATAGATCTACCTGGAGCAAAAGCACCATGGTTTTCAGAAATGCAAGTATCAAGTATAGGGCAAAGCAGATTGACAACCATTTTGTAATAATTTTGTACGAAACATTACAAAGACTAATAGATCGATAGTGGTTGATAGTTTCAAAATTATCCACTTCAGAATCAAATCAATGTTTGCGTGGTACAGACTTGAAAGATCAATACTATTTTCTATAAATTCCTTCACAAAATAAATAATGTTCATCTTCAAAATATTCCAATACTTAGGGTAAAAAATTGCATGAACCTCATCTAGACCCGGAGCTTTTAAAGCTCCAATACCTACAACTCCATTCTCAACTTCATCAAAAGAAACAAGATGGAGAAGAGAAGAATTATGAGCATCAATGACAACTGGCGTAATCACATTTAAAAAATCTCTCAAATTGGAAGAAGAAATATCTTGTGCACGTGTAAACCATTTAGAAAATTCTGCAACAGACGCAGAAGCCATATCATTAAGATCATCAAACCAAACATCACGATGATCTCTAATACGGGAAATAAAGTTCCGTTTTCGTTAAATAAGAGCTTGAGTATGAAAGAATTTAGTGTTTTCATCACCTAGCTATAACCAATTAGCTGTAGTTTTATAAGCGGGCCTAGTGTATTTCCTCATTTTCATGAGCTAATAAATTCAATTCCATCTGGATATTTCCCTCATTTTCCCTGAGAGAATGAGAAAAAAGAAAGGAAATATGTAGGTTCTGAATAACTTTCAGCTCAGTAGTAAGTATTTTAATTTTAAGAAATAAGTCTTTACAGACCTCCTTATTCTAGATTTTTTCCAACACATCCAAGCTCTTGCAACGAGCTAATAGGTTATGACAATGGTTTCCATTAAACGTTAAGGCCCAAGCCTTTTTAACAGCATTACAAAAATTAGGATGTTCCAGCCACATAGCTTCAAGCTTAAAATCCTTAGCCTTAAAAGCTTTCGGGTGAGCAAAATCCAAAATAACAGGATAGTGATCCAATCCTTGAATAGGAAGATTCCTTAAAACAAAATTGGTAAAACAAACATAGCCACTCATAATTAAAAAAAAAAAGATCTAATCTTTCATAAATAATTGAGTAAATAAAGGACCCTCAATCAGAGGAGAAATCAGACCAACATTTTGGTCGACTATATATTATTATCAGACCAACATTTTGGTCGACTATATATTATTAGTTAATTCTTCTTCGATCCCCTTTTTGTTACAAAAATGAAATTGAAACCGTTTTCTACAAAGATATAAGGTGAAATGAGAGATATTTTGTTCCACAACATATACAAGTGAAAATAAATGCTGCTTACATGTAATATTCATATCTGACGATTGAAAATGGGTTGTTGTCTGCTAATGAGCCAAGAGTTATCACAAACGTCTGGGTGGTGTAGTCGGTTATCACGCTAGTCTCACACACTAGAGGTCCCCGGTTCGAACCCGGGCTCAGACACTCTAAATGTTTATAATTTTTTTTTTGTTTTTTGGTTTTCCTCCCTGGCTCAGGTATATTTTCCGTTTTTTCATTTAAATTAATCTTCATTAATGTCCCCCGAGTCGTTAACTTCGTCCAGCCTCCTTGTCCAACGCACATTCGTTTTCCAAATTCAACAATTTCCAGATCACACACCAAACATCCTCCAATCCCTTCCCTTCGACGATTTGGTTTTTATATTTTTTTTTCAGCAATCAGTGTTTCGCGCTATCCTTCTCCAGTCCTCACCTTCTTCTCCGTTCGACACAGTCTACCTAGGGTTTCGAGCAAACACCGCAGCACAGAAATGGATTGGGGCAACGTGACGGCGGAGGATCTGGTCGACGCGCTTCGCGAAGTGGACTGGTCGTCTCCCCCGCGTCCCTTCTCTGAATTCTTCTCAAAGTTCACCGTCCCCAGATCTTCTGCGAAATGGAATAGCCGCCTCAAATGCAATCTCTACTAGTACGATCTCTCTTCTCCTTTGTAACTTGCCTTTTGTTTATTGTTTCAATTCGATTCTATGCGATTATTGAGCTCAAATTTATGTGTAAATCCTAATTTGTCATTTGCATCCCATTGAAGTTATTGCTTGTACTAAATTCAGTTGAATAACGACTATCGGATGCGAATTTTGATGTATCTAAAATTGGATGATGGATTATTGAATTATTTGATTTTCAAATTTTGCAGCTACCGGACCAACTACTTCCTTTTGATAATTTTCATTCTTGGTGAGCGAACAAGGCAGCTTAATTTGCTCCTTTTTTTTAATCCTTAAGTTGCTTTTGTATGCATGCAAAACATGTTTTTGAATGTCAACTGCAGGCTTGGCTTTTCTTCGGAGGCCACTTGCGCTTGTAGCTGCTGTTCTCACGGCCCTTAGCATCGCTTTTCTCAATGACAGGTAATACACTCTAATACTGCTTTGCTTGGTGGTGTAGGTGGGCATGAGTAGCGTTCATCTGTGTCATGATTTGTTGTTGATTTCATTTTGTGGTCAATGGTTATAGGATTTACGGTATCTTATACTAACTGGAGTGTCCTAATCAGTCCATCAATTTTCCTTTTATAAAATTTCGTACACTTTGGCCTCTGTTTGCTATTTGAGTATCTGGCCGTCATAGGCCCTGTCCTAGTTTGGTAGTTAACTCGTCATTTACTTAATCATATTATGCTTTTACAGTGCTTTGGATGATAACTTGATATCTACAAGTGATTTTTATATCTTATGATGAGTTTGAGGCATTGTACTAGAACAAGGTGAATTGATCTATCCAGAAATCTTAGATGCCGAAATTAATTATTTTGATGAATTAAAAAAGCATTTGAAGTTCGGTTTCTGGATGCTTGTTCCCTGAGATGATTGTAAATAAGAGGTATAATTTTGTCATTACATTCTGTTTTGCACAGTAAAAGGTTCACTGTTTCAATTAAATGCAGTTCTCAACACTTAAGTATCATTCTTAAACTCCGTTCATCCTAATAGCATCATAAATATGTTGGATGATCTCCCATTAGCTTATCAGTTACTATATCTGTTAGTTAGTGAAAACACTCTTGTTAAGTATCTTGGCTACAGCTTTGCAGGTACTTTTAGTGAGAAAGTTTCGAGAACTGTGAGACAATTCTCTCCGCATTTAGCTGCAAAGATGAGACCTCCTCTTACGTAAGTTTGGTTTGTCACTGTACCTGCTATCAGTGCACCCAATACAGTTTTTTCAATGATTTTTTTAAATATCTCCAGGCCTGTAATTCGTGGACGTCCATCAGCTAAGAGAACAATATTCATATGCGGTCGGCCTCGCTGGGTGTTTGTCATGATATTTTCTTCTGGTAGGTAAATCTTGAAAGCACTTGTTTTGGGGAGTAGTCAAAGCAGGCTCGTTTTTTACTTCAAATACGTTTCATTGTTTACTCCTATCAAAAAATTAATATTTGGTTACTAACCATCTGTTTCTTATATGTAGTGAGTTTCATACTGTGG
The DNA here is from genome assembly GCA_032719365.1 of Prinsepia uniflora. Taxonomy (NCBI): domain Eukaryota; kingdom Viridiplantae; phylum Streptophyta; class Magnoliopsida; order Rosales; family Rosaceae; genus Prinsepia; species Prinsepia uniflora. Next base: position 85,402,754 of record CM064862.1, read on the forward strand.
TTTGTTTCCTGTGGTCTTTTAACTGTATCATGGGCGCTTGCCTTCGCCCATCTGGGTATGTTTCTTTCATAAAATGTTATTCAGTTACCTCAGCCACTTTGGGCTTTCTCTTGTAACTCATGGTTCCAGTGCTCTATGGTTTCTAATGATCTTTTTTTTTTTGTCTGTTTCTCCCCTTTTCTCTCAGCCACTTTGTTGCATGCAAGCTTCAGAACACCTAACTTGAAAGCACGCCTGAACACTTTCCGTGAGGAATTTCGTGCAGTCTGGCGCAACTATAGTGAGCTTTAGCTTGCTTGTAGTTCCTAAGATGTGAGTGAATCATGCTTTTGTTCTACTATTGACTACTTTTATGAACCAGTTGGCTTTACTGTTCTGTACTCCTTTAACGATGTATTTTTCCAGTTTGCTGCTGCTAATGTTTTCAATTTTTTTCCCCCTTCGAATTTACTGATAAATTAATACAATTTTGTTCTACCTGGTTCTTCAACAGCGTTTGCTTTTCTATTTACGCATTGTGCTGATGATTGTGAATCTCATACAAGTTGAGATTCTGGGCTTGAGCTTCTCCATGGCTGCTTTAAAATAACATTTGGCTCGACTGGGAGTCTCGGGACCGGGTAAAAGCCGCCTACCTTGGCAAATCACCAGCAAAATGTAAACTGTGACTTTTTTTATGTAAAGAAAATCGTTTCATTTCACCCATCCTTATTTGTAAGAAACATTGAAGAACCTTATTATGTGCAGTAGTGGCTAACATTCATAGCATATATGGGCATGTGTTCATCCCCGCCTACTTGTCATAAACTCTATGTTGTCGTTAAGAGAAACTAGTGTTTTACTTTCATGAGTTATATCACCACTAAACATTAGAGATTGTATGTGGGTTTTCTTCGGGAGGTTGAGTCTTGTTGATGCCAAAAATGAATCAACTTAGACTCGTCTTGCCTCACTTCTTTGATGTTCCTTTCAGGGTTGTACGAACTGCACAAGAATAGGATAAAAGTAAAGAGACCGGTGTGGTGCTGATCTAACAGTTTCTGATACGTAAGTCAGTTTAAGTGGGAAGTTACTGTGGCAATTTAGGTAGTGTGAGCGTAAGATTGTCATTACTGTTTTGGAAGAGGATGTCCTTGTATTTATAGTAGCATTGAATGTGTTTGTTGGTATTTGAATGTCCTTGTATTTATAGTAGCATTGAATGTATTTGTTGGTATTTGTCAATGTCAGATAAATGCTGCTGTCTTTAGGAGCTGTCAGGTGTCCTAGGTGGTCCTGAGTAGTATTTATGACTTGTCAGTGGATCCGGTCGACCAGGATCTCAGCGGTCTGGATAGAGTCGGTTTCTGATTGGTTTGAAAGAAGACCGATTGTTTGTAAGGCTGATCTGCTGGTCGAATAGTCAGATGTGATCTTCTTGGGTTGTGAGAGCCTTGCAGCCAGGTTTGGGGGCGTCTGTGGGCTGGCTGATCAGATGTGGCTGGTTAGCCTCGAGTTTGTTCAAGGCAGGCCAACTTGGTCTTTAGTCAAACCGACTAGCTTAGGTATTAACAGAAATCCCCTAAGTCGTTGACTGAGGTGGATTGTCTCGGTTGAGTGCTTGTATTGTTCTTGTTGGCCTGTCTAGTTGCATAATATGCCAGTCCCTCGTCCCTCAAGCCCTTGATGAGGGAAAAGGAAACCGAGGGAGAAGTGAGTGAATGACGGGTTTGCGTAGATCTGAGCATAACTATGTGGTTGATCGGTTTGGGGGTATGCCCTGCTCGGCCTGGGCCTACTCGGTTGGTCAGCATGCACGGATCCTTACACGATGAGGTGGCCGATCGGCCTAGGAGGTGTCATCAGGCCAAACAGGTGCCATTTGGGTACCAAGGTAAGTGGATGTCACCTTGGTCGGTCAGTTTGCGCTGACACTCGCACGATGAGGTGGCCAATCTGCCAAGGAGGTGTCCTCTAGTCGATCAAGTGCCACTTGGGTGCCAAGTTGAGTGGATGTCACCTTGGTCGGTCAGTTTGCTCGAACTCTTGCACGATGAGGTGGCCGATCTGCCAAGGAGGTGTCCTCTGGCCGATCAAGTGCCACTTGGTCGCCAAGGTGAGTGGATGTCACCTTGGTCGGTCAGCTTGCTCGGACCCTCGCACGATGAGGTGGCCGATTGGCCAAGGAGGTGTCCTCTGGCCGATCAAGTGCCACGTGGGTGCCAAGGTGAGTATATGTCACCTGGTCGGTCAGCTTGCGCAGACCCTCTTACGATGAGGTGGTCGATCGGATAAAGACGTGTCCTCTGGCCGATCAAGTGCCACGTGGGTGTTAAGGTGAGTGGATGTCACTCGGTCGGTCAGCTTACGCGGATCCTCGCACGATGAGGTGGCCTATCGGCCAAGAAGGTGTGCTCTGGCCGAACAAGTGCCACTTGGGTGCCAAGGTGAGCGGATGTCACCTGGTCGGTCAGCTTGCGCGGACCCTCGCACGATTAGGTGGTCGATCGGCCAAGGAGGTGTTCTCTGGCCGATCAAGTGCCACTTGGTCGATCAGCCTGAAAGGGCAATAGATAAGGAAGTTTAGGGGGCCATGGGGCCAAGTGATTGTAATTCAGCCATGAGCCAATGTAATCGAACTTTGACAAAATCCTGAATAAAATACAAGTCATTTGGAACCTACATGCTAAGGTGTGAATTTAAGGTTCTATGGCACAAGAAGACTCGTTTAGGTGATAAGGGGGATAATGTAGGTCGATAGGATATGATATGTTTTTGGGTTTAGATTTTTGAATGTAGGCCGATAATAAGTGGTGCCGTTGTTTGTTAGAGGTCGAGTACATATAAGTTGCCTGGATGATTCCCAGATTAATATGATTACCTTGTTGGCTCTCAGTCATATCTGACCGAGCGAGCTGTTTAGTCATTTTGTTGTTCAAACTAGTGGCCAGGTTCTTAGAGAATAAAGTAGGGAGAATCTAAATACTCGACAGGAGGTAAAAAATATCATTCATTGATAATTCTAGGGGTGCCAGAAAATGAGTACAAAAAGGTTGGTTGTGGGCCGTGCACCTTGCGGTATTCTTACAAAGATTCAACTATAGTACTACTTGAGGTGGTCCACGTTCCATGGGTGTGGGAGTGTCTTTCTAGCTGAGGTTTGAAGTTCGTAGGTGCCCTCTCGACAAACCCTGGAAACTATGTAAGGGCCTTCCCAATTTGGCGCGAAGGTCCCAGCTGATTTGTCCCTGGATCCAAGGTTGACCTTGCGAAGGATCAAGTCCCCCACTTTGAAATTTTGATGGCGAACCTTGGAATCGTAGTATCTAGCCACCCTTTGCTTGTAGGCCATGTTCTTCAGGTTAGCTTGCTCACGTCGTTCCTCCAAGAGGTTGAGGTTGAGTGCAATCTACTAACTGTTGGTGTCAGGGTCGTATGAGATGACACAGTAGGATGTTTCTCCAACTTCCACAGGTACGACGGCCTAGGTGCCAAATGCTAAAGCGAATGGCGTCTCATTCGTGGGTGTCTTGTAGGATGTTCGGTGAGACCATAAGACGTCATTGATGATGTCTGCCTATTTGCCTTTGTCTTCGTTAAGGTGCTTCTTCAGGTTGTATTTGATATTTTTGTTGACGGCCTCCACCTATCCGTTGGATTGGGGGTGGGCTGGTGACGCAAAGAGTAGCTTGATGTCGTACGTCTAGTAGAATTCCCTGAAGCGATTACAGTCGAATTGCTTCCCATTATTGGTCACGATAGTGTGCGGAATTCCAAACCGACAGATGATATGCTGATACGAAGGTTTCGATCTGAGCTACTGTGATGGATGCCAAGGGTTTCGCTTCAGCCCATTTGGTAAAATAACCCACTACCACCACAACAAAGTTTACTTTCCCCCTACCTGTAGGCATCTTCCCTATCAGGCCGAGTCCCTATTTTGAAAAAGGCCAGGGACTCATCATGGAAGTGAGGTATTCGGCTGGTAGGTGGGGAATCTGAGCGGGCCGTTGACATTTGTCGCACTTCTGGGTGAGTTTAGTGGCATCAGCGAGCATTGTTGGCCAAAAGTAGCCTTGGCGGAAAGCCTTGTGTGCCAAAGTGCGTGCACCTGAATGGTCTCTGCATATGCCTTCGTGCATTTCTCTGAAAACGTAGTCCCCTAGTTCCAGTGTAAGGCATTTTAAAAGTGGGGTGGTGAAGCCACACTTATAGAGGTTGTCGTGCTGAATGGTGTAGCGAACGGCCTGACGTCTGATTTTCTTATCCTCGAGCTTGTCTCTTGGGAGAGAACCGTCCTACAAGTAGGCCTTGATAGGGTCCATCCAAGCTGGACTGGTGTTGATAGTGCATACGGGGTTTGGTCGAGTGCTCGGCCTGTGTTGGGCTTCGACCAAAATCCGTCGTCCTTCCTTCTAGTCGAGAGATGATGCGAGTCGGGCGAGGGTATCAGCATGACTGTTTTTCGACCGCGAGATCTTTACGATTTCGAACGTTGGGAAAGCTTGGAGGAGCTGCTTGGAAAGGGTCAGGTAAAGAGTCATGGACTCGTCCTTGGCCTCGAAATCGTCGTTTATCTAACTGACGACTAGCTGGGAGTTGCTGAAGATGCGCAGTTGCTTAGTTTCCATGTCTTTTGCAAGATGTAGGCCAACCAAGAGGGCCTCATACTCGACCTTATTATTGGAGGCTCTGAAGCTGAAGCGAAGAGCATACTCGAGTTTGACCTGCTTAGGAGACCAACGCCCGATCCATTGTGGCAAGCGGATCCATCGACATACAATGTCCAATACGGGCGCGTGGGATCAATAGGGGAAACCTGGCATTGTGCTGGTTTTGCTTTTGACAAGCATATCGTGCACGTAAACTTCCATTGTCTTGCCAATCTGGTCGGAAAACATGAAGTTGACGAAGCGCTGGTAGGTTGCTCTCGCGTTCTTGAGGCCAAAGGGCATGCCATTGTAGTCGTAGATGCCCAAGTTAGTGCTAAAACTGGTGTGGATCTGGTCTTCCAGATTCATGAGGATCTGGTTGTACCCAAAGTAAATTTCCATGAAGCTTAGCAGCTCGTGCCCCACGGTGGCATCCACAAGCATGTCGATTTTGGGAAGAGGGAAGCTGGTTTTTGGGTAAGCCTTGTTCAGATCCGTGAAATCGATGCACATGCGCCAGAGTCCCGTTGGCTTCTTGACTAGAACCACGTTGGCAACCCAAGCGGCGTAGATAGCCTTTCGAACGAAATGGATTGTGCTGAGCTTGGTGATCTTGGCCTACATGGCCAGTTGCCTTTATGCATCGTAACTTCGTTGCTTCTAAGTGATTGGCTTGAAGGTAGGGTCGATAATGAGTATGTGGCAGATCACATCGGTGGAAATGTTTGGAATGTCCGCATAGGACCATGCGCATACTTCTGCATTGTCTTGAAGGAACTTGATGAGGGCAGAGCGGGTGCTTGGCTTCAGTCTGGATCCAATTTGAACCTGGCGTTCCTTGTGAAGGTCGAAAAAAAGGATTATCTCTGTCTCTTCCACGGGTTCTACCTGGGGCATATGTACCAAGTCGCGAGGCTCCTCCATGGGGCTGTCCCGGAGTTCCTCCACGTACTTGGGGTCCACAAGGTAGTCTATAAGTTTCGTTTCTGTGACAGATAGTATCTCGGTTGCCTCTGGCAGATGATGGCTTGTCTTGATGAGGAAGCTGTCGTAGCAAGTCCTGGTAGAGAGCTAGTCTCTGTGTACTTGGCCTGTTCTTGCAAGTGTTGGGAATTTCATCAAAAGCAGGTGTGTTGATACGATGGCTCGTATCTGGTTGAGTAGGCCTCGCCCGAGGATCGCGTTGTAGGCTACCGGGCAATCGACTACGAGGAAAGTGGTGAGTGTGGTAGCAGTTTGAGGGTCGGTGCCCATGGTGATTGGTAGGGTGATGATTCCCTTAGGCAAGACAGAATCGCCTGAAAAACCAAGAAGGACGTGGCCTTGCGGTCTAACTCTTTCTCGTCTAAGCCCATCTGCTAGAAGGCTTCCCAGAAAAGAAAGTTGACTTAACTGCCAGTGTCGACGAGGATGCGGCCGACGTCACAGTTGGATAATAATGCTCGGATGATGAGGGGGTCGTCGTGTGGAAACACGATGTCTCTTTCTTCTTCTTCGGAAAAAGTGATCGCCTGCCACACAACTTTGCTGACTTGCCAGGTCTGCTGGCGTCGATGCCAAGTACTTGCTGGCTTGACTGTGAAGCTGTGAGGAAGTCCTTCTTTGCTCGGTTGGATGTAATGGGGGAGGACAAGGTCGGCCTCCCATTGATGGTGTTGATTTGGAGGCGTGCCGGGGCAGCCTGTGCTTGGGGTAAGAACTGATCTAGTCTGCCCTCGCGAACAAGTTGCTCGACGATGTCCTTGAATGTGATGCACTCTTCGATGGTATGACCATTATACTTGTGGTACTGGCAGAAGGCTTCCTTGTTGACGATCAGTCGGTAGTTGGGGTTCCTGGGCTTGGCCTTTGGGATTATCTCTTCCACATTTAACAAGACGTTGTCGAGAGTGGTATTAAGAACTGTGTAAGTCTCGAAGCGACGTTTGGGACCTGAACCGTCGCCTATCAATCCCCGACCCTCGTGGGCGTTGTTTCCACACCAATAATCTCTGTTATTGCGACCAGACCGCCTCCTTTTGTCATGGTGTTGGGATTCAAAGTTGAGCTTCCTCTTACCCGTTTCAGAGCGGTTGCTATGGTTGTGGTTGGGGCTTTGGTGATTTCTCCCCAGGTTGGTCGTTGGGGGCGTAGGGTGCATGCCTTTGCTCTTCTTCGGAGGAGTATGGAAGAACTCGGCCTTGGCGTGGATGCTGGCTCTACGCATAAGCTCGGCGTAGCTATCTCAGTCCTCAGTGTGGGCTGCATACTTGAAAGGGGATTCCTTGAGGCTACTCCTGAAGGCGTTGAACGCAACGAGAATATTCGAGGCTGAATCTCGCGGCATATTTCTGGAGTATTTCATCCTCTTTCTACCTGATAGAAAAGTGGTCATCCGTGGAGACAAGCCTGATGGTTTGGATCATGAATTGACTCAAGAAAATGGAATGCAGGTCCTCAAGTGAATCGATTGTGCCTGGGGGCAGACGATAGAACCAGTTCAGGACTGCATCCGTGAGGGTGGAGCTGAAAATGAGACATTGTTCGTCCTCTGAGGCATCCTGGTATGTCAGAACGGAGGTGTAATTGTTCTAGTGAGTGTTCGGGTCTCCCTTCCCCGTGTATAGGGCGATCTTCAAGGGCTTTACTTCGGTCCTGTGTCGAGATCGGAGGATTCTGTAAGAGAAAGGACCAGGGTTGGCTTTCTTCAAGGCTGATGCTTTACTTTTATATTGCTTTACCTCTAGAGCACGTACTCTTCTCAAGAGGGCTTCAATCTCCTCATTCTGATAGGTGAGCTGGCTAGCGTGGTGTTCAGTCAGTCTTCTGCTTTGGTCCTGGTGGATTTTCGCTTCTTGACCCTGAGAATAGCTGTCTGCCGTTGAGTCTGTCTCATCCGTGTAATGGTTCTCCCGTGGGTGAGCATCGCCTTTTCGGGTTACTTGGAAACCCCTACCGTTCATCATCCGGCATGAGTGTCCAACAGTGACCTAGCGGCCGTTTAAATTGGACTAGCGTGGTTCTGAAGCCCTATGGTCAGATGTCTCATAGGTGAACTTAGCTAGAACGACTTGGTGTTCCTCCAACAACTATCGAGCATCCCTGTAGATCTTGGTTCATGAGGGCCCGGCGTTAGATGGCTGGATGAGAAGTCATCTGACAGGACCCATCCCAATCCCCCCGGGATTAACGCGGGATGACCCTGCTCCCGTCTGACACGAAGTGTCAGACAAGGGATATTTCCGACCTTTACCCTCTCGGGTTATCAGAGTACGCCAGGATCCGGAGGAGGTATGTGATATCTCGGTCTCTGCTACAGTCCACATCAGCTGTCAACCTGAAGGACAGTCAAAACATTAAAAGCTGTGAATAGACAAAACAACCAGTTTATAAAAACATTTCATAAGAAAGACATTTGTACCCTTCACTAAAAAGCATGCATGCATTCGAAAACCATTTATCCGAAAGAACCATCTGCGGGAACGAAGCCCAAAACCATAGTCAAATCAAGTATACGGCCCACTGCCCAAATCCTAACATATATATCATATATACATATAATTCACACAACTAATTCTGTCATGGTTTCCAAAGCTACGCGCGTGCTACCCGGGGTCTCAAACCCAAACCTCTCAAAGTCCAAGGTCAATGTCCGTAGACCAACGACCCGTCCCCTGAGGTTACGATCCATGCCTTCCTGAGAGTAAGGAACCCAACTGAGGGGTGACTCCACTCAGTCGGTGCTCCGTGACTACTCCGGGGTCCACCCAGGCCAACGACCCTCACCGGAGGAGATAATAGAAGTAAAGGAAGGTATATGAATATACATACATATATATACATAACATAAACCGGTCCCCCTGAATCGTCATGATCTATAACATCCATTTAAGGGTTCATGCCCGGTTCCCATAAATCGTCATGTACCACAGTAACCTTTCTAGGGTTCATGCCGGTTCCCATAAACCGCCATGAACTTGGAAATCCATTTAGGGTCCCTAGTCCGAAATCATAAACCGTAAAATAACTGGGTCTCGTGCCCGAACATATGACTCAACATGGCACCGTGCCCGATATCTAAAGGTCAATCACGACTGATCGTAGTGATGCGTGCAACCATCCATCCAGGACTGCCCTCAATCCTGGTATGTCGCCATGAACGTATCAACCAACGCGAACACCACAAGATCATGGTGCACTCATCATCGATCGCTATCCTAAACCGTCTGCACTCCGAATTCGACCCTCCCTCGACTACCCAACAACGAATCGTGCGTCGTGACCTCTCCGGAAGGAACATATCCCAGTACGGAGGCGAGCGTCGTATCGTCTGTCGCCGTGCACATAGTACTAGCCGTGACCACGATTCAGACCCGTACGTCATCAATAGTGTAAGACCCGTGTTCTGAAGGGAACGGTGAACAATCCCACATTTTTGCCAGGGGGAATGGTTTGGGAGAGGATGGTGGTGTGCCTTAAAGGTGTGTAAAGGTGTAGGAACACACCTATTTAGCACTAGGCCTTTTGGGAGCTCAAGTCGCTTTGGGGGGGGGGGGGGATTGGAACCCCAAAGTTAAGTGAGTTGAGGCTGGTGCAATTCCATGATGGGTGACCCTCTGGGAAGTTGCACCATGAGCTCCCGAAAACAAAACCGTGAGGGCGAAGCCCAAAGCGGACAATATGGTGCTAGATGAGTTGGGTCCTAACCGAGGAGGGTTGGGTCCTGACAATTTGGTATCAGAGCTAGATCCCAACTGGGAAGTGTGCCAGCGAGGACGCTGGGCCCTAAGGGGGGTGGATTGTAAGGCCCGTGTCCTGAAAGGAATGGTGAACAATCCCACATTCTTGCCAGGGGGAATGGTCTGGGAGAGGATGGTGGTGTGCCTTAAAGGTGTAGGAACACACCTATCTAGCACTAGGCCTTTTGGGAGCTCAAGTGGCTTTGGGGTGGATTGGAACCCCAAAGTTAAGCGAGTTGAGGCTGGTGCAATTCCATGATGGGTGACCCTCTGGGAAGTTGCACCATGAGCTCCCGAAAACAAAACCGTGAAGGCGAAGCCCAAAGTGGACAATATGGTGCTAGATGAGTTGGGTCCTGACCGAGGAGGGTTGGTTCCTGACAAATAGGGTCATATGCCCAAGACAAAACCAAATGGGTCTCATACCCGAGTTTATCCTTTTGAAATCCAAATCCATTTCATTTAAACCAATAAAGAAATACAAACCCGTATTGGCACCGCATATGGTCGAAACCTCGAAATACGTGCCAATACGTAACCACATCCAAATGCACTCATAGCATCACAAAACATGTATTAAAACATTTAATAAACAATTATGCATGCACCAATTTAGAAAACAACGTCCACTCTCAGACCGTCCGAGCTGCCGCCTCGATTTGCGTGTCATACGGCTCTCCCGAGCCAATCACCGTCACCGAGACTCCCGAACCTGTCCAAATCGTAATAGAAGGTTACTAACTACTTAATTAACCTCCCACTAAAGCCCCGTAATTTTTCGGTATTTTTAACTATTTTTAATCCCGATCCGAAACCTTCCGATGCCCCGAACATTATCGAGACGGTGTCCGATTGACACGAAACCAGTCCCAAAATGTTCGTTACATCGAATAGAAGATTTCACGTGTTGAAAACATTCCAAATAGTCACTCACGCGCCCCCATGCGCCCTAGGAAGGTTATTGCGCGTGAGATCACGCGCCACTATTCACTGTCCCTAACCTTCGACTGGATCGGGTTCAATTGGTGTGAACCGGCCGAACCGGTTCATCGTTCAAACCGTCCATTTTTCGATCCATTTCGTTCCTTTTTCATCCTAATCTCATCCTAATCCATTCCGAAGTCCGATTTCAGCGTGCCGCCTGTTTACGGATTCGTATCATCCCGATCTATGTAACGGTCCTCGGCCCTCGGCCATCGGACCTCCTGGTCCAAAAGTCAACATTTTGCCCCTTTTAACCATAATTACCAAAATGCCCCTTAAGTTCCGAACGTCATAACTTCCACCTCAAACGTCGGAATTGAACGTGTCGTCTGTCTATGAACTCGTGACGTCATGAACTACGTCACGGTCATCGGTCAAAGTTCATTTGACCGCCCGAATAAAAAAGTCAACGTCTTACCCATTTCAGGGTCAAAACGGTCATTTTGCATCGTTCATCCGATTTCACCCTACTAATCACCGATTAACCTCACTAATCGTGATTAGTCACTAATCTAATCCCGGAATTCAGGACGGGTCGTTTCATCATCCGGAAGAGGTGGAATTTGCCCTAGGTTGTTGTTTTCTCGGTTGGTCTTGCGAGGATCTTTCAACTGTTATGCGAGCCATATGTGGCCGATCGGCCTGGTAATTCTCGACCTGCGTTTGGTCGGTCAGTCCTTTCCCTCATTGGCCTACGCGCTGGGACATCCTCACAATGGTAAGGGTACTCCCGTATTACTCAGCTAGTAGCTGGTTCTTGGCGTCAGTTTTTGCATTATGGGCCTTTAGGGCAGCTAATTCTCGCATCAGGTCATCCAATGTTTGTCGATAGGCATCAAGGATGCCTCCTATTGAGTTCCCTTGAGGAAAAAGGGGTGTTGTTGAGCTCTCTTTCATCTCGTTCGTCCGACATGGTGCGAGGCACGATTCGGGACGGCTGATCTGGTGGATGAGAGCGTGGGGTGTTGTTTCACTTTCCCACAGACGACGTCAATCTGTTGATGCCAAAAATGGATCAACCTAGATTCGTCTCGCTAAGTTTCTTTGTTGCTCCTCTCGGGGTTGTACGAACTGCACAGGAAGAGGATAAGAGCAAAGGGACACCGGTGTGGTGTCGGCCTAACAGTCTCCGATGTTTAAGTCAGTTAAAGTGGGGAGTTACTGTGGCAATTTAGGAAGTGTGAGGGCAAGATTGTCATTACCTTTTTGGAAAGTGATGCCCTTGTATTTATAGTAGCATTGAATGTGTTTATTGGTGTTTGTCAATGTGGGATAAATGATGCTATCTTTAGGAGCTGCTAGGTGTCTTGTGGTGGTCCTGGGCAGCATTTATGACTTGTCAATGGGTCCGACTGATTAGATCTGAGCGGCCTAGGCAGAGTCGGCCTCTGGTTGGTTTGTAAGAAGACCGATTGTTTGTAAGGCCGATCTGCTGATCAGATAATTAGATGTGATCTTCCTGGGTTGTGAGGGCCTTGCCGGACAGGTCTGGGGGGGCGCCTGTGGGTTGGCCGATCAGATATGGCTGGTTAGTCTCGAGCTTGTTCAAGACAGACCAACTTGATCTTTAGTCAGACCGACTAATTTAGGTATGAACAAGTCTTGTAGAATGTATGCTTTGTTTTTGGGTTTTGGTTGGTTGCTTGCAGGAAATGGTACAACTTCATTCGACGCCTCAGAGCTGAATTGCCCACCTTGCGTGTAAACTCTCAAGGATTGGTTAATTCTTTCGTATTTGAATGGGAGTTCCGTAATGCGACACGTAGGATTTAGCTGTAGCCATGAATCCTTGTTATACACTTATACGGCTTCAAACATGTTTTTGGATTTGTTTTAGGACATGAGAGCCCCATCCTTTCTTGTTTAATATAGATCGTCTGGGCCGCGTGGAGCAATTTCCTTTTATTTCCTGCGGATTTGTCGGGTGGTGTAGTGGGTTTGATATTATTGGTCATTAGCATGGAGAATTAGATTGCTATCTTAATAATGTATATTAATTGGTCTGTTCCGTTAATCCAACACAACACAAAGGCATATCGATGGCCCGCCCAATGATTTTTCTTGGAAAAAGTGATGATTGGTTGAGCAAATCCCATTGTTTTTCTTGGAATTTTGGAAAGAAGAAAAAGGCAAAGGAAAGGGAACTTTTACAGATATATTATGGATATCATTCAGGCAATTGTAATATGATATATACTTAAAAGCTTCTAGACCATTTCATCTCAGCTAAACAAGAAAGTAGAATATGGTTTCACAAGAAAGACATTAAAAACAATTTATGGATAAAAATTCATGGAAAATAAAATAAAAGAAGGGATTGATTATGTGGCTTTAAAAAAGAGAAGAACGAGTTGGGGACATTGGGTTGCTGTAAGCCTCAAATCCACAGGGTGGCCCATGTTATTTTGGCCTTTTACAAGCTCGGCTAACCCCATGTGCACCACTACGATTCCCCCTCCGGATTTCGTTCTTTGATACCAGTATTCTCATCTTTTCCCTCCATTTTCCTTTTCTTTTTAATTTACGACAACTTTTCCCTCCAGCCTCTCACAGGCTCACAGCATGCATGCAGCAGAGCAGATCACTTATAAATAAAGATTATATATCCAGCTATATCACGACTCCTAAAGGGAGGGAGGCGGCGGCGGAGGAAGTGGAAGATCGAGGATGGAGCAGTATCTGAACTGGGCAGAAGCTTTAGCATCTGCCTTGGGCTTCATGCTTTTACTGGGTCTCATTTGTTGCTGCCTCAGTTCCAACCCTCGCCAACACGGCGGCGGCGGAAGCACCGGAAACGCCAGTTGTACTTGTGACGGTGGTTACGACGGTTGCTGATCATACATGTACAGATGACTACTTTAGATATAATTACTCAGTTAATTTGCGTACGCTCTCCTCTTGTGTATGTGCGTAAATCACATTTTTATTTTAGTCTCAGCATCATATAGTCTTGTGATCATATATTTAATTAGTGACTAAATGGCACTGTATTTTCTCTCTTCGGCCATGGTTTCTGTCTTCTTCTAATTTCCATGTCTTTTTGTTCCAAGGACAAAATAGGTTCAATTCGAGGAAAAAAAATACGAGTGATTCATGATTGTCAAGAAAGCAATCAAAGAGGCGCGGAAGATTTTGTTCCGTAATATATCAATGACGTTATAAAAGTAAGGAGATGTTTTTGGGCTGCTTGAGCAAGTAACAGGAAACGAAGATTTTTGTTAAGATTTAGATTTCATTTTTATCTTTGTATTTATTTTTAAAATAAGTGGTCTGTTATTAAAGTCCGATTTTGCTCACCTGCCACCAATTTCGTAACTTGTCATGTGTTCCTGCAAGTTACTCATAAATAGCAAATTCAGTTGATATATAAATTACTTAATAAAAGAAGGAGAAAATATAATTATTTCCATGAAGAATTTAGTTCATATCAAAATTATTAATTTATTTGACACATATGAATGACTAAATAATCTTCAATTTTGTTAATTTTTTTTTTAAAATAATCTTGACATGATGATTTAAAGAATAAACGACTTTGATTATAATGGATGTGTAAAGACAATCTGATCAAATGAAAAAGTAGTATGAGAAGATATCACTAGAGTAAGACTTAAATATTGTCTTTTTATTTTAAGCGCGTATAGTTACCAAATGATATAGTGATATTTTATACCCGATTAGATGGGGCTTGCAATCATAATTTTGAGAACATGCATACTGCATATCATCATATATATATAGACAGACTGATTACCAAGTCATAAACACCATGAGACATATGATGATGTTCTCATCTGCAAGCATGATTCATGGCAACTAAGATCATCGAATTGCACAAACCATTGTAGCAGGATTCATCGGACAACTTCGTGGATGGTCGGATTTCCATCTCAGTGAAGAAGCTAAGAGGGAAATTCTTTATGCTACAAAAATATCTGAAGTCAATGGGCAAATGGTAGCCCAAGAAGATGCGGTGAATACCCAAATCTATACATCACTCTCCATTTTGTCGGATCCACTCAGCTTCAGCAAGATCGATCCAATGAATTATTAATGAACCTAAAATATCCAACCCTATCTCATTTTAGGCGGTATAAAGATTTTTTTTATGTCAAAGTATTTTTTAGGTTTGATTGCTTTGCAGATTTCTAGAAAGAAAAGGTTTTTTTTTTTATTACCTCCCTTATTCGCTGAGAAGGTACGAAATCGAATACAAGGTAAATTTGGAGGCCTTATACCTTATGACAGGCATACCTATGGAGAGCTCACATATGAGATCTATGATGAAGGACTAGCACTCTGTAATGATATGAAGTTGAAGAAACAGCTTGACAAACAAAAGATTCTACGGTCGAAAGATATGGGTGAGTTTGGTGAACAATTTGGGTTTGAACCCAAAGATCCTTCTACTCTTCGAAAACCTTCTTACAAGAAAAGAAAGGTTTCCCGGAAATATGAGTCTGATAAGACTTTTAGATATCGAAAAGGATCTTCCTGGGAGCCAAAAGATGGCGAGACAGAAAAGGAAAAGATAAGAAGGAATCTGGAAAAAAGACATTCGTCTGCTATAAATGTGGAAAAGTCGGACATATTCGACCTGAATGCATGATGAAGGAAAAGATTAATAATCTGAATCTTGATGAAGGATTAAATTGACAATTGTTTCAACTCATGCTAAACTCATCTGAATCTTAAGACAACGAAGATGAGGTAGCGGTTCTTGAAGATGAAGAGTTGTTTACTTCATCCATAGATACTACAGATAGTGACACAGACTCTGAGGAAAATTGTGCTTTTAAGATGAATCTTTGTGTCATTACTAAGGAAGAAAGTCTAATTCTAGACTTGATTAATAAAATTGAAGATCCTCTTGAAAATAGAAAAATTATGGAAAAATACATCAATATGGCTAAAGAAAAGGAAGCTCCTAAACCTAGTGTTAAGCAGCTAGTTGAAACTTATAGCTTTAAAACCATCGCTGATAGAATAGCGCAGCAAACAACCCGAAAAAAAACCCCCAATTGCTGAAATAAAGCAAGAAATTTGTGATACGAAATATGAAGTTAAGAATCTTAAAAGAAGAGTTCAGATTTTGGAACTCTATCATCCTTCGCCTAAAAATATAGGTAATGATAATGAAACTGAAAAGGAGTTTCAATCTCTTCTGAAAGACTGTGAATAGGTTAAGACGACAGAATCTGAACTTGAAACATAATGGATTCCTCATGAAGATACATTTGAAGGGAATATCTCTGCGCTGAAATTTGTCCGTAACATAGACAAGGTAATTTCTCAAAAGTGGTATTCTATAATTACCTTTGTTATTAACAAAACGTTCAGGTTTTCAATCGAAACTGACAGGACCCGTCCCAATTGGACGTCAAAAACCGTGCCCGGTCCTGCTCCCGTCTGACAAGTCAACCAAAGGTCCGAAACTAGCCTTCAGTGCTTGCCAGACAAGGGATGTTTGCGCTGATTTCTGCTGCTGCCACTGCCTCACGATCAGTCTCGAACGTCGTACCACGGCCTGGAGGGTCACAAAACAGAAAAGGTGTGAGTGGACAAAAATGACCTCTGATAAAAACATTTGTCAAAATATATTCTTACCCTCCAGTTTTCACAAACTTGCATGCATATCGTAAAACATGAGTAATAGTATGAAATCATTCAAGTATGAACAGTGGACCGATAAAATCAAAACATATTTTCCCATGGTCCATAAAACTCATGTTCACCAAATCAGTTCATGTTATTAAACATAAAATCCCGGCTCTCAGGCCAAAACATGTGAAAACATAATCACCTGGCCACAAAGACCAAAAACCCGTACTCAATACCAGTACGTCATCACAAACAACATCAATCAGCACTACTCACAAGTGCAGAAATCATCACAATCACATCTGCACTACTCACAAGTGCTCAATCAATCAAACTGCACTACTCACAAGTGCGGCACTACGCGTAGGCCAATATCCAGCCACTCTCTCAGGAACAGACATCTCTGGGCTCAACCCCCCCTCGGGCTCAGTCACCTCTGGGCGAACACATCCCCAGGCTCAGACTCATCCGAGTGGTACATCCAGGCTCAGTCTCATCCGAGAAGCTGACTACCATAGGATCAACTCCCGATCCTACAATCACATCCCCCAAGCTCCAGTCGTCTGGGTAATCCCCCCTAGCTCCGACCGTCTGGGAATATCACAATCACAATGAAAACCATCTCGGGAATTACATCCCAACATTTCAATCAAATCTTGTCTTCATACAAAGTCAAGATCGTTCCCAACTGGGTCTCAAAGCCCAAAATACCTTTTACACATAATTCTTTAAAATCACCTTTTCAAAACAATAAAATAATCCAAAAATCATCATTGACTTACCAACTGAGTCAAAACATCATTTTAGAAATCATTTAGACTTCGGGCCTAGCCCAAAACATCATTTGCACGTTCCTCGTAAAACGTGCCCGAAAGACCGATTAAAATAATCATAAAATCCCAATAAATCATTAATTTCACAAATTCACAAGTGACTCCAAATCCGAGTCAAAATCACTATTCACTTGGGTTCTCACGCCCAAAATAACATCATCACGCAAATCCATGCGTTGCAACCTATGTTGCCATTTTCACGTAAATCCACGAAATCGACCCTTGACTCATTTCCAAGTCACAACATCATATTTCAATCCATGACTCATAACCCGAGTCCAAATATTATTTTAAATCAATTTAAATCCCGGACTCATAACCCGAGTCCAAATATCATTTTTAACCAATTTCATAATTCTCGAAAATCGTGCCAAATATAATAATATAATAATCATAAAACCGAGAAATTACCGGATTGAACATCAATCATGCCAAAGCATTTAAATCATATAATAAAGCATTTAAATCATATATGCATGCATCACGGTTAGAAAACAAAGTCCACTCACACACACCGTCCAAAACGGTCCGTTTCCGAGCTGCACGTTTTTCCGTAAAATCTGGAAATCACAACTCCTGTCCAAAATCATTATAGAGGGTTACTAACATCTCAAAATACTTTATATAATTTTCCCCAATTTTTCCGGAATTTAAATACGTATTTTTAACGTAAAACAAAACTTCGGATACGCGGAACATTAACGAAACAATATCCGATTTCCTCGAAACCAGCGTCAAAATGTTCGTTACAATGATAGAATCAAAAGTCATGTTGACCTCACCTTGAAACTAGGTCGGACGCGCTCTCACGCGCCGCCGTGAGTGGCTGCGCGTGAAACCCACGCGCCAGTTACAGTAGTCGTCGTCCTCACCCGTTTCCTCTGCAAACGGGTCCTTTTGCCCGCGAGACGACCCGGTTTGTTCTCTGTAAATTCGACACCGATTTTAGCAATTCAAACGTCCATTAGCATCGAATTAGTTTCAATTAGGGATCTGTGGACTTATTTATAATCGAACTTACCTCAAACCTCACGATCACAGATGATCATTCGAAGAACATCCGGCCACTATTCATCATTCGAACTCCTTCAGTGTCACACAATTTCCTTCAATTGATGCAACCAGAAGCTTCAGTGGACTCAGGTAAACTCTTTCCCCAACCCAATTGCATCAATCGAAGCCTCAAACTCCACGACTCAAGCTCGAATCGTGCATACTGATACCAGACCCGTTCAGAGCCAAATGGGCCTCAATTCTCCTCGTTTTTGATCTGAAACAACTCGTCACAACCTCAGAAGGCTAATTCCAATCTCCAATTCGATCCTCACGGCTCAATTCGTCCAACTCGAATTTCCCCCCAATTTACTGAAATTCGAAATTCCAGTCCCTCTCACTCTGTCAATCTCTCGTGATTATCCAGTTGAATTCAATATCAATAATCACTCAATTGCTCACTCTCTGGTTCAGAAATGGAAGAGAAATGGTGGACAAAGATCAAGCTCTCTTCTCTGTGTTTTGCTTGCACACGGGTTAAGGACAGAAGAGATTAATGGAAATTAAAAGAATAATTTAGTTTAATTAATTAATAAAACATAATAATTATGTTTCCCCAAAACATGGGATCTGGTTTTAAGCCCTAATTTAAGGGATGAGTGACACTTGTCACTCATCCAAGTGTGTTCAGTCACCGGGTACTGTTCATATTAAAAATATTATTTTAATCCCGGTTCGTTCGGTTAATCGAGTCCGTTCTCGTGACCATAACTTCGTCATCGAATCTCCGATTTCGGCATGCCGCCTGTCGTTGGATTCGTATCGACGAGACCTACGTAACGGTCCTTAGCCCTCGTCCATCGGACTTCCCGGGTCAAAAGTCAACATTTGGCCCCCTTTTTGTCAAATTACCAAAATACCCCTCAACTTTCGAACGTCATAACTTTCACCTCGAATGTCGGAATCGAACGTGCCACCTGTCTATGAACTCGTGACGTTCCGAACTACGTCACAGTCATCGGTCAAAGTCCGTTTGACCGCCCGAACTAAACGTCAACATTTTGCCCACGCTAGGGGCAAAACGGTCATTTTGCACAATTCGTCCGATTTCACTCAACTAATCCCCGATTAGTCATTCTAAACCATAATTAATTAATATTCAATCCCGATATTTGGGACGGGTCATTACAGAAACACTGATCGACTCAGGGGCTGATCTCAACTACATCAATGAAGGAGTAGTGCCCGTAAAATACTTCTCAAAAACTTGTCAGGGTCTGTGCAACGCTACTGATCAACCGATGAAGATTAGATATAAAATCTGTCAGGACCCACCCCTAATCCCCCGGGATTAAGGGCTAAATCCCGATCCCGTCTAACTTACGAATGACACGAAGGCTAAACTGACGTCCAACCCCCATGTGACACGTAGGTTGGACAAGGGATTCTCGATTCGACCGCCTAACAGCAAGTGAAGTTCCCAGAGTGTGCTGAATCTACTGTGGATCACGAGTGTGATGTCCCCGTCTCTCTCGACCGACAGCCCGCGCCGTAACAACCTGGAGGGTATCGAAAACACGAAAAGACTGTGAGTGGACAAAAATAAAGTATAAGTGACACGACCCATCCCAATCCCCCTGAGATTACCATGGAATGTGTCATGCTCCCGTCTGACAAGAGGTGTCGGACAAGAGATAACCTATTGCCACTGCCCAAACGGGCTTCCAGAGTGCGTAAGGATCAATGGAGGAGGTGTGCGATGCTCAAGTCTCTGCTGCAGTCGCATCCGGAATCAACCTGAAGGGCATTGAAAACAAAAGCTGCGAGTGGACGAAAATAAACAAGTCTGTTTAAAACATTTATAAGACATTTATGCCCCTCAGTAAAACCATATGCATGCGCCAAAAACCAATGATCACACATTTATTTAGAAATAACCATTAGGGCCTTAGCCCGGAAACCAAAGCATAGTTTCAAATTCCAAAAGTCAATCTAAGAGTTATTTCATAAATCCAGTAATATGAACCATAAGGCATATAATATAAACCATCACCATAATTTTAGCCACTGCACTATACACTCCAATCCGACATCCCTGATGTCTGACGTCCCTGACGTCAATAAGGTCACAATCACAAGGCTACGAGTGCCACTCGGGTCTCAATTTCCGAGTTCAATCCCCGAACCCCGTTCGGGTACAGCATCCCCGATGCTTAGCGTCATAGACGCTGGACGTACTAGACGTCCGTGACCTCTCCGGGGTACCTCATCCGGAGGAGACAATATAATATGGAAGGATTTATACAGTGCAGTACTAAATACATTTTATTGATATCCACATGCAAAACATATAGGTATACATAGGTAAAATCCGAACCGATCGTTACGTTTCATCAAACGGGTCTCATGCCCAAATACCGTGAAACGTGCCATAACCGAAATATCATCAAAACCATTTATTGATTCCAGCATGTGAACATATATAAAATGTAAACCAGAAAACATTTATTCAATTCCATTTTAGGGTCCCCGACCCGCAATCGTATGTAGAAATCAACTGGGCCCCTGGCCCGATTTCACAAGTTAACTGGGCCCCTGGCCCGATCCACATGTTAACTGGGCCCCTGGCCCGATTTTACATTATTCAAATTCGTAATCGTTTCATGAAATCATATCCAACCACATTTATGGAAATCGGTGCAAATCCAGAAAACCTCGGTTTACGTGCAAATACGTAATTCACCTCGAAATACGTGAAATCATTTTAAATTCACCGATATCCAAAGTAAATCATTTAATCATAATTATAACAATCATAAAACAGTTATGCATGCATCGAATTTATGAAACCAATGTCCACTCACAGACCGTTTAACCGAGCGCCTCGATACGCGTGCCATAGGCCTTCCCGGGCCACACCACTATCACCGGGACTCCCAATCCTGTTCAAATCACATTAGAGGATTACTAACCTCATCATTAACATCCCATTCAAGTCCCGTAATTTTTCCAAATTTTTACGTATTTTTAAACTGAATTAAAAACCTTCGGACATCCCGAACAATAACGAAACGGGATCCGATCGACACGAAACCAACGCTAAAATGTTCGTTACATTGTATAGGATAAAAGTCATGTTGACCTCACCTCGAGATTCGTGTCCACGCGCCGTCACGTGCCGCCGTGAGTGGCTGCGCGTGAAAGCCACGCGCCTGCTACAGTGACTGCTACAGTCACCATCTTCACCCGTTTGTCTGGTAAACGGGTCTGATTACCCGCGATAGGATCCGGTTCAATCACACCCAATTCGACATCAATTCAATCCGTTCTTGATCCTACAACAATCATTAACCAATGAATTTCAGTTCTGTGACATCGATCAACATCAACCATTCCTTAATCAAGCCATCAACCCGTGATCACCCAAAACGGGTCAATCACCAAAACTCCATCAATCCTCAACCATTGTCAAATTAACTTTATATGAAGTATATAAGGATTAACACGAACCAATTAGCATGATTAATTGAACACGACATTACCTCAATCACCACAACTCAAGCTTGAGTTTTCCGGCCGTCCACCTCGTCCGTCCACGGCCCTAGGAGCCCCATAGCTTGCCCCATTTGATCTGGTTCGACACGTTGAAGTTCCAGAAAGCTCAATCCATCATCAATTAGGCTTGGACTGGCCTAAAACTGGAAGTTCGAATTTTATTTTCCCAGAAACCAGTTTCGGGTTTTTGAGCATTCCTCCACCATTCTCACTCCATTCCTCTCATTCTCAATCTCAGAGTCATCCTCTCGACTCACTCTCCATTCTATCGATCTAAATCAACCATTAAAAGCATCCTAAAGTGCCCCTCAGTCCACTGTGTAAATTCCCTGCACTGACCCGAAAACATGATAAAACAGTGCCCATGTTCATGTGATTGATTGCCAGCACCATCACATGTGCGATTCCACCTCAAACTGGCCTAATTAAGCCATTAAATTGATAAAAAATCACGGGATCGATCGCACAAACATTCCACCTTCACGGCTGTTCAATGAAACAGTACCCCGTGTGAAATTACAATTCTGCCCTTGTGCAGAAAATTACCAAAATGCCCCTCACGCATCCTGACCCGTAACTCGGTCATACGGACTCCGATTGATGCGTGCCGCCTGTCTACGAACTCAGGGCATCGAGACCTTCCTAACGGTCCTCGGTCCTCGGCCATCGGACCTCCCAATCAAAAAGTCAACATTTCCCCCTTATTACGTTTAAATTACGAAAACGCCCATGAACTTCCGTACATCATAACTTTCACCACGAACGTCGGAATCGAACGTGCCACCTGTCTATGAACTTGTGACGTCCCGAACTACGTCACGGTTATCGGCCAAAGTCTATTTGACCATCTGATTTAAAAGTCAACGTTTTGCCCACGCCCAGGGGCAAAACAGTCATTTTGCACAATTCGTCCGAAATCGCCCAACTAATTCCAGATTAGTAAATCACAATTAAATATTATTAAATCCCGATATTCGAGATGGGTCGTTACAATAAGTGTGAAAACAGTTCAATAAAACATGTACATTTTACCCTCCACGCAAAAACCAATGCATGTATATCCAATTCATGTCATAAAACCATGTAAGAAAACCAAGTAGTTTCTTTTTCCAATTCCCGGGCCTCAGCCCAAAACCATCGAAAACCATTATAACCAACGAAAACCATCCTTGAAAACCGTCATCATATATCACAGAGAAAACCAAAACATATTGAACCACATTTCCATCCATCGAACCTGCTGGATCTATCCGAGTCTTTAAACTCCCGAGTCTTTAAACTCAATCCAGGCCTCAATATAATCCGAGTCTTTAAACTCCCGAGTCTTTAAACTCAACAGGCCTACGGGGGAAATATCAATATCCGAGTCTTTAAACTCCCGAGTCTTTAAACTCAATCTGGGTCTTTAAACCCAATCCGGTCCAGTCCCCCGTCAATCATAATCCGGGTCTTTAAACCCAATAACCAGATCCAGCAAATCCAATCCAAAACCGTTTGAAAACCTTTTTCCATTTCCGAATCCGAATCCGCAATCTCATCAAGATCCCGAATCCAAACCCAGATCTCATATCCTTCTCATTTCCAGATCCGAGTCCGCAACCATCATTCCGTAAGCCGGCATCCTGAATAACCATTCCGAACCCAAACCCGAAATCCACTTTCAAGTCCCAAATTGAATCCCGAATCGTCATCCGGAATTCCGATTCAAAAACCCGAAAGCACGTTTCTCAAAATCACTTTTCTGAACTAGGCTTAAAGCCCAAAAACCCTTTTTCAAAAACACTTTGAAATCATTGATTTTAACTCATTTTTCAAATCCCGAAATCGAACCATTAAAACCAGGTTCAAATCACAACATCCGTCAAATCCCGTAAAACGTGAAATTCCATAGTTTCCTCAAAAAACGTGCAAAAACCGTAACTATCACAATCATAAATCAAATCGTTAAAACCACGTATGAAAATCATATAAAAACATATATGCATTCATTCAGAGTTAGAAAGCAAAGTCCACTCACAGACCATTCCGACGTCGCCTCGATACGCGCGCATTTCCACCGTTTCCGACCATTCCACTATCCTCGGCTTTCCCGAACCTGTCTAGAGTCACCAAAACGAGTCACTAACATGTCCACCAAGTTTCTCCTAATTTTCCCCTATTTTCCCCGGACTTAAAACGTAACTAAACGGAACCCTAAACCTTCGACCACTTAGAAATAACTCGAGACGACATCCGATTATCCCGAAACTTATCCCAACAGATTCGTTACAACGATTAGACTCAAAACCATGTTGGAAGGTTCCCCAGATTCTTCCACACGCGCCCTCACGCGCCGCCCAAAGGGGCTGCACGTGGGCTTCACGCGCCTGCTACAGGGTCATCTTCAACCTCTGGCCAGCCGGTTCAACTGAACCGAACCAGCGTGACCGGTTCTCTCTCAATTCCTACTCGATTTCAGTCCTTTCATTCCCATTAGTTTCGTCCCCTTCCTAGCAACCATTTCCAATCCTAAAATCTAAACATTACAACCTCTAACCCGTCGTCCTCAAGCTCGAACAAAAACTGTCCAAAACCTCTGTTTCGGTTCCAGGCCAACCACGTAATCCCCCACCACGGCTTCGAGTTTAAACGATTCCTAGGGACCTACTGAGTCTCATAGAACTCACAGAATCCCTCAACTCAGCCCCAAAAGTCCTGACTTAAGTTTGAATCAAAACGGCAAAACAGGGGACAGTAAAGCTTACCGTCGTTCCAACCTCTGCCGTACGCGCCGCCGTGTTCCGCTGAGTCCACAGGGTTGCCCTTAGCCGTCCTAGCCTCCCTTCGAACTTGATTGGATCAAATCGATCGTCTCTGGCTACACCACCACCTCGACCCTCTCTATTTCCTGAGAACTCAAACCTCACACCCATTGTTGTCCCTTGCACGATTACACTCACAACCCACTCCCCAGCTTCTCCTTTCTCTCTATCACTCTCACCAGTTCACAAGGCTTCCCACACACTCAGCATCGATCAGAAATCCTCACCGTCTCACTCTCTGTTCTGTGAAGGATGAACATTTGCACGGTTTGAACTTGGACAATTTGTAGCTGTGCACATTCTACACTTCCTAGAAGCCTCTAGGTTCACCCCACGTGTCCAACTTTCCATGGACAGCAAAATAAATATCCAATCCCACAATCCCATATGGCCTTATCTGATTGGCCCAAATTGAAAAGACCAAAATGCCCCTAAGTCCAAAATTACCATTTGCCCTACAACTTCATAGACCCATAACTAATCTGTCCGACGTCCGATGACAGCGTGCCGCCTGTCGTTGTACTCAGGACATCGAGACCTATCTAACGGTCCTCAGTCTACGTGAAAATTAAAAGTCCAACAAAAAGTCAACCTTTCCCACTATTTAACCAAAATTACGGTAATGCCCTTAACCTTCCGAACACCATAACTTCCTCCTCGGATGTCGGAATCTGGCGTGCCACCTGTCTACGGACTTGTGACGTCCCAACCTACGTCACAGTCATCGGTCAATACCCAATTGACCGTCCGAACTAAAAGTCAGGGGCAAAATCGTCATTCTGCGCTAACTATCCAAAAGTAACCAACTAACCACCGATTAACTCAGCTAATCCATCACTAATCACTTCGCTAATCCCGACTCCCGGGACGGGTCGTTACAAAATCAATGCAGCAATCATTCAAAATGAGGTTTGTTTTCAAACTTCTTTTGTTATGGTTAAGGGACTAAGTCATGCTGTGATTCTTGGAACTCCATTTTTAAGCATGTTTTACCTATTCAAAGTTTTTGATAAAGGAATAGAAATTGAAATTGAAGGAATCAAGGTCATATTCACCTTTTCTCGTGAACCCCAAATACAATATGTAAATTCCATTCAAAAATAATTCTAGCTAAAGAGAAATTTCTTTGTTCTCTGAAAGAGGAATTATTTCTTAAAAGAACAGAAGAACAATTAACAACCCGAATTCTTAAAAAAAAATTGCTTCTGTTCAAAAGGAATTTGAGTTGCAGGTATGTGCTGATATTCCAAGCGCTTTTTGGAAACGGAAAAGGCACATAGTTGAACTTCGTTATGAGCTTGATTTTGACGAAAGGAAAATTCCCATAAAGGCTCGTCCCATCCAGATGAATCGGTTAATGGAAATCTGCAAAAAGGAAATCAATGAACTTCTTGAAAATAAGTTAATTCGAAAGTGCTACTCTCCATGGAGATGTTCTACTTTTTATGTTGAAAACGCGCCTGAACTCAAAAGGGGAGCACCAAGATTGGTTATAAACTACAAAGCCCTGAATAAAGCTATTCGGTGGATCAGGTATCCTATTCCAAATAAAAAATATCTTTTGGAACGATTAAATCAAGCCATAATCTTTTCAAAATTCGATATGAAATCAGGATATTGGCAAATTCAAATTACCGAGAAGGACGGATAGAAAACTACATTCAACGTGCCATTCGGACATTACGAATGGAATGTTATGCCTTTTGATCTGAAAAATGCTCCTTCTGAATTTCAAAATATTATGAATGATATACTCAATCCTTATTCCACTTTTACTATAGCCTATATTGATAATGTTCTGGTCTACTCTAATTTTGTAGAACAACATTTTAAATATCTAAATATTTTCTTGAAAGTGATAAAGAATGCAAGTCTAGTTGTTTTTGCAAGGAAGATGAAACTCTTCCACACAAAGCATTGCTTTTTAGGGCATAACATGACAGGACCGTCCCCTGAGGAACATTGATAACCGTGTCCGGTCCTGCTCCCGTCTGACAAATCAACTGAAATTCCCAAGTTACCCCCAGCACTTGCCAAACAAGGGATAACCGCACATGTGCTCACGCATGCCTCCACCTCTCGATCGGCCTCGATCATCGCGCTACGACCTGGAGGGTCAATAAAAACACAAAAGGTGTGAGTGGACAAAAATAAATCAGTTTATAAAACACGTTACAAAAAAGACATTTCTCCCCTCAACGTAAAACCAATGCATGCATTCGAAATTCATTTCATAATCCATGTCATTTCTAGTATAAGAAAACCGTGTATGACAATCAAAATCATTTTCCTTTTCTCAAACTTCGGGCCTTAGTCCGAAACCATAAATATGGGGCCTCAGCCCAAAATCCACGAAACCATATAAATCGGGCCACTGCCCAACACATCCGAAAACATCGGAAATCAACAGTAAATCACAAGTCAATCAATCTACTGGATCTCAATCACCGAGTCTTTAAACTCACACATATTAGGCCTTCTCGGGATATCAACGAGTCTTTAAACTTAAAACACAATCAATAGGCCTCGGGGGATATCACAATAACCGAGTCTTTAAACTCAAAACATATCAATCAAGGGCACTCCCCCATCACATCAATCAACCGGGTCTTTAAACCCAAAACCAGATCCAGCAATAGTATCGGGTCTTTAAACCCAAAACCATGTGTAATTCACAACAAATCTAGGATCCATCGTAATCCAAATTCCAAAACCAAATCCGAAATCGCATTTTATCGAAATGGGTCTCGTGCCCGAATTCACTTGCAAACCCAATGTCACATTATCAAATCATTAACAAAACATGATATGTGTAAACCATATAAAATCATCCATCAAACCATCATCAAAGTATAACATAAATCGTATTCTCAAAATACGAGCAATTACGTATTGCATATCGAAATGCATGTAAATACGGAAATCGTAAGTACCATATTCATAAGCATAGAAATCATAGATATAAAGCATAGAAAACAATTATGCATGCATTGAAATTAAGAAAACAAAGTCCACTTACACACCGTCCAAACGACTCGCTTCCGAGCTTCACATTTTTCCATAAATACTGGAAATCATAATTCCTGTCCAAAATGAATATCGAGGGTCACTAACAATTCAATGTACCTCATATAATTTTCCCCAAGTTTTTTGGGATTTAAATACGTATTCTAAACATATACGAAAACTTAGGATACACTTAACACTATCGAAACGATATCTGATTTCCTCGAAACTAGTGCAAATATGTTCGTTACATTAAAAGAAGTAAGTTTCATGCTGAACTCACCTCGAGATGCGGTCTCATACGCCCCACGCGCCACCGTGAGTGGCTGCACGTGAAGCTCACGCGCCAGCTACAGTACTCATCCCTGTCACCTGTTTCCTGCAAATTCAACTCGTTAGCCCGCGACACAACCCAGTTGGAATTCCTTCAATTCAACATCAATTCCACTAATTAAAGCATCCATTTGCATCGTCCTAATCTTAATTAGAGGTCTGTGATTTAAATTACACCAATACTTACCTCAATCCCTCAAATCGAACTCGAATTTTCGAAAAACATCTGGGCACTGTTCATTCATCAAAGTTCATCAATCCTCATCGTTTTTCTTCAATTGATTCATCCAAAAGCTTCGTAGGACTCTCATAGACTTGTTGTCGACGAAGTGGATTTTTGATTCAAAACCAGAGTCCATCTGGGCTTATTCCTCCCCAATTTTCTTCGTTTTTCAGTCAATTCCGTTCGAATTCTCCATGTTCTTCAAACGTTTTGAATGGTGTTTCGGGTTTTGGCTTTTCCTTACACAATTTTCATTATTTTTCTTCCTCTCTCACTCTCAATTTGACCCAGAACGAAGAGATTGAATGAGGTTTAGGTTGTGAGCACAACTGATGCTCTGTTTTTCCTCCCAAAGCACGTTCAATTTCTTTGAATTCATCCACCGCCATAACACACACACACACACAACGTGCACTTGCCACCAATCTTCCTTAGAAAGTGACAGATGTCACTTAATGGTATAACCATGGCTGAATCAGCCCAATCACCGTCCCATTTCTTATTCAATTGACCAATTACCATTTTTCCCTTTTCCTTACAAATTACCAAAATGCCCTTCATGTTCCTAGGCCCGTAACTTTGTCGTCCGAATTCTGATTGACGCGTGCCGCCTGTCTACGGACTCAGCGTCTCGAAACCTACCCAACGGTCTTCGAATTACGTGAAAAGTCCATATCGTTTGAAAAGTCAACAAATGACCCCTTATTAACCAATTTACCAAATTACCCTTAAACTTCCGAATATCATAACTTTTTCCTCGAATGTCGGAATCGGACGTGCCACCTGTTTATGAACTCGTGACGTCCCGAACTATGTAACAGTTATCGGTCAAAGTCCGTTTGACCGTCCTAATCAAAAGTCAACCGTTTGCCCAAATCCTGGGGCAAAATCGTAATTTTCTTCAAATTTTTCCAAAATTTCCTTTTCTGAATTTTCGGGTCGTCACATAACATCCACGATGGAATTATTCTACCAATTGATCGTGCCATTGCCTTTGCGGACAAATTTTCTGATGAAATTCTCGAAAAGAAGCAACTACAAAGGTTCTTGGGAAGTCTGAATTATGTAGGAGATTTCTACAAAAACTTAACTAAATATAGCAAGCCGCTCTATGACCAGATGAAGAAGAATCCAGTTCCTTGGACTGAGGAGCAGACTAGAGTAGTCCGACTCCTGAAAAGAAAAATTAAGGAACTCCCCTGCCTAGCCATGGTAGATCCCGAAACTTTTAAGATTGTTGAAACAGATGCTTCTGATGACGGCTACGGTGGTATTTTGAAGCAGAAAAGTAATGGCAGAGAAGCCCTTGTTCGCTTCACTTTTGGAGTCTAGAAACTAGCCCAGAAAAATTACTCAACCGTCAAGAAGGAACTATTATCTATAGTTCATGCAGTCACAAAATTTGAAAGTGATCTACTTAACAAGCGGTTCCTAATTAGAGTCGATTGTAAAGCCGCAAAGGATATTTTATTGAAAGATGTTAAGAACTTAGCATCTAAACAAATCTTTGCTCAGTGGCAAGCACTTTTATCTACTTTTGATTTTGATATTGAATATATAAAAGGAGAACATAATTCATTGCTTGATTTTTAACTCATGAATTTTTGCAGGATACGAAGAAAAACATCTCAACAAGAATTGCGGAAGAGATTTGAGGCCAGTGACCCTGAGGTTGGCCTTTTTGGGGAGCCCTCCGGAAATTTTGATTACTACGTCCTTTATCCCAAGAACAAGCCTCTGCCCCTAACCACTTCATTCTCACCTGAACCTTCGTGGTCGGATTCTCGATCACCGGACATGAACCCTTCATCAAACAAAATCAACCAACATCTAGCGCTTACTAGAAAAGGCTCTTCCTCTGTTCAACCAAGTTTCTCGTCTTCCCCGATAAATCCAAATCCATTGTCAACGACTTTGTCTTATAACAAGGGACGAGATAAGGCTTTGGCAAACAATCTTTTCCATGAAACTATGCTTGTTTCTCTGATGATTGTAGAGGACTCTGATGTGCGCTCCTCTCCTAGAGATGCAGGAGAAAAATATCTGAAAGATCATATTTGTCCCTATTACAAACCAAGATATTACTACGAATAACTTTTGATAGAAACCGGTTCAGTTGATGTTGTTCATCGCTATAAAAGCGAGACAACTAACATGATTGCCTTTTCCAAAGTAATAATTCTGAAAGAAATCTCTTTGGAAGAATGGGGAGAAAGCCCATATCACCGGCATGATTTCCATAACTCTGATATGAGCCCCAAAAGTTATAATTTTTGGGATTACCAAAAAGCTTGTGATTTGGTCCTCTATTTTCAAAATGTTAAATATTCTCATACTTGGTTTTTACAATTCAAAATCAGAACTCTGAAAGAGATTCCTAACTGGTTTCGAATTTGGTTCCTTGTTTTGGGATCTTGATGCTGAATTTTTACCCCGAGAAATTTCTGATTCATTTTTTGAAAAATTTAAAAAGGAAAATTTTGATTACCTTGAAATGAGGAAACTGTTTTATGGTTCATATGCTTTATGAACTGCCCTGGGTTCTAAAATGGGATTATGTTTTTTCTGATGATGAAGATGAAATTTGGGCTTATGTTCTGCATCTTGAAAGAAAAAATTTAATCCGCTGGTGGGATAAGTTTAATACTGATCATCTTAAACCAGTAATTTTTCATGGTAGAAAATTATCTTTTCTTTTGTTTGATAGACGTCTTGAAGCTCTTACTGAGGCATGTTCATCTCAAAGCTTTTCTTCATCACAAGCTAAAAAGCTTAAATCCCTGTTGGAGGCTTTTTCGTCAACTTCTAAGAAAGATTTGAAAGATTCAGTCCTCAAACTCCTAGACTTAGAAGATGACACTGAAATAAAGTTCGTTGCTACCTCTTTCCAACCTGATACGGACAAAGATTTTAACAACGAAGACGACTGTTTCATAATATTTCCTCCCATTAAGCAGAAAAGATAAGGTCATATTGTGTCGGCATGAAATGCCAGCTTGGTGACAACTTGGAAGGCACACGTGAATAAAGTGATGAGATAAGGTTTGGTGTGTTGTCTGCCATTCTTATCTTTTCCATGTAGATACTTTTGTTTTTTTAGCCACAGTACTCATTTGTGACATGCTGAGTCAAAAGTGAAGATGTCGCTTATAATTGTAGGCTTTTTTATCAGACTATTCATCATGTGCCACCTGGCTCTTTCTTTTCTTTTATTTTGCTATTCATAGAGCCCTCGTGTTTAGAGCTAGAGAAGTGTGCAACCAGATATTAGTCTGTAAAAATTGTGAGTTTTTGAGTGTGCCGTTTGAGTGTATTTTTTTACTGTTTTCCTGTTCACAAGCTTAACGATTTCAATATATGTGAGTATATTTTCATATGATCTTTATCTCGTTTTTATATTCAGTCTTTTCAAATCCATTGCTAGAACTCTGAATTTTTCAATTTTTGATTATTATCTTTATGTTTATATATATATATATATATTCTCTGTCTATTTACAAGCTTAAAATTGATTAACTAACATTTGATGCTTGCAAGTGTCTTTCGCTAGAAATGGTATCAGAGCTAAAAAACTATTGGTAATAGGTTTCTTGGTTCAAATTTTTGTGGTTAAAGCTGTGTTGTTAGATTAAGATACTCTGCAAAAACTTCTCACTACAGTGGGGAAGAGATCGCCAGCGGGCCAGTCGCGATTTGAAGTTGTTTGTGATGCGTGTTAAGGCGTAGGTGATAAGTCTGACGATAGTCCGCTTAGGGAACAGAGAAGTAAAGAAACTCTCTTCTGATGGCCAGTTTACTTCAATCTTTGAGCAAGAGAACTGTTGGTAGCAGCAACGTCTCTAGTAGCAATGACAGCGCTAGAGTAATGCAGATTAAGAATGTTAAAGAGGTAACTATTCTTAATGTAGAAAAAGAGTTAGAAAACTGGAGTATTCCAAAAATTCCTATGGGTGATATTTACCAAAAGGGAACCTTCGAATTTAAATCTGATTATTCAATCAAAACGGTTGAAAAACCATTTCTGTCACTGATGCTTGTGCAGATTTTCATTTACTCTCTCAACACCTGCGCAAAGGTCATAACTATTTTCATATTGGAATGATACAGGTTGTAGTGAAACCATTAACCCGTATAGGGTTAAATACATCAATCCTCTTCTGTCTACGCGATAAGAGGCACATAAATTTTGTTAATTCTATGTTAGGATTAATAGAGTCTTCGTTAAGTGAGGGGTCAATTTACTTTAATTGTTACCCTAACTTTTTTGTGTCCTTAACCGATCCCGGAGTCTTAAAGACTTTTACTCTTAGCATAGACACTCAAGGATATGATATGGATCCTATATCTCAAAATCTTAGGGTGATTTACCGAATTTCATACAAGGTGATGAATACCATTGTACCCCATGCCAAATAAATGGATAGCAAGGGACATACCATTCTGTTTCAAGCTAATTTAGGAAAAGCACACATCATGGTACCAAAAATGATAAAATGGAATGAGGTCACACTTCCTGAAAGATGGAGATTGCAGGATGTAATTCCCCCTCAGTCCATTCAAAATAGAGAATCGAGTCGTATAAGTCAATAAGACGATGGAGATGTAGAAATACATTTCGATAATGATAGGTTGACCAGGTTAAGTCTAGGCAGAAGAAGTACTTATCACCCTAGACCAACCATTCCAAGTATTCCATGGTCAATGACAGGACCCATCCCAATCCCCCCGGGATTACCATGGAATGTGCCCTGCTCCCGTCCAACAAGGGGTGTCAGACAAGGGATGACCAAGAGCCACTGCCCAAACGGGGCATCCAGAGTGCGCAAGGATCGATGGAGGAGGTGTGCAATGTCCCAGTCTCTGCTACAATCGCATCCGTAATCAACCTGAAGGGCATTAAAACCAAAGCTGTGAGTGGACAAAAACCAATAAGTTTACCAAATACATTTATAAGACATTTATGCCCTCCAATAAAAACGTATGCATGCCACAAAAACCAGTAACCAAAACGTTTGCTCAACCGAGCCCTTAGGGTCTTAGCCCAAAAACCGTTAACCAAAAACCAAGTGTGGGAACTCAGCCCAAAACTGTGGAATACCACCACCATACATATTAAAACCATGTGGGTCACCACCCACGACCATAAATGAACATCAATTCAAAAATCCAAAACCATTTAGGGTCCCCGACCCTACATACCATTTCATAACCAATAATCCATTTTTACCACATAACACATATCCAACCAATAAGCCATTTTATTCATTAATCCATATTTTACCATTACCATCACCAGCATCCCAGATGCTTAGCGTCCCTGATGTCATATCTCACGGTTTCATAAGCTAAGCGTGCTGCCCGGGGTCTCTCCGGGTCCATATATCTGACATCCCTGATGTCTGACGTCCCTGACGTCAATCATAGCAATCCTGCTCCTGAGTCATCATACGGTCCGACTGCTCCGTATAATGACCCCTCGCAGGCAATGCACCGTGACTTCCCCAGTGTCCCAGACATCTGGAGGAGACCATCATATATCCTTGTATCCAGATGGTATATGGAAAAACAGTTTTATTAAATCCTTTTATCACATCATTACCATTGGGCCCTGCCCGAAATTTCCATAAAACCATGTAATTCCATTTAGGGTCCTTGACCCAAAATCACAATTATTAAATATAGGGTCCCTGACCCGAAATCACCATTATAATCCAATTGGGCCTCATGCCCGATTTTATGAACCACTGGGCCCACGGCCCGATTTGTAAACCAACTGGGCCCGCAGCCCGACTTATAAACCAACTGGGCCCACGGCCCGAATTCGTAAATCAACTGGGCCCCTGGCCCGATAACATAACTCAAATGGGTCTCAGCCCGATTTCATACCAACTGGGCCCCTGGCCCGATTTCATTAACCAACTGGGCCCCCGGCCCGATATTCAAATGGACTCCAAGTCCGAAATTTCCAACATAATTGGGCCTCAAGCCCGAGTTCATATTTCCAATTTCAAAACCATTTCATCACATTATATCCAAGTCATAAATATGGAAAATCCATGTAAAACCGGAAAACCTCGATTTACGTGCAAGCACGTAAATCGCCTCGAAATACGTGAAACCGTACAATTTACCAACAACCAAATCAACATCACACAATCACAACCATAATCCATATAAAACATTTAAGCATGCATAGAATTTATAAAACCAAAGTCCACTCACAGACCGTTTTAACTGTGTGCCTCGATATGCGTGCCACCGGCCCTCCCGGGCCACACCACTATCACCGGGACTCCCAATCCTGTCCAAATCACATTAGAGGGTTACTAACCTCATTGTTAACATCCTATCAAAGTCCCGTAATTTTCCCAAATTTTTACTTATTTTTAAACTTAATTTAAAACCTTCGGACATCCCGAACACTATCGAGACGGTGTCCGATCGACACGAAACCAATTCCAAAATGTTCGTTACATTAAATAGGACAGAAGTCATGTTGACCTCACCTCGAGATTCGTGTCCACGAGCCGTCACGGGCCGCCGTGAGTGGCTGCGCGTGAAACCCACGCGCCTGCTACAGTGTCACCAGCCCAACCCGTATCTCTGGTAAACGGGTCCAACTCACCCGCGATACAACCCGGTTCAAAGTCCATCAATTCGGTCCTAATTCCTTCAATTGATCAATCAGTTAGTTTCGTTCTTAGTTCAATTACAGGTCTGTAACATCAATTACACGATAACTTACCCAAATTCCCACGATTCGATGATGAACACCAAGAACACCCAGGTTACTGTTCGTTCATGGAATCCCCTCAATGGCTGCAGGTTTCATCCAATTGATGATCCCAGAAGCATCAACGGACCCTGAGGAACAATTCCCCCACATCAATTGCATCAATCCTGTGCTCAATCATCACGACTCAAGCTCGAACACCGTCACTGTTCAACAATGGAGTTCTGTCAACCACAGCCGTTTTCTTTCAATTGACGAACCCAGAAGCATCGTGGGATCATGAGAAGTAGTTTCCCCACCTCAATTCCGTCCATCGAAGCCTCCAACTCCACGACTCAAACTCGATTTTCCTCCTCTGTCACCAAGTGTGATCAGAGCCAAAACAGCACCAATTCCCTTCGTTCCTTCGACGATTCTGATCGTTGTGATCCCAAGAAGCTGATTGTAAGCTCAATTGCGATCCTCACGGCCTAATCCCCAGTATTCAAATTTTCCCTCTAATTTTCCCGAAATCCAAAATCCAAAATTCAACCCACACTCAATCCCTCGTGTTTCCCCGTGAATTCAATCATCTTAGTCTCACATTTTCTCTCAAGAACAGCAGAAGAAGGGAGCCAAATCTCCCCAATCTGATTCCCCCAATATTTGTGCACGGTTTGAAGACAAAGAGGAGAAAATTAGGGGAAATGGTGGATTAGATGATGATGATGTAGTAATGATGATGTTTGGATGGAAACAAGGAGCTGGAAACAAGGGATGGGTGACACTTGTCACTCATCCGGATGTGCACAGTCAACAGTCACTATTCATTATTATATTATTATTTTAATCCGAGCCTCGGTTCGTAAATTCGTTTTCTTGACCATAACTTCGTCGTCGAATCTCCGATTTTGGCATGCCGCCTGTCGTTGGATTCGTATCGACGATACCTACATAACGGTCCTTGGCCCTCGTCTATCGGACCTCCTGGTAAAAAAGTCAACATTTGGCCCCTAATAAGCCAAATTACCAAAATACCCCTCAACTTCCGAACATCATAACTTTCTCTACGAATATCGGAATCGAACGTGCCACCTGTCTATGAACTCGTGACGTCCCGAACTACGTCACGGTCATCGGTCAAAGTCCATTTGACCGCCCGAACAAAAAGTCAACATTTTGCCCACGACCAGGGGCAAAACGGTCATTTCGCACAATTTGTCCGATTCCGCCCTACTAACCACCGTTCAACCTCACTAATCAAGATTAGTCACTAAACTAATCCCGGAATTCGAGACGGGTCGTTACAGTCAAGTTCTTTTAGAGCTCAAAGCTCTTACGAACATGACCATGAAAAGTTCATTTTTGAAGGGTTAAGAAAAACCCAAGACCATGTTCATCATCCATGCTATAAGGTTGAAATACAGGAGCCATAACCCCATCTAGGAATTCTAGGGATTTAACTCCTCAACCTGATTTCTCATGGGAAGATGTTGAATCTAACATCCGTGTAATCTCTAGGTTTGAACCATATATGAAAATCATCGAATGCGATTACCTGAGTCCCGAGAATAAAGCCAAAAGAAGCTGATTAGAAACAACCTATAGTGAAGAAAGAAGAAAATCTTTGTGAAAATTTCACTATACTTTCATGGTAGAAAAGGGATTTAACTGCCGATTCTTTCCTTGGTATGAATGGTGTGCCAAAAAATACAAGTTTTCTGAATACATTCAGTGTATAAGTACTTTAGGGAATCCTTTTAAGACTTATACAACTTGTGACGGTAAGGCTGAAAAATTTGTGCATCCACCTCCCAAATCGATAAACATCAATTTCAAAGCAACCATCGCCTCGCCATACAAAGATGGAGTACAAGAAGTCTCTGTACAAAGTAGAGTTACAACGGTCATATACCAAAAAAACTACACCAACTTGTTCTTACAATCCCTAGGGAACAAACAACAAAAATTGAGAATACACTAAAAGACGATTCTTGAGACACTAGGATTTGGGCACCTAGAGACCCTAGAACCTTTTCCAGTTACTCTGAGAAAAAGAAGGCAAAGATTGAATAACCCATGTTCAAACCTGCACTTGATCTTAACGATTACAAGTTGGGCAATACTGATAGTTTTGTCACTGCTTTAGCCAATAGGTTGAAAACCATTAAGATTTTTGAGCCAAATGTTTCAGTAATTACTGAAAGCCAAATTACTGAATTAGAAGAACAATTTGCTGATGCTAGCATAGAACCACATGTTAATAAGATAAAACAAGGACCTAGGATGACTAGAAATCCTATTATGATTCATTTGGAACCCACGACCTATACGACCCTCCCAATTATTTCTTAGGCAACCCCTTTCAATCAATGGTCACTGGGAATGGGACCTTGGAGGACACTTGGGTTTTCTATGTGACACCTAATGTAAAATCATGTTTTGATTTGTAGTTACCTCTCTATTACAAAATTAATTGACATAAATTAACATAATGGTTTGAGCTGATATCAGTAATATATGTTATTCTTAAAAGTAATATAAAAAGATACTAATTGAGTAGTTAAATGTTGATTAAAATTTGTGTGAGTAGTTGATGGAATTAGCTACTTATTATTGCATTTTATATGATATTTTTACGTATAGATTGATAATATTTGTATCTAACTTTAGTGGTATCTTTTTATACCGCCCTTTTAGTTTATCGGATTATTTTTGTTCATATATCATAATTGAAATTATTCACTCTCTAAATCATCATTTCAAGACCATCTCCATTAAAAATCAACAAAATTAAAGATCTTTTAGTCATTCATACTTATCAACTTAAATTCTTATGGCATAAATTGTTTATTTAATTGATACATATGAACAACTAATGATCTCAAATTTTATTGTTTTTGCATAAATTAATAATTTTGAAATGATAATTTAAGATGATATAAAAAAGTAATATGTGATAATATTATCCTTATTTATATATATATATATATATATAATTACATAAGTTACACATGAACAAAAATCAAGGCAAATAATGGTTGAAAATATAATACAATTATTGTATGGATCAGTTTGACCCTTGAACTTCATGCTTTGCGTAATCGCGTTTGCCTTCTCCATTTGACTACAAGCCTATGAGTCTACAGGCCCAACATCAATAACATTCCACACATTATGTTGATTTGAAACTTTTTAAAATCAACTTTTTAAACGTTGAATTTTCTTGGAATATTATTAATCAAACACGTAGGCCCCCTTAATGGATAAGGAAACCGCGATTATAAAGGGGCATATTAATCAGGGGAGCTGGCTAACTAGCTTATCAATTACTTCAGAGCCGATATCGATCGAGAATGATGGAAGTCTAGGCAATCACACTGATAGTAGGGGTTTTTGGAATGGCTGTATTGCTGCTTTGGGTTTGTATTGTAGAAGCCGTACCTAGGTAGCCTTTGTTGGCACTACAACAAAAAATGGATAATAGGAAAATAAAAAAAAAGATGCGAAGAAAAAAAAATGAGTATTGAGTAGGATGTAGGACAATGATCTCACATCGTCACGTGTTGACTAGAATGTGAGGAATGAGTAGTCCCATAAGTTGAGAAGGATGTTTTCTTAACACCTTCAGACTTTATACTCACTCCCCGATAACCAACTGGTGGAATGTGAGGAATGAGTAGTCCCACATCGGTGGTAAGGGGGTGCAGTGACGACAACATGTGTGGTTGCAAAAAAAATGGGTATTGAGTAGGATGTGCGACAGTGATCTCACATCATCACGTGACTCCCACTATCACCAATTGGCTTTAGGGGTGGAATGAGTAGTCCCACATGGCACATTGATGACAACCTGTGTGGTTGCGAAGTAAAAAAGTAGAAGTATTGAGTAGGATGTGGGATAGTGGTATCACATCATCACGTGACTCCCCTTATCACCAATTGGTTTTAGGGGTGGAATGAGTAGTTCCACAGGGCGTAGTGACTAACAACCTTTGTGGTTGCGAAGAAAAAAAAAGTATTGAGTAGGATGTGGGACAGTGGTCTCACATCATCACGTGTTGGCTGGAATAAGAAGAATGAGCTGTCCCACATCGGAAAAGGTGTGTGCCTTATATAGGCTTGGGTAACTCTCCATATCACCAATTGATTTTATGGGCATAATCTTGAGTTCTGCCATAGGCCTTGGTAAAGGGGCGCAGTGAGGACAACCACACAAGGGGACTCAGTGATAGGTGAAAATGAGTATTAAGTAGGATGTGGGCGAAATCCTGAGTTTTATCATGGACCTTAGTAAGGGAGCGTAGGGATGGCAACCACATAATGTGAGGAATGAGCCCTATCAGCAATTAGTTTTAGGAGCGGAATCCTGAGTTCTACCATGAGCAGAACCTCGAGTTTCTACAAATAGGTGCGCCCCGGGAACCACACAAAGGGGTGCAATGACAGGTAAAAATGGGTATTGAGTAGGATGTGGGCGGAATCCTGAGCTCTATCATTGGCCTTAATAAGGGGGCGCAATGACGACAACCACATAAGGAAGCACAGTGACAGGTAAAAATGGTAAGAGGGCGCAGTGACGTCAACCACACAAGGGGGCGCAGTGACATGTAAAAATGAGTATAGAGATGGCTGTGGGACAGTGGTCTCACATCATCACGTGTTGGCTGAGTTTTTTCATGGGCCTTGGTAAGGGGGAGTAATGATGGCAACCATACAAGGATCTTGAGTTCTACCATTAAGTCATCACGTGTTGGCTGAGTTCTATCATTGGCCTTGGTAAGGGGGCACAGTGACGGCAACCACATAAGGATCCTGAGTTCTATCATGAACGGAACTTCAAGTTTCTGAAAATAGGAGGAGATTTTGGCAGTGGTGGAGGAAGAGAAGAAGGGCATGGTACTAGCACTGCATGTTGAAATCACAATGCATATATGACAGGACCCTCCCCGTAACTCCCATAGATTAGCGTGGGAGGACTTGCGTTCGTCTGACACGTCATTCAACATCACTAAAGTACCCTCGAGATGCAAATATGTATACTTACCACGTGTCAAACAAGGGATAAGGTTACATTCTAAACAGGATATTCAGCTTACGCAAAACTACGTGATGTATCAACCTTTATATAGCCTGCGTCTGCGATCAAATTGGATGTAACGACCCATCCTAAAATTTTAGGATTGATTAGGATTAAACCGAGGATTAGCGAGGCTAATTGGGGATTAGTCGAGGATCATTGGACGTTCAGGATGAAATTACGATTTTGCCCATAGACGAGGGTAAAAAGTTGACTTTTGATCCGGGAGGTTCAATGCATGAGGATTGAGAACCATTACATAGATCGAGTCGATACGAGTCCGTAGAGTCGATACGAGTTCGTAGACAAGCGGCACATCGAAATCGGACAATCGACGGGAAAGATACGGGTCACAGAAGGTTTTGAAAACTATTTATGGTGGCACATTTTACGAGGCAAGGTTGACTTTTGTCATTTAGTGTGGGTCCCATATATTTGTTACAAGCCCAATGGGTGAGTGACAAGTGTCACTCATCCATTGTCCACAAACACACATACATGCACCCACCCTTCTCTGTTTCATTCTCCTTAACCCGAAACCCTTCCCATATTGTACAACCCACACATACATCCCCATCTTATCACCCTTCTGTGGATTTGAGGGATTTAAGGGTGAAGGACTGAGACTAATGGAAAAGTTAAGGACGGAAGCCACGACGGAGACCATGGCGGAGGTAAGGAAACCTAAAACCCGTTTTTTGTTCAAATTGGAAAACCTGGTTTTTGATGTTGTAAACTGGGAATAGATTAGTGGTTGATGACAGATTAGTGAAGTTAATCGGTGATTAGTTGGCTGATTTCGGACGGACAGTGCGAAATGACGATTTTGCCCCTAGAATTGGGCGAACGGTTGACTTTTGGTTCGAGCGGTCAACCAGAATTTGACCAATGATCGTGACGTAGTTTGGGACGTCACAAGTTCATAGACAGGTGACATGTTCGATTCCGATATTCGAGGAAAAAGTTATGACGTTCGGAAGTTCGAGGATAGTTTGGTAATTTGGTTAAAAAGGGTCAATTTGTTGACTTTTCAGATGACATGGAATTTTCACGTAATTCGAGGACCGTTAGGTAGGTCTCAACTCCTTGAGTTCAACGACAGGGGCACGTGGTCATTTGAGTTCGGACGACATGGTTCATGGTCTGAACACGCGAGGGGCATTTTGGTAATTTCGCCTCAAGGGCATTTTGGTCAATTGGCTAGCATTGGGATCTATGCCCAGTTAGGTTTGAACATGTGGCTACCTTGGGAGGTGTGCCCACCAGGTTTTGGACACTTGGCTGGGTCTGGATGGGTGTAGAAGCCTCAGGCTGATTTTAAATTCGTGCACGGTGTGTGTGTGGTTTACAAACAGAGGGTGAAAAACAGAGTGGCCGTGTATCTGAGTGAAATCCAACCCTCCAAACATCCTCATTTGCCCGTGGTTTGTGAAGCAAAGTGAGAAAGGAAGTTGAGCTAAACATGGTGGCGACCACGACGGCCCACGACGGTGTGTGGAGGAAAGGAAGTCGTGAAAAACCCATGAGTCCCCTAGTTGCATTTCAAAATCAGGAAGTTTGATTTAGGGGTTGAGGTTCGAATTGATTAATTGGGTAATGTTTCTGAGGTGGTTAGGAAGCTAGGAAGCTTGGAACTGAGGCCTGCTGTGGACGGTGGCCGTGAAACCCGTGAAAGGTGAAGTTTAGTTTGAACATGGCAATTTGTATTTTGATGGTTGTTAAGCAACTTGATTGATCAAGGCAGGTTCTGGATGGTGTTAGGGGTCTTTTAAGCTTGAAAGGAAGGCTTGTGGTGGACGGCATCGTGAGAACACGACGGTGGGAATTGGCTGTCAGTTCGTCGATCAAGGAGGTAAGAAACAGACCTGGTTTCTATGTTTTTCTCACATAGATCGATAGGAAGTAGTTGGATGAAGTTAATGGAAGAAAAAAGGGTTAAAATTGGACTGAATTGGATGATTTAGGACGTTGAACCGCCTGCGCCGGTTTGGTCGAACCGGTCTGAACCGGGTTGGCGGGAGGTTGAAGGAGATGAACAGTGCAGGCGAGTAGATCCCACGCGCAGACCCTTTGGGCGACGCGTGAGAGCGCGTGGGGCCTCTTTTGGGGAAGGTTCCAATGCAATTTTTAAAGTATTCGATGTAACAAACATTTTGGCACTGGTTTCGAGTCGATCGGACATCTTCTTGATATGTTTCGGGATGTCGGAAGGTTTTAGGGGTCGGTTAAAAATAGTTAAAAATTCAGGAAAATTACGGGGTTTTAGTATAAGCTTTATGAAGTAGTTAGTGATCTTATTATGGGATTTGGACAGGTTCGAGAAAGCTGATGATAGTGGATTAGCCGGGAAGATCATAAGTGCGCGCGTATCGAGGCAGCGGCGTAAATGGTCTGTGAGTGGACTTTGCTTTCTAACTTATGATGCATGCATATATGTTTTTATATGTTTTCTATACGTGATTTCTATGTTTATGCTTATGAACTTGATGATTTATGGTTTTGCACGTATTTCAAGATAAATACGAAATTGCACGTTTTACGAGATATGGTTTTCTGCTATGGATTGATGAAGGTTTTGATGATTTGATTTTGGGATTTGACATATGATTCAATTTCAATGATTTAAAATGAATTTTGGAAAAGTGATTCGGGCTTGAGGCCCAGTTCATAAAAATGGTTTTAATGAACGTGATTTCGGGTTGTGGAAACGAATTTCAAGATGACGATTCTGGATTCGGTTTTGGAACTTGAAAGTAGATTTTCGGATTTGGGTTCGGAATGGTTATTCCGGATGCCGGCTTACGGAATGATGGTTTCGGATTCGGATTTGGAAATGGATGATGGATATGATTCTGGATTTGGATTCGGCTTGGAATTCGAAATGGTGATTTTGAATTCGGATTTGGACATGGATTTGGAAATGGTTTTAAAATGATTTTGAATTAGATTTGTTGGATCTAGTTATTGGGTTTAAAGACCCGGATATGATATGACGGGGGCGGGCCCGGATTGGGTTTAAAGACCCGGATTGAGTTTAAAGACTCGGATATTGTGATTTCCCCCGTAGGCCTATTGAGTTTAAAGACTCGGGAGTTTAAAGACTCGGGAGTTTAAAGACTCGGATTATATTGAGGCCTGGATTGAGTTTAAAGACTCAGGAGTTTAAAGACTCAAATAGATCCAGCAGGTTCGATGGATGGAAATGTGTTTTCAAATGTGTTTTGGATTTCGATGAGAACTTGATGGTTCTAATAATTATGGTTTCAAATAATTGTTTTTTAATGTTTTGGGTTGTGGCCCGGGTGCTATGGATTTCTATGGTTTTGGGCTGAGGCCCGGGATTTGAGAAAAGGAAATGAGATCGGTTTTCTTAAACAGTTTGAATAACTTGAATATAATGTGGTTTTATGACATGGATTTTATATGCATGCATTGGTTTTTGAATGGAGGGTATAAATGACTTTTCTATAACCTGTTTTCAAAACGTATTATTTATTTTTGTCCACTCACAGTCTTTTGTATTTTTGATACCCTCTAGGTTTGATACGGTGCAGGTTGTGGTTAGAGAGACGGAGACATCACACACGCGGTCCACAATAGCCTCTGGGCGCTCTGGGAAGTCCGGAAGTTTTTGGACGGTTCGTTTGGGAATCCCTAGTCCGGCTTACGTGTTACATGGAGGTTGGATGTTGATTTAGCTTTCGTGTCACGCGTAAGTTAGACGGGAGCATGACTTAGCCCTTAATCCCAAGGGGATTGGGGGTGGGTCGTGTCAGTTTTTGTGGATTGGACAAGGTTCTAAGGACTGAGACAAACTCAGGGGACCCATTTACGAGGACAACGGTAGCCGGAGTCGACGGGAAACAGTGGAGGAATGTTACGGCTACTGTTCACCGTTCGAACAGGTGCGATTTAGCCCCTTTTTCTTTGTTTTAATAAGGGGGAAACATTCCTGGGATTGAGATGAAAAGAATGGAAGAAGAATGGAGGAAATTGGGTTGGGATCGAAGGTTTTAGAACTGGGTCAGGGACGCGGGTCTGCGCGACCCGGTTCAGAGAAATGGGCTGACCCGGATAGAGATTATGGGTGATGACGTCATCAGCTAACGCCATCACCTGTCAGATTGTCAGGTGACGTGGCCCAATAGGGGATGGACACATGTCAGTTGTTAGTGCACAGTCAGCCTGACATGTCAGTGACGTGGACCAATCAAGTGGTGCCACGTGTCACTAACATGTCAGATATGCAGACCCGTGAGCTGCTGAATAGTGGCACTGTCAGATGTCAGACTGTCAGAGATGACATCAGCAGTGACGTCATGCTGACGTCATCGTTGACTTTTTGGTCAACATTGACTTTTACTTTGACCCACACGTGGGCACGTATTTCGAGGTGGGACTAGGATCATTTTAAAGATTTCGACGATATGAATCCAATGGTGGTGATTTCGAGTCAATTGGAGATCGTTAGGTTGGTCAAATTGAGATTTAAGGCCTAGGGAAGCGTGTTCGAGACACGTTGACTTTTCCAGGAATGTTGGGGATTCTTGATTAGGACTTGTCTAGGTTGGTAGTAACCTTTGAGTATGTTTGGACAGGTACAGATGATCCGGAGAGGTCGGATTAGCCTAGGGAGGCTTATGACATACGTATCGAGGCACAGCTTGGAAGGTCTGTGAGTGGACTTTGTTTTATGAATATGATGCATGCATAAATGTTTTATATGTGTTTATGAACATGTTTTGAGATGCCATGAGTGCATGTGATTTAAATATAAATTGTTTGGAATTTTCGGAGGAAAATGCGTTATTGCACTTAGTTCGAGATTTATGTTTTATATGATGTTTGGGCTTTGACCGAGTATACTACATGCTTCTGTTTTATGTGATTCTGAGGTTTCACAGAGAGGCGTGAAATTGAGAAACTAAGTTACGGTTTTAATGGATTTCACGGAGATGCTTGAAATCGTGATTCGGGCATGAGTCCCAGTTGAACGATGATTTGAAAGTGTTTTGGAAATGAGAAATAGTTTTCAGCTTTGAAAATATCTTTCGGGTGTATGACCCAGTTGATTTGATATTTGACTTAAGGTATAGTCAAACGCGAGATAAGTTGGGTTGTGACCCAGTTATGAGTTTTACGAAAGATATTTCGGGCATGAGACCCAGTTGTGGATTTTATAGGATTTGAGGAATCCTGAGATATGAAGTGTCGTTGGACACTGGATTTTCGGGTTGTGGCCTATTTGGTGATGTTCCGTGCTTGAGGTCCTATTGATGATGGTATTCGGGTGAGTCCCGGAT
The DNA here is from genome assembly GCA_032719365.1 of Prinsepia uniflora. Lineage (NCBI taxonomy): Eukaryota > Viridiplantae > Streptophyta > Magnoliopsida > Rosales > Rosaceae > Prinsepia > Prinsepia uniflora. The sequence goes on from CM064862.1 coordinate 85,447,527, forward strand.
GATATGACGCTCGCCTCCGGACTGCAGATGTGTTCCTTCTGGAGAGGCCACGATGCACTACCTGTTGTCGAGCAGCCACGGCGACATGCTAGGATTGTGAGCGGTCCTAAGCTATATGCACATGTGCTAGGATTAGAATCTTGACTGACATTGAGGATGAGATGTGTTCCCACGTGTTCCACGACTTGGACTGAGGCTTCGTTCTGTTTTTCCTTGATTTGTTTTTTGGGTTGCGGCCCTGTATGATTCGATTTTGGGCTAAGACAATACTGAGGTAATGACTTCGATTGAGAAACATTTTTCACTGTGTTTTGATTTGGGAAGCAATACATCTTCCTTCCGAGAAAGCAATTGAAATAACTTTTTTTATGCATGTATGATTTTATGTGAAGGGTATAAATGTCTTTTCGATAAATGATTTTTATAAACCGTTGTTTTGTCCACTCACAGTTTTTATGGTTTTTAATACCCTTTAGGCTGATAGCGGATGAAGGCTATAGCAGAGATCGAGACATCACAAGCCACCGCCAATCCTGGAGTACTCTGATGGACTCCGAGTGTAACGACCCGTCCCGGAAGTCGGGATTAGCTTAGTGATTAGTGACGGATGGACTGGGCAAAATGTTGACTTTTAGTTTGGACGGTCAATTGGACATTGACCGATGATCGTAACGTAGTTTGGGACATCACGAGTCTGTAGACAGGTGGCACGCCCGATTCCGACATCCGAGGAAGAAGTTCTGATGTTTGGAAGGTTGAGGGCACTTTCGTAATTTGGTTAAAAGAGGGGAAAATGTTGACTTTTTAAATGACAAGGTTTCTTCACTCAAACCAAGGACCGTTAGATAGATCTCGAACGCCCTGAGTACAACGACAGACGGCATGCCTTTATCGGACATCCGACGAGTGAGATACGGGTCTAGAAAGTGAAGGGTAAAATCGTAATTTGAACTCACAAGGGTATTTTGGTCTTTTTGCACCTTGGGAAACGTGCCAATCAGATGAGGACAGGTGTACAGGGTTGAGTGGATATTTTGGGATAAGACCACCAGGTGTTTGACACCTGGCCACATTCCAGTGGCTTCTTGCCACTTTCACCGTTCATTTTAAATTGAATGAGTCGGTTAGCCGTGCTTTTGAGAAAAAACAGAGACTAAGATAGAGAGGAGAGATCGATCGATTTCAGGGAGTGTGTGAGGCCTTGTGATCCAGTGAGTGTGAGCAGAGAAAAGTGAGAGGCTGGTGAGTGTTCTGGGAGAGTGTTGAGAGCATAGGGGACTTAGGGACCGTGAGGAATTTCAGAGAATAGAGAAGAGGCGGGGTGGTGGTACTGCCGTGTTTCGATCAAACCATTCAAGTTTGGAGTTGTGGGAGGGTTCAGAGGACGGAGGAGAGACGTTAGACGGGCTGGGCCACGGCGGAGCTCACGGCGGTGCACAGAACAGGTAAGCTTTCCCCTGTTTCCCTTGTTTTTTTCCCGATTGGTTCAAATCGGAAGTTGTGACCTTTGGACGGTTGTCGGCTCGTTCTAGTGATGCTAATAGTTTTAGGGTGTTGATTTTGAGCTCAGGGGGTCGAAACCGTGACGGGATGAGGAGCTGCTGGCCGGAATCCGAAGTTGGAATTTTCTGGGCTTTTGTTCGAACTTTGGAAGGTGAGATTTCGACCCTAATTTCGTGTGTTCATTAATGGAATCGATTGCTAGGAAGAGGGTGAAACTAGTGGTGGAAAGAGGTTTGAAATTAGACTGGAATTGAGGGAGAACCGGTCACGCCGGTTAGGTTCGACCGGACCGGTCTGAACCGGCTAGACAGAGGTTGAAGATGACCCTGTAGCGAGCGCGTGGAGCCCACGCGCAGCCCCTTTGGGCGGCGCGGGAGGGTGCGTGGGGAAGTGTCCAACATGGTTTTTACTCTAATCAATGTAACGAACATTTTGGGACAAGTTTCGAGACGATCTAACATCGTCTCAGGTTAGTTTTAAGTGTTCGAAGGTTTAGGGTTCCGTTTAATTACGTTTAAAATTCTGGGAAAATTGGGGAAATTAGGATAAGCTTAAATGAAGTGTTTGTCACTCGGATTGGTGACTTGTGACAGGTCGGGAAATCCCTGAGGCAACCGATGAACGTACGGGACGCGAGTGACGTGCCCGAGAACTGTGAGTGGACTCTTTCCTTCTAACCGAGCATGCATAACTGTTTTTTGCTACTTGTTTTATGGTTTTAATTATCATTTCATGATTATTGAGTATTTTATATTTGTTTTACGAACTTGCACGTTTTTCGAGAAATTTGCGTATTCGGCACGTTTTACGAGATATGTTTTGTTTATGATTTTGATGCCATGATTTTGGGATTTACATATAAATGATTTACTATGACTATAAATGGGTTCTGGAACATGATTTGATAATCAAGGTTTTCGATTTTAGAATTGGATTTTGGGAAATCGAGATTTGGTTTTAAAGCTTGAAAAAGGGATTCTGGATTTGGGTTCGGAATGACGGTTCTAGATGCCGGAATGGATTCAGAATAGTGATTTTGAATTCAGGTTTGGATATGGATTTAGAAATGGTTTTCAAACGGTTTTGGATTGGATTTGCTGGATCTGGTTATTGGGTTTAAAGACCCGGATTGAGTTTAAAGACTCGAGAGTTTAAAGACTTGGATATTATATTTCCTCCGTAGGCCTGTTGAGTTTAAAGACTCGGATTATATTGAGGCCTGGATTGAGTTTAAAGACTCGGGAGTTTAAAGACTCGGATAGATCCAGCAGGTTTGATCGGATGATGATATTGGTATTTCATGCTTTTAATGATAATGTTTTCATAATGATTATCATATTGTATATATAGTTGTTTTTGCTACTTAGTTATGCATGCTTGTTGTTTTTAAAACGGAGGGCAAAATCCTGGTTTGTTTATTAAACTGTTTTTAAAATTATTATTTATTTTTAGTCCACTCACACTTTTCTGGTTTTAAATGCCCTCCGGGTCGTGGTGCTAGCGCTGGGGCTGACGTTGAGGCAGAGGCATAGAGTTTTCTGGCGCTTTCCGTTGTGCGTGTAGTTAAATTTTAGTAGGATTTCTGTCTTATCTTGTTTTGTACTATGCTCTGTACGCCTATGGACTTATTGGATTTTGAGTTCTCCCTTGTCTGACAATGTAAATTGTGGATTGTTGTGAGGGTATTCTGGTACTTTGAGTGTGTTTGTCAGACGAGAGCAGGGTTCGTCCCGGTTATCGGGGTGATAATCGGGGTGGGTCTTGTCACCGAGTGGGTGACGAGTTTATCCCTAGTCTGACACGCGGTGTCAGACGGGAGTAAGCACATCCCATGATAATCCAGAGGGATTGGGACGGGTCCTGTCACTGGAGGGTGTCAAAACTAATAAAAAGTGTGAGTGGAAAAAATAAAGGTTTGGAAAAGCATTTTCCGAAGTCAATCATTAAACCCTCCGTTTAAGAAAGCTATGCATTCATCGAATTTACAAATAAAACATCAATCTCAAAATACGTGCAGTAACTAGAAAATCAGAAATTCTAAAATCTGACCCACAGAAGTTCATACCAAATCCACACCAAAGCAAACCTGCCAACACAACAATATCAACATAACAAATCATATCAACCTCAAAGTCTGCTCCTGAATCATTATATAAAGGTGCAATACCGGTAGGCTAATATCACTCGGGAAAGATGGAGTCCCATACTCGACGTCTGAGTGTGGACCGGATCAGGATTGACGGAGTTCCAGACTCGACGTCTGAGGAACGGTCCTAGTCTTAGGAATTACGGAGCCCCAAGCTCGACGTCTGAGATGAGTCTCGGGAATGACAGAGCCCAGATCAACGTCCGAGACTATTCATCACAATATCGATCACGAGAAAGACGGAGCCCAGCTTGACGTCTGAGATCGTCTAACCAATAGGCATATTGAGGAGGGTCATCAATCACAACACATCATATCACAGTCACATCATCACAATCATCACATATCATCTCAACATCACAATTATCACGAATACCGAGGAATCACATTTCTAGATCAATAACAATTCAAACCATAATTCCAAATCTCGGGCTTAAGCCTAAAACCATAGTTTAATCAAATCTCGTAAAACGAGCCATTAAAATATTTCTTAAACATTTGTAAAATTACCAAAATCCACATAAATAAGACGTAAATAACCATAAAGCAATTCTCATTATAAATCGTATAAAAACCATATAAAAATGCATGCATAGACTTAGGAAAACAAAAAGTCCACGCACACGTACCGCGACTTACTCAAAACACGAGTCACAAGTCAATCTGAAGCCTCCGGGATGTCGAGGCCTGTCAAAGTCATATCCGAGGGTCACGAACAATCAATATAAGTCCATACAATAAACCTTCACAAACCTCGGAAACGAAAACGCTTCCCGAACAAGCTTCCGGAGGAGAAATACCTCCAAAACACCAACCAAACGATCTCCGATCGACCTACAACCACCATCATTAGATTCAAGACGTCAAAAACATTTGAACAAGGCAGATTTGACCTCAAAATTTGTGCCCACGCGCTGGTCAAAGTTTGGTCAACACTGACGTCAGCCTGACAACGTGATATCTGAAAACTTTGGGAACCTGCCATGTGGCACCCCTAGTTGGTGCCACGTGTCACCACTTGACACGTCCACGTGTCTGCTGACACCACTGATGATGTCAGGGTCTACCACGTCATCACTAACAGGTCCTGACAACTCGCCACGTGGTACTAACCGTGGTCTGCCACGTGGCCTGACTAGATGATGTGGCATTCCACGTCATCATCTTCAACCTCTCGCAAGTTAACCTGCAACTATGCAACCGGTTCACTCGATCCAAATTGTGACCCGACTTGTTCTCCGTCAAAACTCAACCAAATTTTGCCATTTTTCAACTAATCTACTCGTCTCCTACTCAGAAACCGATCTACAAGCTTGAAATCAAGAAAACTAAACTGAAATCTAGAAAACTAACTTGAAATCCTTGAGCCAAGCTCGAAGCCTCATGATCACCTTTGAGCTTCCTCCTAGGGCTGTTTTTTCGTCCGTTTTCCTTCATTTTCGTCCCTGTGAACTCGTCCAAACTCGAGGAATAAAATCCACACATCAGAATCGAGTTCCACACGTCCGAACCAACTTTTCATTTTTGAAACTCACGGATTACCTGATTTTTTGGGTTTTCAGCCAGCCACCGTGGCTCCAGTCCTTCCTTCGTCACCCACCACCTCTCAGTCATTCACAGCCTCACTCGTTGTCTCTCTCAAGCAACACCAACTACTAGACCAATGAAGAAATGAGAAATTGGGGTTTTCAGGTGTGGGTTTGAAATGAGAGAATGAGAGATGTGTGATAAAGGTGGTGGCCTTAGGGTGAGTGACACTTGTCACTCATCCTATGGTTCCCAATCAGATATTTTGGATTCCACAAACAAACAAACAACAATATGATTTTCTAGTAAAACGTGCCACCATAAAATTCCTATTTAAGCGTTCTAGACCCGTAGAATTTCCATACAACATCCAAATTCGACATGTCGCATGTCTACGTAATCTCAATCTCGCAATCTACGCAATGGACCTCGGTCCACATGCAAATAACTTCTCGGGTTAAAAGTCAACATTTTCCCCTCTATGGATAAAATCGTCATTTCACCACAAATAGTCTGATAATCTTTGTTTAAATCTCATTAATCTCCTGATAATCTTGTGATTACGGGGAGTCATTATATATATGTATATATATATTATATATAAGCATGGTGTTAGCGTGCATTTAGCTAGCTAGCTAGTTTGTTTTTGTTTTGGCCTTTGGCTTCTTAAATTATCAGTAGTACGATTATTTAGTCTGATAGCTTGCTGTAATTCTTCTTGTATAAGTTCAATAAATTAATTTTTTCTCTAGTGTGGTTTTCGCAAAATTGACTATTAATCATCATAAATTACTATAAAGTTTCACTTTTAAAACAATTTCCAAATCATAACTGAGATTTTTCATACATGAACAATAATCTAAAGTAATGGATTTAGCGTATAGGTAGCCAATGGGTATAAGGCACAAGTTGTTATAGCTATTTTTGTTGATGTAACGTATCATTGTATTAAAATTATTCATATAATAAATCAATTAAATTAAAAATTACTTAGTCATTCAATAAAATGGAGGATTGGGTTTACTTCTTTTAAGTGGTACCAATATATCTATTTTTGTTAATCTTTTAAAATCCGGATCATCTTAAAGCAATAGTCTTTTAAATGAATACTTTATAATATAAGAATAATTTGATAAATATAAAAAAAAATTGGGAAGGATTTCAAGAAAATGAGAGGTAAGGAAAGACAAGTACACGTGCATAAATAGTAGTAAAAAATTCATTTTCAAATGGCCAGCTGGTTTCAGTACGTAGATTGAGGGTTATATCGTGACGAGTCAATCAAACATCAAAGAAAAAGAATTCAAAAAACCAGATGGACTTTTTCTTTTTGTCAAACAGCTAGATGGACTGAGTCATATATTTTATCCAATAAAAAACAATATATGCGCTTTCAAAATGTTTCGTTTTGAAGGTTTTTGTTTCCAAAACACAAAACTCTCGGAAAAAGTCTCTCTAGTCGTCGGGAATGATCTTATTTGATTATTTCCAACGGTTTGTCTACATGCACGGCCGGAAGTCATTGATTGTTTCCGCGAAGTCAAATTTTTATACAGCAAGTGTAATAAGTTTGAAAGTTCAAACCTTGAAGTTTTTTTCGATGTTTTTAATAAATCTTGGGCGTGCAAGGCATTAGAAAGGTACATATACAGAAGGTGCATATAGTATCATCATACGTCCGTACTCCAGCAGAAATTAATCAAAATACGATGGACGCCGGGCCAAAAATAGCCATAGCTATATTTGCATCCTTCTTTTTCTTTGTTGTGGTGACCATCTTGTGTAGGTTACTGACAGCTCTCTATGGTGGTGGTGGTGGTGGAGGTGTAGGAGGAGGTGTAGGCGTTGATGGAACCCATATTGACATCGAGGCCAATACAGCCGGATTTGACGGTGGAACCAATGTTGACGGTGGTGGGGCTGGGGATGGCGGACAAACTGACATTGGAGGCGGAGCTGGTTTTGGTGGTGGAACCGATTTTGGAGGTGGAGGTGGAGGTGGTATTGGCGGTGGAGGTGGTTTTGGTGGTGGAGACCATTTTGGAGGAGGAAGTGGTGGTGGAGGCATGGGAGGAAATGCTAGCAGTGCATGCTAGTATTTGTATCAATTAGTTTTAGTATGGCTGTAAGAGAGTTCAATACCAGCTCCACGAACTAGTTTATTTTTATTTTTATTTTTATTTTATTGATGTAATAATTTAGTGTTCATATGTTTGTATATAAAAGATTGTTTGGACCTGATAATATATATATATATATATATATATATATTATGTAAGGTGTATATATATGCTTTGAGAGAAACCCTAGCCACGTACCGAAAGAAAACCATGTATAATATATAAAGCACGAGGTTCTTTAACTTGGCCGGCTAATTAGGGTGTTTCTCATTCAACCTATCCTCGATCAGCTTATTACAATTTCTCGTTGGATTGATAAAATGGTTATTAGTTTGACGTTTGAGTACGAAAGCTTTTGGAGGGAAGAAATATTGAGGCAAATATACGTGCACCCAACTTACTGTTAGGAAATTAATCCTCCGCCACGCAATTGCTAACAATAAAGATGAAAAAAGAAAATAAAGAAACCAAGAACACAAAAGATTTAACGAGGTTCGGCCAATTAACTTGCCTACGTCCTCGGAGAGTTTTCTCCTTCACTATGAGAGAATACAAAATACAAGATTACACTACTCAAGTTTATACCCAACTCGAGCCCTTGTATCCAATAGGATACCCCTTGTACACCCTCTCTCAACCCGAGAAAATCACTCTACCCCAAGAGCTATACACACTCTTTTACCTTCTCTTAACCGAGAAGATCACTCTACTCCAAGAGCTATACACACTCTTGAAGTGCTCAAGAAGATCACTCTAGCCCAAGAGCTATACACACTCTTGAAGCACTCACTCACTTGTGAGGTGTTCTCCTTGATGTTGAAATGTGGCCAAGCTCTCCACCTTATATAGTGTTTAAGGCACAAGTTGTATTTGTGTTTTTCTAATGTGGGACATTTTCCTCACATTTCAACATCCTTCATTGAAGTCCATTCATGCACCTTCCTCAATTAATGTTCTTCTTCATGAAGCTTCCACATCAATCTTTTCCTACAAGGTTGAATGAACAACACCATGTATTTATTCCCAATACATAATCAAATTCCAATGCATTAATAATCCACTAAGGAGGCATTAACTCAACAATCTCCCCCTGCCGACTTAGGTGGATAATATTGCATCACCACTTCAATCCCTGAAGTTCATCTCAAATTGAGATACCGCTTGATATACCCACAAGCATTCCATTGGCCTTATTCTTGTACCAACTACACATACCCCGAATCAGTTGCATACGGTCCTAGCTCCTCCTGATTCAAAATGGCCAATGCTATGTGCAGCTGCTCCGAGTCAACAATTACCAGTTGGCTCTGAAGAGGGGCCTCGACTTTGCCTCTTCCTTAGTAGGATTATCCTTCTCACCATCGTCTGAAACTTGAAAACATGTAGATAGCGTCTCTGCTGTGCCCGCAAACGAGACCCGCTTCAGGTACCTGTTCTCCTGTGCACCCTGTTTCCCAACAACCTTCGAGGTCTGAGTTTTTCCCATCAGACGGAACATACTATTACATTTTTCTCCCTTCATTAGGACCATGCAGCCACGTGACACTTTCATAACTCCCCCTGCTGACGAAACCTTGCAGCCCTTGGAGTCTAGTTGGCTCAAGGATATTAGATTTCTCCGGAACTTTGGGACATACACCACATCACCCAATGTTCGAACTGCTCCATCGAACATCATGATCTTCACAGTTCCCGTACCCATGATGTCAGGACCCGTCCCAAATATCACCTCGATACTCGGGATGAACCCTGCTCCCGTCTGACAGTCACACTTACAATCCCAAAAAAAATAAACTTAATACAACTATAAGCATAACTATCAGACGAAGGAGTAAATATATACAACAGTAAGCCAGAGCATAGTTCTACAAAATGGGCACCAAAAGTCCTACAAGTCTAAGTCCGCAACGGAAGAACGTCGAAAGCCCTATGCCTCGATATCTGCCTCAACGTTCACCCCAGCGCTAACACCACGACCTGGAGGGAAATTAAAACAAAAGGTGTGAGTGGACCAAAAAGGAATAAAAGTTTTAAAACCGTTTACCAGCGAATCAAAGTAAGGAAATAAAATCATTTGTTCCCTCCGGTTTAAAACCAGACATGCTCAACGAAGTATTAGAAAAACCATAATATGAAACATCATAAGAAACAGAAACACTATAAAACATCATAAGAAACAGATACACTATAAAACTGATAGAGAAACCAGAGTATAACCCGATCAAACCTGCTGGACCTATCCGAGTCTTTAAACTCAACCAGGCCTCACATATAAATCCGAGTCTTTAAACTCCCGAGTCTTTAAACTCAATAGGCCTATGGGGGTAATATCGTAATATCCGAGTCTTTAAACTCCCGAGTCTTTAAACTCAATCCGGGCCCGTCCCCCGTCAATCAATATCCGGGTCTTTAAACCCAATATCCAGATCCAGCAAATCCAATCCATATCCAGTGTAAAACCAATTCAAAATCCATCGCCAAATTCGAATTCGAAATCCCCGGTTCGAAGCCCTTCCGGCGTTCGGAACCGACATTCCGAACCCAAATCCGGAAAAATCCATGTTCATAACAGAACCATAGGAAAATCCCAAATCATATTCCACAACCTATTTACCATCATCAGAAAACGTTTTTAGGTTAAATTTCTGAATTATAACATCAAACTCTGAAAATCCGCTTTTTCTCGAAAAACGTACAAAATCCCAAAAACGTCTCAAGAAACGTGCAAACATCTCAATCACATATAAACACACATAAAAGCGTAAAACATTAATAAAAACAATTAGGCATGCTCGGAAGTAAGAAAGAGTCCACTCACAGTTCAGAGCAAGTCACTCGCGCTCCGTGCGCTCCTCAACCGTCTCTGGTGTCTCCCGTCCTGTCAATAGATACCAAATAGGGTCACAATAACATCAAGGATACCTTCCCTATTTTCCCTAATTTTTCGGGAATTTAATCATATTTTAATCCTAAACCCTAAACCGTACGGATTCCCGAACCATCCCGTAACACCGTCCGATTAACCCGAAAACTATACCATTGGATTCGTTAGAACATTTAGGACCAAACTCATGTTGGACGCTTGACCGGATTCCTCCCCACGCGCCCCCACGCGCCGCCCAAAGTGGCTGCGCGTGGGCCTCACGCGCCTGCTACAGTGCCACCGTCTTCCTTGCTCGAACCCGGTTCGCACCAGACGGCAACCCGGACCGGCGAGAACCGTTCTCCGCCGTCCGGCTACCATTTCCCTTCCTACCTTCACCTACAGCATCGTCCATTCTCAGGGAATCCATCCCCTTCACTATCTTGGCTCGATTCCACCCATAGCTTCACAACTGAAGCTCGAAAGAAAAACCAACCAACCTCTGTTTTCCTTTCCGGCCACCCAGCACGTCCCCCTTCACGGTGGTCACTCCAAACTCCTTCCACGACTTCACTGAACCACACACAACTCACGAAATCCCTCGACTCTCCCTCCAACTCCATGATTTTCCGTTTGAAAATCACGGCTAAACAGGGTACAGAGTACCCGCCGTCGAACCACCTCCCACCGTGAACTTCCCGTGACGGCAACCACCACAAACGACTCCTAGGACCTCCCTAAACCTCCCTTCACTCACCAAACCTTTCGATTCTAGCTCTAGGTCCACGACTCTTGAAATGAAAATCCACGAAAAACAGAGCAAAAGAGATTACCTTTCGATTCCGGCGCCGCCGTGAGAACCGTCAGCCACCACGGTGCTCGTGGGACTCCCCTTAGCCTACTGAGTCTTCTAATGGCTTAAACCGGTCCACCACACAACACAACAGTCACCACCGTCTACTGCCTCCTCTGTTTCTTCCAATTATCCAGCCGTCCACCACGTCGCCTCCGTGCACGGTTGCAACTCCAGACCACGATCACCAGCTCCTCCTTACCTCACTCTCTCTCTCTCGACTCACACTTCACTCTCCCTAGCATCAAAATCAATCACCGCCTCACCCCAATTCTTCTCTCTGTTTTCTGTTTCCTTCGAAGGTGTGCACGGTTCAAATGGGGATAACGTGTGGCCGTGCACACTTGAGAATGTAGTGGAACCATCCAGTCCCAAGCACGTGTCCACCAACTATAGGCCAGCCCAAAAAATCTCTGCCACTTGCCCTTATCTGATTGGGCTGAGGGAAAATGACCAAAATGCCCCTCCTGCACAAAATTACCATTTTGCCCTCAGACTTTCCAGACCCGTATCTTTTCCGTCCGACGTCCGATGACAGCGTGCCGCCTGTCGTTGAACTCAGGACGTCGAGACCTATCCAACGGTCCTCGGTCTACGTGAAAATCACAAATCCTCCAAAAAGTCAACATTTCCCCTATTAGCTCAAAATTACGGTAACGCCCCCAACCTTCCGTACATCATAACTTTTCCTCCGGTTGTCCGAATCGAACCTGCCGCCTGTCTACGGACTCGTGACGTCCTAACCTACGTCACGGTCAAGGGCTAACACTCATCCAATCGATAGTACAAAAAGTCAACTTTTCGTTTACTATTCACAAGGGCAAAATCGTCCTTTTTACAAAACTTCACAAAAATTACATTTTTATCCTTCCCGTAGGTACGGGTTGTTACAATCTACCCCCCTAAAAAGAATTTCGTCCCCGAAATTCAGTGAAATAAGTAAGGGTACTGTTCCCGCATCAAGGCCTCAGGTTCCCAAGTAGCTTCTTCGACCTGATGATTTCTCCACAATACCTTCACTAAGGGAACCGTCTTCCTTCGCAAAACTTTATCCTTCCGATCCAAGATTGCAACAGGTTGCTCTTCAAAACTCAAGTCTTCCCTCAGTTCCACTGGTTGTGCTTCCAAAACATGCGAATCATCTCGAATATATTTCCGAAGCATAGAAACATGAAAGACATTATGTACCTTTTCCAAATCTGCTGGTAAGGCCAATCGATAAGCTACAGGACCAATCCGCTCTAAGATCTCATACGGTCCAATGTAACGAGGACTCAACTTCCCTCGTCTGCCAAATCGTACAATTCCTTTCCAAGGAGATAGCTTCAGGAAAACCCAGTCTCCAACAGCAAACTCCAAATCCCTGATCCTACGGTCAGCGTAGCTCTTTTGGCGGTCCTGCGCTGCCTTCAATCGATCCCTAATCAATGCCACTTTTTCCTGAGTAAGCTCCACCAGCTCAGAAGTAGTCAACCTCCTCTCACCAACTTCAGTCCAACACAATGGAGTCCGACACTGCCGCCCATACAAAGCCTCGTAAGGAGCCATCCCAATGCTCTCCTGATAACTGTTATTGTAGGCGAACTCCATCAAAGGCAGATGTGATTCCCAAGTACCCTGAAACTGAAGCACACAAGCTCGCATCATGTCCTCAAGAATCTGAATAGTCCGCTCAGACTGCCCATCAGTCTGAGGATGAAAAGCAGTACTGAAGTGTAATTTAGTCCCAAAAGCTTCCTGTAAGCTCTGCCAAAATCGAGAAGTGAATCTCGGATCTCTATCAGATACTATCGACTCTGGAGTCCCATGTAACCGAATAATCTCATTAATAAACAACTGTGCAAACTGTTCCAACCTGAAGTTCTCCCGTACTGGCAAGAAATGAGCAGACTTCGTAAGTCGATCCACAATAACCCACACACCATCATGTCCCTTCGGTGTTCTCGGAAGCTTGAACACAAAATCCATAGTCAGGTGATCCCATTTCCACTCGGGGATCGGCAAAGGTTGCATTGCTCCATAAGGTCTCTGCCGCTCGGCTTTTACCTGTTGACAAATCAAGCATCTACTGACATACTCTGCAATTTCACGTTTCATCCCTGACCACCAGTAATGCTCTCGAAGTGTACGATACATCTTGGTCCCACCAGGATGCATCGCATAAGCTGAGCAGTGAGCCTCATCCAGTATCACCTTCTTCAAAACTTCATCCTCAGGTACACACAACCGTCCATTCTTAACCAAGGCTCCATCCTCACGGATCTCAAAATCCTGTCTTTCTCCAGCCTCGACCTCAATCCGAATGATGCCCAGAATAGGGTCCTCAAACTGAGCATCAATCACCTGATCAATCAAAACGGGTCGCACATGGAAACTCGCTAGGAGTGCTCCCTGATCCTCCACAGTCAACTCTACTCCCAACCTACGGAGCTCAACCAGCAAAGGTAATCGTACTGTCCTCAGATACGACAAAGAACCAGCTGACTTCCTGCTCAAAGCATCGGCTACCACATTAGCCTTCCCTGGATGATACTCAATAGTACAGTCGTAGTCCTTAAGTAACTCCAACCAACGGCGCTGTCTGAGGTTCAATTCCTTTTGAGTGAACAAATACTTCAAACTCTTGTGGTCCGTGAAGATCCTGCACTTCTCACCGTACAAGTAATGTCGCCAAATCTTCAATGCATGAACCACCGCAGCCAGTTCCAAGTCATGTGTAGGGTAGTTCACCTCATGGGGTTTCAATTGCCGGGAAGCATAAGCAATCACTTTCCCGTGCTGCATCAAAACACAACCCAAACCTTGTAAAGAAGCGTCACTGTACACCTCGAACTCCCCACTATCATCTGGAAGGGCTAACACAGGAGCAGATGTCAACCGCCCTTTAAGCTCCTGGAAACTCTGTTCACAGTTCTCATCCCATTCAAACCGAACTCCCTTCCGTGTCAACCTCGTCATCGGTGCTGCAAGAATAGAAAAGCCCTCAATAAAACGCCGGTAATACCCTGCCAAACCCAGAAAACTCCGGATTTCCGTTACCGTCTTAGGCTGTTCCCAGTTGGCTACCGCCTCAACTTTCTGAGGATCCACACGAATGCCCTCGGCCGAAATCACATGGCCAAGAAATCCAACACTGGTCAACCAGAACTGACACTTACTGAGCTTCGCATACAACTGATGCTCCCTCAATGTTTTAAGCACGATCCTCAGATGTTTCTCATGCGCCTTCGCACTCTTGGAATACACCAAAATATCATCAATGAAAACAATCACAAAACGATCCAAGTAGGGCCGGAACACTCGGTTCATAAGGTCCATAAAACCTGCTGGGGCATTAGTCAAACCAAAAGGCATCACCACAAACTCATAGTGACCGTACCTGGTCCGGAAAGCTGTCTTCGGTATATCCTCCTCTTTAACCCTTAACTGGTGATAGCCGGAGCGAAGATCAATCTTCGAGAAATACTGTGCTCCCTTGAGCTGGTCAAACAAATCATCAATCCGGGGTAGGGGGTACTTATTCCGAATAGTTACCTTATTCAGTTGCCTGTAATCCACACACAATCTCAATCCTCCGTCCTTTTTCTTGACAAACAAAACAGGTGCTCCCCAAGGTAACATACTCGGTCGAATGAATCCTATATCGACCAACTCTTGCAACTGGGCCTTAAGTTCCCTCAATTCTGCAGGTGCCATACGGTAAGGAGTCTGAGAAATAGGCTGTGTACCTGGTAGAAGCTCAATCGTAAACTCAAGATCTCGGTGTGGGGGTAGTCCTGGCAACTCCTTGGGAAAAACATCGGGAAACTCCCGTACCATTGGTATATCCTCCGCCCCCACTGGCGTAGCACGCGTATCCACCACATGAGCTAAGTAACCCTGGCACCCCTTACGTAACAGTTTACTAGCCTCGAGTGCCGAAATAACCCCCGTAGGAAGTGCACGCTGATCCCCCTGAAATGTAGTCTCTGATAATCCGGGACTCCGAAAAGTCACTCTCCTATCGAAACATTCGATAGAAGCATGATGTCTCGTCAACCAGTCCATACCCAAGATCACATCAAAGTCCCGTAAATCCAAGAGTAACAAATCTGCCAGTAACTCCACCTGGCCTACCATCACCGGACACTCTCTCAAAACCTGAGTCACTACCAACACCTCCCCAGTAGGTGTACTCACTCCTAACGTACAATCCAAAGTAGACACCTCCCTCTCCTTAACCAGACTACAACTCCGAGCTATAAATGAATGGGTAGCCCCGGGATCTATCAAAGTAAAAACAGTGTGACCAAGTATGGTGAGTGTACCTGTCACCACTCCCGGTGCTGACCTAGCCTCCTGCTGAGTCATCGCAAAAACTCGCGCCTGGGGTCCCGATGACCTACCGCGCCCTCTGGAACTGCTCGTGGCACCACCGCCACCCCTAGGGCCTGCCGCCCCTGATACTGAAGCAGTACTCCGCCCGGGTTCTGCTGCACCTCTGCCTCCTCCACCCTCCGGAGCTAACAATGGGCACTCCCGACGGAAATGTCCTCGCTCTCCACAATAGAAGCAAGTGTCCCTACCGGGTCCACCAGTATGCCTCCCTGTAGAAGCCACTGAAGTCGCACTCGCCTGAGGAGTCGGCTGTGACCTAGCTCCTCGAAATCCTGAGCCCTGGAAACTGCCTGGTCTGCCATACCGGGCTCCACCAGCCGATAATGATCCACCAAAATTACCCCGTTTCGGGGGCCTCTGACTCGATGCTCCTGGAAATGACTGCTCTCGGCGTCGAACACTGCCCGAATACTGTGGTCGAGCAGGTAAACTGGCCTCCACCCTGACAGCAGCATCAGACAACTCTCGGAATGTAGAAAAAGAGCCGGCTGTCACTATGGCCCTGATCTCTCCCCGGAGGCCCAACTCAAACCGGCGGCACTTCTCCGCCTCAGTCGCCACAAATGCAGGAGCAAAACGAGATAGCATCTGGAACCTCTGCTCATACTCAGCAACTGTCAAGTTCCCTTGCTTCAAGTGAAGGAATTCCGCTTCCTTCGCATCCCTAAAAGAACGGGGATAGTACTGATCTAGAAACCGCTCCCGGAAAGTCTCCCAGGTCACGGTATGTGCATCCCAGCCGGACAGTTCCAGCGTGTACCACCACTCGTAGGCAGCTCCATCCAACAGAAAAGTAGCTAACAATACCCGATCCTCGGGAGGACAGTGCATCACCCCAAAAATACGTTCTAGTCGGGTGATCCATCGGTGAGCTTCCTCGGGATCAGCCCCACCGCTGAATGTAGTAGCCCCAAGCCTCTGGGCTCTCTCAATCGAAGCGCTCTCAGTCCCTCTCGCCGCTTCATCTTCAGGTCGTGGAGGGGGTTCACGTCTCGGAGGCATGATCAATCGTACGCTGAAAGAGGCATAGAGTTAGTATAACAACCTAGCCCCAACACAAATTGACACAACCTATGCTCTGATACCAATTGTCAGGACCCGTCCCAAATATCACCTCGATACTCGGGATGAACCCTGCTCCCGTCTGACAGTCACACTTACAATCCCAAAAAAAATAAACTTAATACAACTATAAGCATAACTATCAGACGAAGGAGTAAATATATACAACAGTAAGCCAGAGCATAGTTCTACAAAATGGGCACCAAAAGTCCTACAAGTCTAAGTCCGCAACGGAAGAACGTCGAAAGCCCTATGCCTCGATATCTGCCTCAACGTTCACCCCAGCGCTAACACCACGACCTGGAGGGAAATTAAAACAAAAGGTGTGAGTGGACCAAAAAGGAATAAAAGTTTTAAAACCGTTTACCAGCGAATCAAAGTAAGGAAATAAAATCATTTGTTCCCTCCGGTTTAAAACCAGGCATGCTCAACGAAGTATTAGAAAAACCATAATATGAAACATCATAAGAAACAGAAACACTATAAAACATCATAAGAAACAGATACACTATAAAACTGATAGAGAAACCAGAGTATAACCCGATCAAACCTGCTGGACCTATCCGAGTCTTTAAACTCAACCAGGCCTCACATATAAATCCGAGTCTTTAAACTCCCGAGTCTTTAAACTCAATAGGCCTATGGGGGTAATATCGTAATATCCGAGTCTTTAAACTCCCGAGTCTTTAAACTCAATCCGGGCCCGTCCCCCGTCAATCAATATCCGGGTCTTTAAACCCAATATCCAGATCCAGCAAATCCAATCCATATCCAGTGTAAAACCAATTCAAAATCCATCGCCAAATTTGAATTCGAAATCCCCGGTTCGAAGCCCTTCCGGCGTTCGGAACCGACATTCCGAACCCAAATCCGGAAAAATCCATGTTCATAACAGAACCATAGGAAAATCCCAAATCATATTCCACAACCTATTTACCATCATCAGAAAACGTTTTTAGGTTAAATTTCTGAATTATAACATCAAACTCTGAAAATCCGCTTTTTCTCGAAAAACGTACAAAATCCCAAAAACGTCTCGAGAAACGTGCAAACATCTCAATCACATATAAACACACATAAAAGCGTAAAACATTAATAAAAACAATTAGGCATGCTCGGAAGTAAGAAAGAGTCCACTCACAGTTCAGAGCAAGTCACTCGCGCTCCGTGCGCTCCTCAACCGTCTCTGGTGTCTCCCGTCCTGTCAATAGATACCAAATAGGGTCACAATAACATCAAGGATACCTTCCCTATTTTCCCTAATTTTTCGGGAATTTAATCATATTTTAATCCTAAACCCTAAACCGTACGGATTCCCGAACCATCCCGTAACACCGTCCGATTAACCCGAAAACTATACCATTGGATTCGTTAGAACATTTAGGACCAAACTCATGTTGGACGCTTGACCGGATTCCTCCCCACGCGCCCCCACGCGCCGCCCAAAGTGGCTGCGCGTGGGCCTCACGCGCCTGCTACAGTGCCACCGTCTTCCTTGCTCGAACCCGGTTCGCACCAGACGGCAACCCGGACCGGCGAGAACCGTTCTCCGCCGTCCGGCTACCATTTCCCTTCCTACCTTCACCTACAGCTTCGTCCATTCTCAGGGAATCCATCCCCTTCACTATCTTGGCTCGATTCCACCCATAGCTTCACAACTGAAGCTCGAAAGAAAAACCAACCAACCTCTGTTTTCCTTTCCGGCCACCCAGCACGTCCCCCTTCACGGTGGTCACTCCAAACTCCTTCCACGACTTCACTGAACCACACACAACTCACGAAATCCCTCGACTCTCCCTCCAACTCCACGATTTTCCGTTTGAAAATCACGGCTAAACAGGGTACAGAGTACCCGCCGTCGAACCACCTCCCACCGTGAACTTCCCGTCACGGCAACCACCAAAAACGACTCCTAGGACCTCCCTAAACCTCCCTTCACTCACCAAACCTTTCGATTCTAGCTCTAGGTCCACGACTCTTGAAATGAAAATCCACGAAAAACAGAACAAAAGAGATTACCTTTCGATTCCGGCGCCGCCGTGAGAACCGTCAGCCACCACGGTGCTCGTGGGACTCCCCTTAGCCTACTGAGTCTTCTAATGGCTTAAACCGGTCCACCACACAACACAACAGTCACCACCGTCTACTGCCTCCTCTGTTTCTTCCAATTATCCAGCCGTCCACCACGTCGCCTCCGTGCACGGTTGCAACTCCAGACCACGATCACCAGCTCCTCCTTACCTCACTCTCTCTCTCTCTCGACTCACACTTCACTCTCCCTAGCATCAAAATCAATCACCGCCTCACCCCAATTCTTCTCTCTGTTTTCTGTTTCCTTCGAAGGTGTGCACGGTTCAAATGGGGATAACGTGTGGCCGTGCACACTTGAGAATGTAGTGGAACCATCCAGTCCCAAGCACGTGTCCACCAACTATAGGCCAGCCCAAAAAATCTCTGCCACTTGCCCTTATCTGATTGGGCTGAGGGAAAATGACCAAAATGCCCCTCCTGCACAAAATTACCATTTTGCCCTCAGACTTTCCAGACCCGTATCTTTTCCGTCCGACGTCCGATGACAGCGTGCCGCCTGTCGTTGAACTCAGGACGTCGAGACCTATCCAACGGTCCTCGGTCTACGTGAAAATCACAAATCCTCCAAAAAGTCAACATTTCCCCTATTAGCTCAAAATTACGGTAACGCCCCCAACCTTCCGTACATCATAACTTTTCCTCCGGTTGTCCGAATCGAACCTGCCGCCTGTCTACGGACTCGTGACGTCCTAACCTACGTCACGGTCAAGGGCTAACACTCATCCAATCGATAGTACAAAAAGTCAACTTTTCGTTTACTATTCACAAGGGCAAAATCGTCCTTTTTACAAAACTTCACAAAAATTACATTTTTACCCTTCCCGTAGGTACGGGTTGTTACACATGACACGACGTCTTATGCCATCACCCCAAGTCACAAATCCTTGGACTTCTTGGAACTTATCAAAATATTCTCTCCTGGAGCAAAGGTGATAAGAACAACCACTATCTAATATCCAATAATCTTGAGAAAAAATGTAATTACCTTTGGAGACTGTGAGAAGTTCTCCAAAATCTCTAGACATCTCCGCTACACCAGCCAAGGAGTAATCTGAGCCCTTATCGTCCTTCTCTTTCATCAATGGACAATCCGGCTTTATGTGTCCCCACTCCTTGCACTTGTAGCATTGCTTGCCCTTTCCTCTGCCTCTAGATTTAGACCTGATATGCTCACTAAATCCCCTCGCAGTTGACCTTCCCTTACGATTCTGTTCATGAGCAATGAAGACGGAACCTTGAGAATCATCGGCTTTCCTTCTCTTCTCATGTGATAAGAGAGTCGATTCTACATCCTCCATCTTCAGTGTATCCTTACCATACACAATTGTAGTAACAATATTCTCATATGAATCGGGAAGCGAGGTAAGAAGTAAAAGGGCTTGATCTTCTTCCTCAATTTTAACCTCAACTCTTGATAGTTGATTTATCAATCCCTTGAACACATTCATATGCTCCATGAGATTCGCACCTTCTCCCATCTTGAGCTTGTAGAGATCCCGCTTTAAATTCAGCTTCGTTTGCAAGCCTTTCCCAAGATAAAGCTTCTCCATTTTCTCCCAAAGCTCAGGTGCAGAATCTACATCATTAACATTATTTATAATATTGTCAGCAATATAAAGCCTAATAGTGCTGACACACCTGGACTCCAACTCGTCCCAATCTTCATCTGACATCTTCTCTGGCTTCGCATCCTTCCCCTTCAACGGTCTTGCAAGGCCTTGTTGAACTAGGATGTCCTTCACCCTTCTTTGCCATAGAGTGAAATTTCCTTTTCCATCAAATTGCTCCATCTTAAAATGTGAACCGCTAGAACTTGCCATGGAAAACCGCTCACGATCGATAAACCGAAGCTCTGATACCACTTGTTAGGAAATTAATCCTCCGCCACGCAATTGCTAACAATAAAGATGAAAAAAGAAAATAAAGAAACCAAGAACACAAAGATTTAACGAGGTTCGGCCAATTAACTTGCCTACGTCCTCGGAGAGTTTTCTCCTTCACTATGAGAGAATACAAAATACAAGATTACACTACTCAAGTTTATACCCAACTCGAGCCCTTGTATCCAATAAGATACCCCTTGTACACCCTCTCTCAACCCGAGAAAATCACTCTACCCCAAAGAGCTATACACACTCTTTCACATTCTCTTAACCGAGAAGATCACTCTACTCCAAGAGCTATACACACTCTTGAAGTGCTCAAGAAGATCACTCTAGCCCAAGAGCTATACACACTCTTGAAGCACTCACTCACTTGTGAGGTGTTCTCCTTGATGTTGAAATGTGGCCAAGCTCTCCACCTTATATAGTGCTTAAGGCACAAGTTGTATTTGTGTTTTTCTAATGTGGGACATTTTCCTCACATTTCAACATCCTTCATTGAAGTCCATTCATGCACCTTCCTCAATTAATGTTCTTCTTCATGAAGCTTCCACATCAATCTTTTCCTATAAGGTTGAATGAACAACACCATGTATTTATTCCCAATACATAATCAAATTCCAATGCATTAATAATCCACTAAGGAGGCATTAACTCAACACTTACGACCTAACAGCTAGCAGCATTTATAATTTACTTGGCATTTTAAAAAAACAAGGCTTTAGTGTAAGTCTTTTAATGAAACTACGCAAGCTTAAGGTTTGTATATATACATCCAGATTGAGTAGCAAAATAGATACCACGCTAAATAGATACCACAATAAGTATGGAAACGTGGCAAATCCTATTAATAGTTTCCCTGTCGGTTACAGGCTTACAGCTGCATCTTTCGCTTGCCGTTTGCTCTGTGTCCTTTGTTCCTTGGTAGCCCGTGGCCGTCAAGAAGGTGGCGGGGCCGCCGGCGGAGGATAAGGAGGAGCATCTGCATGACATGACATGCCTTGCATTGCGTGGTGGCAGCACCTTGCAAGTCTCTCATGCTTATTATTTATATTAATTTGTTTTCCTTTTGTGAGCTTGGTTAATTTGGTTAATTTGTTTTGTTTTTTCTTTCAACATTTGTTGTTAATAAAAAGATGATTCGATGTTAGTAGAGGAAATGGTGATCAACAACTTCATTCATTCCTTTGATTGATTAGAAATGGAGTTTGTCATTTTCCCTATTTGACAAACGCGCATGCCTACTTGTCAAAACATGCGTAATCTCTCAAACCCTAAAAATAACCCTGAAAATTTTGACCAAGAAGAAAAAAGACTTGAATTTTCGTATGCCAAAGAAAAACAACTCTTTTAAGTTTTTCAACGTTAATTTTATTATAGAAAATAAAAATAAAAAACCGAGGACTCATAATTGCATATTTTTAAGCTATGGATGGATTCACAATTGCCATGTTCATGGTTCCTTGTGCTTTCTTTGTTCTGATTGCCTTGTTTTTTATTTTCAAACACGGGACCGGTGGAGGTGGCGGTCACAATGGTGGAGGTGGCGGTCACAATGGTGGAGGTGTAGGCTTAGGCCATCACGGTCGAATCCATACTGCCACAACAGGCGGAGGAGCAGGCTTAGGCCATGGCAGTGGAAACCATAATGGCACGGCAACAAATTTTGGTGGTGGAGCTCATTTTGGCGGTGGAGATGGTGCAGGAGGTTGTGATGGCGGTGGCGGAGGATGCTAGTTTTGTATCTGTTTGGCCAGTTAGCTATACATAGGGATAGGATGCACAGTTGTACATTTTATCTTTTGCATCTCTTCTGATGAGGTAGAATTCCTTGTATTTTGGAAATAATAGTCTAAAATCTAAATGTTGGCCGGCAGAAAACCTTGATTCCTTTTTAACACGAGTTGAATCTCCAAAGCTAAATCAATCATGTTCAGCAAAAATAATAACTCCCGAGATAAAATCCGCTGGAAAACCAATATATCTCAGAAACCGTACCTAAAAATAGGCTCAATATTCCAAGATTGCAGGAGCAATAAGAACAAAACTCGACGACTAATAATAACTTGGGTAACAACCCTATGTGCCAAAGCTGCGGTCACCAGCATCACCAAGTCCAGGGATTATAAACCTGAATTCGGAACAAGCAGGAAATTAAAATTATTAAACCGGTTAGTTTGCAACATCATGGCATAACTAATAGCTGCATTACATCAATGGAGGTACTTACCCTTTTTCATTTACGACAGGATCAATTATTCCGGTATATACATGGAGCCTGTAAAATTGGAAATCAGAGTTAAGAAAAGGTCAACTTCATTTTAAAAAGAAATAATTGGTTGTAATATTATTACCCTGGAAATTTTTCGCTCAATTTTTGAAGAGCCGGAGGGGCAGCTACAGCAGATATCTGAGATAAGGAAGATTATCATAGTGAAGTATGAACCAATAAAATGAAAGAAAATTACTCTCTCTACTCAAATGCCTTCAGCAATCAGCACCACCTTATGTCACTGGAGGCAGCTTTAGATTTGAACTAACTCATAACACTTCATCAAAGATTCATAATTTAGCAATACCTTAGTTTTTTCCCCCCACATATTAGGATCTGATACGTAAATTTAGGGACAAAGTTTCAAGAAAGTTGTCATAATTAATATTTACCACTTTAATTTGGTTGTTGTCAACCCCACGTTCCTTTAAAAGGTCCACAGCAGCCACTATCGTGCCACCTGAAGTTGAACATAAGGAAAGAACATGACGAAAACAAAATAATGAGCAGCATATGAATACTTGAAGACTTTCACTAATCTTAAATCTCATAAAAAGAAGTAAATTCAAAAATTCAGCCACTAACATAAGTATAATATTAATACCTGTTGCTAGCATAGGATCAACCAAAAATACTCGAGACCCTTCGGGAAATTTGTCAGGTAACCTGAAAACTATATCAGATAAGTCACCAACTTTTAAGTAATAAAACTTAGGCCCTTAAATTAGGCATGAACAACTGAAATTCACAACGTGGGTGCATGTCAACTGTTCATAATTGTCGCATAGAGCTTAAGGTGCTATTATTTAGCTACTTCTTGGATCCCCATTAGTAACATCAAAATCTAGCAGCAAAAACAGAAAAGGCAAGAGGTAAAAAAAGGAATAGAATTTTAGGTAAGGAAAGCATACTTGTTCAAATATAATGATGGTTGAAGTGTCTCCTCATTTCTGCTTACCCCTAAAATTTGGTAAACAAATATAAAGAGATGAGCTAATATCATGCTCAATTACAAAGAGAACATGAACAGACTATATCCAAGACCATTGCTCAATACAAAAACAAACCAAAGCATTGGACATAATTGCCATGGACTAAACAAAATCTAAATTTAAGAATCCAATTTTTTTTAGTATTGAGTGATTACTGAATAAGACTTAATTATACCAAATTTTTTCTTGGAATTGATGACCAGACCTTTTTAAAGCCATTCATAAATCGAGGCTAGGGCCATATACTTAGTAACAAGATTTCTAGACAAGCAAAACGTCTTTCTTTTCTACTTTAACTGGCTGTGTGAAGTTTGAATTCCTGATCTTACCAAGATGGTACATTTTTGTTGCTGGCAAGATTGATGATGCATGTTCTACGAGAGCTAGACCAGCTCTTAAAATTGGAACAACCTGCAAAACTAAAAGAATAAAACATCAAATGATACTCCCTGAACAGATTGAGAGTAACATAACAATACCACCACATAAACTATTTAAACTTTTATAGCAAATCATAATAAACTATCAAGTATAAAAATTCAGAGAGAACATCAATGTAGCAGATACATAGCTGAATAAGTTTTTTTCTTATTTATAAGTTTTTTTCATTTTATGTCATAATCTATAAATACATAAGATTATCATTTCCGATTTTTATGGAATTTGATCAAATTCCATAAAACAACCTACCGAACTATAGACACATATATTGAACATTACTTGCTATGAAGAGGAGCAATACCTTTGCTTAAACATTGTAAGAAATCGGTAATGAAAACTAACCGATATAGGCTCCCTCGGATCTACAAATTCAACTGATGCAACCCCCATTGGTGATTGAATCTCTCCTGTGACCGTAGGCTGCCATTTAAAGCAAAGAGGAAAACTGTCTAGTATCACTAAAATATGATATAATCACTGCAGTTATGAGTGTAAAATAAACAGCTAACCAGCCAGTCTCTTGAAGCTTCATACATGAGAAGCCTCCCCAACTCAGCCATGGCATTTCCTAAAAAGAAAATTAACTATTATAAGCTCAAAAATTAAATAAATAAATAAATCCCACCAATCTGAGCATGATACATAAAAAATTGCGCAAATTGTTACGTACGAAAAATGGAACACGGGGTTTGCTCATTTCTCAAAACTGAAACCCAATGCTTGATCAATGGGTGCGGTGGCACGAACACCTTTGAAAAAAAACCCAATCAACGCTCTCAATTCGGCATAGTCTACAAACTCAAACGCAAATTCTGACAGAATTGTCGATTTTCATCTCTAAAAATCAAGAGCAAGCTTAAAAGGATCCAAATTGACGGGTTTATCGATCAGTAGACAAGCACAGCATAAGGGTAAGGGATTAGCAGTGAGCTTACCAGCATTCTGTCCCCTGAAACCAACTTCTCCCCAGTGGCCATTTGGGACTTCACGGCAACGAAGCTGCGGCGGTGTGCACTGGAATAAGAGACCTAGAGCGCAGAAGCCTAGGGATTAATGCTTTAAATGCCGAAAAAGGAAAAAACTTCGAGGATTTATTGAACTTTATCCGTAGACAAAAAGAAAAGCAAGTTGATTACCTTTTTGGGATTTGAAGAAGAAGAGGCGGGGGTGAGATTAAGTAGGTAAGGCAAGCTAGGGTTTGTGAGGGAACAAGTGGGCGTGAATTGCGGCGTATCGAAAGGAGGACACCGGAGCGAGAATTTAATACGGCACGCCATGGATTGGATAATTTGAGTAGCAAGAGGTGGTAGAGGCCTGGAGAGACTCAAGAACCAACTCAATACTCATGGCAAATACCGAGTGGGGGTAGTTTGGGAACGACAGATTCTGATCGGCTACAGAAAACGGGTTCTGTTTTGGGCCATGGTCCATGAGCCTGGACCAGGGTCTAGACCTGGCCTGAATCTGGGTCTGGGCCTAGGCCTGGGCCTAGGCCTGGGCCTGGGAGGTATTTTATCCTCCGACCCAAATAAGGTTTTGTGGTTTGGAATTTGAGAATCATAAGTTTCTATTGATATTGTTTAAGTCAGGTCGTAATCTAACATTAACAAAATCGAAACCCTGATAATATGTTAGCTTTTGGCTCAGAAATATGCTCAAAGACAGAAATAGAGCTACAAACATAGAGTAACAAATTCGCCCGAATATTTAGAAATGATTTAATTATGCCACATGTCAGTTGGATAGTTAATTAAGGAAGATGTGTCAATTTTTTTTTCCCCACATTGTGAAATACAAACAAGAAAATAAATTATGATTCAAAGTCAAACATCCATATATTTAGATCCGAAGATAGAAGAAAACCATGGCAATTAGAAGTTAGGACAAATAACATAAAACCCCCAAAATTATTGGGATCGCCACAAACTCATATTCAAACTATGAAAAATTTCATTTAGGTACCCGAACTATATAGTCATCAGCAAATCACTACATTCGTTTCATTGAAGAATGAAAAAATGAAACCAAAAACCATACGTCCAAATTGCCGTTAAAAGTACACATGTCAACTCTTTGGTCCAATTAGTTCATGATGACCAAATTAGAAAGGCAATTTTTTTATGTCACTATTTTATCCCCATTTTCCATTTTCCCTTCTTCTTCTTCCATTTTTCCTTTTCCCCAATTCTAGAAGGCATCATCATAATCGTCATCATTCCTCATAATCTTCATCAATCACCTTCGTCAAGTTCATTAATCATCTTCATCATCTACATCTCCCTCATCTACATCTCCCTCTCTCTCACAAACTCACACAAGTGGATGACCCAAAATATCAATCATCAAATTCAAAAATCCAAAAAATAAAATAAAAATAAATAAAATTCCAAATTCCATCCAAATCCAAAATATCATCCCCGTAGTCTCTTCCTCCCCTACCATCCAAATCCATGACAACGTTGTTCTATATCTCTAAGCCCAAGCCTTTAGTTGTTGCAAGTATATTTTTGTCCACTGATCTCGCTTCTGATATTACCACCTGAAAGTTGGATACCAATTTTTAGCCAAGATTCATATGACTAGTCATTGAATCACGGCTGACATACCAGACACAAATCATCAATTAATGCATACCAAATTTAAATATACACATTCAAATTGATCACACACGTCGAACACAAAGGAATGAATTTTACCTTGTTTTGATCTCAAGCTCTTTAAGTCATCTTCTCGGATCCTTGGCGGGTCCGTCTCAATTGATTGGGTCACGTTCGCCCTTGTAGCTCACGCCCTTGCTCGAAACACTTTCAAGGGAAAGGTAACCATGATACGTTGTGGTTGAGGTCTTAATTCGAGACCTTAAGGTTGTAGGTTTCGTGAGTCCCTAGTGTTCAAGGTTCTTCTTAGTTAAACATTTAGTAAGAATGGGAATGAAAACATGAGTGAGGGAGTGTACTTAGTAAGCATGGGAATGAAAACATGAGTGAGGGATAATGTGAGACTTAAGTTTCCAATGAGAGTTGTGGGCTTGGGCATCTAGGATTGGGTTCTCTCTTAAATTTAATATGTGGGCTTCAATAACTTTGGGCTTGAATCACACACACGCTAACAAGATTCAAACCTTCAAAGAAGTTTGGGCCTAATATGACTCTTAAGGGTATTTTGGTCAAGACTAATTTCAAAAAATTGAATTGCAGAATGAGATGTAACAAGAAACCTCGTTGATATTATTGTGCTCTTCAGCAGACACAGTTTTCATGCGAGTTTTCTCCTGGCCATGTTGAGAAACATCAATAGGGCCTGTTGTGAAGGCTGAAGAGAAGCACACATTTGTCAAGCACTAAGCTTAGAGCTGAATGTCACAGAGCGAGAAGTGAAATGCTGAATTTCTGGTACAATCACATTGGATGAGTGATTAGGGACACCAACGTGGGAGTAGACACGAGTGATAAGACATAGTAGACCAAGGGAACCACAGACAGCTTGGAAAAAACATAAGTCATCATGAGCTAGGCCAAAGGAACTGGCAGGCCATCAAACATAGCATTAATGACCCTACAAGTTAACTTATAGGATTAGTGTTGTTGGCAATGGGTAGAAAATTGTGGCAGAGCAGAGTCTAGAGAGCACTATGAACATGTGACAAGTAAGCGTTTCTAAGTGTTTGACAAGAACCATGGTGGGGTCATAATAAGTGAGAGCTTTGTAGACATCAAAGGTCACAAAGGTCATTTTCTTATAAAAAAACTCAACAATCACATCTGAAAGAGAAAAATAAGGTTAAGGCTAAGAATGACATTGATAAAGGCAACGGTGAAAGGAACAGCAATGCCACGAACCACAACACGAGAGCTCCATAAGTGTGTTTCAATCAGAATGTTGTCATAAAAATCATGAACTAAGGACAGATTGTAAGCAGTGTAACGACCCGTCCCGAATTCCGGGATTAGATTAGTGACTAATGAAGGATTAGTGAGGTTAATCGGTGATTAGTTGAGAGAAATCGGACCGATGGTGCAAAATGACTATTTTGCCCCTAGTCGTGGGTAAAATGTTGACTTTTGACTTGAGGTGTCAAACATACGAGGGCTGATGACCGTGATGTAGATCGGAACGTCACGAATCCGTAGACAGACGTCACGCCGAAATCGGACGTCAGACGGGAACGTTATGGTTCACGGAAATTCGATTGCACTATGCATGCATTACGAGGAGGGGACATTTGGCTAAAGCTGATTGGTTGAGTTTTTAGTGTGGGACCCTTGGATGAGTCACTCATCCTATTGGTCATTTACCCCAAAAAGTAGGTCTTAATCATGATTGGTGGGTTTAATATTATAATATTAGTTTTAGGATTATTTTATAATATCCTTTAACCACTTTCTCTCAATCCCAGCCATTCATTCCATCACACCCCTGGTAACAACCCGTCCCGTAAATCGAGATTAGATTAGTGGTTAATGACAAATTAGTGAAGATAATCAGTGATTAGTTGGATAATTTCGGACGGATGGTGCGGAATGACGATTTTGCCCATGGAATTGGGTAAACAGTTAACTTTTTGATCGGGTGGTCAAAACGACTTTGACTGATGACCGTGACGTAGTTCGGGACGTCACGAGTTCATAGACAGGTGGCACGTCCGATTCCGACATTCGAGGGAAAAGTTATGATGTTCGGAAGTTCGAGGGTATTTTGGTAATTTGGTTAAACAGGGGTAATTTGTTGACTTTTCATACAACATGGAATTTTCACGAAGTTTGAGGACCGTTAGGTAGGTCTCAATCCCCTGAGTACAACGACAGGCGGCATGCAGTCATCGGACGTTGTACGATTGATTTATGATTCTAAATGTGTGAAGGGTAAAATAGTAAATTTGAATTGTAACAACCCGTCCCGAGAATAGGGGTAAGTGGAGTGATTAAGGTGTGATTAGTAAGGTTAATCAAGAGTTAGGTGGTCCCGAGGGGTCCGGGAACTTAGAATGACGATTTTGCCCCTGGGTCGGGCAGAAATGTTGACTTTTATTTCGGGTGGTCAAATGGGAGTTGACCAGTGACTAGGACGTAGTTGAGGACGTTACGAATCCGTAGGCAGGTGGCACGCCCGATTCCGACATCCGAGGAGGAAGTTGTGATGTTCGGAATGTTGAGGGCATAACCGTAATTTGGCGAAATTAGGGGGGGAAACGTTGACTTTTTATACGAACGGGTTTTGGTAAGTTGACCTAAGACCGTTAGATAGATCTCGTCGTCCCGAGTTCGATGACAGGCGACACGTATTCATCGGACGTACGATGTGGGAGTTACAGGTCTAGAAAGGTAGTGGCAAAGTTGTAATTTTGGGTAAAACAGAAGGGCATTTTGGTCTTTTGTGCTCTGGGGTGTGTGCAACAGATAAGGACAGATGAAGGGTTGAGATTGAGCCACATGTGAGATGAAGGGTAGGATGGTGACACGTGCTAAAGGTGGAGTGGTTTCTGGGGGGTTTCAGTGTGTGCACGGTCCAATTATTTGGGTGCAACCGTGCAAGTGTGTGTTACTCGACACAGAGAGAAACAGAGTGAGGCGGTGAGGAAAATTGGAAGGTGATCGTGGATGTTGTTGAGTTCTGGTGAGTGAAGAGTGATCAGAAGGAGGTTGAGAGATGCTGGGGTGGTGCTGAGAAGGTTAGAAGTGTGCAGGTGGTGTGGGAGTGAGTTGAGAGCCACGGGAATTTCAGAGAAAAACAGAGAGGAACTGAGGGAGCTGGTGGTGCTGTGGCCGTGTGTAAGTGTGATTGACCTCGAGAGGAGGCTGAGGCGACGTTGTGGACTCCAGGAACCGCGGCGGCGAGCACGGTGGTGGACGGTTGCAGGTAATCCCTCATCCTTGTAAACTTGCCCTGTTTTCCCGTCGAGTTTTGAATCGAAAGTCGTGAGTCTAGGGGTTGAATCGATGGGTCTATAGTGGTTTAGGGGATTTAGTTGAGTCCTAGGAACCGTCTGGTTGTGTTGCCGTGACGAGAGGTGCACGGTGGTGGTTGGCGTGACGGAGGGACTCTGTGTGCCCTGTTTTTCCGTTTTGTTTCAATCCAAGAGTCGTGATCCCAGGGACTGAGTCGAAGGTTTAGACGAGTTGGATTAGGTTCAATGAGGTCCTAGGAAGAGTCTGGGACAGTCACCGTGACGGGGGGTGACCGGAGTGGCTGGATCGTGAAACAGGGGAGTTCAGGCCGTCTGGTTCGAGCTTGAGTTGACGGTGTAGGGGCCGTGTCGAGTTCTAAGGAGGAGGGGGATGGATAGCTTAAGGTTGGACGAAGAGGATGGTGAAGAGAGGGAGGAAAATGGTGCAGGTACGGCGGAGAACCGTTGACGCCGGTTCAGCTGTAGCCTACTGTGTTGAACCGGGTCGACGTGAGGTTGAAGGTGCACTGTAGCTGGCGCGTGGGGCCACGCGCAGCCACTTTGGGCGGCGCGTGGGGGCGCGTGCGGCGGTTCTGGGAGAAACGGTCAACATAGTTTTTGGTCTAGGAGTCATGGTGAGTTCAATGGAATTGGTTTCGGGTCAATCGGAAGTCGTTTGAGTTGAGTTCCGCGAGGGTGAAAGTTTAGGGTCCCGGGTTCTTATGTTTAGGATTCGGGGAATTTTGAGGGAATTTAGGTGAACCTTCGTAGACGTGTTAGTGATGTAATTTGGCGATGTTTGACAGGATCGGGATTTCCCGAGGAAGCCGAGGAACGGGCTGGACGTTCGGGACGCGAGTAGGGCTCAGTACTGTGAGTGGACCCTTTCTCTAAACTCGAACATGCATAACTATTTTTATATACGTATTTTATGGTTTTCCTTATGAATCTATGTTTATTGATTATGAAATGATGATTTTATGTGTTTGCACGTTTTTCGAGAAAAAGACGGTTTTGGCACGGTTTTCGAGAAAATGTTGGTTTTCGGATTTTGATGCCACATTTGGGGATTTCCACCGATAAAGGTTTTCTAATAGTGATATATGGGTTATGAAATGTGATTTGTGATTACATGGGGTTTTGGTATGGAAATAGATATTTTTCCGGATTTGGGTTCGGAATGACGGTTCTGGATGCCGGAAGGGCTTCGGACCAGTGATTTCGGATTCGGGTTTGGATGAGGATTTGGTAAATGGTTTTCAAATGGTTTTGGGATTGGATTTGCTGGATCTGGATATTGGGTTTAAAGACCCGGATATATGTGGCGGGGGACCGGCCGGATTGGGTTTAAAGACCCGGATTGAGTTTAAAGACTCGGGAGTTTAAAGACTCGGATATATATATTGATTTCCCCCGTAGGCCTTTGAGTTTAAAGACTCGGGAGTTTAAAGACTCGGATATGATTAAGGCCTGGATTGAGTTTAAAGACTCGGGAGTTTAAAGACTCGGATAGATCCAGCAGGTTTGATCGGGAAAATGATGTTTTGGTGGTTATGGTTTATGATACGGTTTTCTGATACTCATGTGTGGTTTCTTATGGTATTTTATAGTGTTTCTGTTTCTTATGATATTTATACTGATTATTTTATAAATGTGTTTATAACTGTTGGTTATGCATGTGATTTCAAAACGGAGGGTTAAACTCGGTTTTCTTGTAAAATGGGTTTTGAACTTTTGTACTTTCTGGTCCACTCACATTTTATGTTTTAATTGCCCTCCAGGTTGTGGAGCGAGCGCGGGGTCTTGACGTCGAGGCAGTGTCCGAGGCATAGAAGTGAAGTGAGGGTTCCCAGAGTAGAGTAAAGGCTTCTGTGTGCGTGTAGTTATCGGTTTTATTTTCTTTGTATGTTCTGTAATGCTACCTTCGGGACCTTGTGTCTAATTACTCCTGCGTTTGACTGGTTAGAATACGAATGAGTTTTACTTGAGTTTTGCGTCGGGGAGTCAGACGGGAGCGGGATTTACCTCGGGTTTCGGGGTGAAACCGGGCTGGGTCCTGACAATTGGTATCAGAGCATAGGTTTGTCGAGTTTGTTGGGTCTGTCGGTTTGTGAGGTTGTGTTTCAGTTGTTTGACTACTTCTATGCCTCTTTCAGTGTGCGGTTGACGATGCCTCCGAGACGTAGACCCTCTCCACAACCTGAAGAAGTAGCCAAAGAGACGGAGAGTGCCACGATTGAGCGAGCCCAGCGGCTCGGGGCTACTACTTTTAGTGGTGGGGCTGATCCTGAGGAAGCCCAGAGGTGGATTACTAGACTGGAGCGGATTTTTGCGGTGATGCATTGTCCGCCGGAGGAGCGAGTATTGTTGGCTGCATTTTTACTAGATGGTGCGGCGTACGAGTGGTGGTATACCCTCGAGTTGTCCGGTTGGGATGTTCACAGTGTGACCTGGGAGACGTTCAGGGAACGGTTTCTGGAACAGTATTATCCCCGTTCTTTCCGGGATGCCAAGGAGGCGGAGTTTTTGCAGCTCCAGCAGGGGAATATGACCGTGGCAGAGTATGAACGGAAGTTCCAGATGTTGTCTCGGTTTGCTCCTGCCTTTGTGGCCACTGAAGCCGAGAAATGTCGTAGGTTTGAGTTGGGTTTGCGAGGTGAGATTCGAGCCGTAGTGACGGCTGGATCTTTTGCTACCCTCCGAGACTTGTCGGATGCTGCGGTGCGAGTTGAGGCTAGTTTGCCGGTGCGACGCCGGGAACCTTCTATTCCTGGAGCTTCGAGCCAGCGGACACCGAAAAGAGGTAACTTCGGTGGATCGTCCTCGCCGGGCGATGATCGTTTTGGTAGGCCTGGTAGCGCCCAGAGTTCAGGATTTTGGGGTTATCGAGTACCGCCGACTCCGCAAGCGAGTGCGACGTCGGTAGCATCCACAGGGAGACCGAGTAGTGGACCAGGCTGGAATGTGTGTTTTTACTGCGGGGAGCGAGGTCATTTTCGACGTGAGTGTCCACTGTTGCCACAGGAAGGTGGTGTAGGCAGAGGAGTAGCGGAGTCCGGACAGAGTACAGCATCAGGGACAGCGGGCACTAGAGGAGATGGTGGCACAGCCACGAGTAGTTCGAGGGGACGTGGTAGAGCGTCAGGATCTCAGGCCCGGGTGTTCTCGATGACTCAGCAGGAGGGTCAGTTGATACCAGACGTGGGGACAGGTACTTGTTTTACTTTTGGGTTGTCCTGTTGGTTTGGTGTTTGGATTTCGGGGTAGAGTCTAGGAGTTAAGTTCCGTAGTAGGTTGACGGGAAGTATAGGAAAGGAGTGACTATAACTGATCGATCTGAGCCTGTGGAAGGAGAGAACCCACAAGCTAGAGTTTGCCTTTAGGACTTTGTGGAGTTAGTCCTACCGTGGCCGGAATGGTAGCCGAGGGAGATGGGTGGTGGTATACGAGGAGGTACTCTATGACTTCTGTCGGGTACTGTGACATGAGGTATTGTATAATACCTTTGTTTTCTGTTCATAGAGTTTCCCTTGCGTACACCATGTAGTTGTTACATAGCTAGGGTTGGTTGTGGTAACAGTAGCTGGGGATGGAGTGAAATACCCAAGGCGGAGATGATAGACAGAAAACCTAGGAGAAGTTGTTGTTGATCTGTTGTTGATTCCGGGTAGGAGACCCTTGGGGTCGGGAACTAGCTGTGGAATTTCGAGGACGAAATTCTTTTTAGGTGGGTAGATTGTAACAACCCGTCCCGAGAATAGGGGTAAGTGGAGTGATTAAGGTGTGATTAGTAAGGTTAATCAAGAGTTAGGTGGTCCCGAGGGGTCCGGGAACTTAGAATGACGATTTTGCCCCTGGGTCGGGCAGAAATGTTGACTTTTATTTCGGGTGGTCAAATGGGAGTTGACCAGTGACCAGGACGTAGTTGAGGACGTTACGAATCCGTAGGCAGGTGGCACGCCCGATTCCGACATCCGAGGAGGAAGTTGTGATGTTCGGAATGTTGAGGGCATAACCGTAATTTGGCGAAATTAGGGGGGGAAACGTTGACTTTTTATACGAACGGGTTTTGGTAAGTTGACCTAAGACCGTTAGATAGATCTCGTCGTCCCGAGTTCGATGACAGGCGGCACGTATTCATCGGACGTACGATGTGGGAGTTACAGGTCTAGAAAGGTAGTGGCAAAGTTGTAATTTTGGGTAAAACAGAAGGGCATTTTGGTCTTTTGTGCTCTGGGGTGTGTGCAACAGATAAGGACAGATGAAGGGTTGAGATTGAGCCACATGTGAGATGAAGGGTAGGATGGTGACACGTGCTAAAGGTGGAGTGGTTTCTGGGGGGTTTCAGTGTGTGCACGGTCCAATTATTTGGGTGCAACCGTGCAAGTGTGTGTTACTCGACACAGAGAGAAACAGAGTGAGGCGGTGAGGAAAATTGGAAGGTGATCGTGGATGTTGTTGAGTTCTGGTGAGTGAAGAGTGATCAGAAGGAGGTTGAGAGATGCTGGGGTGGTGCTGAGAAGGTTAGAAGTGTGCAGGTGGTGTGGGAGTGAGTTGAGAGCCACGGGAATTTCAGAGAAAAACAGAGAGGAACTGAGGGAGCTGGTGGTGCTGTGGCCGTGTGTAAGTGTGATTGACCTCGAGAGGAGGCTGAGGCGACGTTGTGGACTCCAGGAACCGCGGCGGCGAGCACGGTGGTGGACGGTTGCAGGTAATCCCTCATCCTTGTAAACTTGCCCTGTTTTCCCGTCGAGTTTTGAATCGAAAGTCGTGAGTCTAGGGGTTGAATCGATGGGTCTATAGTGGTTTAGGGGATTTAGTTGAGTCCTAGGAACCGTCTGGTTGTGTTGCCGTGACGAGAGGTGCACGGTGGTGGTTGGCGTGACGGAGGGACTCTGTGTGCCCTGTTTTTCCGTTTTGTTTCAATCCAAGAGTCGTGATCCCAGGGACTGAGTCGAAGGTTTAGACGAGTTGGATTAGGTTCAATGAGGTCCTAGGAAGAGTCTGGGACAGTCACCGTGACGGGGGGTGACCGGAGTGGCTGGATCGTGAAACAGGGGAGTTCAGGCCGTCTGGTTCGAGCTTGAGTTGACGGTGTAGGGGCCGTGTCGAGTTCTAAGGAGGAGGGGGATGGATAGCTTAAGGTTGGACGAAGAGGATGGTGAAGAGAGGGAGGAAAATGGTGCAGGTACGGCGGAGAACCGTTGACGCCGGTTCAGCTGTAGCCTACTGTGTTGAACCGGGTCGACGTGAGGTTGAAGGTGCACTGTAGCTGGCGCGTGGGGCCACGCGCAGCCACTTTGGGCGGCGCGTGGGGGCGCGTGCGGCGGTTCTGGGAGAAACGGTCAACATAGTTTTTGGTCTAGGAGTCATGGTGAGTTCAATGGAATTGGTTTCGGGTCAATCGGAAGTCGTTTGAGTTGAGTTCCGCGAGGGTGAAAGTTTAGGGTCCCGGGTTCTTATGTTTAGGATTCGGGGAATTTTGAGGGAATTTAGGTGAACCTTCGTAGACGTGTTAGTGATGTAATTTGGCGATGTTTGACAGGATCGGGATTTCCCGAGGAAGCCGAGGAACGGGCTGGACGTTCGGGACGCGAGTAGGGCTCAGTACTGTGAGTGGACCCTTTCTCTAAATTCGAACATGCATAACTATTTTTATATACGTATTTTATGGTTTTCCTTATGAATCTATGTTTATTGATTATGAAATGATGATTTTATGTGTTTGCACGTTTTTCGAGAAAAAGACGGTTTTGGCACGGTTTTCGAGAAAATGTTGGTTTTCGGATTTTGATGCCACATTTGGGGATTTCCACCGATAAAGGTTTTCTAATAGTGATATATGGGTTATGAAATGTGATTTGTGATTACATGGGGTTTTGGTATGGAAATAGATATTTTTCCGGATTTGGGTTCGGAATGACGGTTCTGGATGCCGGAAGGGCTTCGGACCAGTGATTTCGGATTCGGGTTTGGATGAGGATTTGGTAAATGGTTTTCAAATGGTTTTGGGATTGGATTTGCTGGATCTGGATATTGGGTTTAAAGACCCGGATATATGTGGCGGGGGACCGGCCGGATTGGGTTTAAAGACCCGGATTGAGTTTAAAGACTCGGGAGTTTAAAGACTCGGATATATATATTGATTTCCCCCGTAGGCCTTTGAGTTTAAAGACTCGGGAGTTTAAAGACTCGGATATGATTAAGGCCTGGATTGAGTTTAAAGACTCGGGAGTTTAAAGACTCGGATAGATCCAGCAGGTTTGATCGGGAAAATGATGTTTTGGTGGTTATGGTTTATGATACGGTTTTCTGATACTCATGTGTGGTTTCTTATGGTATTTTATAGTGTTTCTGTTTCTTATGATATTTATACTGATTATTTTATAAATGTGTTTATAACTGTTGGTTATGCATGTGATTTCAAAACGGAGGGTTAAACTCGGTTTTCTTGTAAAATGGGTTTTGAACTTTTGTACTTTCTGGTCCACTCACATTTTATGTTTTAATTGCCCTCCAGGTTGTGGAGCGAGCGCGGGGTCTTGACGTCGAGGCAGTGTCCGAGGCATAGAAGTGAAGTGAGGGTTCCCAGAGTAGAGTAAAGGCTTCTGTGTGCGTGTAGTTATCGGTTTTATTTTCTTTGTATGTTCTGTAATGCTACCTTCGGGACCTTGTGTCTAATTACTCCTGCGTTTGACTGGTTAGAATACGAATGAGTTTTACTTGAGTTTTGCGTCGGGGAGTCAGACGGGAGCGGGATTTACCTCGGGTTTCGGGGTGAAACCGGGCTGGGTCCTGACAATTGGTATCAGAGCATAGGTTTGTCGAGTTTGTTGGGTCTGTCGGTTTGTGAGGTTGTGTTTCAGTTGTTTGACTACTTCTATGCCTCTTTCAGTGTGCGGTTGACGATGCCTCCGAGACGTAGACCCTCTCCACAACCTGAAGAAGTAGCCAAAGAGACGGAGAGTGCCACGATTGAGCGAGCCCAGCGGCTCGGGGCTACTACTTTTAGTGGTGGGGCTGATCCTGAGGAAGCCCAGAGGTGGATTACTAGACTGGAGCGGATTTTTGCGGTGATGCATTGTCCGCCGGAGGAGCGAGTATTGTTGGCTGCATTTTTACTAGATGGTGCGGCGTACGAGTGGTGGTATACCCTCGAGTTGTCCGGTTGGGATGTTCACAGTGTGACCTGGGAGACGTTCAGGGAACGGTTTCTGGAACAGTATTATCCCCGTTCTTTCCGGGATGCCAAGGAGGCGGAGTTTTTGCAGCTCCAGCAGGGGAATATGACCGTGGCAGAGTATGAACGGAAGTTCCAGATGTTGTCTCGGTTTGCTCCTGCCTTTGTGGCCACTGAAGCCGAGAAATGTCGTAGGTTTGAGTTGGGTTTGCGAGGTGAGATTCGAGCCGTAGTGACGGCTGGATCTTTTGCTACCCTCCGAGACTTGTCGGATGCTGCGGTGCGAGTTGAGGCTAGTTTGCCGGTGCGACGCCGGGAACCTTCTATTCCTGGAGCTTCGAGCCAGCGGACACCGAAAAGAGGTAACTTCGGTGGATCGTCCTCGCCGGGCGATGATCGTTTTGGTAGGCCTGGTAGCGCCCAGAGTTCAGGATTTTGGGGTTATCGAGTACCGCCGACTCCGCAAGCGAGTGCGACGTCGGTAGCATCCACAGGGAGACCGAGTAGTGGACCAGGCTGGAATGTGTGTTTTTACTGCGGGGAGCGAGGTCATTTTCGACGTGAGTGTCCACTGTTGCCACAGGAAGGTGGTGTAGGCAGAGGAGTAGCGGAGTCCGGACAGAGTACAGCATCAGGGACAGCGGGCACTAGAGGAGATGGTGGCACAGCCACGAGTAGTTCGAGGGGACGTGGTAGAGCGTCAGGATCTCAGGCCCGGGTGTTCTCGATGACTCAGCAGGAGGGTCAGTTGATACCAGACGTGGGGACAGGTACTTGTTTTACTTTTGGGTTGTCCTGTTGGTTTGGTGTTTGGATTTCGGGGTAGAGTCTAGGAGTTAAGTTCCGTAGTAGGTTGACGGGAAGTATAGGAAAGGAGTGACTATAACTGATCGATCTGAGCCTGTGGAAGGAGAGAACCCACAAGCTAGAGTTTGCCTTTAGGACTTTGTGGAGTTAGTCCTACCGTGGCCGGAATGGTAGCCGAGGGAGATGGGTGGTGGTATACGAGGAGGTACTCTATGACTTCTGTCGGGTACTGTGACATGAGGTATTGTATAATACCTTTGTTTTCTGTTCATAGAGTTTCCCTTGCGTACACCATGTAGTTGTTACATAGCTAGGGTTGGTTGTGGTAACAGTAGCTGGGGATGGAGTGAAATACCCAAGGCGGAGATGATAGACAGAAAACCTAGGAGAAGTTGTTGTTGATCTGTTGTTGATTCCGGGTAGGAGACCCTTGGGGTCGGGAACTAGCTGTGGAATTTCGAGGACGAAATTCTTTTTAGGTGGGTAGATTGTAACAACCCGTCCCGAGAATAGGGGTAAGTGGAGTGATTAAGGTGTGATTAGTAAGGTTAATCAAGAGTTAGGTGGTCCCGAGGGGTCCGGGAACTTAGAATGACGATTTTGCCCCTGGGTCGGGCAGAAATGTTGACTTTTATTTCGGGTGGTCAAATGGGAGTTGACCAGTGACCAGGACGTAGTTGAGGACGTTACGAATCCGTAGGCAGGTGGCACGCCCGATTCCGACATCCGAGGAGGAAGTTGTGATGTTCGGAATGTTGAGGGCATAACCGTAATTTGGCGAAATTAGGGGGGGAAACGTTGACTTTTTATACGAACGGGTTTTGGTAAGTTGACCTAAGACCGTTAGATAGATCTCGTCGTCCCGAGTTCGATGACAGGCGGCACGTATTCATCGGACGTACGATGTGGGAGTTACAGGTCTAGAAAGGTAGTGGCAAAGTTGTAATTTTGGGTAAAACAGAAGGGCATTTTGGTCTTTTGTGCTCTGGGGTGTGTGCAACAGATAAGGACAGATGAAGGGTTGAGATTGAGCCACATGTGAGATGAAGGGTAGGATGGTGACACGTGCTAAAGGTGGAGTGGTTTCTGGGGGGTTTCAGTGTGTGCACGGTCCAATTATTTGGGTGCAACCGTGCAAGTGTGTGTTACTCGACACAGAGAGAAACAGAGTGAGGCGGTGAGGAAAATTGGAAGGTGATCGTGGATGTTGTTGAGTTCTGGTGAGTGAAGAGTGATCAGAAGGAGGTTGAGAGATGCTGGGGTGGTGCTGAGAAGGTTAGAAGTGTGCAGGTGGTGTGGGAGTGAGTTGAGAGCCACGGGAATTTCAGAGAAAAACAGAGAGGAACTGAGGGAGCTGGTGGTGCTGTGGCCGTGTGTAAGTGTGATTGACCTCGAGAGGAGGCTGAGGCGACGTTGTGGACTCCAGGAACCGCGGCGGCGAGCACGGTGGTGGACGGTTGCAGGTAATCCCTCATCCTTGTAAACTTGCCCTGTTTTCCCGTCGAGTTTTGAATCGAAAGTCGTGAGTCTAGGGGTTGAATCGATGGGTCTATAGTGGTTTAGGGATTTAGTTGAGTCCTAGGAACCGTCTGGTTGTGTTGCCGTGACGAGAGGTGCACGGTGGTGGTTGGCGTGACGGAGGGACTCTGTGTGCCCTGTTTTTCCGTTTTGTTTCAATCCAAGAGTCGTGATCCCAGGGACTGAGTCGAAGGTTTAGACGAGTTGGATTAGGTTCAATGAGGTCCTAGGAAGAGTCTGGGACAGTCACCGTGACGGGGGTGACCGGAGTGGCTGGATCGTGAAACAGGGGAGTTCAGGCCGTCTGGTTCGAGCTTGAGTTGACGGTGTAGGGGCCGTGTCGAGTTCTAAGGAGGAGGGGGATGGATAGCTTAAGGTTGGACGAAGAGGATGGTGAAGAGAGGGAGGAAAATGGTGCAGGTACGGCGGAGAACCGTTGACGCCGGTTCAGCTGTAGCCTACTGTGTTGAACCGGGTCGACGTGAGGTTGAAGGTGCACTGTAGCTGGCGCGTGGGGCCACGCGCAGCCACTTTGGGCGGCACGTGGGGGCGCGTGCGGCGGTTCTGGGAGAAACGGTCAACATAGTTTTTGGTCTAGGAGTCATGGTGAGTTCAATGGAATTGGTTTCGGGTCAATCGGAAGTCGTTTGAGTTGAGTTCCGCGAGGGTGAAAGTTTAGGGTCCCGGGTTCTTATGTTTAGGATTCGGGGAATTTTGAGGGAATTTAGGTGAACCTTCGTAGACGTGTTAGTGATGTAATTTGGCGATGTTTGACAGGATCGGGATTTCCCGAGGAAGCCGAGGAACGGGCTGGACGTTCGGGACGCGAGTAGGGCTCAGTACTGTGAGTGGACCCTTTCTCTAATGGAAAATGGTCTTTTGCAGGTATTGGAATGTGTGATTAAGTAGATGATGCCATTTTTCCCTACAGTACTTGATATTTTCACCAGATGTTGGGAGATGCTGGCTGGGTTCTGGTTGGTTCCAGCCATTTCTCATACCTTTGATCGATTAAACTACTTCTCATACGTTTAATAGCTTAAAAACAGAGAAAGACAGAGCAATTGTGTGGGTGTGTGTCGTGCCTATGTCCAGTTTGTGCTTGTGCCATGATCAAGCTTGTGGGGTGTCAGTGTTTGAGTGGAAACCTGAGTGAAGTGTGTGTGAGAGAAGTGAGAAGAACAGAGAAAACTAGGAACAGGGTAATGGGTAACCCGAGAGGAACCTACCTCTATAACTTCTTCCTTCCTCATCGATTCCTTGTTGTTAAAGAATGACATATGGAGAGAGTGTTGTGAGGATGGTGATGGTACCCACGACCGTGCAGGATGGTGCTCGTGGCGGTAGGAAAAAGGTAATAATCGTGAACCGTCCTGCTTGATTGAAAAAGAAAAATGGACAAACTTGAAATAAGGATTGTTGATTGATTCTTTTGGTTGTTTTATGTTTTGGAGGAGGCTAGGGAGTTGTTTGAACCCATATTCGAGGCCTGTGTCGAAGGGTAAGGAGCTTTCCCATGAAACCTTCGTTTTAGTTTCAAAAATGGCAAAGTGTGTTTTCGTGATTGTTAACCCAATTGATTGTTTGGACGAGGTTCTGGAGGTCAAAAGAGAAAGTTTGAACTTGAAATCACGGCTTGAGGTGGCCAGATTGACGAGGACACAGAGGAGGCAGTTCGGGTTTTTTTTTATTCGACTTGGGCAGGTAAAAACATGTCCTATTTTCACGATTTAGTTAGTTAAAAGGATTGTATTTGATTGGACGAAATTAATGGAATCAAAAGGACACAAAATGAACCAGAAATGGACGAGAACCGTGACCGCCGGTTCGACTAGACCAGCCTGAACCGAACCAGTTTGGACCCGGTTCGGTTGGAGGTTGAAGACAGTGAACAGTAGGGCGCGTGGCTTGTAACGACCCGTCCCGAATTAGCAGGATTAATTAAGGATTAATGACGGATTAGCTAGGCTAATCGGGGATTAGACGAGGATTAGCTGAAGGCAAAATGACGATTTTGCCTCTAGAATGGGCACAACGTTGAATTTTTGCTCGGACCAATCGGATGAGGAAGGAAGAAGTTGAATAAAAATTCAACGTTGACCGGTCGGATTTTTGATGAGGTTAGTTCGGGAAAATTAAGGTTTTGGATGTTGAGGAGCCCTGGGGTGGGTTTTGGATATTTGAACCGTGAGAACCAAAATCGAACCGGTCGGATTTATGGTGTTTTAGAGCTTCTAATCGATTAGGTTAGGATCCTAGGATTAAATTGTAACACCCCAGAAATTCGAGGATTTCAATATTGTAATTTATTGTGTGATTTGACGCTTTTACCCTTGTGATGGGTATGGCCAATTGTTGACTTTTTGATTGATGAATTAAACGGACTTTGACCTATGACCGTGACGTAGTTCGGGACGTCACGAGTTCATAGACAGGTGGCACGTCCAATTCGGACGATCAGGGAAAAGGTTATGACTATCGGAAGTTCAGGGGCATTATCGTAATTTGGACTTCCGGGGGGGGAAAATGTTGACTTTTCTTTTAGCAACTAATTTTTAGTTGACTCAAGGACCGTCAGGTAGGCCTCGACATCCTGAGTCCGTAGACAGGCGGCACGCCGAAATCGGACTTCGTACGAGGAAGTTATGGTCAGAAACGTGAAATTGGGAGGTTCGTGTCTCGATTTTCGTGTCGAATATTTTATTCTAAAAATTCTGATTGGAGGACACCTGGTGAGTGACAAGTGTCACTCACCCATTGGCTAGATTGGATCAGATCCACTATGGGATTAAATAGCATTAAAATCCACTTTTGATCTCAGCCATTGATTTGAAGTACCCCAGATCTAATCTGAACCATTGATCTCATCCTTGAGATCAAATCTGGACCGTCCATTTTCTTTCCCTCCATTCTTTATATTTCCTACCCGAAATGTACATTCTGTCCATTTGAACAAACACCCCAGCTCATCACCCATTCTATGTGTCTGTGTGTTGCTGGACTCACGGGGAAGGAGGGAGGCACGGCGGTGGACGGCGGCAGACGGCGGCGAGGTGAGCCGGTTTCAAAACCCGAAACGGTTTTAAACTCAGATTTTGGTAACTCGAATTCCTACGTTTAGTTTTGTTCTCTATGAATCCTAATCGACTCTAGGGACTGCCAGGAACCTTTTGAGCTTGATATCGTGACCAGAGGTAATCAGGACGGTGACTAAACGGCGACAGGAAACCGGTTCTGTTCTTCGAGGTAAGCCCTCGATCCTGTCTGTTTTTCTCGATTTTGATTCCATAGAACCCTTCCTGGGATTAAGACGAGTAGTTAGGAACAAACCTGAACAAAAATGATTGAGAAATGGTGAAATGGTGACCGGGTCATGATCGCGGGTCTGATCGACCCGAGTTGCAGAGATACGGGTCAACCCGTCTCACGCGCCACTGCATAGTGCGTCTTCTTCCTCGCGCAGCCGGTCTGAACCGGCCGGTTCACCTGCAACTGGACCGGCGTAACCGGTCCAGACCTCCTTCTCCCTCAATTTTGGTCCGTTTGCCTCCATTTCAATTCCTAAATTCCTATATCTTCATTTCCTATCTAACCGAATTAATTATAACTCCTAAAATGTCATAAATCCGACCGGTCCAATTTGGTCCTCACGGTTCAAAAATCCAAAACCCTCCACAGAGCTTCCCCGACGTCCAACCCTTCTCCAAACCTTCCTAACAACCCCCTAGCAATCTAATTAGTTCAACCCAAACGTCCAAACAAGCCCCTAATAATTAGAAATAAAAAATGGATTAAAATGGGCAAAACCGATTACCTCGCGGGTTGGCCACCACCGCCGTCCACGGCGGCGCTCCCTGGGCCGGCCGCCGCATCCAACCGCCTCCCCACTCTCTGGTCTCATTCCTGGTCGAAATGGATGGGTTTTGGGGTTGCACGGGAATGAGGGAAATGGTGAGATCGGGTGGGTTTTGGGTGTGTGTTTGAAATGGAGAAAATGGATTGGTTTGAACGGTGCATGAAGGAAATATGGTGTCCAATGGATGGGTGACACTTGTCACTCATCCATTGGCATCAGGACAAATATCTGGGCCCACTAGAGACAAAACTGCACTTTTTGTCTCGTAAAACGTGTCCCCGTAAATAGTATCACGAAACTTCCGTGAACCGTAACTTCGTCGTCGAACGTCCGAATTCGACGTGCCGCCTGTCTATGGATTCGTATCGTCCTTATATACGTAATGGTATTTGGCCCTTGGCCATCGGACCTCTTGGTCAAAAAGTCAACTATTTGCCCTATTTAACTAAAATTACCAAAATGCCCCTAAACTTCCGAATGTCATAATTTCTTCCTCGAACGTCGGATTTGAACGTGCCACCTGTCTATGAACTCGTGACGTGACGAACTACGTCACGGTCATCGGTCAAAGTCTGTTTGACCCCTCGAATGAAAAGTCAACGTTTTGCCACCACTATGGGCAAAACGGTCATTTCGCATCATTCGTCCGATTTCGCCCAACTAACCACGGATTAGCCTCACTAATCGTGATTAGTCACTAATCTAATCTAGGAATTTGGGACGGGTCGTTACACGCGTGGGGCCCCTTTTTGGGAAGTTTCCAACACGATTTTTAAAGTATTCGATATAACGAACATTTTGGCGTTGGTTACGAGTCTATCAGACATCGTCTCGATATTTTTCAGGATGTCCGAATGTTTTAGGGCTCGTTTAAAAATAGTTAAAATTTTGGGAAAATTACGGGGCTTTAGTATGAGCTTTATGAAGTAGTTAGTGATCTTATTATGGAATTTGGACAGATTTGGGGAAGCCGAGGATAGAGGATTAGCCGGGAACGGCTTAAGTGTGCGCGTATCAAGGCGACGACGCTAATGGTCTGTGAGTGGAATTTGTTTTCTAACTCTTGATGCATGCATATATTTTTTTATATGTTTTCTATACGTGATTCTATAATTTGATTTATGATCTTGATGGTTTACGATTTTGCACGGATTTCGAGATATTTACGGTTTT
Organism: Prinsepia uniflora; assembly: GCA_032719365.1. NCBI lineage: Eukaryota > Viridiplantae > Streptophyta > Magnoliopsida > Rosales > Rosaceae > Prinsepia > Prinsepia uniflora. Next base: position 85,492,075 of record CM064862.1, read on the forward strand.
GCACGTTTTGCGAGATTCCGAATAATGTTGTTATTTGACCATGGTTTTAATGATGTGGTTTTGGGATTTGAAATATGATTTGATTTCGAAAGATTTAAAATGGATTTTGGAAAATGATTTCGGGCTTGAAGCCCAGTTCAGAAAAGTGGTTTTAATAAACGAGATTTAGAATCGGATTTCTGGATGACGATTCGAGATTCCATTCTGAAACTTGAAAGTGGATTTCCGGGTTTGGGTTCGGAATAGTTATTCTGGATGCTAGCTTACGGAATGATGATTTCAGACACGGATTTGGAAATGGATATGGATATGAGTTCTGGGTTTGGATTCGAGATCCCGATGAGATTGCGGATTCGGATTCTGAAATGGATAATGGTTTTCAAGTGGTTTTGGATTGGATTTGCTGGATCTGGTTATTGGGTTTAAAGACCCGGATATGATTATGACGGGGACGGGCCCGGATTGGGTTTAAAGACCCGGATTGAGTTTAAAGACTCGGATATTGATATTTCCCCCGTAGGCCTATTGAGTTTAAAGACTCGGTAGTTTAAAGACTCGGATAGAGCCAGCAGGTTCGATGGATGGAAATGTGGTTTCAAATGTGTTTTTGATTTCACTGAGATTTGATGATGATGGTTTTTAATAATGGTTTTCCGATGTTTTGGGCCATGCCCGAATGATACAGCTTTTGTTGGTTTGGGCTGAGGCCCGGGATTGAGAAAGGGACATGTTTTCGGTTTTCCTTAAATGGTTTGAATAACTTGAATATAGAATGGTTTTATGACATGACTTCTGATATGCATGCATTGGTTTTTAAATGGAGGGTATAAATGTAATTGTTTTACTGAACTTTTTTTGAACTATTATTTATTTTTGTCCACTCACAGTTTTTTCATATTTTTGATACCCTACATGTTGTTGCGGTGCAGGCTGTTGGTTGAAAGAGACGGAGACATCACATACACGATTCACAGTAGAGTCTGCGCGCTCTAGGAAGTCCGGAAGTTTTGAGCGGTTAAGTCAAGAATCCCTTTGTCCGACTTACGTGTCACATGAAGGTTGGACATCAGTTTAGCCTTCGTGTCACTCGTAAGTTAGACGGAAGCATAACTTAGCTCTTAATCCCGAGGGATTGAGGGTGGGTCGTGTCACCCCTCATCTTCACCCTTCTATTCATCTGATTAAACCACCTAAATCTCACCTTCTTCTTCTTCATCGATCAAAACTTCATCATTTTTCCCTATCAAACAAACACATGGCACAACCATCTCACAACCCTCAAACTTCACCCTTTGCTCTTGAAACCTGAAGGAAACTTGGAGGGGAGATCGAGGCGAGTCAACTAGTGGCCACAGGTTGAGCCATCGTGGATGGTGGTGGACGGTGGCCGAGTTCGATAGAGGAAACCGAAATGGTTCCAAATGGAATAACTCGTTCTTGGGGAAGTTGTTGATCATTTTGGATGGACCCAACGTGTTCTGGAGGTTGAGACAAAGCTAGGGGAGGCCACGGTCGTGCACGGCGGCGACGGTAAGCCGACTTTCTCGAAAATGGCTAGTTTTGAACCATTAATAGCATATTTTGTTTTAAGGGTGAATAACTGTTTTGGTTCTTTGGAAAATGCTTCTGAGGTGGCTAGGAGTCGTGGGGGATTGGAAATGGAGGCTGAGGTGGTCGGAGACGACGGCGGTGGATGGTGCAAGCTTGGCTGGGGGAGTTCTTGATTGGGGAAGTGATTTCACAACTCTCTTTCATGTTTTTAATGGCTAGATCGATTGGGTTTGATGCTAGGAATCTATAGGAATGAAAATCGGATGAAAAGAATTGAAAATGAGGGAGAAATGGCCGTGAACTGTGATCTTCGGTTCGGTTGGACCGGATCGGTCTGGACCAGTCTGAATCGATCGGGCTGCAAAGGTAGGGGATGATAGTCCAGGTGCGTGGGCTCACGCGCAGCCCCTTTGGGCAGCGCGTGGGCTCACGTATAGCCCTTTTGGGCAGCTCGTGGGCTCACGTATAGCCCTTTTGGGCAGCGCATGGGAGCGCGTGAGGCATTTTTCGGGATGAATTCAACATGACTTTTAATCTATTCGATGTAACGAACATTTTGGGACTGGTTTCGTGTCTATCGGGCGCTGTCTCGATATTGTTCGGGACATCCGAAGGTTTAGGATCGAGTTAAAAATAGTTAAAAATTCAGAAAAATTAGGGGGCTTCAATGAGAGGTTAATAAGGTATTTAGTAACCTTTTACATTGATTTGGGCAGGTTTGGGAATCCCGGTGTCGGTGATTAGCCCAAAGAGGCTTTTACAGCACGCAAATCGAGGCGGCAGCATAGGACGGTCTGTGAGTGAACCTTGATTTCTAAACTGCGATGCATGCATAAATGTTTTATATGGTTTATGGATGTGATTCTATGATGATGATTTGGATGTTAGTGATTTACATGATTTCACGCATTTCGAGGTGATTTACGGAGGTTTATGGTTTTGCACTGATTATCCATGCTTATAGTTCTGGAAATGATTTCATGTAACGACCCGTCCCAGAAATCGGGATTAGATTAGTTGTTAATGGCGAATTAGTGAAGTTAATCGGTGATTAGTTGGATGCTTTCGGATGGACGGTGCAAAATGACAATTTTGCCCTTGGGAATGGGCAAAATGTTGAATTTTCGTTCGGGCGGTCAAATGGACTTTGACCGATGACCGTGACGTATTTTGGGACTTCACGAGTTCATAGACAGGTGGCACGTCCGATTCCGACATCCGAGGAAAAAGTTATGATGTTCGGAAATTCGAGGGAAATTTGGTAATTTGGTTGAAAAAGGGACAATTTGTTGACTTTTCAGACAACATGGACTTTTCACGTAACTCGAGGACCGTTAGGTAGGTCTCGATCCCCTGAGTACAACGACAGGCGACACGCTATCACCAGACGTCGATAGGTTCGGATTTTTGGTCTAAAACCACGAGGGGCAAAATGGTCTTTTGACAAGGCAGGGGCATTTTGGTCATTATAGTGTATGGGGATTTGTGCCCAATGAAATTGGGACATTTGGCTGTATTGGGAAGCTGTGACCACCAGATTGTGGACACATGTCCCACTCAGGAAGGCAGTAGACCCTTCCCACCGCCTTCTTTTATTTTCAAAACCGGGGATGTGTGGGAGACACGGGTGACAGGGAAAATAGAGGAAAAGGAATGATCTTGAACCCAATCGTCCTCAAAATGATCCCCTGACCTAGGATTGATGAATCAGAGAATGATAGGGAGTTGAGACAATCAACGTACCATGATCACCGTGAGCCGCCGTGGACGGTGGTTCTCAGCCCGTGGAAAACAGAGGAGATGAATGTGTTCCAAATTTCTCTCAATCTCAGTCGTGTCCTTGCTATGTGAACAGAAGATGAAAAAGGAAGCCTGGAGAGTCGCCTAAGGGCCACAGCGAGGTACGGCGGTGGAGGTATGATAGAGTTCTCGAGAAGTTCCATTTAAGGTCCAAAAATGGTGACTTGAGAATTAATGTTTGTTTTGTAGTTTTGACGATTGGATATTCTCTCTGGAGGTTCCAGAAACTGTTTAGAGTCAAAATCAAGGACGGCGGCAGCCGGAGAAGCAAGAACATCAAGGAGGAAGAACTTGGATTTGGTCCTTACTGTAGAAGGTAATTTCTGGACGAAAAGAACACGATTTAAGGTGATAGATTAATAGAGAAGACTTAGAAGAAACTATAGGACTGATAAGAAGTGAAATTGGACCGAAAATGGAGGAATTACAGGATCGAACCGCCCACTGCCAGTATTGGTTGGACCGGTTTGAACCGGACTGGTCTGGACCGGTTTAACAGAGGTTGAAGATGAACAGTACCGGCGCGTGAGGTCCACGCGCAGCCCCTTTGGGCGGCGCGTGTGGGCGCGTGGTACGGTATTTGAGGATGGTTCCAATACGACTTTTAAAGTATTCAATGTAACGAACATTTTGGCACTGGTTTCGAGTCGATCGAACATTGTCTCAATAGGTTTCGGGATATCCGAAGATTTTAGGGCTGGGTTAAAAATAGTTAAAAATTCGGGAAAAATACGGGCCTTTAGTATGATCATAGTGATGTAGTTAGCGACGAAAATGGTCTGTGAGTGGACTTTGCTTTCTAACTTATGATGCATGCATATATGTTTTTATTTGTTTTCTATACATGATTCTATGATTGTGATTATGATCTTGATGGTTTACGGTTTTGCATGAATTTCGAGATTATAACGGAATTGCACGTTTTACGAGATCTCGAATGATCTTGTGATTTGATTATGGTTTTAATGATTTGATTTCGGGATTTGAAATATGATTTGACTTCAATGATTTGAAAAGGATTTCGGAATAGAGATTTCGGATTTGGTTTTGAGACTAGAAAGGAAGTCTGGATTTGGGTTCATGACAGTGGTTCCTGATGCCAGCTTACGAAATCATTGTTGCGAATTCGGATAAGGATTTTCAATGGTTTTCCCTGTTGATTGAGAAAATGGTTTTGGGTTTAAAGACCCAGAAAATGAAAGAAAAAACCCGCTGGATCTGGTTTTGAGTTTAAAGACTCGGATTGATTGACGGGGGGAGGGCCCCGGATTGATATGTTTTGAGTTTAAAGACTCGGTATATTTTTTGAGTTTAAAGACTCGGTTATGATACCCCCCCCCCCTGAGGCCTGTGATTGTGTTTTGAGTTTAAAGACTCGTTGATATTCCGGGAAGGTCTGGTTATTACGCATGGTTTTTAAGTTTAAAGACTCGGGCACACTTGAGATCCAGTAAACTTGTATGATTGTTGTTTTTCACTGGTTTTCATAATGTTTTGGCCAGTGGCCCGAATGATTGGATTTGATGAGTTTTGGGGCTGAGTTCCCGTATTTGAGATTGACTTGTGATTTGAGGCTGATGCCTGGATTTAAATAGCGGATTTGATTCGGGTTTTCAAATGGTTTTCATTGATGGTTTTGATATGAATGGTTTCATGACATGAATTTGATATGCATGCATTGGTTTTTATTTTGAGGGTATAAATGTGCTTGTTTTATGAACTATTTTTAAACTTATACTTTATTTTTGTCCACTCACAGTCTCTTCATGCTTTCGATACCCTCCAGGTTGTTGCGGTGCGGGCTGTTGGTCGAGAGAGACGGAGACATCACACCCGCGATCCACAGTAGATTCGGTGCACTCTCGGAAGTCTGAATACCTTTAGGATGGTCAAGTCGAGAATCCCTTGTCCGACCTACGTGTCACATGGAGGTTGGACGTCGGTTTAACCTTCGTGTCATGCGTAAGTTAGACTGGAGCAGGATTTAGCCCTTAATCCCGGGGGATTAGGGGTGGGTCGTGTCATTCATGAAATGGTTTTGGATTTGAAAAGGTAAACTCGGGTTCGAGACCCATTTGTTTTGGAAACCCTCGAACTCGAAGTTCATTTAGTTACGTTCTTTGGACAGAGGCCCAATTGGTTCTTGAATCGATTTCGGATTTGAAAATATGGAATCTGGCATGAGACCCATTTGATTTACGAACTCTTGGACCTGAAGTCCATTTGATTTAACAAGGCATCGGGCCGGAGGCCCAGTTGGTTTACGTACCGGGCTCGAGGCCCAATTGGTTTGCGTATCAGGATCGAGGCCCAGTTGACTTACGTATCAGGCACGAGGCCCATTTGGTTTACAAAATCGGGCCACGAGGCCCAGTTATGGTTTACTATGGTGATTTCGGGTCAGAGACCCAAAAAATGGATTTATGGTTTATGACGGTTTATGGGGATCGGACATGAATCCTTGAAAGGTTTTGAGAATGATTTCAAAATGGTGTTTCATATACTGTCCTTTATATATGGATTGTCTCCTCCGGGGAGGGTCGTTGGCCTAGGTGGACCCCGGAGTAGTCACGGATCACTAACTGAGTGGGAGTCGCCCCCGTTGGGTTCCTTACTCTCAAGAAGACTATTATGGATTATAACCCCATGGATGGTCATTGATCTACGGACATTGACCTGAGTGGATGTCAGGACACCCGACCCTCCTCTGCCAGGTCCCCGACTCATCTAGCACGATATTGTCCACTTTGGGCCACCTTTCCCCTTGCCCTCACGGTTTTATTTTTCGGGGAGCTCACGGTGCAACTTCCCAGGGGGTCACCCATCGTGGAATTGTACCAGTCCTCAACTCGCTTAACTTTGGGGTTCCAATCTCCCCCAAAGCCACTTGAACTCCCAAAAGGCCTCGTGCTAGATAGGTGTGTGCCTACACCTTTAAGGCACACCACCATTCCCCTCCAGACCATTCCCCTCTCAGCAGGAATGTGGGATCGTTCACCCGTTTCCTCCAAGACACGGGTCTTACAATCCACCCCCCTTAGGGCCCAGCGTCCTCGCTGGCACACTTCCTGGTCGGGGTCTGGCTCTGATACCATTCTGTCAGGACCCGACCCTCCTCTATCAGGTCCCGACTCATCTAGCACGATATTGTCCGCTTTGGGCCTCCATGCACTTGCCCTCACGGTTTTATTTTCGGGAGCTCACGGTGCAACTTCCCAGGGGGTCACCCATCGTGGAATTGCACCAGCCTCAACTCGCTTAACTTTGGGGTTCCAATCCCCCCCCCCCCCCCCCCCCCCCCCCCAAGCCACTTGAACTCCCAAAAGGCCTCGTGCTAGATAGGTGTGTGCCTACACCTTTAAGGCATACCACCATTCCCCTCCCAGACCATTCCCCCCTTGCAGGAATGTGGGATCGTTCACTGTTTCCTCCAGGACACGGGTCTTACAGTGGACCCTGGGGAGACTTGCGATTTGAGACCCCAGGTAGCATGCGCGTAGCTCTAGATACCGTGACAGGATTGGTTATATGATTTATGATAAACATGATTTCTTGGATTTGCGAAATTGTGTTTTATGGATAATAAATGGTTTTAGGCAGGGGCCCGTGTGACTTGAATTTACGGAACTTAGGGTTGAGACCCTAAATATGGTTTTACTATGCATGCATGCTTTTTAGTGAAGGGCATAAAGGTCTTTTATGAAATGTGTTTTATCAAACTATTACTTTTCGTCCACTCACAGTCTTTTATGTTGTTCACTGCCCTTCGGGTTGATTACTGGTGCGGACTGTAGCAGAAACTGAGACATCACACTCCTCCACCGGATCCTGACGTACTCTAGAAGCCGGTCTGGCTAAAGGTTCGAATTTTCCTTGGTCTGACACTTCGTGTCAGACGGGATCATGACACATCCCGTGTTAATCCCGGGGGATAGGGATAGGGATGGGTCGTGACAAGTAGGCTACGGACATAAGATCATGAAGTGAGTACAGGTCAACAATGTTAAGCATTTAAGACTATGAAGAAGAGGACAATCCTTTAACACAAAATTTCATTCAAATGCAAGAGAACGTCTAGCGAGAGACAAAGAGGAAGACATGATGAAAGAAGGAAAAAACCAGAAGGACTAGTGTCTGATGAGGAAAAAACAAAGGACTTGAAGACATAGAAGATAGACTATAAATAAACATAGGACATGCAGATGAGTGGACAGAAGTAACGGCAACACATCAAAGGTAGGAAGATAGTCGTTAGGTATGAGTCCAAGTAATTGTGAATGCACACATAATTTAAAGTGTGATTCCAAGTAATTGTGAATGCATAGAGAATTTAAAACAAACACTAATTCCAAGACAAATGTTATTGAAAATATTTGAAAAACAAACCAATAAAAAAACAAAAATGTATTCCCAGAAAAGGAACTGTGACAACTCACTTACTCGTACAAGGGAAAGCTGTAAAAAGTAAATCATATGACCAGTCATATCAGAAGAGAGAAAAAAATATAGAGCAAAAATAAAAAGCAGAAAAAACCCCCGAAATTAAGAACACTCAAAGTTGAAGAAGTTTGAGAATGATAAGGATTTGAATAAATAAAACCCATAAAGAGTCACAAAACCAAAAGAGCATCAAGACTTCAAAAGAGAGATAAACACAAAGAGTGAAGTTTGAGTAACACTAACACAAACAACACAAAGATGCATATATACAATATTTTTTTAATTTAGCTTGAAAAAGGTTAGAAGATGATACAGTATTGAAATGCCCTTGTGGTCATTTATGTTTTTGTTGTTGTTGTTGTTATTTTTTCTTTTTATAAACGTTGACCCAAAACAGTTAACTCTTTGTCCTAGTACACCAATCACACCCTTACAGCTCCATGGGATCGGGATGCCTTTGTTCACACTTCAGTAGTACCCTTTTGACCCCTAGATCACAAATAGAACTATCCTTGTATCACCCTAGGGTCATGATCTCATATTATCACACTTCAACAAGACAAAACACAACTTGGAAGTGTATTGTGAGTTTTGGACAACAATATTCTATGTGTTATAACTATTTGAAGTATGGTGTCAATGGATTTAGGAGACATAATAAAGGTAAATAAATATTTAAAAACAATATATGATATGTTTACATTATATTGGACCGAGCAATGAACTTGTCAAGCACTACATTGGACCACGAAGTAAGCCCATCTAGAAAGCTCCAAAGATCACACAAAGCTCACTGTCAAGGTCCATGCCGGAAAAGCCCATCATTAGGCCCATGACCTAAACTCTAGCTCTTGCCTATATAAGGGGCACTATCACCCTCATTTGGGGGGATCCCCACTCTCTTACTAGAGAAACCTCACTCTCTCTAAACTTTAGAGCTCTCACCTCTCTCTACATCTACTTTCTTTCTCTAAAGGCTCTAAGCCTATTGTATCATGTACACAAACACTATTATACTAATGAGAGTAGGGTAACACCGTGGACGTAGCCCGATTTGGGTGAACCACGTACATACTTGTGTTCTTGGGTCTTGTGCGGTCTTCCTACTCCTCGTTGGAACATTTTATGCTTCAACATGATAAATTTGAAAGGCATGAGTAAACAGAACTACAAATCCAAAATAAACAAAGAAATCAAGAAATAAAAACAAATATTGATATATGATGAAAAACATAATTAATATTTGTTGTTTTTGTTTTAAATAACATGCAACTACTAAACATGACTAGTCACAATATCAAACATTCAAATAGTACACATACTCATAGAACAACTAAGATAGACAAATCTTGATGGTTCTAAGGCCTTTGTTAAGATATCAGTTAGTTGTCAATATGTTGCGTTGAATTACTATGATAATAATTTGTTGTCAACCAAGTCACAAATAAAGTGATAACGAATGTCAATATGTTTGATTCGAGAATGTTGAATTGGAATTTTTTTGAGATATCTATGACACTAGTTTCATCACAATACACTATAAAAAAATTTGATTCACACCATAATCACTCAGCATTTGTTTTGACCACAACAACTGGGTACAACAGATTCCTACAATAACATATTCTGCTTCAGTGGATGACAAAGCAATATAACTTCACTTTTTGCTATGCCAAACAATAAGATTGATGCCAACAGAGAAAATACCACACCCGAGGTACTCTTGTGATCAGCAAGCATCTTACCCAATCTGCATCACAATACCCCACTAAGTCAGTGGTGGTGTCATGTATATACCGTAAGCCCAAGATTTGGGCTCCCTTCACATATTTAATTATCCTTCTAACAGCAAGAAGATGAGACTCTTGAGGATTACTTTGATAATGTGCACATGCTCCAACACTAAAAGAAATATCAGGTCGGCTAGTTGTGAGATAGATAAGACTGTCAATCATAGGTCGATTCAAAGTAGTATTCATAATCTTTCCAGATATACTAGCTGAGAGGTTTGCGCTTTGACACATTGGAGTGGATGCTGACTTGACAAAATCTATACTAAACTTGGTAATCAAACTCTTGTTGTACTTGGATTGAGAGATAAAAATGCCGCTACAATCTTGTCTAATATGAAGGCATCTTCCTCTCTATATCATTTTTTTTATCAAATTATGTTTTGATTTATTCAATTTAATGACTAGAAAAAATTTAGAAGTGCACAAGGACAAAGAAAAGCTAAATCACTTTCTAAAGACGAACATATGAAGTGCTCACAAGCTTCACGTAAGTATATTGAGTTCAAGCCTCAATTGAGCGGCGCACACAAAAGCAGTTATAGATGAATGTAAAAATATAGGAAACCTATCTTGTAATATATTCAACAAGAAGGTAATTTCCATCGAATTGATGTTTCGTTCCTTCCCTCAGGTCATAGTTACGCAACTAGCCAAGTTGGAATTCTGTAACCAGTATTCAATTTGGGGAGGGGGCGGACCTTTCATAAAATACTTAAATTAAAAATGATAATTTTGAAAATCATATAAATAATATATTCTTCAAATAAAAGGATATTTTATTGATAATATTAACATCAACTTAATAATAGACTTATTTAATATCTCGAAAACTAATAAATTATAAGCTAGTACTTTTATTTTACCTAGTATTGTATAAAATTATTATTTTTTCTGAGCTTTTTTATATACAAGTATTGGCTTTTACAGTAAAATATAATTTTTTTCTTTTCTCAATAAAATTTAATCTTACTGTCAAATTTTAATAAAATAAAATATTAAAATTAATCCACCTTATATTCAAACATTTTATTGATGGCTGCCTTGAGTTGAATTCTCTGGCCTCCACCAATGTCAGTAACTACACTAATGAGTGTTGATTTTTCTTTGGAAAAGAGCTTGAAGGTCGGGACACGTGTTTACTGCAATATGGCCTATGTGCGAGGTTTTGGAGTTTGGACGCGGAAACAAGAAACGACAGGGAGAGGTTTTGGACGCGGAAACAAGAAATGACAGGGAGAGGTTTTGGACGCGGAAACAATAAACGACAGGCGTTTTTTCCCTCCACGGTGATTCATTGTGCATTGTCCTGCATGACGACAATGCAAAGATCAGTACGTGTTTGGCGCTTTCAGTGTTATTCGTAAGATGGTTTTGATCGCTTTAAGCCTAGAGTCGTTTTACTTTATCCTAAAAAAAGAAACGAAAACGAGGATTCACAGTGGACTAATTTGGCCAGCAGCATCCACGTTGATTCATTCAACTACTTATGGCCTCACATAATATCTTACTTTGTAAAATAATTTTTATAAGTATGAAAAATATGGGAAGGACGAGTGTCGACTAGGCACTAACTTAGACGAATCGTATTACTTGCATTTGGAATTATCGTTGTAGAGTCGTATTGCATTTGATCTAATGTTACAACTTGTATCTCAATAATTGGTTGATGTGTTTCAATTTATAGACATAACAAATAATTGTGATGAAGTTTAATAGTGGATATCCTTAATTATATTTAAACGAATAAAGATAATTTTTTTCAATTTTTTTCGTTAAATTTCTCAACTATATCTCTTAATAATAAGAGTAAATTTGCTTATTAAACGTATTTTTTAACTACAAATATTGAGAAATTTATGAAATAATTATCTTTATATGCTTAAATATAATTTAGAAACATTTATTTAAATATTTAATGATAAATTTTAAAGATGAAAATTAAAATTAGGGTAGAAATTTACAACTATTAATTTTCTCTTTAAGATGAATATGATACATGGTGTGCATCACAAAAATATATACAATAACGATATACTTTATGTGTATATATAGTAAATTGGGTCCTTAATTATTGTGGTGGGCAAAGAACAAATGTACGAGTGATGTTGCATGATTCGTGTCAGATGGCAATGGATGGTATTTGAGCTTTATAGGTCGAGAGGTTGCATCGGATGTGGGTGGATGGATGAATAATTGAATATGGTGGCTCGTCCTTGGCATATTCTTGTTTCATTTTATACTTTTTGTCATTATTTAATATTTTAGATAAAATATGGTATGTTAGAAATTTAGAATAAATAAGATTTTAGATCTACACGTAGCTTTGTTATTTAGCCCAAAAGTTTATGGGTTTACAAGATCGATAGGTCCAGTGAACAAAAGTCTGGTCCGGTTCGATTTGAGAGTTAACAAGTTAAACTTAGGTTTAGGGTGTTCAAACTCGATAAAGCCCGGGTCCGATAAGCCCAATCCAGCCCGTCCATATAAGCTCACCCTGTAAACCCGAATATATAGTACAAATAACCTAAAGACATTAAATCCATCCAAGCCTATTTTTTATAATAGTTCAAATAAGCTAAAGGAGCTAAACTCACCCAAGACCAATACAACCCCAATCTCAACCCAATACAACCCTTTCGGCCCAAAGATGGTGGAAACTCTAACTCACCAATACAAATTATATAATACAACTCTCTCAAAAACACAAACTAACCCTCATTGTTAATATTTTTCTTTCACATTCATACATATTTTTGCAACTTTAAAATTTGAAAAATAGTTTATTTCTAAAATCTCACTGGAGCCTGGCCCGAGTGGGCTTATTAGGCCCGACCTAAAAATCCGATAAAAACTCGACCCGATAAATTTGGGCACTTATATATTTAAATAAGTCCACTCAGCCTAACCCAAAACTTTAAAAATTATTTAATAAGTCCGGCCTAGCCAATACCGAGGGCTATCTACACTACAAAAGCACATATAATATTTATATGTATCGGAAATTAATATTTATACATATCTATCTTCATGAACTATTATTCTAAACAAAAAAAGTCAATTACGTGTGTGAGTAAGAGGCTAATATATTATACAAAGATATTATATTCTAAATGAGAGAAGTTAAGTTAAATCACTAATTCTTTCTCATTCTATATGAAAGGCTTAAACTCAAGAGATAGTAATAAATTGTTTTATAGTTTAGTACATATTTTAAAATGAGATCATATGCAGAGGATTCAATTATCTTCATATTCTCACCATCGTCATTCATCACTTTCACGGCCAAAAAATTTGAATTCTTGGACAATTTTTTTGAAAGTGTCTCCATAACCTACACACACATATATATATATATATATATATATATATATATATTAATTTTTTTTCTTAATCCATTCAGTAATACATAATTTTTTTTAAGAATTTAAATATATTACTCATGCATAGAAAAAATAATAGCATCGTAATATTTTATTATAAAAAATAGTGAAATTTTATAAAATATTAATATATATAGTTAAACTAAAAGTGTTCTAGTTTAATTTAAATAATTATTTTTGTAAATTCTGATGTACTTCAATATTCATTAAATTCCGGTAATATATATACTGTTGTTTGGAGAATTAGAATCCTGGTAATTTTACAATATATATACAGATGATAGTATTCAAATAGGGATTAGACAACTATATATCAATCAAGATAACCATTATTAATACTTTGGCCCAATTATTAATAAATAATAAAATTTAAAGTCCTTCCAACTCCAACTCCAATTAAAAAAGATTTAAATATTATTTAATTTGTTTCTCATAAAAAAAATTAGGCCATCCGTATGCTCAGGGTAATTGCCCGGTTGCCTTAGGTCAAGGCCTGCTCTGATTACTTCGCAATTTTATTTTAATTTGGCATATTTAACCGAGGATTAAAGAAAACTGATTAATTACAAACTAACGAGATACACCATATGCCAATAAAGTCAAAGATCTTAACTTCAAATCACAATCAAATAAATTTTTTGTCAAAGAATATAAATTTCAATCATAATCTAAGAAATAGTAGGTTAAATATAAAGCTTTTCTTATGCCGTAAACTCAAAAAATATAAAATATCTGTTTATATTCACCACATGATTAATCGTGCACCAAACCTACAAATCCAAACCATCAAAACCAACCAAATTCAAACCATCAAAACTAAAAACGCAAGATTAATCATCTTCGAAGCCGAAAAAAAATAAAATTTGAAGCCACCCAGAAACATTCAAACTAAGTGAAGTAGAGAAGAAGAATTAGAGTCCATGCCAGATCTGTCATCTAATGAAGCCTTCAATGCTAGAATTCTGCTTGATGATGAGTGGGTGGAATTAGAATTGGAAAGATAGAAGGATTGGACTGGGCTCCATCCTTTCCTGACTTAGGATTTTATTTTATTTTTATTTTCATTTTTTAATTCCAAGTAAAAGATAACTGCGATTAACTTTCCAGTCATAAAACAAGTGGCAGCTTATTAGAGATGAGCAAGAAAGCGGGACACCGACTGGAGACAGCAATGATTATAAACTCACGCACCAACGACTAGCAATGAAATTAGAATATTGCAAAAAATATATAAGATTTTTATTTCTGGGATTTTTATTTCTGGGAACAATATGATTTAGTGAGAAGGTTTAATTTTCAGATATTCCATGCATATAATATAATCCCTTTTACAGCTTATTTGTATAATTATGTTGGATTTAAAATGGTAGGTTAAAAGATAAATGGAAATAAGTTCTATATCGCATGTACTAAATTATAATTAAAAAAAAAGCTAAATAATTTGTGAAAAACATTTCTATTTCATTTTAATGGCCATATAAATAAAAATATGTACTAATGTATTGTCCATATTCCATATAAGAAATTTAACCATAAAACAGAAAATACATGACAACTGTTTTCAGTCTCTTATTAATTTCTACATTATTTAAATATATTTTCTTATTATTATTTCATACCAATAATGAAAATGAATGCACATCTTTCATATAGCCTAATCAATTAATAAACACATGGTAAATATTGAAAAATAATATTTGAATTATTTTAATTAATCACTTGAATTATCCGTTGTGAAAATAGATGAATAATGTTATTTTATTAAATTAAATTATCTTATATTTATTATCTGTGATGTAATCAATTAAAAAAATTTAAATGATAGCGCTTATATATATATATATTAATCGCTCCAAACTTATTATATACAAGTTACATAATATGATCATAGGACTTCGTGATTTACGCGATCATAGGACTTCGTGATTTACCCGATCATAGGACTACGTGCGTATAAACCAGCGTAATATTTGGTTAATTGTGATGGAATATTATTAATTTTAATAATGAACCAATCATTAAAAAAAAAAATATAAAAAAGTTAAAGAGCAAAGAAATTTGAAAAGGGTGAGGTTCAACTCTTCTCGTGACTCAAATACGTTACTAAATCTTCAGCACCACCACTCAAATCGCAAAACAAGTTCGTCCCCAACAAACACGCGACGTGGCGTCGCGTCCTCGAGTTTCGGACGAGACCTTTTTTTTTTTAATCAAACGCTTTTCGGAAGAGACTACACCCCATAATTTCAATTTTGCACATTCACCCTCCATCACTCTCTGTTTTTCCTTTTTGTGTTTCTTCCCTTGTTTATTTCCTCCCCTAAGTTTTTTTTTTGTTTAATTAAATTCTTATAAATTTACGACGTTGTGATTGTTGTTGTTGTTTTCTCCTGAGATTAGTTTTAAATGGGATAGATAGTTGAGTTTTGATTCTTTCATTGGTCTCCGAGCTATCTCTCTGCCTCTGCCATAGATTGTAACCTGCTTCTTTCCATTGGCCAGCAATAAACAAAACCTACAAAGAAATAAGGGGGGAAAAAAACTTAACAAGGTTTTGTCTCTCTTTACTGCATCTTCTTGAGATCCCAAGTCACTTCATTGGCAAATATGGACGGTACTGTGGATCCTACCCGAGCTTTCGTTAAGAATGTCAAGCGTATTGTCGTTAAGGTACGGTGTTTATGGTTGTGTCACATATATATGCATCAAAGTCTGAATAAATATAAAATAATTCAGGAAAAAAAAGTATGGTTTTTGAATGTGTTCATGGTGTTTTTGAGCTGTAGATGTGATGATCATATGAGAAGTTGTCACTTGTATTTGTGCCCAGTTTGTGGATTGCTTTCCAATATTTATTATTTCTTAAAATATATTAGCGAGTATGATGAACTTTTTATTATTGCGTTTGTTGAGTATTAGCCTAGGTGTAATTTTCGACTGTAAATTCTGGCCCTTGTTCTCCGTCTTTTATTCTTAATTAGTAGATTTTGGGTTTGTTTGCCCTCTGTTTGGATCGTAGGTTTTTGTAAAACTTAGTATATAGAGCAAGAAAATGTGGTGTGCATGCATATACCCATTACAAAACGAGTAAATCTGCCTCCTAATCTATAATCAGGTGCAGATTTGGTTTTTTATTATTTCTTCAGACTTTGTGGGATAAAGTTTGTTTGTTTAGGCATTATTTTTTACCTTAAGCATGAGAAGTTGGAAAGCAAAAGTTAGGGATGACAAGTTGGGTTCTTTAGCGTTGTGACTTTCCATTTATCTGAAAGTTGGTAGTTTTATGAAATTTTCTAATCTGCTTACTGTTTGTTGCGAATATTGAAGGTTGGAACAGCTGTGGTCACCCGTGGTGATGGAAGATTAGCACTGGGGAGACTTGGTGCTCTTTGTGAGCAGGTAAAATTGGCCTGATCGAGCTTTACACTGATTTAACCAATGTTTCTGATAATCAACCATCCTCACCGGTATAGTGCTATGCGTTGAATGGAATACTTGCAGCTTAAAGATATAAACTCGCAGGGCTATGAGGTTATTTTAGTGACTTCAGGAGCTGTTGGTCTTGGCCGTCAGAGGTTAAGATACAGGAGATTGGCAAACAGCAGGTTTATATATAATTTTTCTTTTTCAAGTGACAAAATTTATATTTTGAATTTTGGCATCAAACCCAACAGAGGTGCCTAAAAGAAGTTAAAAATTGTTTTGCAGCTTTGCTGATCTCCAAAATCCACAATTGGATTTTGATGGAAAGGCTTGTGCAGCTGTTGGACAGAGCAGTCTCATGGCTCTTTATGATGCCATGTTCAGCCAGGCAAGACTATAATCTTCTTGCAAATTTATTTAGAATTGAAAAATGATTGCATTTCGGATTTATTTCTTTATCAGTCATTTTTTCTGTTCTGAAGTGCTAATTTTGCTTCTTCAACATGCAGCTTGATGTGACCTCTTCGCAACTTCTAGTGACGGATGGTGTTTTTAGGGATGAGGCTTTCAGAAAGCAACTTTCTGATACTGTTAAGTCGTTGCTGAAACTGAGGGTTGTTCCTATATTCAATGAAAACGATGCTGTCAGTACTAGGAAAGCTCCCTATGAGGTATGCAATTCTGCTCGTTCCTATACTTTATCGAGTTGAATTTTTCTATCAGCAATTTCTCCATGTTAATCTTGCCTTCAATGCTCAATATGTTTTCGTATAATCTGGATGATATATAAAAGGTTAAAATTTTCATGTCTCTCCATGTTATGCTGTTCATGCTTTCGGTTTTCTGTTGCACAAAATCCATGTTTTTATCTTCCTCCCTCTCCCTTCCCCTTGAGGAAAAGAAACCACATTAACTGCTTTGGCCCGTTTGGTAAGATTTTTATTTTTTATTTTTAGTTTTTAGTTAACAATAGAGAAGTTAAAATGAGAGAACAATGAGAAAATTAAAGTTGAAAACTTTTATTCTTAACTTAGAGTTGTATAGATTCTCTTCCATTTCTTCCACCCAACTTTCTGACATAAATTTTCCTTCCATCCCTCCATCTCTTTAACCCAAAAAGAAAAACTGAAGAAAAATAAAAATTGTTACCAAGCGGGCACTTAATTTCATATGTTCAAAACTTATCTCTTGCTTCTGATTGGAAGTTATGTTTGCAGGATTCGTCGGGGATATTTTGGGATAATGACAGTTTGGCAGGACTACTGGCTCTGGAGCTGAAAGCTGACCTTCTAGTACTGTTAAGCGATGTAGAGGGTCTCTATAGTGGTCCTCCTACTGACCCAAAGTCAAAGTTAATTCATACATATGTCAAAGAGAAACATCTTGGAGAAATCACATTTGGTGACAAATCAAGGGTGGGCAGAGGTGGTATGACCGCTAAAGTCAATGCTGCTGTATGCGCTGCTTATGGTGGAATTCCCGTTGTTATCACTAGGTAAATTCTAATGCCACTAGTTCGAATGAAATTTGTTAGTTTACCTACCATACATAGTTGTTTGATTAATGAACTGGTTTCCTCTTTGATTATAGTGGCTATGCCACAGACAACATTAAGAAAGTTCTTCGTGGAGACCGGATAGGCACTGTCTTTCATCAAGATGCGCACCTCTGGACTCTGGTTAAAGAAGAAGGTGCACGTGAGATGGCTGTTGCAGCACGGGAAGCTTCTAGACAGCTTCGAGTAATGAACTTCATTCCCTTTTTCATCATTAGGCATACAGTGGTTAAATAGAGAGATTCAGGTTGTGATGTGAATTGTTTTCATTGTAGGATCTAGAATCTGAAGATAGGAGGAAAATTTTGCTGGACGTAGCTGATGCCTTGGAGGCAAATGAAAAGGAGATTATTGCTGAGAATGAAGCTGATATTGCTGCTGCGGAAGAGAGTGGGTATGAGAAGGCTCTAATCTCTCGTTTGGCACTAAAGCCCGGGAAGGCATGCATTCTACTACTTTGTTTACTTGAAATTAAATCCTGTATCAGTTGATCTTGGATGAGCATCTCCTTTTTTTTTTTTTTTAATCTGTGTCTACAGATTGCTGCCCTTGCAAAGTCTATACGTCAACTTGCTGGCATGGAAGAGCCCATTGGCCGTGTTCTAAAGAAAACAGAGGTCAGGACACCTTTCTAGTTCTTCCATAGAAGCTTTATGTTTAGTTTTACATGGAAATGATTGTTAATATCAACTCTTGTATACAGGTTGCCGAAGGACTTGTCTTGGAGAAAACATCATGTCCTTTGGGTGTACTTTTAGTTGTTTTTGAGTCTCGACCTGATGCCCTTGTTCAGGTAGACGAAAAATCCCTTCTGTCAAATACCCCTGCATCTTTAAACATGTAACCATGTACAAGATTTACTGGAAATATAATCACATTTCTAATTTACAGTGCGTTGGTATTCACTTCAGTCTTGTTTCTTATGCCTGTTTACCTTTTAGCTTCATGTAATTTCTTGATCATTTTTTACCAAATTTTTTTCAAATGATTCAACAGATAGCTGCTCTAGCAATTCAAAGTCGGAATGGTCTTCTGCTTAAAGGTGGGAAAGAAGCCAAGCGGTCAAATACAATCTTGCACAAGGTCTGCGACCCTAGATTCTGATTTTCTGCTTTTACATGTGTCTTCTGATTTGTGTTAGTTTCGGTTGACTTAATTATGATCTTCCTTTTTAAGGTCATCACCTCTGCAATCCCAGATACTGTTGGTGGGAAGCTTATTGGACTTGTGAATACAAGAGATGAGATTCCTGATCTGCTCAAGGTAAACACAGAACTTCTAAATTGTTTCTGGTTTTCTGATGAGATGATGAATATTAGCGAATTTGCCCTTTTGTAGCTTGATGATGTGATAGATCTTGTCATCCCTAGAGGCAGTAACAAGCTTGTTTCTCAAATTAAGGAATCAACTAAGATTCCTGTTCTTGGTCACTCCGGTAAGAGAAATAGTATTGGCAATGCATACCCTACCATTGCAATCTAGAGTTTCTAGTAATGGTTCTGCTTTCTGATGCACAGATGGGATTTGTCACGTTTATGTCGACAAGTCAGCTGATCTTGGTATGGCAAAGAGCATTGTTCTGGATGCAAAAGTAGACTATCCTGCCGCCTGTAATGCCATGGTAGTGCCACATTTTGTGATTATGGTATTCTTACTCTAAAATGCACTGCATGGGATATGTCTCAACATATTACTCTTCTCCCCCCACCCCCAGGAAACACTTCTTTTGCACAAGGATCTGGTGAATGATGATGGCAGTGGACTTAAGCACATAATTGCAGCACTCATAGCTTCAGGTACGATGCAGTTTGAAGGCCTTATCTCTCAACAAGATGTTTTGAAATTTATAAAATAGGTTAACAAAAGCGAGTTTGTTTTTGGGTGCAGGTGTTGTGTTATTTGGTGGACCAAGGGCATCAGGCTTGTTAAATATTCCGGAGACAGAATCATTCCATCACGAGTATAGTTCTTTGGCTTGCACGGTTGAAATCGTTGATGATGTCAATGGCGCAATTGAGCACATTATTGAACATGGAAGGTATGTATGTAGATTCTGTATATTTCATATTTTCTCTTCCCCTCCTAGTTTCTGTTCCGCAATTTCTCTGACTTTCTCGCCCCTCCAAAACCTCCTGTTTTGCAGTGCTCATACAGATTGCATTGTCACAGAGGATAATAATGTTGCTGAAACTTTCCTCAGTAGAGTTGACAGGTAAACATAATTTAATTTTCTATAATTTCTGATGTTGCCCCCATATTGATATCTGTACTACTTACATCAACAGTGCTGCAATCTTTCATAATGCAAGTACACGATTTTGTGATGGAGCGCGCTTTGGACTTGGAGCAGAGGTAAGTGGTCTCAGAGAATTGAGTACCAGCATTTTCTTATTTTTCATCTTCCCCTCGTTTCTCATGGGTCTGGTGGATGAACAGGTTGGGATAAGCACGAGCAGGATTCATGCTCGAGGTCCTGTAGGAGTTGAAGGGTTACTAACGACAAGATGGTATACCAACATTTCTGCATTTCCTTAATTTCAACTTTGTTTGTTACTGTCTGGTGTTGCATATGACAATTTTTGTGGTGCTTGAACAAAAATGCAGGCTTATAAGAGGGAAGGGGCAGATTGTGGACGGCGATAGAGGGGTCCAGTACACCCATAAGGAACTGCTTGCAACTACCTAAACAAATGTGAAGCTATCAGTGATGTTATCAGCCAGCCAGACAGCCTTTATTAGTTTCTGTTCATTGTTCTTAATTTTAGTGTGTAGGAGAGTACGAGTACCATTGACTCCACAGAATATTTCATGCCTCGTGTTGTCATATAAGTCCCTTTTAGGCTCTATCCCCCCTTTGCCAGATTTTGCTTACCTGGATTATCCCAAGGGGTTGTATGTAATCAATCTCGTAATCATAAAGGAGCTTTTTAATCCTTTATATTTTCTTAATTTTACCCTTAATGAGAAAATTTTCATATTTATAACAGCCGAGGGTTTTTTTTTTTTTTTTTTGGTTTGTCAAAAACTGCGGGGTTTAGTCATCACATTCATGCTTAGAGAACAAAAGTAAAAAAACAGCTTTGAAATCTTTTAACTCAAATTTAGAAACTTGCAGGATTCATGTGGCTAACTTTCTCACCAAGCCTTACACTAGTAATTCATTTTCTGCCTTGTAAACGAAATCAATGGCTTTTAATTTGTGTCATTCCCTCACCACTAAGTTATGACTCTGGTTTTGTTCTTGGCAAAAAAGTTCCCTTTGGTTTTTGTTATTTCACATGCTGCAGCGTTTTCTTTTAAGCTTTTCTCAATGTCATTTCAGGCTGCGCTCGAAATTACCCACGAATCATATATTGGACAGATGACTGAATGAGACAGTTTAAGCGAAAAAATTGTGGTTCAGATTGCTCAAATTTGAATCGGCTGAAGGCGTACTTAATTCGATTTCAATGCTAGCTACAGTTATCAGTTAAAAGGTTTGCCGTACTGGTTTAAGAAATCCAAAAACACAAGAATACAATTTCTTCCATCTAAAATGTAGCACAGAAGACTTAAAACTGGCAAATTTCTCTGGATCAAACTAAATAAAAGAAGGGCTCGATTTTAGCCTCATATTTGACCATCCCACAGTTCTTGAAGGCTTTTATAAGGACTAGATGTCTCATGGATTGCAAAATCGCCCCGGAGAAGCCTTTGCTGCATACCACATAATAAAGTTCATATTAGCACAAAACTTTTTATCCGAAAATTTGAAAATGC
Organism: Prinsepia uniflora; assembly: GCA_032719365.1. Lineage (NCBI taxonomy): Eukaryota > Viridiplantae > Streptophyta > Magnoliopsida > Rosales > Rosaceae > Prinsepia > Prinsepia uniflora. Next base: position 85,513,776 of record CM064862.1, read on the forward strand.
TTCACACAAACCTGATGGATTCCTGAAATTTTGGAGAAGAGCTCTGGAGGAATGGACCAGTCAAAACAAGCTTAGATTTTCCTTGATCCTAGCTTCGGTTACGCTTTTTGGAAGAACACTATGTCCACTCTGAATGCCCCAACGAAGACATACTTGTGCTGGTGACTTCTTGACCTTTTCAGCGATTTCGATCAATATTGGTTCCTTTAAGACTTCCCCTTTCACCCAAGTTCCTGGAGAACCTAGAGGCAAATATGCCTGAAAGGAAGACTTTGTAACTTTCTGTTGAAATGAGGAAATCATGGGGTTGGTGTTAAAGAGTTTTACCGAAAGATGAACACCCGTGGATTTGCACAAATTGTGAAGAGCAGGTTGTTGCCAGACAGGGTGGCAATTCACTTGGTTCACAGCTGGTGGAACTTTTGCATAAGAAAGGAGATCTTGAAGTTTCTTGGATGAGAAGTTACTGACCCCAATTGCGCGTGCCTGGCCGGATGCATACAGGCCTTCCATTGCAATCCATGTCTCTGGAAGGCATAATGGGACCATGTTTTCAGGAGCTAAACCCTCTGAGCCCGGCTTTGTACGCAGTGGCCAGTGTATCTGTGCCGAAAACCATTCCAAATTCTTCGTTATTGCAGTTCCGAATGCAGGCAGAAAAGGCAATTCTAAATTTCTAACAAAATATTAAGGTTGTTTAGAAAGTATTAGATTCATACAAGATATAGATCAATGTAATCAAGTTGCAGGTCTTCTAAAGTCTTGCTCAGAGCCTTGGAGACATCTTCGGGGGCATGATCACTGCACCTGTAGATACCACAAACATTCGGACAAGACAACATAAGCTTTCAAATGCAGACATTGCTAAAGAAAAAGAAAAACAGAACGAACACTGACCATAGCTTAGATGTGATAAAGAGTTCACCGCGCTGCACTACCCCAGTGGAAAACAGCTCCCTCAATGCCACCCCTACCTGCATCACGTCAAATAAACAGCAAAGTCTTAGATGCAAAATCTGAGATGGAGTTAGAAAACGATGAAATTTTACCTCTTTTTCGTTACCGTAGACTGATGCACAGTCAATGTGTCTGTAGCCATTCTGCATAAACATGAACATTTTTTGAGCCTGGAAATTTCTCTAACCAACAGAGCTTAAACTTTGAAGAACAAAAATGTATATTGAGATTGAGAATGAACCTTGACAGCAGCAATGACAGCTTGACCGACCACACCCTGGTCAGCCTTCCATGTTCCAAGACCAACTGATGGAATCTTAGCTCCTGTATTCAGATCATAATGCAAGTTATCCATATTTCTGCTCACCGATCACGCGAATGGAATCAAAGATGAACCACAAGATTAGGCCAGTTGACCATAAAATCTACAGAAACATATAATACAAGTCAGCACAGTAATTTTTGGAGTCCAAATTTGAAAGAAATTACAAATGTGAGGATGAACAGAAAAAGACGCCTATATGAACAAAAAAGTGTTGGGGAAAACTGACATTGATGCAAGATCTTGACGGAGGCAATGAAGACGTACACTACCAGCTTCTTATTTATTGATGTAAAATTTTTTTTAGGAAATTTGATGTCCGAATATCAGTCAGATTTTGACCGAAAAAAATTGGATCTTTCACTAACCCTTAACCACAAAATGACTAAAATAAACTTAAATTACAAGAATAAAAATGAATGGCGGCGGATTTCGAAATTTGCAAAAGTGACGTGTGTCGAAATTTGCAAAAGGCAATTACGATTGGGAAGCATCATAGATTTCATATACAACCAACCAGCCCAGAAATTAACAGTAATGTAGTATAATTTAATAATTTATCCAAGAATGTTCCCCATTGCCTTGCGGGCCAATCAAGCTCGCTTGGTCTGATCCCATCTGGACCTGCCGGATATGAGAGGTCGCCCATTATGCTAATCCAAGCCTAATAATCCCTTTCATAATTCATGTATTAGGCGTGACATTGTTGTCATCATTCAGCATGTTCTTTCATCACAATTCACGTTCAAACTCTCTCATATCACAGAAAACCTATTTTGAATCATATTATCATGATGTCAAATTCATTTTGAAAATAGTCAAATTCATTTTGAAAATAGTCAAATTATTATTGTAACAGAATATTCATGATAATTCACATTATTATTTTGAATCATGTTATCAGAAAAGCTACAAAAACATGCTTCAATCGTAACTAAATTCAAAACAAACATCTTTGATGTCGGAATTGAAAGTAAAATATAAAGGTGAGGGATGAACTGTAACTATTTGGAATGAATCAGATGCTAGAGAAAACTGACATGAATGAGATGTTGATGAGAAAACTGACAAGAAATTCTGAATTATGATGGATAACTATTAACGCCAGCAGGATTATAATGGATAACCATCGATGCCAATAAAATTCTTATTAGTAAGTAGTATTTGACCTAGCTAGTTGCTTCATTCCAAGAATGATTTAGCATGATTACAAATTTATCATACCCAGCTACATTTGTTACCATTATCTATTTTCTTTACGTATGTTAGAAAATGTTTGGATTTTCCTAGAGAATGCCTTTTGATTCATCCCCTATAGGTTTACCATATTAACCTACTTATTCCTGTTTGTGCCCTCCCTCTTCTACCACAGCCGGCCCTGGCCTAAGGCAAGGATCAGGAGGGCCCCAAATTTTTTTTAAAAATACAATTTTTATGGATTTTTTTTTAAAAATATTTAAATTGAGTTAGTAGATTTTAAATTTAATATTTTATTAATAAATTGGGTTCATATTCTTAAAAGTACTGATAAGAATTATTTTAGTTGATGCATGTATAATTAATTTGTGTTGAGTATTATTTGGACATATATTGTAAATAAATAGAACTCTAACTCATATAGAAACAACTTTTATATATATTTTCATAGTTGACTATTGAATAAATATTAAGTTACCATAAGAATTGATATAAACAATTATTTAAATTGAATTACAAAACTGTCGACTTTATATATACGCATTAATATTTGATAAAATTTCACTGTATTCTTTATTAAAGTATTATAAAATGACTATATTTTCGATGTATGTACGATTAATATATTCAAAATTTTGAAATTTTTATGTGAATTTACTAGAAAGATGAATTAAAATATATATATATATATAGTAACATATATATATATATATATATATATATTTGTGTAATGTATGTTAGAGAGATGCTTGTAAAAATTTTGCCCTAGACCTCGAATCTCTTGGAATGACCAACTTGGCCAATTGAGAGACATTTCGATATTGAAGATAAAGACAGATATTTATCTTTTAACAAAAATAGAGGATGGTGAAGATGATGAATGAAGAAGCTAGATAAGGACGATTGCGTGCACTCAGCTGCGTGCGACTGTGATGACATTGTCCCGCCGCGTTGCAGAAAGAGATGGAAGTAACCATAGGAGAAGAGGTTGGTTACAACATCCGTTTGAAAGCTACAGCAACGAGAGAATAATGCTGAAGTTCTTGACGAATCGGATGCTTTTGATGGAAGCAATGTCGGATCGACATATGGACAGATACAATGTCATACTTGTTGATAGGGTTCACGGTAGAAGTTTAGGAATCGACCTTTTGCCTATGTTGTTGAGGCATGTACCACAATTTAAACCAGGCAATCTGAAGCTGGTTGTGATGAGTGCTTGTCAAGAGACCACTATAAGTACTTCTCCGAACTTATTTTTATTATTAATCAACAATGGCGATTCTTCCTCCTCTTCATCATCATCATTATCCACTGGAAATTATTTACTCCTCTTTCGACTTAGAATCTCATCACATTGAGACAGCAATTGTTCAGAGAGCTGTGAACATATTGGTTTCAGATGATTGAGCAGAGGAAGGATCAGTTTGCTTTCAGAAACTTGAAGATGAAAAGAATGCAAAACAGGTACTCTTCAATTCTTTACTCTTAGCTGAAAAACGATTGGATTAGGCTAGTTTAGGATTGTGTATGACTGAGTTTGTATTTAGATTGATTGCAATATGAATTGATTACAATGAAGAAGAGAAAAAATGATGATGAACACCAAGTGTTTGTCAAAATGCTCAAGAATGCTTCTGAGTAATTGTTTTAGTGCTTTCTCTGAAAAAATAATTTTGTAGAGATTCACACAGTTTTTGTTCTGTTTGATTCTTGTGATGATTTCTCCTTACATACACACACACTTCCACCTCACACGGCTGGAATTAATTGCCTCACTCATCACACACACTACATGATTTTGCTTGATCCTTAGGACACTCACACAGACACCCTCACAGCTCTTACAAACTCACAGCTGTCACATTCTGATTCTTCTAGTCACTTTACAGGTGTCAAGAACCTTTTAGAGAGTGTTTAGATCAGCTGCCCTGCAGCATGATCACACACAGTGCAGTAGCAGCTTAATCTTCAATACTCCCTCCTAAGCTGCTTACTGATTTAACTCCAAGTAGGGACCTTAGGTAGTTAAACCTGATCTTAGGGAGAGGTTTAGTGAAAATGTCAGCTAGCTGATCTTCAGATTTGCAGAAATGTAGTTGGATTTCTCCATTCTGAATTGCATCCCTTATGTAGTGAAACTTCTTATTAATATGCTTAGTTCTCTGATGAAAAACTGGATTCTTTGCCATAGCTATTGCAGACATATTGTCACACATTAGGACTGTAGGTTCCATCTGTTCTTCACCAAAATCCTGTAGGACAAATCAGAGCCAAACTGCTTGAGTTGTAGCCTCTGAAGCACTGACATATTCTGCTTCAGCAGTTGACAAAGCAACACTTGATTGCTTAACTGAGGCCCAAGAAAATACCCCACTTCCAAATGTAAAAGCATATCCTGATGTGCTTTTACTGTCTTCTTCAGAACCTCCCCAATCACTATCACAGAATCCAATTAGGGTAGCTGATTGCCCTTTCTTGTATTCAAGGCCATAATCTAGAGTCCCTTGAATGTACCTTAACACCCTCTTAGTAGTTCCATAATGCTTCTTGGTAGGCCTGTGCATGAACCTTGATAGAAGACTAGCAGCATACATGATGTCTGGTCTTGTGGCTGTTAAATACAGTAAACTTCCAACAATTTTCCTGTAGACATGTTCATCTGCAGGTTCACTGTTGTCCTTCTTCTGTAATTTCTCATTTGCAGCTAAGGGAATGCTTACTGGTTTGCATCCCTTAAGCCCAAATTTGTCCAACAGTGTAGATGCATATTTTCTTTGATGTAAGTAGATACCAGAGGTATTTTGCAGGATTCCCATGCCTAGGAAATGGTGCAGTAAACCAAGATCAGTCATTTCATACTTTTCCATCATTTCCTGCTTAAACTCCTTCATCATACTCACACTATCTCCTGTATAGATGATATCAACCACGTAGATTGATACTATCAAAGTCCCCTCATCTTTCTTGACCTTCAAGTAGAGTGTAGCTTCACTTAGGCTTCTCTGGAAACCACAGTTAAGTAAATATGAGTTAATTTCATCATACCAGGCCCTTGGTGCCTGTTTTAGACCATAGAGGGCCTTGTTCAGCTTGTAGACCTTCCCTTCTTGACCTTTTAACTCATACCCTTCAGGTTGATCCACATAAACCTCTTCCTCCAAGACACCATTCAAGAAGGCTGATTTTACATCCAACTGAAACAGCTTCCACTCTCTTTGTGCTGCTAGTGCAATCAGAGTTCTGATGGTATCTAACCTTGCAACTGGTGCAAAGGTTTCATTGAAATCGACTCCTGGTTTTTGTGTGTATCCTTTAGCCACCAATCTAGCTTTCAACTTCTGAATTGACCCATCTAAGTTGAGTTTAGTCTTGTAGATCCATTTAACCCCAACAATAGGTTTCTCAGATGGTCTTGGGACAAGAATCCATGTGCCATTCTTTTCTATCATCTCTAACTCAGCTTCCATGGCTTTCTGCCATGCTTTATCTTTGGCTGCTTCCATATAGTTTTCAGGTTCCACAATGGCCACACTACATCTAGCATAGACATCACTCAAACTCCTTAGCTTGATAGGAGTGTTGCTAGGTTCAGAATCCGTCTCACTTCCAGAATTCACCTGATTTCCTTGCATTTCTTGATCTGTTTCTAAGTTATCATTGTCTGCTGCTGTTACTTCAGTGCCAACTTCAGTGGTAACTTCAGCAGTAACTTCAGAGGGAAACAGAACACTTGACTCTTCTTGAGCTTCCCAGTTCCACATAGAATTCTCATTGAAAGTCACAGACCTTGATACAACTATTTTCTTAGTTTTAAGATAATAGATTCTGTACCCTTTTTCACAACTCCCATATCCAACAAATACTCCTTTTTCAGCTGATGCATCCAACTTTTGTCTAAGTTGATTAGGAACATGAAAGAAGCAGATTGAACCAAATATTCTCAAATGTTTCACACCTGGTTTCCTTCCACTGTACACTTCAAAAGGTGTTTTCCTTTTGACAGCCTAAGTAGGACACCTATTAAGCAGGTAAACTGCAGTGTTCACAGTTTCTGCCCATAAAACATAGGGCATCCTCTTATCATGCATCATAGCTTTAGACATCTCCACAATTGTCCTGTTTTTCCTCTCTGCAACTCCATTATGTTGTGGAGAGTATGCAACTGTAAGCTGTCTCTGAATTCCCAGGTTTTCACAGTAGTTTAAGAACTCATGTGAGGTGTACTCTCCACCTCTGTCACTTCTAACTTTGACAATCTTGTAGCCTATTTGAAGTTCAACTATTGCTTTGAATTTCTTGAAGGCATTGAACACACCAGACTTGTGTCTGAGAAAATAAACCCAGCACATTCTAGAGTAGTCATCTATGAAGGTTAGAAAGTACTTGTTTCCACTGAAGGTTTCTGTTTGCATAGGTCCACACACATCAGTGTGAATTAGTTCTAGCAACTTAGTTGACCTCCAGCCTTTGTCTCTGCCAAATGTTTCAACATGTTGCATTCCCATAACACAGCCTTCACATACTCCCTCCTTCTTAGATATTCCTGGCAGCCCAATCACCATGTCTTCACTTGCTAAGGAGATTAAACTGGACTGGTTTAAATGACCAAAACGTCTGTGCCATAGCCAGTTACTGCCTTCTTCAATTGCAACCTTTGCCACAGGTAGAATTTCCTGAAAGGACAGTGGAAAACACCTGTTCCCTGTCATGGCAACACAAGCAATCTTTTGTCCTTGGTCATAAATTGTGGCTTGCCTGCCTTCAAATACAAGATTGTATGCATGCTCCACCATCTGCCCCACACTCAGCAGATTCTCATCTAGGCCAGGTACCAGCATAACTTCCTTGATCATCTTGTCTCCATTCTGAGTTTTAATGACCAGAGTTCCTTTCCCTTTGGCCTCTACTAGCTCTCTCGTGCCCATTTTCACCCTACACTTCAAGGTTCTATCTAGGTTTATCAGAGATGACTCATTTGAAGTCATATGATTGCTACAACCACTGTCAAGGTACCAGGTTTCTGAATTCCTTGAGGTTGTGGCCGTGTGACATGCATAGAACAAAGTCCCATCATCTTCAGCATGTTGAGCAGTATTAACATTCTCTCTGACCCTGCAATCCTTTGCATAGTGACCCATCCTGCTGCATTTTGAACATTTTCTGGTCTTAAACCAGCAGTTGCCATAGTGCTTCTTTGAACAGATTTTACAGGTAGGTTTAGGGTCATTTTCTAGTCTGTTTTCAGTTTTCTGATATCCAGTGTTCCCTTCCTTAGAGTAGGACTCTGGTTTCTTGTTCCAAGACTTGAATCCTCCTCTAGAGAACTTTTTACGCTTGTTTGGATTTGAAGAGGTTCCAGTGTGCATGCTGGAAAATGCCTTTTCTAGAGAATTTTCAGAGTGAATTTCTAATCTCTGATCATAAGCCTTGATTGATGCAATTAACTCTTGTACATTTACTTCTTCTAGATCCTTGGTTTCTTCTAAGATTGTAACAATAGGATCATACGGTTTAGTTAGACTAATGAGAATTTTTTGTCCCATTCTTGATTCTTTTATTACTTCACCATATGATCTCATTTGGTCTACAACAGTATACAGTCTAGACAAGTATGTACTTAGAGTTTCATCATCTTTCATTCTTATATACTCAAAGTCCCTTCTCAAACCTTGCAATTTGACTGACCTCACTTTTTGATCTCCTCGGAATTCTCTTTTCAACAAATCCCAGGCAGATTTTGAACTTTCCTCATTTGCTATCCTGGAAAAAATTGTGTCCACCACTGATGTTTGAATGAATCACAGGGCTCTTGCATCTCTGATGTAGTCTGCACGTGTTGGTACAGAAATAGATCCATCAGCACCCTCTGGATCAGTGTTCAGACCTTTGTCCACAAATTCCCACAGATCTTGTGCTTTCAGTAAGGTTCTCATCTTTATACTCCATAATTCATAATTGCTTCCATCAAACAAGGGAGCTCGTAGCTCACTTCATGTTCCTGCCATTTCAGCTACACAATTCCTTCACAGTACACGCCCCAGTGCCCTCAGATCATGAATCAGATTGCTCTGATACCATATTGGTTTCAGATGATTGAGCAGAGGAAGGATCAGTTTGCTTTTAGAAACTTGAAGATGAAAAGAATGCAAAACAGGTACTCTTCAATTCTTTACTCTTAGCTGAAAAACGATTGGATTAGGCTAGTTTAGGATTGTGTATGACTGAGTTTGTATTTGGATTGATTGCAATATGAATTGATTACAATGAAGAAGAGAAAAAATGATGATGAACACCAAGTGTTTGTCAAAATGCTCAAGAGAGCTTCTGAGTAATTGTTTTAGTGCTTTCTCTGAAAAAATAATTTTGTAGAGATTCACACAGTTTTTGTTCTGTTTGATTCTTGTGATGGTTTCTCCTTACATACACACACACTTCCACCTCACACGGCTGGAATTAATTGCCTCACTCATCACACACTACATGATTTTGCTTGATCCTTAAGACACTCACACACACACCCTCACAGCTCTAACAAACTCACAGCTGTCACATTCTGATTCTTCTAGTCACTTTACAGGTGTCAAGAACCTTTTAGAGAGTGTTTAGATCAGCTGCCCTGCAGCATGATCACACACAGTACAGTAGCAGCTTAATCTTCAATAGAACATTCATATGAATTCGACTGCCAGAGATGTTCTTGTTTTCTTGTTCGGGGGAAAGAGAAGTTAAAAGCCGAAAAATTAACTAAGCAATTACGATGGCTGATCTTGCTACTTCATCACTATCAGTGCAATTAGTGAAAGTGTTGCCTTTGTATTCAACAACCCTTCTTGCAATTGCATCATCGTACCCATCAGATATTATGCAGCAGAAACAAGTGTTTGATGATCTTCATAATCCCGCCTTGAGAGGAAGATTGTGGTCTCTACTGACATTGCATAAACTGCTCTCAACATTGATGGAATTATTTATGTTATTGACTCGGGATTGGTAGTGGAAATTTTTTTTATCACTGAAGATGCTCGCCGCCATCTCATCTTTTTCTGGTGTCTCCAATGTCAAAGGAAAGTGTGTGTCTAAGGACTAAGGTCACGACATGCGGGGGGCGGCAAGGGTATTACGCTTTACACTGACCAGCTTCCATAAACATCGACGTGCCCAGAGATTTTGAGATCAAACTGGTCACAGCAGGCTTTCAGTGCCCAATTCATTTGATCTTGGACGCCCCGCAACAGAGGAGGCAAAAGCTATCCAGTTTTTTACTAGTATTAGTATTTGCACTTCTTATCCTAAAGACTTTAAATACGTGATATAATGGGCTTATTTTTACTGGTCATTACTCATTAGGAGTCCTACTTTATCGATAATAGGTTAGATATGGTTGTGAACGTTGATTATACATAGAATGTCCATGCTCTCACATAATACACATTCAATTTTGTGCCTTGTCATATTGCTTGAGCATTTCTCTTCCTATTGAGAAGAGAAAATCAATCTTATTTGATTAATGATTTCATCAGTGTAAGTCAAATCTAGTCTTCAGTTCTTAATTTGGTTTACGTAGTAGTTGGTGTTTGATTCGTTGCGATGACTTTTTAACTGATGTTGATCATTTGGTTAATCTTATATATCATATCAGAGCTAACATGCAATTAACATGTTAAAGGTTTGGTAATTTAATTAACCAATTAAGACTATTGAAATTTTGCTTTGGGCGGCTTAGTTTTTGGGCTTGTACCTCCTTTGTTTTCTTCTTGACAAATTTGGGTCCTAAACATTTAATATAAACTTGTGTTGTTTTGGCTTTAATAAAAGAAACACTCAAAACCTAAATGCCTCTGCTACTACAAACACGCATCTGGGACCTTATTTGGGGTTTTTGTTTCCAAGTTCAATTTTGCTTCTCTTCCACGGTATGATTGAGAGTTGTTTACATCTGGTTGAATAGTTGTTTTCATTTTCAAGATTGTAAATTTCTCTATCTCTAAAAGTAATGTAACTCGTTGATGTTTAAGTTAAAAACATCAGGTAGCCATCGCGCACTTTTGCTTCTGGTTTCGTTAAATTTGTGAATTCTGTAAAACCCTTGTTCCATTCTCATCAGTGTTTTGGGCATAGCTGTGATAATTGATTACTATGATTGTTATTTTCATTTGGGTATGGCTAGTGACCGACCCAGAACCTCTTGGAGTCAAAATGAGTGTTTGTCACTTTGCTCGGCCCACTTGTGCGAGACCTTGCACCATGAGGTGGCCGATCGGTTTAGTATGGCCAGTGATCGGCCCATAACCTCTTGGAGCCAAGGTGAGTGCATTTCACCTTGCTCAACCCACTTGAGTGGGACCTGGCATGATGAGGTGGCCAATCGGCCTGGCATGGCCAATGACTGACCCAGAACCTCTTGTAGCCAAGGTGAGTGTATGTTACCTTACTCGGCCCACTTGAGCGGAACCTCGCACGATGAGGTGACTGATTATCCTAGCATGGCTAGTGACTGACCGAGAACCACTTGGAGCAAGGTGAGTGTATGTCACCTTGCTCGGCCTACACTTCTTGTTCATCTCGGCTAGAGGTCGATTTCGAGGTTGAAGGCACCAATCCTTGAGGATGCTTAAGGGGATAAGATGGATCAAGATCTGCAGGACGAGCTCGATAGATATTTTGAGCAAATTGGGCCTCGGTCTATCTCAGCCGTTGATGGGGCTAAGTAGATGGTGGTTAATATGGTATCAGTTAACCAGACTGCTAACTTTGACGCCATCCTAGTGGGTTCTCCACTCAAAATGAAGGGTAAAGGGAAAATGAAGGGTAAGGCTGAGGAAGGATCAAGCTCGATGTTGAAACCCATGGAGATAGACGTGGATAAGGCGGTGAAGCAAGTTAACCTGGCGAAGTTAGGGTATGAAATTGATCGGCAAGTGAGCACGATCACCTGGGATGATGTGCTGGCCTTCAGGGATGTGTTTCGGATTCCTGACTCTATCAAGATGCGACGAATAGAAGGATATGCCGAGCAGACCACCAAAGCCCCGGATGATTTTCCATCCAGATGTTCTGAGTGACAGTGTGACGTTGTTGTCGCATCCGTGGCTCCAGAAGATGGTAGCGAACGTGGGGGTGGACATCAGTCAGATTAATCTCAACCGTTGGATTATGCTGACTGGTGTGTATACGTCCTTTAAGTTGGTCGGAAATTGGGAGCCGCCTGGGGGTATATTGACACAAGTAATGTTACCTGGTTCGCGGGTCGGTTCGGTACGAAAAATGGGTTCTGGTATGGGGTACGATAGATTAAGAAGATCCCGGTACGTTATGGTATATATAATCCGTACAGAATTTTGAGGAAATAATTTCATAAACTAACATTTATTCAGTTTGCATAGGTAACTAAGTCATCTTTTACCCTCAATTTACCTTAATTTTTTGGTTCGGACGATTTGGTGATTTGGATCGAAACCGTACCCTATTTGGGATCGGGTGTTCCGGATCGCGGGTCGGACCCCCTTTCACAGAACCAAGTAACCTTGGACACAACCCATCCTAATCCCCTCTGGATTAACGCAGGATGTGTCATGCTCCCGTCTAACACGAAGTGTCAGACAAGGGATAATTCATATCTCAGCCCACACGGGGCTCCCAAAGCGCACCAGGATTGGTGGAGGAGTGCGATGTCTCGGTCTCTGCTACAGCCCGCATCCGTGATCAACCTGAAGGGCATTAAAACCATCAAAAGCTGTGAGTGGACGAAAAATCAATAGTTTAATAAAACACATTTCATAAGAAGACATTTATGCCCTTCACTAAAAAGTATGCATGCATTCGAAAACCGAAAATCAAACATTTACTTTAATTAAATCATTAGAGCCTTAGCCCAAAACCATAAATCCAAGTAAGTGGGAACTCAGCCCAAAACCGTAAATCCAAACATATGTGGGTCCCTGCCCAAATCCATTAACACCGAAAACTAAATTATAAATCCAGTAAATGCATAAATCACAATTTCATCAAATACCGTTATGTACCAATCATCAGTATCCCAGATGCCTGACGTCCCAGACGCTTGTCGTCCCACACGCTTGACGTCTCAGACGTCATGTCACGGTCCAAGCTACGCGTGCTACCCGGGGTCTCAACCTGAGTCAATCTCTGATATCCCAGATGTCTGACGTCCCAGACGTCTAGTAATCTTGCTCCTGAGTCACTATACTGTCTGGTAGCTCCGTACAGTGACCCCTGGCAGGCAATGCGCCGCGACTACTCCATCGTCCTAGACAATTGGATGAGACAATCCATAGATATAAGGATGGTATATGGAAAACCATTTCATAAATCATCTCAAACCTTTCAAATGGGTCTACGCCCAGGATTTCTATAAAACCATCGTAATCTAAAAATTCGATTTCTCAAATCCAAAACCATTTATCTAAATCCATTTATGGGTCCCCGACCCGAAATCATATTCATAAAATACAACTGGGCCTCATGCCCGATTTCGTAAACCAACTGGGCCCCTGGTCCGATGCCTCATTCAATCAAATGGACTCCAAGTCTTATAGTTCGTAAATCAAATGGGTCTCAAGCCCGATTCCATATTTCCTAATCCAAAATCATACTATTGAACCATTATTAAAACCATAAACCTCGATATACGTGCAAATACAGAAAACACCTCGAAATACGTGCAAATATGTAAATCACCAATACCCAATCATCATCATAGAAATCACATATGTAAAACATATAAAACAGTTATGCATACATCACAGTTTAGAAAACAATGTCCACTCACAGACCATCTTACGATGTCGCCTCGATATGCGTGTCATAAGCCTCCCCGAGCTATATCACCATCCTCGGAATATCCAAACCTGTCCAAAACACATTCTAAGGTCACTAACACTCCCAAAAACCTTCCATTAAAGCCGTGTAATTTTTCTGAATTTTTAAACGTAATTAAACTCGATTCTAAACTTTCGGACATTCCGAACTATATCGAAACGATGTCCGATCGACTCGAATACTTAAAATGTTGGTTACATCGAATACTTACAAAACTCATGTTGATCGTGCCTCGAAATGAGGGCCCACGCGCCCTCACGCACCGCCCAAAGGCACTGCGCGTGGAAGCCACGGGTCGGGTTGCTGTTCATCTTCAACCTTGGTTAAACCGGTATGAACCGATTCTCTGCAATTCCGGTTCAACCGGACCGACGAGGGCAGTTTTTCCCATTTTTCCCATTTTTTAAGTCCTTTTAATTCCTATGCCTTCATCTAGACCTAACTAGAAGTTCTATGGATTTAAAAACACGAAACAACGTCTAGGTTCATACCTTCATTGCCAAACTCGTGGCCCTGTTTTCCTCCTCCGTTTCCATACATTTTCGACCACCCCAGCCATGATACCAGACCCATTCGACTTTTCTCGACCTCAGGAACGTCACACAATCCACCAAAATGAACAACAATCAATAAAACGTGGCCTTCCATTTACGAACCAAAACAAGGTCCTCGGGGAAAACACATATTTCCGCCGTCGTGCACCGTCGTGGTCACCATCGTGGCCATCTCACCGTCCGCAATCATCTTCATTCATGGTTTACAAGCATTTGGTGAGGTTTAGAGGGTTTATAGTAGGGTTGGGTGTTCGGGTTTGAAGAAGAAAAAAAATGAAGAAGATGAAGGCTGATGTGCGGGGAGGGAGAGAGAAATTTGTGAGAAAATTATAAAATAATATGAAATATAATTTATTAATAATTAATTAATCTCCCCAATCCAACAAGATCCCCATTTTAGGGAAAGCCACCCATGGGATGAGTGACACTTGTCACTCATCCAAGGACTCCACACAAAATATCAGCCAATCAGATTTTTAGGTTTATTTAATTAGAATCCCGACATGTAAGTTCCCGATTTCGATCCCGTGACCATAACTTCCCAATTCGACGTTCGATTTCGACGTGCCTCCTGTCTACGGACTCGTGACGTCTCGATTTATGTCACGGTCATCGATCCTCGTACGTTTGACTCCCCGAGTCAAAAGTTAATATTTTGCCCCAATCTAGGGGCAAAACGATCATTATACACCGTTCATCCGATTTCTCTCGATTAATCCCCGATTAATCATGCTAAATCCATAATTAATTATTATTTAATCCTGATATTTGGGACGGGTCGTTACTACCTTCCCCCTTTAACAAATTTCGTCCTCGAAATTCTAACTAATCGATTCCATAACCATCTCGTGGAAAGAAAATTCGGCCTCACATCAAGTGTACACGTGTACCACCACTAACCAGAACAATACTTGTCTGCACCCAGACATTCCACTAATACTCACGTCGTATCGACTACACCCGACCGCGTCAAGTGACATTGATCACACGTTACGAGTTTATACCACCCTAAAATTCTACCATTACGCTGATACATTTAACTGACACATTCAGCTTGACGGTTCTTCTCAATCACCAAACCCACCCTGACATCTGCTCCAACTGGGAGTCATCAAATCTCACTCAACAATCCACACTGACACATCCAGCCATACTATCTGACACGACCCACCCCCAATCCCCCGGTATTAAGGGATAAGTCATGCTCCCGTCTAACTCACGTGCAACACGAAGGCCAAACACCCGTTTAACCCCCGTGGAACACGCAAGCCAGATAAGGGATATCCAGGTCAATGTACCAAAACCAACTTGAGTTAACCAGAGTTTGCAGCCTTACCGTGGATCGCATGTGTGATGTCTCAGTCGCCTAACAACAATGCGCACCGTATCAACCTGGAGGGTATCAAAAAACCAAAAGACTGTGAGTGGACAAAAAATAAATAACAAGTTCATAAAACATTTCATAAGAAAAGACATTTATACCCTCCATGTAAAACCAATGCATGCATATCAAACCCATTTCATATTCAAGCTAATATAACCATTTATGAAACCAAAAGCTAGAAATCATTTCCTTTTCTCAAATCCCGAGCCTCAGCCTAAAACCATCAAAATCCATATCATCTGGGTCATAGCCTAAAACATCTGAAAACCACTTGAAAACCATCATTATTGAAAACCGTCATGATATCATCGAAATCCAAAACACATTTGAAAGCCATTTGAAATCCATTGCAGTCAATCGAACCTGCTAGATCTATCCGAGTCTTTAAACTCAATATCAATCCGAATATTTAAACTCAATCCAGGCCTCAATATAATCCGAGTCTTTAAACTCCCTAGTCTTTAAACTCAATAGGCCTACGGGGGAAATCACAATATCCGAGTCTTTAAACTCAATTCGGGTCTTTACACCCAATTCGGACCCACCCCCGTCACATATCATATCCGGGTCTTTAAACCCAATACCAAATCCAGAAAAATCCAATCCAAAACCATTTTAAAACTATTTCCAAATCCATGTCTAAATCCAAATCCAAATCCGAAATCACCATTTCGAATCCCAAACCTAATCCGAAATCATCATTTCGAATCCAAATCCAGAAATCACGTTTATCGAAATCACGTTTCCAAATCCATTTATAAACCATTGAAATCAAAGCATAATCCAAATCCCAAAATCATAGTATCAAAATCATGACTTAAAACCATATCTCGTAAAACGTGCAATTACGTAAATATCTCGAAATACACGCAAAATCGTAAATCATAGACATCACAATCATAAACATAGAAATCACATATAGAAAATAAAAAATTTATGCATGCATTATAAGTTAGAAAGCAAAGTCCACTCACAGACCATTCGCGTCTCTGTCTCGATACGCGTGCAATTACACTTTCTCGGCTAATCCACTATCACTGACTTTCTCAAACATGTCCAAATCCCGTAATAAGGTCACTAACTACTTCATAAAGCTTCTACTAAAGTCCCGTAATTTTTCCGAATTTTTAACTATTTTTAAACTAGCCTTTAAACCTTCGAACATCCCGGATCATATCGAAACGATATCCGATCGACTTGAAACCAGTCCCAAAATGTTCATTACGTCGAATGCTTAAAATAACGTGTTGAACATGCCTCGAAAAGAGGGCCCATGCACCTTCACGCGCTGCCTAAACACCCTGCGCTTGAAACCACGCGTAGTTACTGTTCACTGTCCTTGTCCTCAGGTGAACCAGGTCCGGTTCGGTTACAATAACCCGGTCTAACCGAACCAGCGAGACCGATTCAATGCCCTAACTCAGCCAATACGACTCCGTTTTCGACCATTTCAAGTGCTCTAGGTTCGTCTCGACATTATCTATCAATCTACGATATAAAACAACGAACTTTAAGCCAGAATTATACCTCCCTGAACCATGATCAGAAGCTTGATGTTCCTCCGTCATTTGAACACCATCTTGGCCACCTCCAGCCTCAAATTCAATCCTAGTCGACTTATATACCTTCCAGAATCGTGTTCCACTAGTTAGAATCAACCAATAACCACGAAAAACCGTTATTCAATTTTTGAACCCTAACTTATCGCGTCGGGTTCGCCGGCCACCGCCCACGGCGAGCCACAGTTCCAAGTTTATTCAACTCCTAGAAGCCTCCTGGACCTCTTCCTAGCCACCAATTCGATCATCAAGCCTCACAATACCAGTTGCCATTTTGAATGAAAACAGGGCACCCACGGGTTCTTACCTCCCTGTGTCGTCGTGGGCCGCCATGCCACCACCCTTAAGCCTGCCTCAGTCTCCTTCACACTTCACAAACAAAGAAAGAAGATCTAAGGGGTTTGTAGGGATTGTTTCTCACGGGCCACTCTCTCACACACACAATGTCTCTGTTTTCTTCCAGTCACACACACGACCAGCACTGAGCTCTCTCTCGACTAAAACCAAATGCACGACTCACGTTCCCTTATTTTAATCGATCAAATTGTGCGAAGGGGCTGGAACCAACCAGAAAGTGGACATGTGGCCACATCTCATTGCTCCCAGGTGAAAATATCCAACCACACAGGGACAGATGTCCCCATCCTATTGAACCATTTTCAAAATCAGCCAAAAGACCATTTTGCCCTTGGTGCACAAATTACCATTTTGCCCCTCGCACATTTAGACCAAAATCTGAGCCATCCAAAGTACAATGACAGCGTGCCACTTGTCGTTGTACTTAGGGAATCGAGACCTACCTAACGGCCCTCAAAATACGTGAAAAAATACATGTCGTATAAAAAATCAACAATTTGCCCCTTTCAACCAAATTACCAAAATACCTCTCGACTTCCGAACGTCATAAATTTTTCCTCGAACATCGGAATTGGATGTGCCACCTGTCTATGAACTCGTGACGTCCCGAACTACATCACAGTCATCGACCAAAGTTCGTTTAACCGCACGAATCAAAAGTCAACATTTAGCCCATTCTAGGGGCAAAACCGTCATTTCGCACCGTCCATCT
The DNA here is from genome assembly GCA_032719365.1 of Prinsepia uniflora. Lineage (NCBI taxonomy): Eukaryota > Viridiplantae > Streptophyta > Magnoliopsida > Rosales > Rosaceae > Prinsepia > Prinsepia uniflora. The sequence continues at coordinate 85,531,660 of CM064862.1, forward strand.
GAAATCACCCAACTAATCACTGATTGATCTCACTAATCCGTCATTAGCCACTAATCAAATCTTGAAATCCAGGATGGGTCATTTCATTGTCACCACTAGACAGTCACAATTCAATCCGGCATCTCTCCCACACCGAGAGTTAGCAAATCTCACAATTTCTCCGTATTTCCTGAATTTTACCACGTTAACAACACACGTCCCATAATGTCGCACTTAACTGGCACTCACGACTCCATGTTCACCATTCGAGTCACCAACAAAACTCTGACTCACTCAAAAGTCGCACTATGGTACCTCATACGAAAATTTCCTCATAAATCCATGTTGCCATTAGTGAGAGTCACAGAGCAGTTGCTCCACGCAAAACAACCCGTGGTTACTCTAACCAACAACTCACTCAACTTGAGTATACGTGTACCAATATCTCACTCGACCTGTATATAACTAGACCCCATCGAATACCTGCCCAGTAGTGATGCACATCACAACTCTAGGGTTCCATTAGCCATCCACGACTCTGAGCACCTGCTCATACAATCACGGAACCCATCAAAATTACTCTGGCCCAACGCACAATATTCAATGTCTAGTTCACGTCCTCAACCAATCCAATGATATCGGAACTAAGCCGACTACCAACACATTCAAACACATACCACTGATACATCCTATATACCGTCACCAGGCCCCACTCAAGCATGTCTAGTATCGATCCTCGCACAACGTTCCCTGTACATACATCCATCCATAAACTAGCCCACTACATAGCTCATAGCCAATCACATTTCAATTATGGAGTTCATCTGTCCAGTCCAGTACTAGACAGATCAAATACTCCAACTCATCATCCATCATGAGTCTCATGGTCACCCGACCAGCATCACAACGTCTACTCCTAATCTCACCCACGTCTACTGAGACGCACCAACTCCGAACCTATCGGTTACCTACTTATTCAATTACCATATCATATTCGTTTGACTCCATAAGGAAGCCAATCCCATCATTCACATATCCAAGATTGACCAATCCGACCCCGTCGGATACCCACTCGCTCTATTAATATATCATACGGGATTAACCTCGAAAGGATGTTGGTCCCATCATCCCCATAGTCAAATATCCAAGAAAAATCATATACACGTCAATTCACTCAACTTCCATCTCATACTAGATTAACTTCGAAAAGAAGTCGACCCAACGTTCCCATGTCCAACTTCTATCTTGTCATCTTACTAACTATTCCAAAACATTCTTCAACTGTCTCACAAAACGATTCTCCTCTGCTAGCTTAGCATAATCAGCAAGGTAAAGTCTGCCAACACGGGCACGACATCATGATCCACGCCATCTTGATCCACCACAACATCACCCGATCATTAACATCATGATCCTCGATCGTCACAACGTCCTATTTCTCAACATCACGATCCCGATCCACCTAGGATCCACATCTGTTCTCACTCAGCTAACTACCAGATTTCAGGTCATAGGGTCTTACACCCTCATTGAATCCACATACTATCGAATTGCTTCTCAACCATTCTAACATCTAAACCGATCAGTCAACAACGGAACACGTCTAGACTGTGGGTCCTCTCCAACTACCTCATATCCATCCTTGTTATCCCACCTAGGGAACATCAAAGATGATCCAAGATGATGACATCAAAATTCTTCCTACGTGAGTGCAAACACAAACTCACTGCACTCAGCACACCATGTAACCCAACATCGTCTGCCACCAAGCAGAAAATGAGAAATCTCATTCACTTACCTTCGAATTACCCAACTCCTCCTGATGACCCAAAACAAATCACGGGTCCACCAACCAATACAAGATCAACGTACTAATGACAACAACCATCATCTGCCATGGGCGGAACATGATAAGTCACCCTCAATGACTTCAGAATACCCATCACCAAAGTTGAAACAAGCCCTCTTTTCCTCGCCTCAATCACAACTTCTCTTGATTCTGAAGTTCCAACCATGTTGAAACCAACACACTCGTGCATCAACCACATGTCTGTACCAAGCTAACTTGGTACCCCAACTCTCCTATTCATTCATACCGTTTCATTCATTTACCACTTAATCGTTCCAATCACATCAGTTATCACACTCATAGTTGGGTTAGAGTCCCAACACATCTCAACCACTGCTGGATCCCGTCCAGTCCAACTCATCCACTGTCGAATCTCCGATACCGAACGTATGCCCATCACGACGGAGTCACATCCCAACTCGTGGCTCATCATCATCACAATCACTGGCACACAGTGTACGAATCAGACAACCCTGGATCTTTACTCATACCGAGCAACGACCCTGTACCTCTGCTCATGTTGGAAGAACTCTGCCTCCCTCGTACCCAACAAATCTGGGTACAATCACCCTGACAACCCATACAAGAAAATGAGACGTTCCCTGAACGTCCCCCGATTCTCAACAACCACAACTGCATCCACCCTCGATGGTAGTGCCTACCACAGACTCGTACAGACCCAACCACCAGACATCGCTAACGAGACTCCACATCCAACTGGAATCAACTTCCAGTACTCACTACTCTGTATCCCCACTCCAGGATTCCATCGACAGGTATCAAACCCTAGTAACCTGTCTAACCAATCTCTAACCAACCTTTAACTAGTCTCAACTCGACTCAACCAGTGACGTCCACCAGGTCATCTCCTACCTCAGCTACACCAACTATCAAACACGGACTAGGGTAGCACGACAACCAACTAGGCCTAACCAATTATCACAACTTCGGCTACAGAGTGCAGTACCATCACCAAAGTTGACATGACATGACCGACCAACGGTCTTGACTCTGAAAAGTCGCCAGATTCAAACCACTCGTCGACTCACATTTCTGAACTATACATCGCACACTAGGGTTACCCATTA